>OU860799.1:0-1200000 GCA_917862395.2 Heliconius sara
AAAGCCAAAGACCAAAAGGTCATATTGGGATGCAGTTCTGAGGAGGAGAGGGAAAGAGTAAGGGAGAGATTGGGGACTGCGAGCGACAGACTGATTGTGGAGGAGGTGAAGAATAAGGACCCGATTCTGATCCTCTGGGATGTCCTTGCGTTCAATACGGACGCCGATATTACGGGTGCCCTGAGGAAGCAGAATCGGGCCCTTTTCGACGGTATCGAGGACGACGAATTTCGTGCCGACGTTAAGTTCCGCCGGAAGGCGCGAAATCCGCTAACGGGCCATGTCGTCATGAGGGTGTCCCCCAAAGTGTGGAACCGAGCTGTTGCGGCGGGAGCGCTGCACATCGACCTGCAAAAAGTCAGAGTGGCTGACTACTCACCACTCGTGCAGTGCTCCCTTTGCCTGGGCTACGGGCACGGAAGGCGTTTCTGTAAAGAAACCGCGCCGAAGTGCAGCCACTGTGGGGGAGCCCACATGAAGACCGAGTGCGAGGGATGGCTCGGCGGCGCACCACCTTCCTGTTGCAACTGCGCTGACGCAAAAGCGGAAAACGCCGACCACAATGCGTTCAGCGCAGAGTGTCCAGTGCGACGCAAGTGGGATGCGCTTGCCCGGGCCAGCGTTGCGTACTGCTAAGGGTGCCACTCACGAAAATATCAGTGCCAACTTCACCCTGGCCTTAAATGACGGTCAAGAAGTAAAAGAAAATGACGGGAGCCAAAATAATTTTGATCCCGCATTTTTAAGATACGATCCAAGTACTCCCAGAAGTTGTGTCACGCCCGAAAATAAATGCATCGAAGACTCCCTCTATGATCGGGGGGAATATTATTTGCACGCTTCGTAAAGAAACTCGTAAAGAATGATTTCGCTGGGCATGGAGGGAGCCTGCGATGGCATGCGATGGGCCGCTCTGGAAAAACTTTTTGGTTGAGGAAAGCTGTCTTGTCGAGGCGTTTTTGTAGCAAGTCACCGCATTTTCGCTTGTCTCGCTTAATTTAAAATCTAGTTGGTCTTTTGTCGTCAGAGTCTTGTCCCGTTGTCTCTTTGTCTGTCTGTCTGTCTCTTCTTGCCTTTATGTTGTGAACCTGTATGTCTTCGTTATTAGAGTGTTGTCTCGCTGCCTCTTTGCTGTTTGTCGCTTTATTTGTCATTCGTCGTGCGGATTTGTTATTGGATAAAATAGTTCTTAAAATGGTAATAAAAATTTAGATTCAAATTGTTAGCTCCACGGAATTTTCAAAAATTAGTAAAATCTGAATTAGAAATCGTCACATTATCAAAATTAACAAACAATTAAAAACATCGGATACACAAAGTCTCCGATTACGTCGGAGGGATGCGCTGTAAAGCTCCAGGCTTTACATTAAAAAAAAAAAAAAAAAAAAAAAAAAAAAAACCTAACCTAACCTAACCTAACCTAACCTAACCTAACCTAACCTAACCTAACCTAACCTACCTAACCTAAACCTAAACCTAAACCTAAACCTAAACCTAAACCTAAACTAAACCTAAACCTAAACCTAAACCTAAACCTAAACCTAAACCTAAACCTAAACCTAAACCTAAACCTAAACCTAAACCTAAACCTAAACCTAAACCTAAACCTAAACCTAAACCTAAACCTAAACCTAAACCTAAACCTAAACCTAAACCTAAACCTAAACCTAAACCTAAACCTAAACCTAAACCTAACCTAAACCTAAACCTAAACCTAAACCGAAACCTAACCTAAACCTAAACCTAAACCTAAACCTAAACCTAAACCTAAACCTAAACCTAAACCTAAACCTAAACCTAAACCTAAACCTAAACCTAAAACCTAACCTAAACCTAAACCTAAACCTAAACTAAACCTAAACCTAAACCTAACCTAAACCTAAACCTAAACCTAAACCTAAACCTAAACCTAAACCTAAACCTAAACCTAAACCTAAACCTAAAGCCTAAACCTAAACCTAAACCTAAACCTAACCTAAACCTAAACCTAAACCTAAACCTAAACCTAAACCTAAACCTAAACCTAAACCTAAACCTAAACCTAACCTAAACCTAAACCTAAACCTAAACCTAAACCTAAACCTAAACCTAAACCTAAACCTAAACCTAAACCTAAACCTAAACCTAAACCTAAACCTAAACCTAAACCTAAACCTAAACCTAAACCTAAACCTAAACCTAAACCTAAACCTAAACCTAAACCTAAACCTAAACCTAACCTAAACCTAAACCTAAACCTAAACCTAAACCTAAACCTAAACCTAAACCTAAACCTAAACCTAAACCTAAACCTAAACCTAAACCTAAACCTAAACCTAAACCTAAACCTAAACCTAAACCTAAACCTAAACCTAAACCTAAACCTAAACCTAAACCTAAACCTAAACCTAAACCTAAACCTAAACCTAAACCTAAACCTAAACCTAAAACCTAAACCTAAACCTAAACCTAACCTAAACCTAAACCTAAACCTAAACCTAAACCTAACCTAACCTAAACCTAAACCTAAACCTAAACCTAAACCTAAACTAAACCTAAACCTAACCTAAACCTAAACCTAAACCTAAACCTAAACCTAAACCTAACCTAACCTAAACCTAACCTAAACCTAAACCTAAACCTAAACCTAAACCTAAACCTAAACCTAAACCTAAACCTAAACCTAAACCTAAACCTAAACCTAAACCTAAACCTAAACCTAAACCTAAACCTAAACCTAAACCTAAACCTAAACCTAAACCTAAACCTAAACCTAAACCTAAACCTACCTAAACTAAACCTAAACCTAAACCTAAACCTAAACCTAAACCTAAACCTAACCTAAACCTAAACCTAAACCTAACCTAAACCTAAACCTAAACCTAAACCTAAACCTAAACCTAAACCTAAACCTAAACCTAAACCTAAACCTAAACCTAAACCGAAAATGCTGACATTTAAAAACAACAAAACACAAGTTATAAATTTTCATTATGAATGTGTGAGCGACAATACATGAATACTCAACGCCAATCAATTTACAAAAAAAATTTGTTTGAAAAGCATCTACTTTCAAAAAAAAATCATCAAAATGAGTTCTTCGTATAAAAAGTTCTTATAAAATTTTTTTTTGCATTAATTTTTTTTTTTTTGTAAAACAAATTGTATTAATAATGTTCATTAGGTCTTTGCTTTATATATTATTCTATCATTTATTTAATTTAAATTAACATCTTTTTTAATTTTTCTTTTTAATATTTTTTATTTTATTTATATTTTTGTCACTGCCATCTTCTGGCACAACATGTAGTCGTTAGTAGGAATTTGTGATCTACTTCGCTAAAATGTTTCTTCGTATAGTGATAACGACGAGGACAAGATGGCGTTATGTAGTTATTATTGAGTGTCATACTACGCAATAATAAGTGTTGACACGCAAATGAAAGGTTTCGTTTATTTTACATATGCCAGTGATATAGACATGGATTATTAGTTAATAATTAATAATTTTAAAAGAAAATGATAAACTAGGTTGTTAAAAATTCAGTAGTAGTAGTGTTTTTTAGTTTTCTTTCACCAGAACAACAAAGTGACAACTTTAATTTTTACTGAAAATCAACATATGTTCATACTTCAAGTTATGTAAAAACTGTGATATATAAATCTATGTTTTATTAATATTCTACACGTTCTGTATACGAATGAAAAATGTGAAAAATGCTGGTGAGAAGTTTTTGAATTCTATTTTTTCTTTTTAATATAAATTAAAAAATTCCACTAATAATATAAAATATAAAGTCAGGAAGTATTTTAGTCCTTCCTTGGCTATCCTAATTTACTTGAATTTTTTGAACGAATGCCTACTCATTATGTTATTGTAATTTATAAGTAATTTAATACTATCAAATACTATTTTAATATTATTTTCTTTTTACTGTTCTTAAATATATTTCGTTACTAACCTACGCTGAATAAAATATCTTAATTAATTTATAATTTAAATTTTATATTTTATTTCCAGAAATTCTCAGTTAATCTTTGTTACAAGTATCAACGGCTAGCAGGATGGGGCATTTTCAGATATTTTAAGAAACATACAAATATTAGAGTATCTGAGGTACTTTAAGGAGATTACTGAGTAAAGGTACCTTTTTTTTTGGTTCTTTTTACCTGAAATGGACTTACTTCAAAGAAACATTAAATGTATAAAATATTTTAAAGGATCTTAATTATTTCACTAGTCTATTAGAAGACAATATTCAAGAATGTCTGACATCCCCTTATATTATAATATTGAGAAAAACTATATATCTTAATACATACAACGGGGTATATACTTTTTTATGTACTGTATGATGACATTAGAATTTAAAAAATTCAAAATAAATTAATTAAAAAACCTATTTAGAAATGTATAAATGTATTTATTAGAATAAAATTAATGTGTTTTCAGGTTCCTCGTTGTAAATAGGTGTCACAATAATATAATTACAAAACAACCTCAATAAAAAGAAAAATGAAAATAGCAGAGAAAAACTTGAACTTGGTATTTTTTTTAGCTACTCATTATTTTAATTACTGATTGGATGTTAATATTGTATTTATATAATATACTTAATTATTGAATTTAAATGTTTGTACTTATTCATTTTAAAGAAAGAATCAAAATTTTAATTTAATTATGATTTATTGAATAATGATATTGTTACATAATTGTCAATCTTAAATAATGTTTTATGGTTTTATTTTATATTTTTTGTAAAACTCTTTAATTTAGTTATTAGTTTCAGTACAGAAAAAGTCAAAAGAATTTGATATATTTTTTGTACTGAAACAAAAAATGTTTCTATTCTCCGGCTCGCTTTAAAATTAATTTGCCCACAAATAATATCATTGTCCATATTGTATACTTTTTGAAATATTGTTTTCATATTTTATATCTGGAAATAAACGTTCAAACTATCGGTCTTTTATTTACCTACATACAACAATAACATGTCAAACAACTAGCGACATCTGTAGAACTCTTTAGTCTTTGGAAATTGTCTCTATTGAGATAGGTTATAGAATGATTAAAAAATAGTCTATACTACTTAGAGCGCTACGCACAATTATGTGTCACGTGTAACTTGTATACAAGTATTAAAAGTAGATGCTTTAAATGTATTTGTTTCTTATTTAACTAATTAGTCTCCATATTTTTCCGGAGATATAAATTTAAAATTTTCTAATCAAGCGTCCGCAGCGCCTCTGGCCATAAACGTTCTTGTTAAAAATTAAATCCGCTTCACGCTGTATCCCCCACACATCAGGGTAGGCAAAGGGAACCTAGTGTTTAAGACACTCCGTTCCCCACTTTCTGCTGAACGTAACGTAACGTTCTTGTTAAATATTCACTAAATAATATATGCAGCTCTATAGAATTGTGAAAAAGATTTATTATTGTATTTCTTTTTAATTGATTTAAAAAATATTTCACTTGCATTATGCTATTGATTCGATTCTACTTTTAACAAATATTACAACAAAGTAATATTTTCGAGACTACTTTTTGTGAAATTTATGTGAATGACATAGCTTCTTTGAGGTTGCACGGGGTTGTGGACGGCGGACGGCGGCAGGCCCGGTCGACTTCCTTAGTGGCATGTGCGATATACCTACCTATTTAATATATAACTTTCTTTATGTTTCATGTATGCAAGTTACCAAAGGTTATAAAATGCAACTCTGAAAATGGATGAAGTTTGATCTTAAATTAAAAAGTTAAAACAAAAAATTGCAGTGAAATTTAGTTATATTAAGTTTTCAAACCATATTAGAAACAATTTATGTAACCGATATTTAAAGCACAGTAGTAGTATCTTTTGATATGGTAACATTACCATTTACAAATGGTCAACCTACTGTTTCTTTTCGGCAACAATCTTCGCTTTTCTATTGCAGTTACGAATTCACCATCTTTAGGTGTTTGAATATTTGTATCTAAGCCATGGGAGACAACTCGAGACGTCTCAAGTGTGGACGATCTTATTGTGAAGAACTTGAAATTATATAGGTAAGTAATCGCTAAATATAAACTTGAACTTAAAGGCATATTAGTAAAGATTTGTGATACTAGTTGTTATATTTATTATTTGTATTTTTGTTTCCAGATTCAACAAAAATATTTGAAAATGATATTTGAAAACTTAAATATTGGAGCTATAAACTGTGATATGGGTGGTATCGATATATATTACAATATTTGATCTACCTCTTGCACTGAAATGGTACAGAAATTTGTTTTTAAAATATAATATAATATGAAATACAAATATTATTTCAAACATTGTTGAAGGTAAATGTAATATTTTGTTATCTTAATTTATATTAAAATTACAAGCAATAAATGTAATTTATTGTGGGTAGTGCATAGTCCAGTAAAAAGTACATCATCATACACGTTTAAAAAAGTAGATTGCACCCACAACCAGTTGATTTTACAGTCGCAGTTTGTGGCCCTGCACTATGCTGGCCTCAAGTTTGGCTGGTTTCTAGTTACTAATAATTGAAGAATATTTGTAAAATTTTAGTTTTTTAGTAATTTATTACATTATAGGTGGAGCCAAACGGGGACATATAGAACATTTCTTCCAAAGACTGGTGAAAAGTTTTGTTTTCACACCCAAATTTAAACAGAACCAAATGTCAAGTAGATAATGAGAGTGAACCCCTTGCTGCTCAGTCTGTCAATGTCTGTGGATTTTGCAAGCTTTGTTCTCAAAATTTTCAGATTATCAGACATTGTTTAAAAGGAATATAGATATATTAAAAAAAAAGTAATAGTATAATTATGTTAGATTTAATTTGACCAACACTATTAAGTTCATAATACTTACTTCATTATTTGTAATTGTTTAAAAAAACAAAAATTCAACAATACTTAATTAAAATATTTATTTAATTACAATAAAATAGTAAACAGCATTGATTTTATTCATTCTTTATTTGTTGTCCAGGTCAAATTTCAACAATGTTACTACCTGCAATATTATAAGTCAATAAATATATAAATTATTATTGTTTTACAGATTACAATCTATTTAACATTTTACATAAATTTGTATAAATATAATTGTAACAAATGTTGATAAGAAATAAAAAAGTATAAAGTGTTTATTCGTTTCATTTCTGCATTTATCTTGTATTATTGTTATACCAGAAATGTATCACTACTTCAAAATCATTTAGAACTATTTTTGTTTAAATTAAGTAATGATATTTCCAATTGAGACTTGATCGCTTATAATCACAGTATGTAAAGATTTTTTTCACATTTTATTCAATAAAATTGTTGTGTTATTTCTCTCTTTATGGTGTAATATTCTCTTGAATACTGCTCAATTTTCGTTAATGACAAATTATAGGAGTTATTAAGAAAAAGCTTAATATTATTTAAAAATATTCTTCCGTGATTTAGTAACGTCGCAACCTGTTTGTTTTTTATATTAAATTATAATTTATCGGACTTATTATTTTGTCACCTAAGGCTGTTTAGATTGTTTAGTAGTGTTGCAAATATTAACACAAACTGATCACAAGCAGCGTTGTCGTTGCGACACTCGTAACTTCTTACTGCACCAAAGAAAATTTCAAGAGGATCTAGGATCTAGATTTAGGTGTTGCAACCACACTGAGTTTATATTGTACTTAACTCTTAATTTTTTTAATAATGTTTCAATTCCAATCGGTGTCTGCACCCAATTTAAGACAGTGGGGACAGATTCCGCTTTTCCACTGCTTGACAAAAATTTCTTGGAATTAAATATATGTTTTGTTGTGCACAGACTTGAGTGTGGCTGGAAAATTATTAGTTACTGCCACTTATTGAGTCAAAAATATTGTCTGGAAATAATAAAAGATCCACTGTTTCTTTGCATTCTGGACGTAGAATTCCTTTATCTGAAAATGATGTTAATAATTTAAACTTTATATGATTCAAGAATGGACTAAACTATGGTATTTTATATTGGATTCCTACTACTGCCATAATGAGCCAACACTAAAGATATGTATGTAATATATATTTTTTATTTTCATTCAGCATAGTATTAGTTTACATAAATTGATTAAAAAAAATATTATTACAAGTTCTTCAACTTTTTAAATGAACAATCTTTAATAGTTTTATACTATTGTGCTATTAATTTGTTTCATTGTTGAATTATATTTTAATTAAATTAACAAACAGTCAATATTTTATCTTTTCTTTCTTATCTTTTCTCTCTATCAAGAGGGCTACACTGACTAGCAAAGAAACTTCATCAAAAAGTAATTCACATAATTTATCACTACTTTTTATACTGTTTACAATGTTTTCTTTAATTAGGAAAAAAATATTTTTATTGAAACCAGGCTTAAGCTTTTATGAATTAAATAAAATAAATAAATATTGATCTAAAAAATATGTAGGCCCTTGGACTAGGTTTAAAAATGGACAATAATGCCATGTTTTCTTTCATTTTACAACAATGTCCTTTTTCCTCCTTGTTATATTCAGACCCTTGTAATTTAATGACCAACTGAATTAAAAAACAATAAAAAAGCTTAATTATTAACATTTAATTATTAGATATACAGATTATACATAAAGATAAGCTTTATTTATAACTAGCGGCCCGCTCGCGGCTTCGCCCGCTTAAACCACAGAATTATTTGCTTAATACACTAAAATTATGTTCGTGTTTTAATATACCTATAATGTATGTTTGCAACGCAGTCGCATTTTCGTACCACCCATAAGAGAGATGCAACTGTCAATATATTAATTTCTTTAAACTTTTGCCTTAAGGAGTCTTTAGGACCTAAGTTATAGTTATAGATATATAGTTATAGTAATATCGCTACTTACAATAAAATCCTAACTCATCGGTGTCTGTACGTGGAAGATATATTAGAAAAATTATTATTACGGACATTTAACAATGTAATAGAACTTGGTCAATTTGTCTATTTATCTGTGCGTTCAGGATAATCTCAGAAAGGGCTTAACCGATTTAAATAACTTAACCTAACTTTGTGCCCCTGCGCCGCGATGGCCTTTAATATTAATACAGAATGGAAGCGTCAGCGCTCCTTTTACGGGGATAAAATATTTTAAGCCCATACCTAAAGAAATTAATCAAGATACCTCAACAGTTTAGACGTAGACTTTTTTTTCATTTCACGATCGATGTTTATCCATACCTGTATTTCGTGTGACGCAGTTACGCATAGATACCAATAACGTTAACACATACTACTACAAAAGTATTACTAAAGGTTAAGCAACTTTGAACTTTGTCGCCAATACCTACGACTCGAATTAGAATAGGAGGATTTAGGAATGAGGCGTATGCGACGGTTTCCCTTTGATAGGCTTATGCCTGTTTGCGTGTTTAATGACAAATAGCGTTTTATTTTAATATCAACGATAATATATAATTCATTTTGTATGAAAAATAACTTTTTCACCTTTAGGATTTTTTTATTGTATTAGGCTTTTATAGAGTGGTTTTTTAACTATGGTTTCATTTAAAGTGGTGCTGACTAAAACACTAATTGAGCATATTTAATATTTATAGTGATTTTTAGTGAATAGAACTAACAGTTATTACAATACTTGCGAAGAATGCATATTTTAGACATTTTTTAAATTCATTTTTAATACCTTTTGAAAAACTACCAACATTCTTATCGTTAATAAATTATTTTTTTCAAATTAAAAAATTGTCTAAGTTTTTCATCACAATGGCACGAAAATATTTAAAATGTTTAAAATTAAAAGTTCAAAAATGTTGATTAAAAATAATTATACTGCAGGAGGATACCGTTATATGTACTGTTTTTTTTATGATATAATGTAGAATAATATATTCTATAGAGAAATCACACATTCCTCTTCACACTTTTTATTCTTTAACTATACGTAAATATATATTTTAGAGGTTACTCTGTACTAAGATGGCAGCTCTGTTCCCGCATTTACGTCCCACATATATAGAAATATAAATCATTGGAAAGAAAAGCAGAAACGCAATTTTATTGCATTTTTTCTTTTTTTCATACTTGAAACGTATTAATAAATTTACATACAATTCATTTGTTTCGAATATAACATTAAGATTGATTCATAAAATAAATTTGATATTTCCCTAACATGATTATTTCATGTATTTTTTTATATACAAAGTTTTGATTAAGTTCTCTTGAGAAATATATCTACTATAAATTAATATAACGTACCTACATGTCAATGATTAAAACGTATTGACATCACCACGTGATCCATCTATTATAATCACAACATAAAATTTTATAAAATACAGCAACCAGCTCGCGGCTTCACCCGCTTATATTTGTGAATTATTTGTTTGTTTCAGTACAGGGAATTACGTTCCTGTTGTAATAAATAATGTATGCTTGCAGTGCACTTATGATTTCTAATGTGAAAATTATTAAAACCGTAATATTTTCGATTTTCATTAAACAAATTATTATTGGAGCAATTAACAAAGTAATAGAATCAGCAACAATAATATTTATAAATTTTGTCGGTTTCTTGGTTTTCTGTTAGTCGACGCTTATCTCAGAAACGACTTAAGCGATTTAAAGAGCTAAGACGTGAGCGCGGTGCGGGAGCGGTACAATCGGCTGAATTGTTTTTATTGTAATATTCGTCATGTATGAATGGTGTAATGATTAAATAACTGACCTTTATAACTATTTATTTATATCTTCATAGAGAATGATAGCTTTGTTGGGCACTCCTAATTTTTAAGAAAATAAATTTGATCAAAATACATTTAATTATTTTAAGATAATAATTAAAATAACATATAAAATCTTATATATTATGTTGTAATTATTACAACGCATGCAAGGAAAAATCATTTTATAAACTTGTTTAATTCTATTAGAATTATAAAACTTACTAAAAAATATTTAATATATTAAATATATAGATATCACATTAGTATCGATACTTTACTGGTAATAATAATTGAAACAAATATACACAACATCCATACATCCATACATCCACACATCCACACATCCAGACATCCATACATCCATACATCCATACACCTACCTACCTACCTACCTACCCACCTACCGACCTACCTACCCACCTACCGACCTACCTACCCACCTACCGACCTACCTACCCACCTACCCACCTACCCACCCACCTACCTACCTACCGCCGCAGAAATTCAAAGTATCAAGTTCGGCTGGAAAGGTTATGGCGTCCGGTTTTTGGGACACTGAAGGAATAATTATGGCGGGATACCTGGAAAGTGGAGCCACTATTACGGGCTCTTATTATGCAAACCAACTAAGAAGGTTGCGGTAGGCCATCAAGGAGAAAAGACGCGGCCAACTTCGAACTGGAGTGTTGTTTCACCAAGATCACGCTCCTCGTAAATATTAATTAATAAGAATTAAATTAAATCAGCTTTACGCTGTATCCCGCACACATTAGGATAGACTTTTGCCGTGTGGTCCCGGCCTAGAATAGGATCATCCTGGTACTGGTGGTGTCGTAAGAGGCGACTAAAGTACGTGTGGTAGAGTCACGTCGCCAGCAATGGCAACACGCATGGGCAGACTCGACCGGATCATTACCACCCCCGGCACTTAAAACCGGCGTGAAGTAGTGGCTTCATGCTACTGCGTTTTGCATCAGGTAATGCCGGGCCCCGGCGCCCAACCCATCTTAAAGGCCGGCAACGCACCTGTAGCTCCTCTGGGGTTGCACAGAGTCGTGGGCGGCGGTAATCACTTACCACCAGGTGACCCGCACGCTCGTTTGCCGTGTCTTATCCATAAAAAAAAAGACAGAGGGACCCTAGTGTTAAGATACTCCGATCCCCACTTTCCGCCGAATTTTGAATTTTTATAAAAATTGGTGGCGATTTAAAGATTTTTCCACATAAATTTCAACCCCTTATTTGAACGCTTAAAGGGTGAATTCTAAAAAACCATGAAACACGTGTTCAATGAAATATTTTAAATGGTCTGAATTTCGAATTTTATAAAAATCGATGCTGTTTTAAAAAAAATCTATACAAACTTTCAACCCCAGAAATAATCATGTTAAGGAAGTGCCAAATATATTGTATGAATCAACCTTAATGTTATATTCAAAACAAATGAACTGTATGTAAATTTATTAATACATTTCAAGTATGAAAAAAAGAAAAAACGCAATATAATTGATTCTGTATCTTGATTAATTTCTTTAGATATGGGTTTAAAATATTTTATCCTATATACTGTCCCTGTAAAAGAAGCGCTGACGCTTCCATTCTGTATAAATATTAAAGGCCGTCGTGGCGTAGGGGCACAAAATTGTGCCTGTAACGTGACGTTTTGGGTTCGATACCCACTTGGAGGATTGAATTGTAAATTTTTATACGTTTTCTAAATAAGTATTTATCTTTCCTAAGAGTGGATTAACACTTTAAAAATGTTTAAAAAAAAATTTGAATTGTAATTTAATCATATTTTCATTTCGCACGTCAGTCATATATCATACGCAGTATCTTAACACTTAAGTTCCCTCTACCTATCTTGCTATAGGCTGGATACAGCGTGAATCTGGTTTTAATTTTGTGTGACCCGAAAATAAAACTAATTCTAAATATTTAAAGTAAGTTAGCCAAATTACAAAACTGTGAGATAAGCAGACAAACTGACCAAGTTCTATTATATTGTTAAATGTCCGTAATAACAATTTTTCTAATATATCTTACATGTCCAGACACCGATGATTTAGGATTTTATTGTAAGTATTGATATAACTATAACTATATAGCTATAACTATAACTTAGGTCCTAAAGATTCCTTAAGGCAAAAGTTTAAAGAAATTAATATATTGACAGTTGCATCTCTCTTATGGGAGATACGAAAATGCGACCTAAGGTTCACATTAGAAATCTTAAGTGCGTTGCAAACATACATTATAGGTATATTAAAACATGAATATAATTTTAGTGTTTTAAGTAAATAGTTGTGTCGTTAAAGCGGGCGAAGCCGCGAGCGGGTCGCTAGTATAATATATAGAGATAGAGATATTAAATATTGTGCTATACCCCTACAATATCAATAATCCATACTTTAATTTACATCGTACATTTCCCCTGCCATTAGGTACATTTAAATTTGTTTTTGTTTTCAACTTCAAGAATTACCTAATGCAAATTTGACACTTAAGTGGTTTTCTCACAGATACCATTTTCAACCAGATTTCGTAGTCAGAATCTAACCAAATTTTTACCAAACTATCCTTCAAGTGTATCCTTTCAAATAAAAAAAAGAATCATCGGAAATGGTTAGATTCGATATTCGTCCATTTGTCACGCACATATATAATGCAAATTAAGGACTTATGTGATTTTCTCATAGATATCAATGTCAGAAAAGAACCAAACGGAAAGCACTAGCTTTCAAACAAAAAAAATAACACCTTGGGTTCATTCAAATGACGATAACTTTTTCTGAAGCAGTAAAATAAGTTATTCACGGACATCAGCACATTTAACAGAGTTTTAAAATTATGATGATATGATGATAGATAAAAAGAACGTAATGCTACAAAAATATATACATATAATAAATAAATAGCTCGACATTGGTCGTATTTTTTAATTCAAAACAATTAAAAATTCTTATAGAAATTACGATAATAAAGTAAAAAAATAACATTAGATGTCATTATAGTTGTCAATCAATTCTGTTTATTAAATCAATAATCATATAGTTTAAGCGGGCGAAGCCGCGAGCGGGCTGCTAGTATATATATATATATATATATATATATATATATATATATATATATATATATATATATATATATATATATATATTATATACTAGCAGCCCCCTATATATATATATATATATATATATATATATATATATATATATAAATTTTTAGGCCACTTGTGGTGCAGCGGCACAAAGTGTGACTATAAAACTGGGTTCGATCCCCACTAGAGGAGATAAAATATTTACTTAAATTTATATTTCCATTTCTTTGCTCTGGTCTCGAAACAAAGCACGGCGTTGAGTACTGCCACTTAACACGCAATGCCTCCAGAATTCGGCAGAAAGTGGGGAACAGTGTTGTATACTAGGTTCCCTCTGCCTACACTGCTGTGTGCGGGATACAGCGTGAGAATGATTATTAAAAAATAGATTATTAATTGAAAAATTTAAATGTCAAATGCTGAAAAAATTGCATTGTAAAAAAATTTTAACACTTTTCCTTAAATGCCTATATGTAACAAAACTAAATATTAATGTGATATAATTAAATTTTTATAACTTAAGTAAATTACATGATATCCTAGTTTCTAATGGAGGCAGTTAAGGTACACGCTCACATGCCCTATTTTTTTTTTTTTTTTTTTTTTTTTTTTTTTTTTTTTTTTTTTTTTTTTTTTTTTTTTATGGAAAAGACACGGCAAACGAGCGTGCGGGTCACCTGATGGTAAGTGACTACCGCCGCCCACGACCCCGTGCAACCCCAGAGGAGCTACAGGTGCGTTGCCGGCCTTTAAGGTGGGTTGGGCGCCGGAGCCCGGCATTACCTGATGCGAAACGCAGTGGCATAAAGCCACTACTTCACGCCGGTTTTAAATGCCGGGGGTGGTAATGATCCGGTCGAGTCTGCCCATGCGTGTTGCCATTGCTGGCGACGTGACTCTACCACATGTAAAGCCCTAGTCACACACAGAAGTAAAAACATACAGATAAGAAATACAGCATAAAGCAAACAAATAATATCGCAGCAGATAATTTAGTAGTCTTCCTATTAATTATCCAGAGAGTAAACAACACGGGGTTTACGTGGACATATAGTCTCGTTACGAGTCACTTCTGGCATAGAAGTTAAGGATGTTACATTTGATTCACTTCCAATGGCTGGGCTCAATTGCTGGGGTTGCATTATTATTTGTACTGTTTGAGAGGCTTGCAGTAATTCAGGCAAATAATTATTTGCTATCTGTTCTTTATGTGACTCTATGGCAGACATGTTCACCTCAGTGTCTTGTTCGGTTACATCTGGGCTCGTCTCGTTAACACGTCGGCGACGGCGACGGACACGATTTCTAGAACGTTTTGGAGGGTCAAGAAAATTGTCTTCAGATTTCTTATCATCTTTATCTACACTTATTTTATTATCTAACATAGCAAGTGCTTTGCGTTTCATATTTAACAAGGTTTGAGCAGTCTCATCGTAAACATTCATATTATGACAAGCTTCACTGGTCTCATGAGAATCAACTGTTAAGCAATTTGATTGGTCCATTGTATGGGACAATGCATCAATTTGATCTTCATTTATATTTTGGGAAGTGTTTTGATCATATTCAGATGGTGCATTGTCTACAACTGTAGATTTTTTTTTAAATTTCTTTAACAAGTCCTTTCTTTTGCATTTCTTGCTGATTGAGCCTACATTAGAGCTACTTGTATCATGGTCAGTATAGTTTCCATTGGTTATGACATCAGCGCCCAAATCAGTCAAAAAAGGTACAACACTGCAAAAAGAAATGTTGAATTACTTTAATATAAATCATTATTTAAAAATGGAAATTTTATTTAATCTTATATCAGTAATTTATAGATAATACAAATATAACTAACATTTGAGATTTATTCTAATTAATTTAGAGATGTTTATTAACAGAATTACCAATGTAACTAATACTTTTACCTTACCGGTAAAGAAAAATAAAAACATTTATAGCTATTGGAGGCCAATATAAAATTATATAAATCAAATGAGACTGCTCATGCTGTATCCGGCACACAGCAGGAAAGTCAGAGGAAACCTAGTGTTAAGATACCTTATCCCCATTTTCTGGTGAATGGCAGAACTCAACTTAGTGTTTTGTGAAAAAATAGAAACACAAATTTAATCATTTGAATGACCCAAACCAGTAGGGACATGACAGGAGAGATACAACTGTTGGTAGTGTCCGTGGTTAGACAAAACCTCAGCAAATTAAAAAAAGTTAAATAACTTAAAGGTAAACTTTCTCTGTGTAGAGATCACAAACTAAAAATACTCAAAAAAACTGTTTACATAATGATAATATTATATAATACGTATTATCTTTTTAATACAGCACTCACTCAATAGTATCATCAGAATTCAATAGTGCTAAAGCTTCACACGATGGTAGCATGTGGCCGTTTGTACTGAGACAAAATTTTCCAGGAATTGCAAAAATATTTTGTATTCTTTTTTCCAACCAACGAACTGGACGATTGCGATTAACTAACATATAACATCGGCTACGAATATCTTTAAAATATCGCTGCAGAGAAACGCTTATCCGAAATGTGGAATTTATATTAACAAGAGATTCCGATTCTGAACAATAACTTAGACTAGTGCTACGACTACGCATAGTTTTCGGAGTAAAATAATATTGGAAGTAAATTTAAAGTTATTATGCTTAGTTTATATTTTAATACTTTAAGATGCTTGAAGACTTTTTAACTTTTTATTATCAGTTTAGTAGACACTTGACAGTTGACACTGACAGTTTGCTTCTTAAAATTTCAATATACCAACAAAAAAACACAAATTATGTATAAAATTAATATCTAACAATAAAGTATAAATTCTTCTTCTTCTGGATAAAAGACTAGATGGGAAAAAAAATGACCTTAAGAGTTTCATTCATTCATTTCAGTAATCGAGGGTCACAAAGTGTGACTGTAAACGCGACGCGATTGTTGCTTAGATTCCCGCTCGAGATAATTATATATTTAATATTTTTATTTCCTCGCTCTGGTGTCGTGGCAAAGCGCAGCCTTGAGTTCTACCGCTCAATACGCAATGCATTCAGAATTCGACAGAAAACGGAGAATAATATCTTAATATTAAGTTTGCCCTTTGCCTACCCTGCTGTGTGCGGGATACAGTGTGAAGCTTATTTATTTAGAAAAGTGAGTAGTAACAAATGTAGGGAGAGACCTCGGTTGATCTTCGAAAACACAGCGTCAAAGATACTACAGGAAAGTTTTACCTATGCTGTTTTTTAAAACTCTGCTAAATGTGCCGATGTCAGTGAATAATTTAATTTACTGCTTCAGAAACAGCCTTAAATGTTAAATTATTGATTTGGGTAATGATTCATAATATTCTTTGTAAAATAATTGCATAATATTAACTCCTGTACAGTTTTTAAATTAGTTACATTCCATTAAATGAACGAACCAACCAAAAAATTTTTGTATTATATATTTGTATTTTTATTTTTGTATTTACTAGATATTTCTTTCAAGGTCGTTCATTATCTCTGTGTTGAATAAATTACGACTTAAACTTAATTAACTGTTATGATTTATGAAGGTAATCTCCACTAACAATTCAATTTTGCTTACTTTATTGTATAAAATATTATATAATAGTGCTTCAAAATATATATTTTTATCAACAGTCATATAACCCAGACGTTTCGAATGTCATTCTTTAGCCAGGAATCTTACCAGCGCAATTGCTATAACATTCGCATACATTGCAAACTAATGACCATAACTTTTTTTTAATTAACCGACTTTGATGAATGGAAAATGAATGAATGTTAGTTGAGTTAAAAACAAAGCAATTGGTGAAATTTTCGAGTAAATCGGTTCAGTACTTTCAGAGAAACTTAGTTAAGTTAAGTTAAGTTGATGAATGGAAAATGAATTAATTTTAGTTGAGTTAAAACAAAGCAATTGGTGAAATTTTCGAGTAAATCGGTTCAGTACTTTCAGAGAAAACATATCGACAGACAGACAGACACGAAATTAAAAAAAAATCTTCTTGCTTTCTAAGTATCCCTCTTATTCTTTTTAAGTGTCCCTCCCTCTATCCATTTTAGTCAAAATTACTAAATGTACAAACAAAATATTTTTACTGTCTTATTATATATTAGCGACCCGCTCGCGGCTTCACCCGCTTTAATTACTGAATTATTTATATTATAAGGTTTGCAAAGCACTTAAGATTACTAGTATGAAAATTATTTAAACCTTAATGCAAACCGCATTTTCGTATTATTATCATTTCTTATTGTATCGATGTTCCAATTATTTAAAAAAACACACACAAATGATACAAACAACAGAAAACTTAAACGAAAGAAATTATAAGCAACAGACTACTTACTATTCTCTTACCCAAAAATACTTAAACGAAAGATGTAACCAACTGTGTCGCATTGAAATACATTATAATGATTGTATAACTCCAAAATTCGTGCAATCGCTTCTAAATTTACTTTGCTATAGAGCCAGGCGGCGAATCAAAGCATTCTCTCGTCCATCTCCGTAGTAGCTCCGAACACCATCAGGGCCAAACGCTATCAGGGTCGTGATCCGTGGCCGTGATCTTAAGCTACAACCTGCTCTAGAGCAGACACAGGCATGCGGGACGGGATTGGAAAGATTATCAAATATCATCTAGGCGGTCAACTCAGTCAGGTCAGACCTTCGGTTTCTTGTGGGAGGCCCAGCTTTCCGAGATTTAATTCAAGACCAAGGTTCAATGCAAGGCTCATGACCCGTATTTGGAGGAGGATAGAAAGTCCCTCGGAAGTCGTCTGACGTCTGATCTCGGGCGGCCGGGTATGCCACGGAGTGCTGCTCCTTATGTTTAGGTGACCCGATACATTGACGCAACAGAATGTGTTGGACGCGAGACGACAAATGTGTACCTCCAGGCTTTCTATTTTTATGTTGAGGTGATGCATGGTGTTCCACACGCAGTATGGCGCCTGCTTTAGTCGACTGAGGATGAGGTTCGGGACGACCTGCAAGATTTCTCGTTGAGTGATACTCGCTAGGGCGTTGTGATGTCAGCAGTTATAGTGCGTAGAGAGCAGGTGACAAAATGCTGCCCTGGTTCCCCAGGGCGAATCCGAATCCGAATCTTCACCAACAATTAACTTTAGTTTACTTTGTAGTTAGTACTATGAACAATTGTACTTTAAAAATACGTAAATTTATCAATAGTCAAATAAATAAGATGTTCCTAAAGTCATTCTTTTGCCCAGAATCTTGCCAGCGCGATTCAGAAAACGACGTTTTATGCACAGGGCCATCTATGGAAATTACAATTGAACTGTAACCATTCTAACATTGTTAGAAAAATACTACTAAGTTTATGGTAAATTTATTATAAGTATAGATTACACTTACACGACGTAATTAACGTTTAAAAAATAAAAACTCAACAATATGTTTCATGCGTTAAGAACATCCATTATCATATGTAGTCAATAGATATTGTTGCGTATGTTTCAATTTTTTTTTAAATATAAATATCAAAAACTTTAAGTACATTATTTTTTGATAGAGTGTAGCGGTAGCCTTTCGAAACTATATTTTTTTTTATGCACAGCGAATCTATTAAGGATTTCAAGTTTAGTGATAAACTCCACAGAATGTTTTTTGCGTTATCAAGATTCGTTAGTACCTACAATTTTTTGTCAATAGATAGCGTTACTTGTATCGATTTCTACTATCTCAAATATAAGCTTCTTGGAAACTTAAACACTTTTATCTTTTGATAGAGTGAAGCTATTACAATGAAATAAACACTAAAAGTTACTTTGATTTACTGGTAATTTTTACGTATAAAAGTTGCTTAAATATATTGTGTACTTTTTACGTGATGCGTGTTCACATAAACAGACAAACAGACAACAATTCCAAAAATGTAGGAAATGGATTCTGTTAGTTATCCTTTAACACCCTGGCTAATTTTTTTTTAAATATTTTCAATGTACAGAAACGACTTTTCTACAGATTTATTATAAGTATAGAAGATAGAGATTAACCTTCACGTACAGGTAAGTTCGTTTAATCATTAATATATACATTATATAGTATTGAATGATATAATTAATAGTACTTAGGTACTTTAGGATTATATAAATATTATCCGAAAGTAAATCTGTAAAAATGTCATCAACTTAACGCTTATATATCCTAAGTAGACGGTAGGTGCAGATATAAAAGCCGATTGTCTCGAAATCTGCTACTACCAGGCCTATCAATATCAATTTTTTCTTTAAGGTAGTGTTTTGTAGTTTTAGATATTGTTTTAGTAGTTTAAGGTATTCTTTGGGCCTATTTTTATCCTCTCGCTTCCATTAGACAATGCCGATGCAGTTCTTAATGAATTCACCAGTAGGTGAACAGCAGCTGGACGAAAACTGACCATGGTTTTTATTGCTAGCTAGCTTAAGATCTTTCTGCCCACTAACAAAATTGTATGAACCTCTGACATACATACGCGTACGATACGCGCAGACGATACTTGCAAGTATGGAAGTACTTAATTATATCGCGAGATGCAAGTGCGAGTAGGGTAGGGTTCGGGCCGAAAGTAGATTACCAAATGAAGCTACGTCGAAATTGCTTGATGCGAAGGTTTGGCTTAGTGGGCAGAGAGGCTGGTCTGTTGATACTATATATTTTTATACGTTTTCTAAATAAGTAAATTAGTAACAAAAACTCGGGAATTATAAAAATCTCATCTAAAATGTTTTGTATCTTAAACTTCATTATCCCACAATTTGTCATGCTTATTGCTAGTCTTGTTTTTATTTACTATATATTATACATATATATTATAGTTGGTGATACAACATCATTTTCCTTCAGATATTTGTCATTATTCTCAATAATTGTCATAGTCCGTATCACATCACATTCTTAGCGAATTCTATTTTTTTTAAATAAATATGGGTTTATTTAAAAAAAATTGAATAATTCATAGATGCCACTTCAATAACGTGCATTACAGTGTCCAAGCTTATATCTCACATCAAAATTTTAGCTTTACACGCTTTTTATAAAAAAACGTATTTTTTGGTTAATAATATAAATTTTAGAACTGCCATAAGCAAAATATAAAAGACATGGCTTGTGGATTGTGTTTGTGTATCTGTTGTCTAGTTGTATGTAATTTAAATTTGACAACATTCTTTTTATCTGTTCCTAACTGCCAAATTACTTACTCTCAATCCTGAAAAAAGATTTTTATTTTTCTCTAACGAATTATCAACACAGTATATGCTTTGTTGTTTTCATTCTTCTTAAAGTATAGGATAAGGCTTGTGAAATATATTGCGAAACATATTTGAGGTAGTCTTTTGCATAAAAAGTGCTTTTATTGCTGCTAAACTGAACCAAAAATTGTAGATTTTGTACGAAGTGTTGTGTTTTACAAACTGTAATGGTGTAACTTTAAATAGCTGTGAGCATCGCTCACCGTATAGGATAACTTATTTTGTGACGGTGGACAATGTCGAATGTAGAAAACGTATGCCCTCAAGTTCTGCGCGGTGTGGCGCGAGAACTACGGCGACTGGTAGCGAATCCACCCTCGGGCATAAAGTTAGTTGTTCGCGAGGACGACCTGACTGATGTTGTTGCCCTCATAGAAGGCCCAGGTAGTGTCGTGATTATTCAACTAGAGAACAAATTATATTATAATTTTCTATGTAGCTATGCTGGAATTATATTTACATAATCAAATTATATTTACACATTTCATACAAAATATATTTAGTAAATCTTAAAGTGAGACTAGTTTGATTATGTTTAATCTTTAAATTCCCCACTGAAGAGCAAAGATATATTTCCGATTGACTGACATTTTACTTGCATGCAGCAGCAGTCTAGTGAGATGTTGATCAAAAGTTTCTAGTTTTATAAACTTCTACATAGTTACAACTCCAATAACCAACTCCTAATTAAAAAGCTGTGTTAATAGCTCTATACTGATTAATTAAGCAATTCATTGTTTTATGACAAGTACTAAATTTGTACAAAATTGTATATATTATACTGATTGATAAGTCTATATAATTGTCAATTAAGTAAATATCTATTTTGTTATATTACTACAATATCAAAAAATACAATTATTTACTTTAAATCAGAATATAAATATAATAATAATAATTAGAAGAAATCAGTTAAGAAATTTGTTTTATTGTCCTAGTATCGACAGTTGACAAGAATAACAAATAAAGAATAAAGGAAATTTTATTATTCTGATATTTCGCCTCATGTATTTTTTAATTTATACTTTTATTACAAAATAGATGAATTTGTTTAGCTGAAAATATTCAATACTGATATCAGAAAGTGATAGTTAGATAGTTGCCATCAATGAATTGAGAAAGGCTATACAATATATAATAAGAATTTAAATAGAATCAATTAAGAAAATTAAATTTAGTTACCTCTGACACCTTAAATGTATTACGGGTTGTATTCAATTTTTATCTATTCTGGTTTGACCAAGAGTGAGAAGCTGAAGCAGCACAGCATCAGAATATATACACAGTTGTGGGTTAGGTTCCAACATGTAGGAATGAATTATTTTTATATATAGTTAACAAGACAAAGTGTCGGATTCTTTAACTTTTCAAATGTAATGTCTTCCAAATTACAGGATGTGTGGAGAAATCCATTAAATGAGGGTACAGTGTGAAGTGTAGCTCCTCATATAGATTCATATTATTATTATTATACTCCTCATATTATTATATTATTTGAAAATAACCTGCCTGTCAAATAACTGGCCTCTAATTATAAATAAAAATTAAGTTATATATAATAGTTGATCATTTCATGTTTATATTAATTTTTTTTCTCTACTCTGCTAGATAAAGTGCACCGAGGAGTTGTGCCTCTCAATTAGTCACATTTCGAATTTGGGCGGAAAGAGATTCAAGTTTCTCGATACTATGTTCCCTTTATGTACACTACTAATATGATAAAAAAATTTAAGGTCCTTATTGTATAATTTAAAATGTGTGTTGTAGCGGGCACGCCGTACGCCGGCGGGGTGTTCCGCGTGCGGCTGGCGCTGGGCCGGGAGTTCCCCGCTGCGCCGCCGCGCGCCGTGTTCCTCACCAAGATCTTCCACCCCAACGTGTCGGCGGCGGGCGAGGTGTGCGTCAACACGCTCAAGCGCGACTGGCGCCCCGAGCTCGGCCTCGAGCACGCGCTGCTCGCCGTCAAGTGCCTGCTCATCGCGCCCAACGCCGACTCCGCGCTCAACGCCGACGCCGCCGCGCTGCTGCGCGACCGCTACGACGACTACTACGCGCGCGCCAAGCTCTACACCGACATCCACGCGGCGCCCCAGGCCTGCGCCCCCGCGCCCGGCGCCCCCGCCGCCGCCCCCGCGCCCGGCGAGCCGCGCGCCAAGCGCGAGCGCCGCGCCGCCGCCCCCGCCGCGCCGCCCGCCGCCTCCGCGCGCGACCGGCGCCGCATCCTCAAGCGCTTATGAGGTCCACGCGCTGTGTTTATTTTGTAATAAATAATTATGATACATACATTTTTTAGTTTGCATCGCCCATCGCCCGCCGCCCGCCGCCCGGGTCATTTATGATTAGTAGTAGTGCCTATTTGTAAGATTTTGTGATTTCTCTTGAAACAATGATCAGCCTGGGTGAGTAATGATCATGTGACAGGTGCCACGAGGTGGTACTGTGTCCAGTATCCACTGCCCGCGACGCTCAACAATGACTTTCAAATATCGACTACTTTTAGACAGATGTGTAAGCGGTGGAGTTGATATTGCACAAAAACACTGAATAAATTATAAAAACATATTTATTAATTATAATCATAAAAGATACAACGTCATAGAGAGTGATACCTATTATAATCTACAATTAAACTTAATTTTTACAATAAAGTAACATTAATGAAAATAGTTTTTTTTTTATTTTTTTATGTACCCTGTGTCTGTGTGTGTGTGTGTGTATGCTACAACTGAGGCCCGTATTTATAAACTCTCAACTTTAAGATCGATCTTGAGACGTTTTCATTCATAAAATACATATCTGTGATGGGCTACGGTCCTAAAAATCCCCTTTTATGAATATTTATTTTTTTTAAGAACGAATGTTGCTCTCGACTATTACAATAATATGCTTCTCGGAAACATATTATTGTGTGATAGTCGAGCAACTGACTACTATATCAGTGTAGTGACAAACAAATCTGTCTGTCGATTAATATAATAATAATAAACGGTTTAATAAAATGGTCAGAAAAGTGGCCAGAGCGTGGCGAATAGCGTCATAGAGCGTATCTAGTGTTCCTGCTTGTCGTGTAGCGGCAGGTCCTCGAGGTGCGGCGTGGAGGCGCGCGGCGCGGGCGCGGAGCGCAGCACCGCGCGGTACAGCAGCGCCGCTAGCGCAGACCCCACCAGCGGACCCACCCAGTACACCTGCAATGCATATAATACAATATACTTAACACTGTAATATTGCTATATAATTACGTTTTATCTATCTGGACCAACTGGGCCCACTATTGCTGAGGAAGAAATTAAAGTAGTACATACAAATTTTATAGACTACTGCTTGCCTATTTCTGATACTAATGGGTAATATTGGCTTTGTAGGTGCTCAAATAAGAGGCCATAACTAAACCTTTTCCTTTTTCAATTAATCCCGGCGTATGCTGCCAGGGTCTGTCTTCCTACTTTACTTTCTCCACTTTGCAAGGTGTGTAACATCTTCAGTGATTAGTCCATGCATCACGCCATCCAACCAGTGCTTCCTTGGGCGTCGGAGAGGTCTCGCTCGTGTTTAACAATAAAACCTACGCCATGTCTTCTAGGAGTGTCAAATCCTATATATATTTTGAAATTAATGAATGAATCTACATATATTTTTTATGTTATAGTTTAGCTATAATTATAATAATAAACATAATTTAAAAGATACTGACCCAGTGGTCGGAGCGGAAGGTCTGAAGCACCGCGGGCCCGAAGCTGCGCGCCGGGTTGACGCTGGCGCCCGACATGGCACCCTGTAATTTAAGAATTAATAGTTTCAACGACTAATTAAACGATTTGTTATCTCTGTATTTCCACAGTACAAGAGTACTCTATCAAATTTATAGTTTCACATCTGTGTAGATATATCACCTGAACGATGTTGCTTCTAAATCTAAAACATAGAACGTCATAACAGGCAATTTTAGTAAAGAACTCACTCCGGCGTAGACGACGGCCGTGATGGTGAGGCCGATCTTGATCGAGGCGCCGGGATCGGGGTGGCCGGCGTCGTGCTTGCTCCAGGCGGCGCAGCACACCAGCACCAGCACGGCCGTGAGCAGCGCCTCCACGGCGGCGGCGGCGGGCGGCGCCACGCTGCCGGCCGCGCTGCCGCCCACGCAGGCCGCGCGCTCCGCGAAGGTGGCCGGCGCCAGCAGCATGAGCAGCCCGAAGCCCAACGTGCCGCCCAGCAGCTGCGCCAGCGCGTAAGCCGCCGCGGCCGCCGCCGGCAGCCGGCCCAGCAGCAGCGCCGCCAGCGACACGGCCGGGTTCATGTGCGCGCCCGACGCCGCGCCGAACGCCTCGATGTTGGCCATCACCACCAGCCCGAAGGCCAGCGCGGGGTGCGTCAGCGGCGGCTCGCGGCCCTCCACCGGCAGCAGCGACGCCACGCCCAGCAGTATCAGCAGCGCCGTCGACAGCAGCTCCGCCACCAGCGCGCGCCACCAGCGCCGCAACCACGCGGCCGCGCCGCGGCGCTCAGTATCTGATACACAAGAAACTATCGACGTAGTTGACATAAACTAAAAAGTACATAAATTATTTTATATTAAGTATAGGTACTTATTGTATACTAGCGGCACGGCTATTGTATACGTTCTGTTCACCTAACATAGGTTTCACGTCTTATCATAATTTTAAATTAGTTACATATATTATTAGCTAAATGTACAAATGGTAAATATATCTATAGTTGTTACAGTGTACTGAAATTCTGTGCATTTTCTGAAATTAGATGAGCCTCACTTTCAAAAAAGTATGCTTATGCTTTCAGCACAAAATCCAAATTAACTTAAATTTGAACTATCAACTAATAACCTTATACATAATTTATATGATCATAGAAGTCGTGTATAAGGAGGTTATAAGTTGGTAGTTAAAGTTTAAAAGCAAAATTTTATTTTCTTCTTTTGAGAGAGTTTAAAGAAAAGCTTGTTTAAAAAAAGTTTTTTGCCTTATATTTTTTGAATCCAGTTAACTATGAACCTAACCGAAGGAAAGAAGGACCGAAGAGTAATTTGTTAATAATAATGACCATTAACTAATCCTTAATAAATAATTAATGACTTTAATTAAGTAAATAGGTACAATATTTGGCACTCGCTGATTAACAGTCCATGGTCGTTCCTAGAGATATTTTTTCTCACTCATTCTACAGAGCGACTTTAGAGATTGTTGTGATACATTAATTTGTTTACATTTAGATAAGACATTGACAAACTGGAGTCCATACATTTATATTTATATTATTTAATACGTAAATCATCAGTTGTAATTTTATGAGATATTTGAAAAAATCTTGGTTCTGTAAGAACTTGTATTTATTATTATTATTTCAGCTTCACGCTGTATCCCGCACACAGCAGGGTAGGGCAGTGGGAACCTAGTGTTAAGACACTCCGATCCCCACCAGAAGGTGAATCAGCAGAAGCCGAAAGAACTCAACGCCGCGATTTGCCTCTGCCCAAAGCGAAGAAATGGAAATATAAATTTAAGTAAATATTTCATCACCTCGAGTGGGGATCGAACCCACAACCACTCGGTTTTACAGTTACACTTTGTGCCCCTGCGCCACGACCGGCCTCTAGTATAACACTAGGCTCCCTCTGCATGCTGCA
This sequence comes from Heliconius sara, assembly GCA_917862395.2. Lineage (NCBI taxonomy): Eukaryota > Metazoa > Arthropoda > Insecta > Lepidoptera > Nymphalidae > Heliconius > Heliconius sara. Next base: position 26,723 of record OU860799.1, read on the forward strand.
CGCGGGATACGGCGTGAAGATATAACAAATTTGTTAAGTATAACACACAGTCAACTTTAAATATGTTTCACACATATAAATTTAATACAAGTAGAGAGACGTTGCTTCTACTTGTTGTTTGAACAGTATTTAAATGCTGTAATATGCAAATGGCACCGCACGGCTCGACTACTAGATCGCTAATATAACGGGCCGGTGTCCGGTCGCCGGCGCCTCTCTACCATTATGTCCAAATAAGTGATGTTGGTCTTCTATCATATAATATATGTCGTCTGCGGCGCTTAGGCGGCGACCATTAGCTAACGAGTTGCAGCGACCATCTCTCACAACCAGCGTTGCCGGAAGTCTCGATTTTTTACCCAAAAATTAAAAGTCTCGATCGGGACAGGCATAGTTTTTTTTTTATGGAAAAGAACAAGGCAAACGAGCGTTCGGGTCGCCTGATAATTCCGTCTTTTACGCATTATTCCACGTATTTCCAAGTGTAAAATCCTCTTCTATTGCTTTAAGATTTTAAAATCAAATCAGCTTCACGCTGTATCCCACTCACAGCAGGGTAGGTAGAGGGAACCTAGTGTTAATACACTCCGTTCCCTACTTTCCGCCGAGTTCTGGAGGCATTACGCGCTTTGCCTCGACACCAGAGCGAAGAAATGAAAATATAAATGTAAATAAATATTTCACTTCCTCGAATGGGGCTCACACCCACAACCACTCGATTTTACAGTCACACTTTGTGCCCCTGCACCACGACTGACTTTAAGATTTTAATAAGTTATTAATAACTTCATAAACATACAAATGCATAAGTTTATTCGTAAGTTTCGTATATTTTTTCTGAAGACTTAGATAACTGCCGTAAATATGGTAAACCAAAACAATATCGTTTAAGTATAGTTTAGTATAGTTGTCATTAAAACATTTTATATCTATTACCATAGCTTTATTTAAAACTCAAATAAATTGATAAATAATAAATTAAATACTCATTACTTATTTAGTCCCACTTTTGTCGGAAGAATCCTACTTTTTTATTTCAAAGTTTTAAAAATGTCGCTTTTTACCGAAAGAATAGGTATTTGGCAACGTTGTCCACAAAACTATAACTCTCTCAGATTATTTTATTAACATTTTTAAATACACAAGTTTATATATATACATTGCTCTACATCGCCTACATAGTCAAATCTATTGAATGCGACGGACCGACTTGCAAATTATTTAATACCACGAGTAATTTTCTTATTTTAATATTAAAAAATATTTTAAATTAATAATCATATAAAATAATACGTAACAATAACACTACAAACTGCGTTACGGAGATCACGGCGGCAGAATTCTTAATAAAATGAGATATACATTATAAACGCGGCGGACGTCGTCGTGACTCGTGACGCGCGAAAAAGTATTCTGTTTCTAATACGCATATTCTGAGCTTTTTTAAGTTGCTCGAAAACAGTAATAAAGAATTATAATTGTAATGAGACATCAGCTCGTGGGCGGCGAGGAGAAGAGGGCCAGGGCGGAGGCTGGGCGGAGGGCGGGCGCGTTGTGGTACTGACCGTTGGCGGGCATGTCTGCCGGAGCCGCGCGAGGGTCCTTCACGAGCGAGTGCGAGCGGGAGCACGTCGAGAGGTGCGGCGAGTGCGAGCGCCGCGCGGTGACTGAGCGACGTCCGCGTGCGGCGCGTCGTGCAGCAGCACCGCGGACAGCAGCGACAGCAGCTCCTGAGCAGCAGCTCTGGGCCGTGCTTTCAGACAACTTCCGTTGATCTCCATACATAAGCTTACATTACTGCGCGAGACATTAAAGATCACGATAAAAATAAAGTGAGCGAGCACAATAACATAGTTTTTAATTCTGTCAATACATTTGACAGAATTAAAAACTATGTTTTTATGCTAAGGAACTGTGTGAATATGTAAAAGTTTATTAAAATAGGCCGGAGATTATTCTACGTAATAGCTTGATGTATTTTGCCGAATGGAGAGGTACATATATTTATATAGGTAAACAGTTTGCATAGTGCAGTCGAGAAATGGACACTACGACTCCATTTTGAGGACAATTGTGTGGACAATGTATAAACATACAGGGTGGAAGCGGCAGCGCTCCCGTTACGAGAGTAGCACATATGGTAAAATGTTTTAAGCCCATACCTAAAGAAATTAATCGGATTTGAAATATTTTACATACATGCTGCTCCCGTAAAAGGAGCGCAGACGCTTCCAAACTGTATAAGAATTTTAATTCACTGAATTAGAATCTTTCGCGATATAGAGAGTTAGTTATATTTATTGCTTTAAGCCATTGTTACATTTTGTGGGAAATTATAAGTCCAAAAGATTGTACAAACATATATATATATATATATATATGTTTGTACAATCTTGTTTGTACAATCTTTTATATATATATATATATATATATATATATATATATATATATATATATATATATATATATATATATATATATATATATATAGTTTCTTTTCGCCGCTAATAAACAACAAATTATTAATTATTGGACATAAATGGTTATAGTATAAGTAAATAACATGGTAGAGCAACACGTGAGTAACCGTTGGCTCTTCATATGTTATTTCGTAATTACGAACTCAATGATACGTTTGCTTAGATATGACGATGTATAGACAAGTGTTTTCTATTCGTATTCCCTACACTTGGTGACTTCGTCACCGGCCGGCGCAGGAGGACGCGGGAGGGTGCGGGGGTGCGCAGGAGAGAGCGGGGGGCGAGTGCGCGGCGCGGGGATCTATCGAAATAATGTATTTGATATGTGGTGTTGTGTATTTGGTTTTAGTGATAATTGTGTCAAAACCTTTGAACGTTATAGATTAAATGGTTTCCGTTCAGTAACACTCGCCAAGCGCTTGGTGACTACCGACGTCACTTGAACTCTAATGTAAGGCTACAAAGGAGCATTCAAAAGAAATTGAACTTTATTATTTATATATATTGCGCTATAATCCCGAATATACCTAAATATGCATACATTTATGTAAGCAAGCTAGGTGTTGGTATTGGTAGTCTGGTACCGTAAGCTACTACTACGTATGTTTTATATAGGTATAGGAACATGGAACTGAATATATTTAGATCAGTTAATTAACATTACAATTAAAGGAGAAAGTAAAACAGCCTACCTAATTATGATGATCCCACACGAAACAAAAGATATTTAATTTTATAGAGATACTCGAGGAAATGAAATGTTAATTTAAATAACATTTATATTTTTGTTTCTTCGCTCTGGTGTCGAGGCAAAGCGCGACGTTGCATTCTGATACTCAACAAGCATTGCCTCCACGAATTTGGCGGAAAGTGGGGAACGGAGTGTCTTAACACTAGGTTTCCTCTGCCTATCCAGTTGTCTGCGGGGATTTAACAATGTACCTAAGTAGATATTTACTCACGCAATCTCACGTAATTAAATATATTGTTAAATTTTCTTTTGAGTAAGTAATATAAAAGTATATCTAAGAATTAGGTCCTTACATAAGAAATTGGCGTTTTGTCGTACTGGCCACTTTAATCATAAATCTCTCATTTTTGGTTGGGAATTCTAGATTCAAATGTATACAGCTATTTACACGTGAATTTGTGTTTCGTTAACTGTCTTGATTTTAATTTACAAGATAGAACTTGAAATATCGCGTTATTTACGAGTCCGAGTTCCGCTGTGGCACCAGTGCTGCGAGATGACTCGAAGGGTTAATGATGCGTACGGCGGTCGTTGCGGCGGTCGCAAAAGAAGACAGAGTACGATTTTGATTCCAACGATTTCGTTCTTGAAATTTCGACTTGCAGAACAAGTCTTGCCTTGGAAGGACAAGAGACCCAAGTTGATAATGAATTGAAGGCTATTGTAATGAAACAGATCCGATGAACCACGTCCGAGTTAGCTGCAGGCTCTTGTTTTAGTGATAAAACTGTTTTAATGCATTTGGAGCAAATTGGGAAATACAAAAAGCTTGAATAGTGTGTACCTACCTCACGATAATTAAGGTTTTCTAAATTAAATCTACCCGTGACCACGGACTACTGCAAAGTGTTCGAAACGTCGGGTTTCCAATAATGTATAAAAACACAAAATATACGCGATTAATCCGGTTAAAATAGTTTCATTTCAAATGTGTAATAATGGTGAAAATCAAAGAACTTCTCGTAGAACTTACCTGTGATGATATATATTTTTTTATCAAAAAAGAAAGCGATTTCAAAAAACTAAAAAGTAAAAAAATTATATATTTAACATAAAGCAAAACGGACTTGGATTGTGTTTAACAAAAATGATTAAAGAAAGATTTTATAATTTTGAAACTATTCAAAATTACTTTAAAGTAGTATGTCCAAGATAATACTTTAGTATAGTTTCAAGAAACATAAAATATTATAATATAAGATGTACAAACAAGGTCTTCCGGGTACGCCACTTGCCAACAGATAGTCATATGAACCTGCTATAATCAAACGCTTTTAATTCCATAATAATATCAATATCGTGTAAACTACGAGTATTCTTCCCATTCCCTTTAGAGGATCATCTCGTACATATTTCCCCTAATTAACCGACCTAGCTCCTAGCTGTCCCAGTCCAAGGTCTAAGTCTCGCAAGGTAATCTCGTACGAAAAAATTATAAATTGTTGTAAAAATGTAAGGATAATGTGGTGGTCTGTGTTGTTTTCAATTAAATTTTTGTAATTAGTAAATAATATTATACGTGACTAGTATGAGTGTGCCGGTGTATGGAGGAATGGACTCGACTTTGGCCGTCCTCGCGCATGTGATTGACTTCCGGAGTGTTGCGGTTAACAATAATAATATTTGATTATTCCCACAAATGAATCGTCTAATGTTCAGAAATAGAGCTATTTTTAATCAGTCCACATTTAGAGGTCGACACCTTTGTACAGTTAGCATGCGCCACCTATACTACCGGTACTGTCCTCAGCGGCAGGTCTCGCGCTACTGACGGACTATTTAATAATTCATAATTTAAGCTAACAAGTGTCAAAATATTTATTGAAGTAATCACAAAGTGACGCTTTTGACCTTTAATTATAAGCATCAAGGTCTCCATTCGCTAGTGATTTCCGATCACTCTATTTTATTATACGTTTCCTTATATTTACATACTATATTGATTGCATACAAAAATCGGTTTCTAAGTTATAAGCTTAGATGGACAACAATATTATTGACTCGAAACATAAATATCACTTTGCATTCAACCAGACGTTGCTATTAAAATATACATTAAATAATCGAAACATCGTTTGCGTAAATTATGAAACATAAAAACCCTTTTCCCTGTTTCCATATATTGGGCTGATATAATGTCAGCTGTGAGTTGTCCAGTAGGTATATACATAAACGACCCGTGTGGACAAGTAGTGACGTAGGAACAAAGCTATGAAACGACATTACTCTTACCCAACTGATGATAACAGCAGGAAACTTAATAGATTGAGGAGGAGAGTTCAATACGTGTTCGAACTACTCCTAGGAGAGTCCTGGGATGACAAGCTCGAGGGATTCGCGCCATCGCGCCTGGCTTTGTGGGCGCTGTAGGGAGCGTTTATAGTCGATTGTCTCTCGACCATGCCACCTCTGATTAGGCCCGTAATGCCGGCCAGTAATTTAGTTTTAGAAAGAAACACTCCGCCGACCACCACGTCCACAGTCTGGTTTCCATGGCAATACTGCCGCCATTTTTCTCAACATAGGGAAGGCCTTCGTTAAGGTCTGGAATAATGGCTTGAATTTCAAGATGGGAAGCGCTGGCTTGCCAGATTTCCTTTTTACACCCCGCGTATAGAAAGCTTGTCAAAAGCTCTCTTTATTCTCAACAGATAATAAACAAGCGTAGTAAAATGTCACTTAGAAATAAATTAATGCTCTATAAAACTAGTTTTACACCCGTACGATACACACCTATGATTGTGTATCGTTCGCGCACACCAAGCTCGACCCCCTTCAAAAGGTTCAAAATAAATTCTTACGTACTGCATCAGGTTGCCCCTGGTGCGTGCGTAAGGTCGTTCGGTCTTTCATAGAGACTCTAGTTCGAAAATAAAAAAGATAAGTACAAAATAAAAGGAAATTAAAGAAAAAGAAATGATGTACATCCTTCACTTTACACAGTATTTTAAGAAACATTGGATATTCTATACAATAACGGCTATGTATAGAATATCTATATATGAAATATTATTTATTTTCTCTCTCTCTCTCTCTACATATAATAAGACAGTAAAAATATTTTGTCTGTACATTTAGTTATTTTGACTGAAACGGATATAGAGACACTTAAAAAGAATAATAGAAAGCAAAAACATTTTTTTTTAATTTCTTGTCTGTGTTCTTGTTGTCTGCCGATATGTATGGTCACGTATTTCTCTTTCACCGATTGCTTTTTAACTCGACTTAATAACTAAAGTTTGTTTCATCAAAATCGGTTCATTAAAAAAAAAGTTATCGTCATTTAAATGAACTCATGGCATTACTTTGCTTGCGAATGTTATATAGCAATCGCGCTGGTAAGATTCCTGGCTAAATAATTCAAATTAAAATTAAATCAATATTGATTTGTTAGTGGAGATTACTTTCATAAATCATAACAGTTAAGTTTAAGTCGTAATTAATTCAACACAGAGATAAAGAACCATTTGAGACCAGTCGTGGCGCAGCGGCACGAAAAACCGACTGGTTGTGGGTTCGATTCCCACACGAGGAGATGAAATATTAATCTAAATTTATATTTCCATTTCATTGCTCTGGTATCGAGGCTAAGCGCTTGAGTTCTGCCACTCAACACGCAATGCCTTAATAATTCGGCAGAAAGTGGCGAACTTCTTGGGGAGTGTCTTAACACTAGGTTCCCTCTGCCTACCCTGCTGTGTGCAGGATACAGCGTGAAGCTGATATATTTTACAGAGATTAAGAACGATTTTTTGGTACGTTTGTTCGTTTGAAATAACGCTATATAAAAATGCCTAAAAACATCGTATCTACGTCTACACTGTAATAACTACATATTTACCAATTGTACATTTAACTAATTTAAAAACTGGAGAGGAATTATTATGCAATCATTACAGTTATTTTACAAAGAATATTATGAATCCTGACCCAAATCATTAATTGAACATTTAAGGCTATTTCTGAAGCAGTAAATTAAATTATTCACTGACATCAGCACATTTAACAGTTTTAAAATCATGATGAGACGTACATTACATAGGTAAAAAGCACGTAATGTTACAAAAATATATACGTATAATAAATAATTATCTTTATGTATATTTTATTTCTGGCGGGCCGCTAACGTCGGTATAAGACGAGAGTTTACTTACTAGCATTTTATTGATTTAGCAGATTTTCATTGCAGGTTAGGTTAGTTATTTTTAAGTTTAAAAGGTTCTAATCTATTTTTCGCTACAATCACTAAATCTGTAGCTCGAATATAGTAATATAAATATAAGAGCATATTTTACACATTATCGGTGGAACTATTGTTCCTCCTATAGGCTATTTATAAAATCCCCAGAAATTGTATTCATTAATTAGGTACAGTTGACATTAATAATATTCATAATATTTCATACGTTGCGCAGACGCCTCGGTGTTGCATAGAATACGTCAATTAACAGCTTGCCAAAGACAAAAGGGAGATTATAAACAATGGCCAGGCATATTGTTCAAGATAACTGCCAGATATATTGCTTTACATATTTCTCTGTAAGTGCTTATTATGCTTTCAATCATAATTTTACAAATAAATACTTAAAATTAAATGATTTCAAGATTGACCTTCTATTACATTAATTTTTCTTTAAAACATAAGACAGACCGCGCATTTCATCGTCTATTTTCATTGTCAACCGGAACCAGAATAAAATAATTCAAATGATGGCAACCTCTGCTTGCAGCAGTTATTTTACAGGCAACCATGTTATATATATAGCGTTTAGAGAATAGTCTCTCTAATTTGATCTTATAACGCACTTAATGATGGATTTTCTTATAATGTACTTAAAAAATACATGATTGTAAATTATCAACATCAGGAGATCTGTTTAACCCCGGGGTGGCGGCAGACTGAGAGGTTGTTCTTGCAATTCCTTTCCTTATGCGTTTTTTTTTCAAATAACGTTGGATTGACATAATGAACATATAAGTGCAATTTTTGAACAAAAATGCATTACCCTAAATTTATTTAAAGGTATCTATTGTCCCTACTATCATTTGCCTGGATTTTACTGGAGTGCCACGTATCCAGGTGGTGTGGACGATACTTAAGTTTGTGCTGTGCGGTAAGAAAATTTTGGCGGCGGCATCATTCTTAAAAATAAGTTTAATAAAAAAAACAGATACCTGCTTAGTGACTTCCTGATTAGTAACTTCGTATAAACACATTATAAATCTATATCATGTTTTGGTGTAGATTTTCCGCAAAATATTTATTATAAGTACACATAAGCATGACATGCAATAAATATTAGAAGTGAGATAAAGCGTACGTACTGCGTTCATATTCATACTACTAAAAGTTACTTCACCAAATGGTTGGTATTATTGAAATCTTTACATAGGGTTTACTGTACACCTAGAATATATGCATATTACTAAAATGTTCGTAGAATAGGTGAGCAGCTGCAGAACTATGGTAGCCACCAGCTCGCACCGCGCGTGGCGGAGGCGGAGGCGGGGGCGGAGGTCGACGCGGGCGTCCCGGGTGCGCAACGCACTCACCAGTTACGACGTGTCGTTATCCGCGAATAACAATTAACTTACCGGTTACTAATTTGCATATCCGTATGTACAATGTTTTATACTCCCAAACAATATATAATTAGCTTAATTTATTGTAGGAATTGTTAATTATCGACATTATCACTGTTACTTTTATCTTTCATGTGAACTTTAAACCACAATTCGATAAGTATATAACGATTGTGGAGATTTCGATCACACAAGGTAAGCTAACTAATACATCTTTACGTTACAATATACAGTTTCATAATGACTTAAACCTCTACGATTGTCTTCTCTCAAGTTGCTCGAATGCAAACCACTGCATTGAGGAAATTTGTTAGTTCCTAGTACATTTCAACTACTAATTAACCTGAAATATCTATATCATGATGCATCTATTATATATAAAAAATGCGCTATTAAAACACAATGGTTCTATTTTAAAGGAATTATTGATATTTTACTGGTTTCTTGCCTCTGCTCACGTTGCGTCTGCCTCGCGTTAAAGAGATACAGGATAAAATAAACATTCGCTTCTTAAAGTTTAAATTAACTGAAATATATAAAATTATGTTGGTAATAAATACAGTTTAATGTGTGCGTGAGTGTGTGTGTGTCTGTGTGTGCACATATGTTGCGACATTATCGCGTGGCCTTAACCTTTCCGTTATTAACTGAATGTTTTAGTATAATTTATTTGTATCGCCTTGCTTATACAATATAATATTAGCTCGTTACGTAAGAAGTCCGCCTCCTCTCTGAGAGCGCCTCGAGGACTATGAACGTGGACTCTGTGGGCTTCGCCATGTTCTTTCTTGTACTACAGAAGCTAGCACCGAGACACTCCGTTCCCCAACGCAAAACGTTGAGTTACAGCTCAACGCCACGCGACATATTACGACGGCGTTGGAATAGAAACAATTAAAATATAGTTATTTCCTTGCGTGGATACTAATTTATATCCTATTGAATTTATATCCTATTGATCCTTAAGCCTATTCTTCATTTCTTACAATTTAGGCTGTCTTCTTATTTTTAGTAAAGTGAAATCTTCAATCGAGCGCAAAGCCAAGCACTGCCGTAGCATCCTATTCTGGAACCCTCACGGCCTAGTTTTGTGCTTCTGTTTTCGAACCTCTGGATAGATTTAGAGCTTACTCACTCACTGATCATCAAACTAGAACTAGTACTTCCCATAGAGCTAGAAAGCTGAAATTTGGTACAGGAGTAAGGTTTAATGCAAATATGAAACACTTTTAAAGGCGATATGATGTTACCTTACAACTTGAGTAATAGCTTGCAACATGTGTGATTAAAACCGTGATGTAACTAAACAAAAAAATAGAATCACCATATTTGCGCAATTCACATATTTTATTTCATATAAACATATAAAACAACCAGATTTATTATTTAAATATTTCTTATTATTTAAAAAATTAATAATCCTTATATCCTGTAATTACAATATACATACATGGGGCGTATCTATGGATATTTTAGACTTTAGCTTTCCACAGATATGTTCGTGTAAATGTTGCGTTATTTTTGTTTACGGGGCAATATACATTTTTAAGCTAATTTTTCTTTCAAAATCTCTGGGGTAGGCACATTTTTCATACCATTTTAAATAATAAATAAATACACCGGGGGCCCGTGGCGCAGGCGCAGGGCACATGCGCATTTTTTTTGTTATAAGTATAAAAAACAAATAAATAGGTAGGTACTTTCAAATGGTGGATAGTTGCTATTCAAAATATTTCACGAAATGGTTGGTAATCTCGCTAATCTCGGTATCTCCCTCTTACTATAACAAATAGTGTCCCCCGTGGACTATGGTGAACATGAGTAGCGGTCATATTTAACTAACGAAACATAATATTATTATTTGTAAATGATTTAGACTCTAATGGAAACAACAGTACCTACGTGTAGATCGTAATTATCATAAATTCGTTGTCATTAGCATCGAGTCCCAGCGACGACTCGGACTAGACGCGGAACTCGACGCGCTGTTTCTAATTTATGCAAAAACAGGTTTATATTAATCATAATTATACTTACTTGAGCACTTCTTTTATTATCCACGAAGTGTACGTATAGATAACTTACGAACGCGACTTGTAGGTACAGGTGTAGACTAGAAGTAGTACTATAATAAAACAGTAAAAAAATGTCTGTACATTTAATGTTACGAATATACAATGGAGGGAGGATGTTAAAATAAATAAATGCCGCCTGAACTTTTAACCTTAGCAATTTCCAATTTTTTTATTTGTCCCGGCTAATCTCCGGAACCACTGGAATAGATTTTTATTAGGTTATGGAGTAGCATATGTATATGGTTTTATTAGGGAATTCCCACGACATTTAAATAATATTGTATAAGGGGCCGTTCAAGTGTGTCCTGACACCAGGTTCTCTCTTCCTGATCTGCTGTGTGCGGGATACAGCGTTAAGCTGACATGTACCAGGAGTCATTATATAGATAGTCAATACTCATAAATTTTAATAACATTTTAGAACGCTTGTAAGTTTTATATATTTCAATTTTCCTGATGTAAAGTAATAGCAATAGTATTTTGCAAAAAAACACGTAATATAGGTACCTATATACGCTATTTAAAAAAAAACACCGCGCTGTGTACTAATAAATAATAAAAAATAAACCGGACAAGCGCCACTCAAGCTGGCCCACCTTTCCACCAGGGTCTTTACAAAGAGATCGTAAGTCGAGTTGATAAGTTTAGTTCAATAGTACAATATCTCTACTAGCACTTATGAATTAAAACAATATTGTTATTGTAAAATGTTTATTAATATTTTTTTTTCAATGATTTTATAATATTTATTGTTATTGCAGGAACATTAATCACATTTATGTATATTTGCATTGCAGTATAATTATAGTTTAATGAAACTAATATATATGTATATATATATATATATATATATATATATATATATATATATATATATATATATACATATACATATATATATATATACATATAAGTTTCATTAAATTATAATTTTCTTAATATATATATATATATATATATATATATATATATATATATATATAATCATATTTTTAAATATACGCCATATGACTCCGAAGTATCAACTGATTTACTCCAACATTGCATTGGCATTGCATTAGTTTAATATAACGTTACATTTTGTTTAAAAAGAAATTTAATAACTTTTACGTTAAATTTATATATCTAGTATTAGTGTATTAGGTAAAAGCTCCCTCTGATTTCCCACCATCGCCTACGTCCGCTGCAGCTGCGGGGAGGCGCGCGGGGAGGCGGGCGGGGAGGGGGGCAGGGGGGGAGCGCGCCACACGCCCGCGTACACGGCGGTGGCAGCGCACGCGCCGCACAGCGGGCCCACCCAGTACACCTGCAAGGACGACAGACACGTTACCGGGTGAGGAGCTCCTCCTGTCCTACTTATTATTTTAATAAGCATATTTTACCGCAATACTTTGGATACATTATGTTTGGCCACACCATGCGAGTAGCGAGTTCCATCTTACTCTAGGTTTTTTTTTAATATATAACCTTACCTTTTTTTAACTTTCGATATTTGTCTGCTTTAACTTAATTTTATATTTATCTCCTACTTAATGATGAGGAAGATGATGTCAAACATAGTGTTTGCCACAAACAAATTCCTTTCCTTGCAAATTTCTAATATAACCTTTCCAGCCTCATTTACTCTCTTGTCACAATACTGACCTAGCACTCCCTCGTAACCGCTTTACGCAGTTCCGACCGATATTATTAATTTTTCATCCCCCCTAACGCTACCTAGAACGTCCCTGACACTCTCCCACTCACTTAGTGGCACATACGCCACTAACAAGAATACTCTTGTTAACCCTAACTTGAAGCGAACCCAAAGCAGTCTCGGGTTGATCGCCTTGTTGTGGTAGTTCAACCGCTACACTAACCAATCGAAAGGACAATGAAAACATGACAAGGAAAACACACCTACACCTTGACAGAAGGCGACCCGACTGCCCGGTAAATCAGTCGTGTCATTGCCCTTTCGCTTAGTCAGTCGAACACAAACGACACCCAAATCTCTATCATCTATCACATCTAATAATTCATTCATGTTTTCTTCCATCCCTCCTCTTACGTTTCACGTAGCTATTTGGGGTTCCGTCGTACACCTCTCGCCATTCCGGACATGGCGTCTTGGGTGGCGGTCCCCAACGCCGCATTCGTCACCACTTGGCCCTATCAGTGCACTGTCTCGAGGTGCACGTGGCAGATGAAAGGCGTTGCAGCCCTCATGAGGGCAGGCAGGGGTCGCTGCGAGCAAGCAAGATGGAATTCTTGGACCACCTATATTTTAAACTTAATGTTTGATAGTAGTAAAGAAGAATTTAATAAAATAAATATAAAAGTAATAGTCAGCCAAGTCGGCTCACATTCTCTGTGGACATAATGTAATTAGACTATAATAATAACATTACCCAGAGAGCTTCAAAGTCCCCGCTGAGCAGAGCGGGCGCGAAGCTGCGCATCGGGTTCATGCTGGCACCCGTGAGGTCCCCCTGCAACCGCACATACAGAAGACATTACTTATTTTTTTATTAAACTTCATAGTTACTATACTCCTGTATGCGTCACTTTCACACCGAGCTGCAGGTCCACTTTGTGATATGTCCGCGTGCACGTACAGTAAAATGTACAAAAAAAAATTATACAGTAACAAAATAAGTTAAATATAGAGTTATTTTTTTCTATTAGCGATATACTACTACTATAATGAACTAGAAGGCCCCGCGCGACAGACTTTTAAAGCTTGTTTGTGTTTTAGTATCATAAATGCTATATCTAATAAACAGTAAAAATATTTTGTCTGTACATTTAGTAATTTTGATTGAAAGGGATATAAAAGGAACACTTAAAAAGAATAATAGAAAGCAAAAATATATTTTTTTAATTTCTTGTCTGTCTGTATGTATGATCACGCTAATCTCCAAAGATGCTGAACGAAATTACTTAAAACTTTCACCAATTGCTTTGTTTTAACTCAGCACAACATTTGTTACATTAAAATAGGTTCATTAAAAAAAAATTGCCGTCGTTTGAATGAACTCAAGGCATTATTTGCCTGCGAATATGATATGGTAATCTATATCTATACTTTCCATACCTATATTATAAATTCGAAAGTAACTCTGTCTGTCTGTCTGTTACGCAATCAGGGCCAAACCGCTCATTCAATTGTGATAAAATACTCATATATGAGGGTCTTCAGATCAACATAGGTTATTATACTTTTTTTTTGACATTTGTAATATTCTCCATATATACGAAGATATTAAAATACGTTTCAATTCGACATGTAATTTATTCTGCCTAACAACCGTCGCTAAGCAACCGTTGCTAGGCAACAAGGAATTATGTAGTTTTAAGAAAAGGTCGCCTAAAATGAGATGGCGTGCGCCGACTCAACTTTATGATACATATAAAAACTATATCTTTTAAAAAATCTAATAAAAATCCACGATGATGTATATATGTATGTATGTATCTCTGAAGGTTGAGCCACAGTATTTTCTATAATTTCGTATTCAATCCTTATCAAAATAAATATAATAGTCACCTTTAGCATTTTATCTAGAAAATTATATTTTACTGTACATCATTCTAATAAATACTGAAGGAGATATTACTGATTCAAAACGAGTTAGCCCACGCACCGCACGGTATGACCGACCCGAACGGACAGACGACGTTGACGTTTTTGTAAATTTTTATACATTTTCGATCTACTGTTAATTTTTATGTGGTTATTTTCTGTTTTTATTAATTTACATGTGTTTTTTTGGTTCTTCGCTTATTCGAGTTGTAGATTAGTTAGATTTTCATTAATTTCTTGGTGTGGTGAAAGTTTCGGCCCTGCGCATCGGCCTAATACTCTTAAGTATTAAGGAAAGAATGGTCGGTTATTTCAGTTGGGTTATCTATACCGTTGTTATAGTTATTTCATATAATATCTATGTACGCGCGCAAGGAAAACGTGTAAAAAGATTTTTCCCGGATAAATCAGTATAATCGATCACTGAAAGTCCAAAATCAGTTCAGTTGCTCTGGATACTAGCTCGGGGAAATAGAAAGACAGACATAACCAGATGCACTTGAAAAAACATAGCACACACCACATTTAATTTTAATACTTGTTCGGATTTTTATGATAATTTAGGCTTATATTTTCTTATCAATTTTATTAAAAACTGAAAACAACTCCATAGATATATTTAATAAGCATTGGTATAATTCAAGCGGGCGAAGCCGCGTCCGGGTTCTCTAGTAGTAAATCTATGGTTTTAACTAATTCTTAATTTTCATTAAGTAATCATATATTAATTTGAGGCCGGTCGTGGCGCAGCGGCACGAAGTGTGACTGTAAAACCGACTGGTTGTGGGTTCGATCCCCACTCGAGGGGATGAAATATTTACTTAAATTTATATTTCCATTTCTTCTCTGGTGCCGAGGCTAAGCGCGGCGTTGAGTTAAGCCACTCAACACGCAATGCCTCCAGAATTCAGCAGAAAGTGGGGGAACAGAGTGTCTTAACACAAGTTCCCTCTGCCTACCCTGCTGTGTGCGGGATACAGCGTGAAGCTGATTTGATTTATGATTTTATTTTTTATCATATATTAAGTGAAATTTAAATAAAAATCGGCATTTTTTTACTATTAGAACAGTTATAATTTATCTTTATGCCCAATAGATGGCGATGTGCATAAAACATAATTTCCTGGTAAGATTCTAATGATATTCGAAATGTCTTGGTTATACGAGTGTTGATGAAAATATATATTTTTAAAGCAGTATTGTTCATAGTACAAACAATAAAGAAAACAAAATTTAATTGTTGGTGAAGGTTACCTTCATAAATCTTAAAAATTGAATTTAAGTCGTAATTAATTCAACACAGAAATAAACCCCGATTTGATCTTCAATGAAATATTAAGTAAATACATAGATTCTTCTGTTCGTTCGTTCGTTTGAAATAAATCAAAATAAAAATGCCTAAAAACAAAATTTTTACGTGTACTCTGTATTAGCTACTTATTTACCATTTGTACATTTAGTTAATAATATATGTAACTAATTTAAAAACTGTACAGGAGTTAATGTGCAGTCATTTTACAAAGAATATTATGAATCCGCCCATGTGACTACCTATAAGATAGCAACAAGTCATCGATCAAAACGGCACATGCATATTATAAACTAGCAACCCATTTGCGGCTTCGCCTGCTTAAAATCCTACATGATTATTGATTTCAAAATCAAATCACAGACTAAACACAATTAAATAAACAGAATTAATGGACAACTATAGACTTCTAATATGATTTTTTTACTACATTATCGTAATTTCTATAAGATTTTTTTATTGTTGTGAATTAAAAAATACGACCAATGTTGATATTTGATATTTATAAAATATACATAAAGCTAATACATACATAAATTTTTATTTTAGTAACATTATGTTCTTTTTTATGTAATGTATGTAAACCATCATAATTTTAAATGTGCTGATGTCAGTGAATAATTTAATTTACTCCTTCAGAAACAGCCTCAAATGTTAAATTATTGATTTGAAGGATTCATAATATTCTTTGTAAGATAACTGTAATGAATGCATATTAACTCCTATACAGTTAGGCATTTTTATATAGATTTATTTCAAACGAACGAACAAACCAAACAATCTGTGTATTCCCTTGATATTTCCTCGAAGATCAAATCGTTCTTTATCTCTGTGTTAAATTAATTACGACTTAAACTTAACTGCTATGATTTATAATGGTAATCTCCATTAACAATTCAATTTTGTTTACTTTTCTTAAATCAATATAATTCCTTGTTGCCTAGCGACGGTTGCTTAGCGACGCTTGTAATTAACAGGACAGAATAAATTGCATGTCAAATTAAAAGATATTTTAATATATTAGTATATATCGAGAATATTACAAATGTCACAAAAAGTAACCTGTGTCCATCACAAGATATTTGATCTTCATATGAAATTTTATCACAATCGGATCAACGACTTGGCTCTGATTGCGCCACAGACAGACAGAGTTACTTTCAAGTATATACTATAGGTATGGATATATAGAGATTTTTGCTAAAGCATTATATTAATTTATAATCATTTCATTTGACATTTTTCTAACGCGACGCGCACCAGTAATTCCCCGCTGGTGTTTGAAACTTTCAAATTGGGGATCACCACCCAACACGCCATGTCCGGAACGGCGGGAGGTGGAGGACGGAGCTACGCTACAGCTACAAATAGCTGTATGAGGAAAGATGGGAGAGAAGGCATGCACGAAGAGGTTGAGACGTCAACACACAATATACTTACACCTATAAGAGAGAATGCGACGACAGTGAAACCAATGCGAAGCGGCCACGAGTCCCTCAGGTGGTGGTTGCGCACGTCCCACGCCGACAGGTTGGCGAGCACCAGGCAGCCGGCCAGCAGCGCCTCCACGGCCAGCGCCTGCACCTGCGACAGCGCCGCGGCGGGCCGCGTCACGCAGCGCGCCGCCGCGCCCGGCGCCAGCAGCGTCAGCAGCGCCGCGCCCGCCACGCCGCCGCCCAGCTGCGCCGCGCCCAGCGCGCCCGCCCGCAGCGCGCCCACGCGCCCCGCCAGCGCCGCCGCCAGCGTCACCGCCGGGTTCATGTGCGCGCCCGACACGTGGTCGAAGCACTGCACCAGCGCCGCCACCGCCAGCCCGCCCGCCAGCGCGCGCGCCGCGCCCTCCGCGCACTGCGGCAGGCACGTCAGCGCCACCAGCAGCGCCGACGCCGCGGCCTCCGCCGCCGCCACGCGCCAAAGCGGGCCCAGCGCGGGCGGCGCAGGCGGCGCGCGCGGGGCGCCCGGGCGCCGCTTGTCACCGCCGAGGGGCCGCACCTCCACGTCGCCTGCAATCACGGAGGTGACATGTAGGTGACGTGTGACGCGTGTTTTCCGTCTCCCAAATAGGCATGGCTAATTGTTTTCGTAAACAAGCTACCGCACTGTTGTCTTATTTTCAGGTATAATAGGAACGTAAAAGATAAAAACTGATTTCCGTAATTAAAATTAGTTGCTGAGACTTAAGACATTACAGAGATTTGAACACTGTTTACTCTAACGATAGTGATAACATAAGACAAAGATATATTACAATAATAAAATATGCAATATTTACTAATGAACAGTGAACACTATCGCGGTGTACTTGGATGGCTCAATGATACACGCAGATTGTAAATTAGAACCGAATTTGTTAAAATTTTCGTGGGAATAATATTTGCCCAAGAAATCCGTTCATATGCGAGTCGGGAGCGAGTAAGTCTTAAAACTGCGGGCGTTGGGACTCATTTTAAACGACGATTTAAAAAAAAATCAAATCAGCTTCACGCTGTATCCCGCACACAGAAGTGTAGACAGAGGTGTGTTAAGACACTCCGTTCCCCACTTTCTGCCGAATTCTGGGGATATTGCGTGTTGAGTGGCAGAAGTCAGCACCGCGCTTTGTCTCGACACCAGAGCGAAATATAAATTTAAGTATATTTCATCTCCTCGAGTAGAGATCGAACCCACAACAAGTCAGTTTTACAGTGACACTTTGCGCCTTTGCGCCACAAGTGGCCTCGTGACGATTTTCTTATGTAGATATATCTACCTATTTTCACTTTCTACATTTTTTCCTTTAATCGTAATGTAAGTATCGTAATTTGGTTATGCGGAGAATTTCTTACAAAATGCACCAAAAATGATGCTTAAATGCTTTTGATTCCATTGATTTAGAAGCTTGATGTTTCTGTGCTACATTGAGCCAAAGACTTGAATATTTAATATTAATTTCAGGTTCATACATTTACACAATCTCGAGATAAATGATTTTCACAGACCGATAACACAACCCGGGCGGACAAATAATCCTACTAGGGTTCTATTTTTTTCCTTTGAAGGTACCTACGGAACCTAAAAATTACAATAACTTTTTGATCAAATAAAAATATCTATATAGGTAATTAATAATTCTATATCACCATTTTAGCATTTTTTCCGCACACGAGTACTCTTACATATGAGACATTGAATACATTGAACTTGAAAATATAATATGCGTAAAAAATAAATAATTTGAACAGATAATTAAAATTATGCTGTTTTATGTAGGAATTTAAGGTAATTTATTTCTTTGTTTAATCGATTCATATTCGATACGAATGTAAATTTTTAGACAAAGAGTCTAACAGGATATGCATACAAAAGTAATATGTACATCGTACGTCTGAAATACGTTCCACTGACCACATCATGGATAACTAATATATAATCAAAGTGCACTATTTCGGGAAATGCCAAACTGTGAGGAGATCTAAAGCTTAAAAATAAAAAATACATTTATAAGTTTTTACAATTTACAATGTATTATATAGTAGGTACAATACAGTCCTCACGGACTTCAGTATCTGATTTGACATAAAATGAAAGGTAGAACAATTATGGTAAAAAAAATTCATTAGAAGTCAGTGCAGTTCTCATATACTCATCCTACTAGACCCTTTTATTAAACTATGTAACGCAAATTTGTTTTTTTCAATATTGATTATATTAAAAAATAAATACAATAAAAAAAGAAATGAAACTTACGCTCTGTAATAACTGAATGTGGTTCTTCTGAAAACACCATGACGACGGCACCAAGCGTTTCAGCCACAAGATTGAATGGTTTAATACTTTTTCTTCCCTCGTCTTCTTTCACCGACAAGGTGGCTTAATGACGCTTTTCGACTCTCAATTTGGGTAATTGTTTTGTGGTCATATTTAATGGTGTCTGTTTAAAGCCTGTGTTAATAGGAGAGTAAGTGCGAGCAATGTGTTCGGCCGGTAGCGGAGGTGTCGCTATATATATAAGGTACAATCAGTATCGTGTAAATTACAACTTGATTATATTTGTTCTGGTGGCGCGGCGCGGCGAGGTGAGGTGAGGTGAGGTGAAGGCGCTTATCTAGCTTCGTACAGAACGTAAAGTCTAATATTTGTCGAGTCTATTGTCTACTTGCAATGCGCGATGGCAGCCACTTGTTCGCTAATTTTCAAAGTAACTCTTACTCGTATATGGTTTGCTCAGACCGATCAAAACAATGAATCATGCAGATGTATTTAAAATTTACTTGCAATATCCGCGAGGGACCGGGCGGGCCCCGCTCCAGAACTTTTACTGATAAAAAATTAAGATTGACGAAAAACCCTTTCATTTATGTTGGCCGTGACAGACGAAATACTATTATATTTTCAAAAAAAAATACATTTTTTATTTTTCGAAAAATTATGAATAACTAGTTGTGATTACACAACTACTTTTTACGAAAAAAAAGGAACTCTTACAAAATCGCCCTGTCGTCCGTCTGTGTCTGTCTGTCAAGACCCTTTATCTCAGGAACGTTTGAAGGTATCGAGTTGAAATTGAAATAGTCTACGGCCCCATAATTTCTTATAAAAAACATATTTCTATAAAAAAAATCTGAAAACTATATATTTATGGTTAAATCCTCAAAAATAATAGCCTTAAAAATTTGGTATTAAAGCCGCTGCTTCCAGAGAGGTATCAGCTGTAAAATGTTCTTGGTTATGATATAAATTACAATAAAATCTGCTTAGAAAAGATTTGCTGTAAAGTGTAATAGTAAATCTAAGCTATTCTTTATTCAAATACTTTTACAAGCAATTTTTGAATCGCTACCACCGGCTCGGGAGGCAGTTCTGCTAAAGGAATTCATTACACTTATTTACTCCAAGCAAATAAGTGTCTACCAGCAAATTATCGACCAGCATGCAATAGAAGCCAAATAAAAAAAACTAAACGAACTTCACGCTTTATCCCTAGCGGAGTAGTCAGAAAGAACGGAGCGCCAAACGCTACGGTCTCTACATACCTCTTTCGCCTCGTCCACTGTCATCAACGTCTTCATACATGCCCTCCGGGGCGTCCTCGTGCTTTTACGTACCTTCCTCCAGTATCTTTGATACTGTGTTTTCGAAGGTCAACTCCTCTCCCAAGAGAGGTAGAAGCAGTAAGAGAGGTAGGAGGTCTCCCCCTATCTCTCTTACTGTTCACTTTTCTTTTTTGCCATTTTTTCATCAGTCATTCGTTAAATAAAAAAAATATTTAAAAAATCGAAGAGTTTCTGAAAAACACGATATTCCTTTAGAACCAACAAGAAAAAGTAAAAGGAAGTATAGTAAAGAAGCTGATAGGAAGCGGGACAAGGATTTTACATTGAGTCGACTCTAGGTAAAGACAAATTTTCGAGGCACTGACTCCTAAGTATCTAAAGATGAAGATACTTTAAAAAGGAAATACTCTAATTATTTTAAGTGGTAAATTGAAAACGCAAGGTCTGCATATCACTAAAATCGGCGAGAAGATTAAGAGCTACCCATCCTGAACTCGTCAGTTTTGGGCAGCCTGCACTTGGCAACTTCAAGCAGCCTTCGCTTCCGTTATTAGAGAATGACATTTTGGTCCAATCCGGCGAAAGAAGTAGCCAATCTCACTCATTTTGCCTCAACTCGACTATGCATGACTGAGGAACATCAATGGCGGCTGCCCCGTGATGTCAGAACTCTGTTAACGTTATGTTTAGCCAAGAGTTAGTTCTGTATGCTTTAGACAATCACAAGTCGAGCGAACCGGATGGAATCTCTTCTTTAGTGCTCCGATCATGTGCTCCTGAGTTAACAACGTTGCAGACACGTTTGTTTCGTCACTCTTTAACTAATGACAGACCTGTCGCTATTATAGAAACTTCCCTGTGATTTAGAGAGCAGGGAACTCTCTGCTCTCTAAAGTGTTGAAGAGCATATTAAATAAGCCAGCTCTTGGTTTTTATGGAGGATCACCGATTGATCAATGACCGTCAATATCCGCCATGGTCGCTAAACCCGTAATCTCTTGGTTTACCTATAGATTTCTAATAAGACCATGACCAAGACCGCTGGCGTCCCCTAAGAATATGGGCTGTCCACTACGCTGTTTCGTTTACAAACAAAATATTTTTACATATAAATATAAGACGTAACCGCTTAGAAATCCTATCTGGCGTGTCAAGTTTAGTTAGTTTTCACGAACAGTCCTCTTAAAGCCACATCCGATATCAATATATTATTATTTTAACGTTAAGGTCTCATATGGAGTACTTTTCTGATTTGTCAACTTTGACCTGGTGCACCGCAGTATCAGATTGAACCATTTGATCACATGTAACGTACCGCTCGAATCGTTGGATATCCAAAACATATGAAAGACTTGATGTAACATCCCCGAACGCTCAAGGGAGTGAAGCTGGATATAATGATGCAAGAGCCAATGAACTTAAAACCGAGGATAATGAAGTCCGGACAAACTCGAGTAGGGTATGCCGGAAGTAGGAAACGAAAAGGAACTTTACAAAGACAGGAATAATTCCCGGGAGAATAGGAAACCTTTAGAATAACCTTTTAAAAGTGGTTGGTTAAAAACGACGGCGCCTCGGATATTTCTTCTCGGGTCTAACGTATTAACTTTAGTGAACTGGAGGTAAATTATTTGACGTTCAAAAACTTCTAATTTTGAATAAAATTATTTGAATTTGAACAAAAAAGCTGGTTTATAATGTTGACATTGTACAATAGATATAGATACAGGCAGCAAGTATTAGCTATTCAAATATGGACGGTTAAAACAAGTCGTTTTGTTACGGGCCATTGATTTTAATTTGCAATTTTATGGGTATCATAAGTAGATATAACGGCGCCTAACGAAGGCGCGAGGCTCGACAGCGGGTATTTAGTATACTGAGAATAATATCACTTATCTAAAGTAACTTATTTTAATGAAGATTATCGAGAGGCGGCAGGACTTCAACTTCGTTTGTTAATATAGTCGGCACATTTCCCATATCTGTTAGAATTTAGACCCATTGCTTCTGCTTGTAACTGCCTAAAAGTATATATGGTAATTTTTTTATTCAGCCATAGAGAAAAGAACGCCAAACATTATGAAACGCCTTGTCCACCACATCATCAACCACATCACATCCACCATATCATCAACCACATCACATTCCCGGAGTTCCTCATGCTTTATGCGTGACATCATTGTTGCATATTCGGTCAGCTAATCGGATTCCGGATCCTACACAGATCTAACCTACACAGTATTATCTTTCTTTTGATAGGGACCCCTACAATTAAAAAAAGAACAAGCGCGAGTAGCGCTCGCCCACTGTGACTTCTGTACAACGAGCTTTTTCTGAAATTGAGGTTCAGCTTAGCCAGAGCCCTTTTCTCTGATATCTCACTTGAACTAGCGGCTTTGATACCAAAAGTTTGTCCCAATTTTAAGGCTATTATAATTTAGGATTAAACCATAAATGTAATTTTCAGATTTTTTCCTAAACTAGTACTACCTGAAGATGCTAAGTGCCAAATTTTATAAGTCTAGGTTAACCGGAAGTACCCTATTATTTTTTATTCTCTTTATAGTATCAAAATACGCGTTTATAAACGGTTAAAACTTTTTAAAGTTAATGTAGAGAAATAAGTAGAATGAGTATATAGATTGAATTTAAACTCGATATCTATCAAGTATTCCCGAAATAAAGGCTCTCGACAGACAGACAGACAGACGGACAACATAGTGATCTTATAAGAGTTTTAAGGTACCGTACCTTTTAAGGAACAAAGTTTCATTGTTATCATTAAAGTAGAAGGAAGGAAGTAGTGGACAGCAGATGGTGTGGGTGATGTAAACTTTCAAATTTAAGTTATTTTAAGGCTATGGGTGTATCGCTTATTGAAATAAAACAATAATTTAAAAGTAATATAGAATTATATTGATACGAATACAGCGACATGTGTGTAGCCTCTCGCCTTAACGTTGACGTGACATTCCGCTCGTCAATGACCGAATAAGCGAAGAACTAAACATTTTCAATTCTAAACCGAAACAAACAGCAAAGAGTTCTTAAATTTGTCTATTCGAGATATTCGAATAAGTTGAAAATAAAACGTTAAGATTATGAATATGCTTTCGTTCGTCTCGGATTTACACAACAGGAAGTGGTATCGACGGTCTTTTACTTATGACTAAGAGTCGGTTTCTTAAG
This sequence comes from Heliconius sara, assembly GCA_917862395.2. Taxonomy (NCBI): domain Eukaryota; kingdom Metazoa; phylum Arthropoda; class Insecta; order Lepidoptera; family Nymphalidae; genus Heliconius; species Heliconius sara. Next base: position 50,711 of record OU860799.1, read on the forward strand.
AAATACACTTGCGTAAGAACTAGGGTCTGGCGCCGACACGTCCTCACGCGGCCGCGGCGCGCGGGGCACTGCGCCCCTACAGGCGCTGCAGGTGCGGCGCGTGGGGCTGCAGCGCCAGGTCGAGGTCGCGGCGCCTGGCGGCGAGGCGCGCGTGCAGGTAGCGCGACACGCCCTCGCCCGCCCACGCCTGCGAGTAGAACTGCGCGCGCCGCTCCTCCTCGGGGTTGCCCCCGCCCCCTCCCGCGCCGGCCGCGCCCCCTCCCCCGCCCGCGCCCATCGTCTTCAGGTCGCGCGACTGGCTCACGAGCCACTTCTGCACGAACTGCTGCGGGTCCTTGCTGAAGCTGAGGAAGAACTCGCGGTTGGTCTTGAGCTGGTTGATGGTGTCGACGGTCTCGTGTATCTTGGCGTCCAGGCCCTGGATCTCCTGCTGGTTGGCGGTGCTGAGCAGGAAGCTGTTCATCTGCGCCTTGAGCGTGTCGTCCACCTCCACGTCGATGTCGTAGCAGGCGGTCTGCTTGGCGTCGTGCGGCGGCTCCACGCTGATGAGGTGGTTGATGACGATGGGGTCGGGCGCGTGCAGCAGCGCGCCCAGGCGCGCGGGCACCTCGGCCAGCTTCATGCGCGCGGTGCCGAAGATCTGCTCCAGGTACTTGTCGCAGGCCACCAGCTCGCGCTCGTGCGCGTCCTGCAGGCGGTGCGTCTTCACGTACTGCCACAGCGCGTTGACGATGACGGGGCGCGCCTGCGTGTGCACGCCCAGCAGCCGCGCCAGGCGCGCGTCCAGCTTGAACTGCAGCGGCTGGTAGTCCAGCAGCAGCAGGATGGTGCAGCGCACGTTCTTGTAGCCGGGCCGCTTCACCTGCACGCCAGTCACAATACAATAGCCTATTTGTCCAACATTGCCACGCTTTGCCTTCTTACCAGAACGAATAAATAAAAAATAATTTATTTTCCCCAAGAGAAAATAAAAGTATGCCATTATTTCTCAACGGCCTCTTACAGTTTCTTTTCAATATACTTATATAATAATAGGTTAAACCTCTTTTGGGTTCTATTTTATTCGTATTATTATATTACTAACTACCCCCAATAATATATATTCCCACATATTCGCCGTCCTACCTGGAAGCCGTCGGTCTCCTGCGTGGTGTGGGTGCGGTGCCACTCCACCAGGTGGTTGTCGGGGCCGTAGAGCTCCTTGTCCAGCTCTATCACTAGCGACTTGAAGAACGACGAGAACTTGCGCTTCACCTGCGCCGGGCCCGCGCCCACCTGCAGCGATACCAATCCATTAGTTATTATTAGTATATTACAATAAATATAAGTGTTTTATTCAGTTTGGTAAACACCTCTTTGACTTGGCGTTTAAATCTAAATATATTACTCAAGTAGAAGTAAATAATCAATAGTAAAGAATAAAGTAAAACAAAGGTATGCTATAATATAATTGCACATTTACCTTGTTCGGATCACTTTTGGCGTCGTCCAGCAGACGCCCCTCGACGCGCAGCTCCCACGAGGCCACGGCGTTCTCCCCCTGTCCTGGGACAACCAAACCAACATACAACTAACTTCATTAATAACGAGAAGACAAAGCGCGTGGAACTGCAGTAGGGGCGATCAACGTACAGCCAACGCCCAGGAGTTCACTTTCAGTGAAATCCTTAAACAGGTTAGAGAGAACATCAAACTAGAACATCGAAAACTAAGCGCTAAAAGGCAGATGCGCTAGCCGACAAACCGCATGAGATGATAAAACCAAAAGCCCAGGTGTAGTATCGAGTATAAGTATCGAGGCCAATGGAGTGCGTAGAGTTGTCATCTTTTCATAAGATTTTGTGAACTAAAATGCAGTAATATTTGATTTCGAATATTTTTTTTCAAAAATCTTACTTTAGTAAGATTGTTGAAGGTAGTATAGAAACGGATCAAAAATGATTGGGATTAGACGTACTACCTGATTCAAATACAGGTATGACTATACTAAATTCCATTCGGCCAGGAAACCCACTAGATGCATTATTTTTATAAAAATTGAGTAGAAAAATTTTAAAATAAGTACGTGAAATTGGTGTAGTAATTAGTTAAAATAATAACCTGGGTAAAACGTGTTGGAGATAAATATCCTGAGCTTGCGTTTCTGCTTCATGGGTCGCTTTAGGGCCTCCTGTATATCTAGACGCTTGCGCATGATGGTGGCGTCCAATTTGCGCTCAAAGGCCAGTAGGTCCATGTAGGCCTGCGACTCCGGCACCAGGTCACGCACCTTCTGGGGCAGAATCTTGTCTGCGAGGCGCTTCTTGCGCTTGCCACCGCCGCCATATGCCTCATTGGCGTACTGTGGCCCCTTGTGCTGTGGGGGTAGGGGTGCGCGCGTGTCTGCGGGACGCTTGGGGGCACCGGCGGGAGGCGGGGGCCGCGGCCCAGGGGCGCCTGGAGCACCCGCTGCGCCCCCACCCACGTAGGGCGCCGGCCCCGGTCTAGGACCACCGGGCGGGCCACCCGCACCGGCTGGAGGCGGCGTGAACCCACTACGAGGCTGAAAATACAATAAAAAATGTATTTATTATTTTCTAGAAAATAATTTATTCTGGCTTATGTGTTATTCTAATGTATATAAACTGTAGTTTTTATGTGTGAGTCGAACTAACATCGATCTTCATAAACAAATTAATAATATTACGTGGACCACTCACGGCTTCGCCCGCATACCACCTATAATAACTTTAATATGCTGCATTTGCTATCAAATTGACACATTCAATTATGACGTGGGTGCTTTATGTCATCGACGGCTAGGGCGGACCCCGCACGAGTCAGACGTAAGCTTGCGGCCGTAAAGGAGCAGTGCGTTGAATTATTTTAATTTAACATTTTCTCGGAAAGTATACGTTTTAATGAATTACGAAGTTTATCTTTATAAAATTACCTTGATGGTGGAATAACTTTCGCTCATAAGCTTCAATATTCATATTAAATAAAAAATGGTGAAATATCATATCATCATAAAGATATCAATATGGTGTCGCAGACTTTCTTTAATGTATTTGGAAATTACAACAAAAGAAATTATAAACCTAAGTAATTATAAATAGACAAAACTGAAATAAAAATCTTCATATTACAAAAAATACCGGAGTAGTAAATAAGTAGAAATAATAAAGAGAAATTCTTAATATTAAAAATAATATCCCAATTACTATAAAAAATGAATAAAACATAATAAGCAAACATAACCAAAGTATATTATTAATATTATAATAAAAGTAATTACTAAAACGAAAACTAAACAAAACCAGCTGCATTATAAATATTATCAACCTAAAATATATTTCTTTTTAATACATTTTTAACTAACAACTATTTGCAATCAGTATTTGGTACTATAATCAAATGGAGGTGTAGTAAGGAATATCATGAAAAAAAAAATTTAAAAATATCAACATTAAAAGTAACAAGAAATGTAATACCAGAATAAAACAACAGTCTGGTGCCCACCCCCAGAGAATTTTACTTACAACATTTGTCCGGAAAAATTAAAATAACATTTACATGATATATCAGTTCAAAGCTAAAATCCATCTGTACTCATAATACGAGAAGTATTATGAGTAAAGATGGACAATCATAATACTTTTTACTTATAGATATTCACATAAATCTTTTAAAATACATGAATACAGAAGAAAATCAGAATTTTGTAGTCTGTTAAGTTACCCCCATCAAATAGCTTACTTTGACACACCAACAAAGGATTCATGAAAAGGTACATTTTGATCACAGTTCATTTTTATATTACAAAAGAAAATGGAAAATCAGTCTAGAGTGTTTGGTATTTGTATACTACATATTTTTAATTTGCATACAAAATACTTAAAAACACATTTAATTAGAAAACTTTTAGGTAAATTATAAAGAAAACAAGCAAAATAATTTAAACAAACATTTCCCAAAATCCTCATCAACTATATAGAACTCAGGCTCTTTTATATTAATTTTACTGGTATCTAATGTAGATACAACATCATCAAATTTTAGGCGGCAATTTATTTGGTTTGTTGTGTTTGTTTGATGTTAATTGTGCTGATGTAACATTATCTTCATCAATATTTATGTTTTCCTCGCGCTGAATCTTAAGTTTCCTTCTGTTTTTACAATTAACACTTATTAATTAAAATAAACATTAAATCAGCTTCATGCTGTATCCCACACTCAGGAGGGTAGGCAGGTGTGGAACTAGGTGTTAAGACACTCCATTGCCTACTTTCTGCCGAATTCTGGAGGCATTGCGTACTGAATGGCAGAACACCGCGCTTAGCCTCGACACCAGAGAGAAGAAATTAAAATATAAACTTAAATAATTTACAGTTGCATTTTATGCCCCTAATATGGGGAAAGTACAAAAACACAACTCAACAGGTAGGAGATGAGGAAGTGCACTTTATATTATTAGCTTATCAGAATACCTTCATAGTATACCACTAACCTTATATAAGTAATGCCTACAATATTTTAAAAAATATCTCTGATTTATTTAAATATCCCTGAAATTGATTTCTTAAATAAAAAAATCCCCTAGCAACTCAATATTGATTCCCATCATAATTATTTTATTTTACCGCATATATTTATTTTACCTTACTTTATTATATACATTTCTTTTATTGTAGAATTTGCTTTGTTTTCATATTTGTATTTATAATAATTGGTAATTTATATTTATATTTGATAGTAAGCTACGTTTGAGAGGTGGGCGTTAATAGCCGCGACACAGTGTTTCACTAATGCGGTTATTATCATACTTATTGTTTCTTGTATAATTTTGGTAAGTGTTTGAAATAAATCAATAAATAAATAAAATCAGCTCAGCAATGCCATGAGGTGATCATTACAAGAAACTATGTGAAACAAACAAAATGTTTATTTAGAATTACTTTTTATATGCAACTACAAACTTACAATGCAAACCATATGCATTTCACTTTCTCAAACAAAGCTGATATGTTGATGGTTATTTAAATGTAACTTTTATAAAGTTTTAGAAGATTTAAACTTGCCAATTCAATTATGTTCTTCATTCTTATCAGGCTTTATTCAAATTTTCATGAGGTTATTACATTTTTTTTTATAGAATGTTTTATAAAATTATCCAAATCCAATAAAATTATATAAATTTCAATGAGTTTTATTTTTAACTATATAATACATCCCGTATTGCAGGCAAATACAAAGCAGCAAGACTAGATCTTTCTTAGTTTCAAAATATTAAGGTCAAACTTAACTTTTATTAAATTTCATTTATTTAGTTATTAAATACAGGGGGATATCTGAGATATCTAAATTGCAAGTATGTTTGTAATCTAATATCAACAACACAACAATTACATACTCCACTAAGTACAAAAGTAAGCGATCTGCATTATAATAGCGTTCCGGTCCCACATAACCACGTAATAACTATACTATAATATAAACTATTTTATATGATCTTAAATATGTATATGTATCTTTCTATAAAGCAGACATACCGGAAAGTTAGGTCCAGCATAGGGCCGTGGAGGCATCGGTGAACCTGGTGGTTGTGCTGGCCCTGGATAGCGTTGCTGTTGAGGTATTCCGGCAGTGGGAGGCGCGGGGCTTGGCCCCGGCCCTCCGGTGGGGAAACGTTGTGCCATACTCACAGTGCTGCACTTTCTTGGATCATTTACCTTATAATATTATCACTAAACTTCAATGGAAAATCAAAGTGTATTTATTTTGGATATTCATTCACCTATTGCTCTAAATCTCAATGAGAAACTAGTACTACAGTTTTGACGTTTACGATACGAACGCAGTAGACAGAGACGCCTTCCTTCACATACTTTTAATGCGATTTTGACATTTGAACAAGTTAGACATACAGATAAAATATATATACTACCACAGACTATAATTACTTATATCTTAGATTCATCATTAAAGATCTCATCTTGAAATGAAATTTGTATGGACGTTATTTATAGATCGAAACAACAACTAAGGGGTTGTCTTTGAGGTTGATAGTTTGTATGAAACTTCGGTACTACAAGTCTCTAAAGTTTCTTCGACTCATTAATAGTAAATTATTTAAATAAGATAAAAATCACATTAAATACTTATTTAAATAATAAACAAGTAGTCTAGATCATTTTCTTAATTAAGTGTTTAAGAATATATTTTTAAAGAAAACTTAAAAAAAACTTAAAAAAATGAATATTTTACATGTCTTCTTAGTGTATAGATAATTTCTTTTCAAAAATATTCGTAATTAAAGTACTTTTTACTATTTTTTTAATTATTTACTATTTTTTGTATTTTTTATTATTTTCAATGAAATAAATCTATACTTTAAGTTTTAATGAGCGCCGTAAGGTAGCGGTAGTATTTGTTTTTACATAACATTTATGTAAAAACAAACATGTTTTGTTAAAATTAATACTCTACAACGAAAATTCACAAAAAGTGTTAAGTAAATATTTCATCTCTTCGGGTGGGGATCGAACCTACAACCGGTCGGTCGGTTTTACAGTCACACTTTGTGCCAGTGCGCCACAACTGGCCTCAACTTAATTGTAAACTGCTTTAATAATTAAAAAAGTATACGAGTATTTTTTTTAACATGTAGTGAATGTAACAAATTACAATTTTTCAAAAGTGATTGCCACCGTCCACGACCCCGTGCAACACCTGAGGAGCCACAGGTGTGTTGGCCGTCGCACCGAGGCGCGGACGTGCCGTGAGATCGAACTGACCTCTTTCGGCAGCGGAGTGTGTCGTGAGACTGAGGAATCTTGCCTATATATTGGGCGTTTGCGACAGTAATTGGATCGTCAGGATCCAGAAGGACGCTACGAGGGCGTCGAAGAAGCGGGTGTGGTTGAGGAGCGTACTTACACGCTTCGACAATGAGAGGTTTGTAGTGGAAATCTGCACGCTCGTAGAAGCGGTTGGCTAGGCGTTTGCAGTATTCCTAGAGTGATTCTAACTCGAAATCTTTATGTAGGTCCACGATGTGTACGTACCATGGGCATCCGGATGCCATTCTGAGAAATTTGTTTTAGACCCTCTGAACGAGGTCTATCTTGGTGTGTGCGAATATGACACAAGCAAAGGTCATGATAGGACGTGCCTCTTGGACGGATGCAAGTTGTATTTGACCTGGGATTCCCAGGGGATCGATTTACCTTGTAGGTAAATAGTTGAGACGGTCTTGTAACACTTACGAGGAAAGAGGGTGGCAAGGTTTTTTCCAGGTTAACCTCAAAACGCCATTTGCTGAACCAATCGCCTAGGGCATCGGCAGTGTAAGTGGCGGTGTCATCGGCATACATCACAAGTTCGACTTTATCCGTACGCAGAATGTCGCTGGCGTAAAGCGCGTAAAGTAGTGGTAAAAGAGTGGCCTTGCGGGACCCCGGCTCGAACGGGTTTAGAGGACGATAGTGTACCTTCCAATCTATATCGAAACGCGCGATTCGGCAGGTATTCCCGAATGATGTGGACGAGTCAGTCTGGCAGAGCCATATGGCGGAGCTTGAAGAGCAGGCCGTTGTATCAGCCCTTGTCGAACGCTTTAGCAATGTCTAAGAAGATGGCCGCCGTGTCACTGCGAATCTATCTACTGATGTATTTCGCCATGTGTTCCGTAAGTCGGTGAACTTGGTATATGGACGATGATCTAAAACCGAACTGTTCATTGATGAACAGGTGTTTTGCCTCGACTATTTTCTTTAATCTACTGAGAATAATTCACTCGTAAATTTTCCCTGAATTGCTAATGAGACTAATAGGTAGCTGGAGGAATGGTTTGCGGGTTTTCTAGTATTGCAAATTTCTATGACTACGGCTTCCTTTCATTCGGTAGGAAAGGAGCAGCCTGTTAGAAGAGCATTGAAAATTAAGACCAGCAAAGAAACGAATTGAATCGGAAGGGTCTTTAAAACTTTGTTTAGGATTTGGCCGTGGCCATTTTGGGATTCAAGTCCTTCAAAATGGACTTAACCTCGTCTACGTCCGTGAGGCGAACCGGTTCACCGGTCGGGGGCATCGAAGCCCTCCCAAGCCCAGTCTATGACCTCGGAGTCTACTTTCGATAAGTGATCTGAGTCACATGGTGATTGCTCGGTGAGCATTGCGACTCTAAACTATCCGCGAGGCATTCCGACTTTTCCGTGTCGTCGGTTGCTTTGGTATTATCGGGCTTAGGAAGAGGAGGCATCGACTATGTCCACTGTGATCGAAAGCTTCTCGACAGCGCCCAGTACGCTATGGACGATGGCGAGAGCCCTCCAAATCAACTATCTCAAGACTCACCTCTGAGCTGTTCAAATTGGGATTTCACTTATCTCCTAAGATCGTTTAGTTTTATACTGTTTGCGGCGTTCGGCACGCGTCGTAAGAATCACTGTCTAGTACTTCCAGAGTGCCCCTTCTTCCGCTGGGAAACCGGGTGGGTGCCAGTGGACCTACTATGGAGAGGTTGTATCTGTCCGAGAGGCTTTCTAATAGTTGTCCTCTTGGATATGTCTTGGTGTAATTTCAAATAATATTTTTACAACTTAGGTCTCTGGTCAGAAGGACGGAGTCTCCCATATTGAGTAAACAAATGTCATTTTCTAGAATTGGTTTTGTAAGGGAATGATAAACAGAAGCTATAATGATTGGCTGATGGCCCTTTGAGGAAGATCTGGCAAAATAATTAAATAATTAAGACGTAGTTTTTAAAGTAGTTCTTTTGCCGATAATCTTATCAGCGTGATTCAGAAAATGACGTCTTAGCGCCATCTATTACTCACAGTTGAACCTTTCAAACTTAGTTAAAATGATACTACTGTTTTTATGTTACTTTATTTTAAGTATAAATTACACTTAAAATAAAACTACATTAATCGAAAACGATGTTTGACTAAAATATTAAAATTGTTTATAATCCTTTATATATCTGTTTCCACTTTTCAAATATATATTTATGGAAAACTTTAAGTACATTATGATTTGATAGAGTGTAGCGGTAACCTATACAAACTATTCAATTTTATTTATATTGTAGTTTGTACTACGAACAAACTTGTTTAAAAAGTACAGATTTTTATCAACAGTCATATAACCAAGACGTTTCCAACGTTATTTTTAGCCGAGCACCTTACCAGCGCGATTCAGAAAATGATGCTGTATGCACAGCGCCATCTATTGGCTGTAACTGTTCGGACAGTTAAAAAATGTCGTTTTTATGTTAACTTTCAACCAACATAAAATCATTTCAAACGAAAATTATGTTTTGCTAAAGTATTCAAATGATAAATGTTCCTCCCGAAGAAATAGATGTTTAAATAAACAGTATCTTTTGTGCGTTATTAAAATACGTTTTACGTGCCTACTAATTGTTGTCAATAGATATAGCGCTACATTTACGTATTTCTACTATCCCAAATATAAAATCAAAAATCAGGTTCACACTATATCCCGCACACAGCAGTGTAGGCAGAGGGAACCTAGTGTTAAGACACACTGTTCCCCACTTTCCGATTTTTCTACAGATTTATTATAGGTATAGTTATTGTTTCACAAATCTTCATCTATCATTGCAAAATTTCAAGCATTACGTGGCTAAGCAACTACGTAATGCTTAAATTGCCTTGAGAGGGTGTCAACTCACATTGGGGAATCCTAAATCTTCAAATCTCGGTCTATTTTATGGTCTTATAATTCCTAGTAAATTCTGTTATTATTCAAATAATAATTTTCAAGCAATACCAAACAACAAAGCATTAAAAACTAAAGATTTAGCCAATTCAATATAACAGTTGTATAAAATAACTCTTTTAGAAAGTAGCAATGTTGTCGAACAACATACTTTAAATTGATATAACTTTTTGACGGTATCAAAGTGCCTTTGTGCTGCTCCACAACACCCTCTTTCTTGAAGTGTTAGTTCCATAATAATCGCTTCAGCTGGTTCAGACTAAAATGTAAAATTAGTGTTTTGGTATCGTGTAAATAACTATACTTATGCAGTTGAAAAAAAAAGACTTAAGTTTATATCAAAAACAGACCGAGCTGATACGATTTTATTATAAATATAGATTACGTAAGTTACTTCCAATTTATTCGAAAATATTTATGTTTCTAATTACTGCTTTGATTAGGGAAACTCTAACTCTAATGTCAAACTTAGAATAAACAAGCAGTATAGTATATACTTCGTATATAAAATATTGAGGTTTATACGAGGTATATACTATCAGTATATATACGAATACATATATGTATATATTTATAATTATATAACTTTTAACGAAAAGAACCGACTTCAACCGGATTCCAGAATCGTAACCTAACCATACTCTCATCAAACTACCCCAATCCTTTCCAATAAAAAAAATAATCATCAAAATCAGTTGTAGTGATATTGAGTTATTCGTCGGTGATTTTCTCATTGTCGCAAATGGATCAAATTGAAATGGGACCACATGGTCCTTTCTACCTTTCAAGAATTAAAAGAATAATCAAAATCGGTTCACCCAGTCAAAAGTTCTGAGGTGACAAAAGTTTTAAAAATGTCGAATTAATAACGGTCTCCATTTACAAAAGTCGATTAAAAATAAAAATAAACTTTCAATATGTCTCATATACAACGGTCTACCGGTTGTGAAACTGATACGGAGCTTATCTTTGATCAATTGTTATCTCTTGACCGTCTAAGCTCTAAATGATTTAGAAATAAAAAAAAAAACCAAAAGGTGCATGTTTTTATTCATCATTTGGAAAACGTGATTATGGTAGGTACCTATTATAGTAGTGTTTGTATTTGTAGTCTGTATTTGTACTCGCGACCACTGTTCGGTAATCAAGGGCCTTGAGTCTCCATTGAGTGGGCTAGGTCATATTATTTTCCTTTTATAAAAACCTCACTGAGGAGAGGCCACCGGACAACGGGGTCTAGGGCGGGGGTGCGGGCGGCGTGCGGGCGCCGGGGGCGTGGGGCGTGCGCAGCGCGGCGCCGCCCAGTCCGCGCGCCGCCGCCGCCGCCCGCCGCCGCCCGCCGCCGGCCCGCAGTCCGCGCCGCGCGCCGCCGTCGCGAGCACGCGCGCCATCACCGCACCGCGCCACGCCACGCCGCACGGCCTCCAGCACCCAGCACTCGGAGTGGCGGTTCGCATCTTACCGGGCAGCATTAGAGTCTTACTGCTTATTTCTAATACTGTCAGGTAAAGATGTCGTCCGCGCTCCACGCTCTGCTCTACGGTCGACGAGCCACGTTGGAGTCCGCACCTTGGCCGCAGCAACCGGTCCGACGGTCACGTCGACTGGAGATGAGAGTGAAGTTTCTCGTCGGCGTGCGAGCCCGGGGGGTCCCGGCGCTCATCCTGTGAGGTCACGTCACGTGGTCGAACCGGTCTCCAGCTTCGTGAGAGAGTTTCGACCACCTTCCTCCTTGTCCGTCGTCACGGTGCCCACCTACTTCGCTACAGGTCGTATCTATTCATTATCAGCACTATAAGAGTTAAAACAACATTAAAGGATATCTTTTTACATAAATTCAAACACATGCACGTATTCACCGCTTAAAGCATCATACAATCCAGTTTATTTCTTTAAGTAGTGAAATCGAAGCGCAGGTCGTTATGCAACACCTATATGTATTTTAAAGTAGTGGTAGAGTAGTTGGACCCGAGCGCTGTGGGCACTGTGGAGCCCCGTGGCGCGCCAGTGCCGGTGTCGCTAATTACAACGCGGCGTCTCCACGACGCGCGTTTCACAACGCGGTAATAAAGCCGTTAAATGCATTGTCTAATTTAGTTTCTTGTGAATTAAAAACATTCGCATCCTAATAACGTAATTACCTCCCAACCTCAGTATCCCCAAACAGAGCGTCCCACGACGTAATGTCCCGAGGGGTGCTCGCCTCGCGCACCATTCACGTCTATTAAGAAGCGGTGCATTATTCATTTGTGGGTGGAAAGTTTTGGCTTTCCGAATATAAAGATGTGGGTCAAGGCCCGAGACGTCACCGCCGCGCTCCACTTGATCGTCATTTATATGCAACCTCCTTTTAAAGTTTCTTAATTATATATCTATTAAAACCTCGACCCGCCGCGAGCCGAACGTACTACCTCCACGTGTTACACATTACAGTGCATCCAGATATACAACTTATTTACCTACTTTAACTAAGATTTGATGCCATGGTGTTAATGACTGCCGCGCAAATTGCAATATTTCAGATCAACTGTTAATTAACTAAAATAACATTATATTATTTACAATTAGAAGTGCAGAAATGATAAATAAAAATAAGAATAAACGAGGAGATAATACAGAAATAGGAGACGTGATATCGGTTGGTGCCAAAGGTCAGGAGATATCACATTGTTTTTGCTCCGGAGAGGTCAGTCTGATAAGTCGCGGGTTATCGGAGCAACTGAGAGGAGGCGACACGCGCCCGCGACGTGCGAGTCGTCTCCTCCGAAGCGGATCTGGACTCGGTCCAGTTAAACCTCGAAGCTGGGGAAAGCTGCAGGAAACCAATCGTTCAGGTGGATTGGTTCGCTTTCGACTGGAATTCTTATCGGTGGCCGAGCGTGCGGCGGCGTGCGGCGGCGTGGATGCAGGACCGGTTCTTGATTTCCTATAGGTGCGCATGTTGTGCATCTATTTCGGGAGTCGTTGACCGCCGGTTTGGCACTGGCCGCTGGTCGTTGCGGTCGTAGCCGGTTTTATCGTGCGCGTTGGAGTTCCGCGCCGCGATGACGTAACCGGGGCCCGTCTCCGGGACGCACCCGAGGCAGGTCCCCGGGACGCACCCGGGGCAGGTCGTCCAACCCTCGCTCTGGCCGTCACGAACATGATATCCCACGTGGCGGCGCGTCGCTCCGAGCATTGTTGTGGGCTATTTTTATCGGACGCTAAAATGAGCCGCAGATCGGTCGCTCGACGCGGTCGGTCGCTGTGTCGCCGCGAACTAGCCCTCAATATAGCTCCAAGATAACGTTTGGAAATGAGAATATAATAAATTTAATTACTTTTATCGATGTAGGCGAAGTATATAATCAGATACACACCTAATCAGAATGGAACAAGTAGCCTAATGACGGGTCAAGGAGAAGTGATAACATATTTAGGTATATAATACGATTTAAAAATATTTGTCCTTTTCACGAGTCACGAGTCCAAGTTAAAACATACACACCACCCGCGCCCGGGGAGCGTGCCCAGTGTCCGTGTTGGCGGCGTTATCTCCGGCGCATATGGCAGCGCGGGACGGCGCGGGGGAGCGAGGGGGGCGAGGGGAGCTTATCGGCTGACCCGTCAGCTCTGACTGCAAAAACAAGTCAATTCATGGAGTGGAGGGCCCGTGACCTGGTCTCGACTCGCAGCACCAACAGGTTTGATTGACAACCAACTTTCTACTGCCACCCGCCATTCACCTGCTACTCAAATTTGTGCTTAATTTGCGTAAATTACTTATCAAGATTCTCTTGTAACGAAATCGGCCCATACATCATGAACGTCACAAGAACTTTTCAAAATTCTTGTATCGTATATGGATACTAGAGAAATCATTAAAACACTTATATTTTCCATTAAATAACTGTGTACTAAAGGGCGCTCAGACCTCTGGACACCTCTAGGCACCTCTCGGCACCTCTCGGCACTAGTTGCACGCAACGACGTAATGTTCTACGAATATATAATCAATATCAAAAAACACAAGGCACATCCTGATATCAAGACTACTTAATCTAACAATAACCACGACGGTACAAGTACTATCAGTTCAATATTATATTGATCAAATTTTGAGGCACTAATGAAAAAATATCAGAAAAGTGATAAATTAAAAAATGTAGGAAGGTCGACTTATGTTTATTTAGATAAGCTAGTCGGAGCCGATACAGAAATCATTAAGTACGTGATAAGGATCGATAAGGTCGTCGGACTGCGCTGGGCGCGCAGGTCTGGGCCGACTGTGCCTGTGATGGACATTCGTCAGCACCAGTGCTGCTTCAGTCGTTCGGTACTTTCATTACTCTTAATCAAATATTTATATTCAATCTTTATTGATATAAGCAACTAAGAACCATACAAATCGTCAAATCATTAGAATTATATGATTCAATAGTACACGTGCGGGACTCGAGCACTTGCACTTGCACTCGCACACTATACGCTGGTGGCGGTGGGATAATGACTGCGGACGTGTGCCGCCACGTCGCCACGCCACCACGCCACCACGCCACAACGCCACAACGCCACCACGCCGCCACTCCATCACTACCAACACTGTTATTTGGACTTTTTATGTTCCGTTTAAGTCAATCACAGTGTTTATACTGTTATTTTGTTACACCTTTTATTTTCGTTGTAACGGCGAGATTGCAGCATTTGGGATTCTTCTTAATGATTATGTAAGACTAATCCAACGTTACTATCTATAATGTTTATGGTAGATAACATTCTCTCGTATTATAAAGGTAAATAATTTATAATTAATGAAATTTCTTCTTCTTAGATGTTTAAATTAATAGTCATCATAATTAAAGTCATCATTATCAAGTGTTAATGGTCCGAAGAGGGAATGAGGGTGCGCCCTCCGTGTTCTGTTATTGTAGGTACCTCCGACCACCGCCCGAATATTCATTAATAAAGTATCTGTTATTATTATAATATTATTTGTAACAACAATCGAATACTAGCAGATATTAGAGCATAATAGAGCGTCTAAGACGTAGGTGGTGTAGTGTACCGTATAACGTGTTTGAGGCGGAGTACAGGCGGCCGCGGCTAGTTGGGCGCGTTTACAGTTATCTCCGCGCGCTTCATAATCCTATGCTAATGCCGACTGTTTTATTTAAATTTCTCTCATAAAATATAACTCCTACATTACATTCGGTTCGTTAACCTCAAAATTAGGAATAAAATACGATACAGTGTTTTATTAGATAGAATCGTTGCCGCGGCCGAGGAGGCACTTGTTACAACATTATTTTAACGTTTACGTGTGGTGACCCGCCACGTCCCCCAGGCTGTCCGGCGTGGCGGGAGGAGGTCCCGCTCCCGCGGCGCGCGGCCGTCACGATTCAATACACACTGCTAGTGTGTTATTTCCTTTTTTCTGCGTACTTTTGTTTCCTCACATTTTCCTTCGATCACGCGATTAAATGCTAATTGATACTTGCGTTTTTATTTGAAAAAAGTCGCTATCTGCTGGCCTCGTCGTTACGTGCGTCGTGCACAGTCTTCCGTCTGCCGCCTACATTATCCGAGTGCGCTCTACTCTACACGCCTCTGCCTTACTTAATATAACCACATATAGGAATGTTTATACAAGTAGATATCTCGATGCTAACATTTTTTATGGCTATCATTGGTCAGCCGGATAGAATAATGGCGGTATAAATAAGTCATCATTCGTACAATAGCTAAGGTACAGGCAGTAGAAGCGTACACTCAGGTCGGTGTTCATATATCAGCAGTAGTATATCTGCTATATTATCTCACACCTAACCTGTAACGTAAGATTTATTCTTCCAAAAGACTTCAACGGGCGGCGCGTCGTAACTTGCATCGCGGCCATTACACCGACGTGTATTTTTCTTAATTTGCGTTCATTACGTGAGACCACGGACGATACTTGAAAATTGTTTCAAAATTGACATCAAATTAAACGAGTATAAAAACATCACTGCCCTCAATAATTAACCGCAGCGCGCACTGCAGCAACCTGTTCGAGAGCGACGCAACCCAATAATAACTTTAATATGAATACATCTTGTAATACCCACCTATAGGTACATATTGCAATGCAATTATACCATCGTTGTTTCGTGTACATTTACAGTTATAAATAAATATTTAAAAGTTTATTGGCAAAAACACGACGGAGAACCGCCATGTCCGTGTTGCAGAATAACCGTAACAAATGTGAGGACTGTGGGCAGTGGGCAGTGGGCAGTGGGCGCTCTTGTGGCCGCGGCTCGTATCTTAGGTGTTCTTACCTATATCGTAAGGTAACGGATCGTTCATAACTTAGCTGTCCGATAGGCGACGCGCGACGTGTCGTGGCCGTGCAGGTGACGCCGTCGGCTTGTTCCAGAACTCAACCGGTCTCGTTAGCTCGATATTCACGTGCAAAGCAAAACAAGTATTTTGATAAGGGATTCATAGAAGTAAAAAAGCGGTTAGTAGAAATTATTTAATTAATAATTATGCGACCTTCGCTACCCACCCTGACCCGGTCCCCGGTCCCCGGTTCCCGACTGGGTGATACTTAATTAACAATTCCTGGAAATGGTTAATTCATTAAGTACGTGCGTGTGTGTGTATATATGTATGTGTGGTGGTGGAGGGGAGCGGTTGGGGGGGAGCGGCCGATGGCACTCATTCGGATGCCTTTTATGAAAATTAATAAGTTGAATGCGATGTAATCGCATGTTTACGAGCAGTGAGCGGCGCGTCTGCGGGGAGCGGCGCGGGGCGGGGGGACGAGATGGGGCCACGCGGGGAGGATCGCGGAGGGGGAGGGGGACGGGTGTGGCGCTACTGAAAACTATTATTAGAGACATTTGCAATTTAATTAGCGCCGTCGCTATAATGCCGTGTTGGCTACATCGCGTGCTGACCCCGCGCGCGCCGGCACGTCCTCAGTGCGCACTCGGCACACGTGGAGGTGGAGCACGCGGTAGGACGAAGTATGAAATGATAATAACAAACCAGTACACGCATTTCAGAAATAACTAGGACAGTTACAGTTTTAAAGGAAGCTCTTGCAGAGTGTATTACTTGTATCTATGAGGCGTCAACTTCTTACGATCGTATTGAAACAACCTTCGCGAGTTGTATTTAAACAAATGTAACAAGTTGACACAGTCCTGAGGTGACATCGAGGATAAGTGACACGGCGGCGGTGGTGGTGTTCGTCGAGCCGGGGTGACGTCATGCTCTGTGGTAGCGCGGGCGAGACACAGCCAGCGCGCCGTGTCAGGCAGGTCTGAGGCATCTTCGATCATGTTTATATAAAATAGAAATGTAACGTCGTGAATTAGTTATTGCTTATGAGATATTGTAACTGACGCTCAGCTCACGATGTAAGCTGGTATCTGACGACGTCAGGTGAGGAGTACGGTGTCAGATTGACACGGCCACATTGACCACTCTATCTAACACACAATTAAATACTAGATATTCAGAGTCGCTTCTCAGTTGGTGTCACGTTGTCTTTGTGCGTATGTAACATTTATATTTCCAACTATTTGGCTCATGCAGGAATGTCGAGGGCAACAGCCAGAGCGCTTGCAACTTGCGTGGGAACCAACCAATAAAAAATATTGCGATACAAAATGAATATTAATTTACTGTTATTTTGCAATATCCACACATCGTACGTATTGAGGTTGATGTGTTTATTCTCTAAATTTCAACATTCCCCAAATTAATTCACAGACATGTATATGTCAATATCTAGAGTGTGTTTAGGTACGCAGAAGAGACAGAGAGATCAGAAGAGTCATCCGCCACGTGGACGTGTCACTTAGAGAGCAAGCCTCGTGTCACGCCAGGGCGCTGTTTACCTCCGCTCGGCGTCGTGGTCGTCGTCGCACTTTCACTCGCATCCAAGCCACTCCGGCACTCCGGCACTCCGTCCTCAATATAACATTAATTATTGATTCTGAACCCCCTCCAAGTGTTCAAACATTTGCTAACACTTCACTTGTATCAACAAACGGATTGTCACAATTTTTTAACAATTTGGCTTTGTCTTTGTCTGCCATTTTTTTTGTCACGCCACAAATAACACCCGTATTTGTCATAGGTAAGCTGATGGCCTCAGTGGCCATTGTGGCAAAATGGCACAAACGTGTGACTGAGCACGTAACGGTAGTGGACTCGATTCTCCCTCAGGGGAATCAATTATTCCATATTTTAATTTTCTCGCTCGTTCAATGGTCAATAGCTCGAAAATTCGGAAAATTCGGCGGAAAGTGGGCAACGGAGTGTCTTAACACTAGGTTTGGTCTGCCTAACCTGAACTAAAAATTGTCCATAGACTTTAAATTTTAATTATGTATCAGTTTTATGTGTGTATTATAAATGGAAAACAAATTGTACACTTATACAGCTATAACTCCCCAGTCCTCCTTAGCCCTCCCCAGCCCGCCGCGGGCCGTCAGCTGACGGATGACGCGACTTCATAAGCAAATAAACAAGTCAGCATCTCACTGCTCTTGCCAACTATTTATTACAATAACTGTCTATTGTTCGAGACTGCGTGTGGAGTGTGGAGTGTGGCGGTCACGTCGAGACGAGAACCGAACACGCTCTCATCAAATGTTATCTATATAATGTTTATCTATTTACCGAAATTATCAATGACATTTTATTTCTTTACCTTTCAATATGAGCTCTACGACGTGCAACTTGTCAATCCAAATGTATTAAGATTCATAAAGTAAAAAGTACGTTTATGTTCATTTCGAATTCAATATAACTCATTACTCTTTGTTAACAGTTAAATAGAGTATAGGCGCGCCTCGTGTGCGGCACGGGTCATGAGCTATGGGCAATGGGCACGCACTTGGGGTGGGCTGCGGCTTTAGACATATGCGTAAAGTGACGACTTCGCATTCAACCAGGTATTATATCATTATAAAAATTATATTATATATCAATATAAAGTAACCTTTTTTCAAAAATAACCTTCAATTTTTATATTTCAATCACAATGCAGCATTGTTTAATTTAAAGTTTAAAAATGTTCGTTTAACTTTCTTGAGACAGTTATTAAAAAATCAAATGTAAATTCTAAAGTAATCACGGTATAGAGACATATTATGTAGATGAATGCACGGACATGCGGGAGGGTGCTGGAGGGCGCGGGAGGGCGGGGGAGGGTCGAGGGTGACAACAACTGTTGATTCAGCGACGCCTGATAATGATGCTCATATTGACAGTCAACAGACGCGACGCCAAATTGGGCTCGTTTCGGGCGACGCTTTAATAGCTGTCCGCTTTATTGAGGGGGACGCCTCTAGTCCGCAGTCCGCACTCTGTGGACGCTCTGCGCGACCACGTGTGTCGACAAACGCTACGTCACACAAACTTAGTTGAAACTAATGAATTTACAATTTATTGTACTTTTATCGTCTCTCATTATTTCTTTTAGATACAACGTATCTGTTTCATTTTGTGTCGCCTTTCCGGTTTGTAACGACTTTTAGTCAATATTTCGTCAAATGTTATAAATGAGGACAATGCAGTGTAAGAGACTGTAGATCCTGGCTCCGTGTGTAGAGGCTCATCAGTAGGGCCCACGTGTCGCGCCGTGATGTTATCGACCGGGCAATTTAACTCTCAACAACTTCTCTGTAAGTTGTACGTTAAGAAACTTTATGTTGTGTGTATTCTATAAAAGAGCGCTTCTAAATGGTGCTCATTGCTGACGCTACTTGTGTGTGTGTAAGTGAGCCCCGTCACTCCTTACTTTGTTTATGGCAGAAGACAAACTCCACAGCAGCCGTTGCAAGTTTATTGTATCTTTACATCGTTATACATAAGCGCATGATTGAATATATATTTCTTAATACATTTACGCAAAAAACAAGCTTATCTAAGTGCTTATCTTTTTAACGCAACGCTCAGCTAATGCGAATGCCTTTTTTATTTCCTCTCAAGTTAAAGTAGTTTGTCTTAATGTCAAAAATACCGATGTAAATCCAACGAATACGAAGATACACATATTGCCAGAATAGCAAACCGCATGGGATCACGCTTTGATAAACTTAATAGTTTAGAGTTTTATAATTAAATAATAGAGGTAACTCGAAAACAGGTAATACAGGTAATAAAAGATACTTTAATAACATTACAAAGCCTATAAAGATATTACATTTGTTAAAGTACTCGTACCAACCAAAGAAAATGTGGTCGAACATACGTGTACGGTCGTGGCTCCTCACATAGCTGCAGGCCGCTGGGTGTGTCGACTCGTCCAAGGTCCTGTGCGGAAAGGTCGCGCGAGCAGCTGCCACCTCGCCACCTCGCCGTGCGTACGACGACTGAGACGACGCTCGTTATAACGGATTGTTCATGTCAATTCAAATTGCAACTGCTAGAATTGTAAAGAAAAATAAATGTACAGACCGTTTGGTATAATAATTAAATTTATAAAGTTTTGTTTGTTAAAGCTGAGGTTACATTGGTGAGTTGTGGTATGTCTTTGATAAAAGCAATACTAATTACGGTCGAATATATATTTTGTAATTAACAATAACATTTTATAAACATGCATTTTAGAGGCCAACATGTGTAATAGCATCTAAATAGAAAGGCGTTGCATCTACATCATTAATAGACATAAAAAATAATAACAAGCGCGTGTCAAACAAGTGAACAGTCAGTCAGTAGGTAGTAGCCGGCAACCGGTAGCCGGTGTCAGTAGTCGGTCAGTAGTAAGTATCAGCGAGCAGGACGCACAGCGCCGCGAGGTCGTGTAATCTATCAATGATAAATAATCATTCTGTTATCTAGTGATAACAGTTTTTGGATGAGTACCACTGTTGTGGACGTTGTGGACGTAGCGGACGCTGTGGACGCTGTGGACCTGGTGTCCGCAGACACTGCTCCAGTCACACCCGTTGACCAATACATTCATATATGGACCGCTTTATTAATTAACGCCCTCTATCTGGTCGCACGCCGGCGATTAAACGGAATGTCCTTATTGATATTAGGATTTACTTATAATTTTACATTTTCAGTAAGTATATCAAATTGTACTTTGTAAATGTATTGTAAATTATCGTAATGTTGAATTTTATCTGCACTGTGTGGTTTAGTAGATACTATATATATATATATATATATATGTAAGATAACGATTTGAATAAATAATATTTCGATATAAGTGACAGTAGTAATTTACCCTCAATTGATAAATGTAACGTTAAGGATAGCACAGGATAGGAGCGGAGTGAGGTCGACTTCAAGGTCCAATTTACTTAACTCAACTATGGTAAAGGTTCTTTTCGTTGACAAAAATCTTGCTTCACGTTTATGACACGCGCCCTCTGCTCTCAAAACACAGTTTACCACCGCAAAGTACCTGAAGTACAGATGTAGCTTAAAGTTAAATAACTGTCAATATGATTACTAAAGCAACGCATGCGTATATAGATAACGAGTGACGCGGAGGGTGGAGGGCGGAGGGCGGAGAGCCTCGTGGCGTAAGTGTCCGGCGGTCGGCGACCCCGCGGTGCGCCCGCGCCTCGCCGCGACATCCACTTGCAATGTATAAAAACTTGTCGGACTTCATGTACTTCGGGCACTGCCACTTATTGCTGGAGGTACGACTGTGCTGTGAGGTGCGGCACCACTACCTCCTCCCTACCTACTGGTGCTCAGAGGCTTGCAGGCACGCGGTCCTCCTTCAGAACCTGCCCCGCACTTCGGCACAGCCACACCACAGCGCTGTCAATTTTGAAATTACCAATCATTTATTTTGTTACTCTCGAAATCCAGTTTGTGAAATTACCACCTTTCTCTTTGTCGTACGTCATTTAAAATGTGCAACAATTTATACAGCCTTTATAAATTAATAGTTTAATTTTAAATTCGCTTTATATTTTTGTAAAATAACTTTTCTTATATAGTAATGAAATATTATTAATTCATAAAGGTGTTGTTTGAAACTAAACTAATACCTATGTATGATATGAGTGCACATATAACGGCGGGTGGCGACAGGTGCGCGCGCGCACAGGTCCACTGTCCGCCGGTCGCCGGTCGCGCAAGGCCGCTACCGTACGGCGTGCGGTGTAGGTATGGGTACGTGTTCCGATAAGCTCGCAAACACAATGTCGCCCGTCCGTTTGCTTACTTGACAAGTATTCCGTCGATTCCTTAATGAAACTTTATGACTCACGCGACCTTTACATTTAAAAGAACACGAGCGCAGCTGTACGCTAAGAAACGGCATGCCGATGCACTCACGAGTGTGCTTACTACCTACTACCTACTACCTACTACCTACTACCTACTACCTACTACCTCACATTACATCGCTAAAGCTGTCCTCTTGTTAATCAACTCCGTTTTACTGTAGCGCACATGTATTGCTTTTGATGAACTCCTTTGACATTTTAAAAAAGTATCATGTAAATATTTTTTTTTTATGGAAAAGAAACGAGCGTGCGGGTCACCTGATGGTAAGTGATTACCGCCGCCCACGACCCCGTGCAACCCCAGAGGAGCTTCAGGTGCGTTGCCGGCCTTTAAGATGGGTTGGGCGCCGGGGCCCGGCATTACCTGATGCGAAACGCAGTGGCATAAAGCCACTGTAACGGTGGGAATGATCCGGTCGAGTCTGCCTATGCGTGTTGCCATTGCTGGCGACGTGACTCTACCACACGTACTTTAGTCGCCTCTTACGACACTACCAGTACCAGGATGATCCTATTTTAAGCCAGGATCACACGGCAAGAAAATAAATTTGGTGAGTGTCAGTGAGAGTCAGTCAAGTCGTTGTCAGCTGCTGGAGGCGTACCGTCGCAGAGGTACAGCTCCTGTTAGCACTCTACACTCCTCTACAACCATTTATTTCTTAGCTCGCCGACATGTAACAAAGTGTCTGTACTATTATTTTAAATGCGTATTCATTTTTAAAATTGTTTTCTATACAAATTGTTTTTTCAACGTTTTTTTATAAATAATTGTAGACGTGTTAGTTGTAACTGATAAGCGTATAATTGATTTAGTATAATATTGTGATAGCGTGTTAGACGCGGGTCGAACGCAAAAGTAGAAAGTACGTCGCACTTCTCCGCACTCACTCACAACTTCCTTACGTTACGGAATGCTCGAGATACTCTCTATTCTACTTTATATTAATGTCATGCATCTGTATTATGTCAAATTCTGTTTACTGTAACTCAAATAACGAATATTTCTTATCCGCCAGCAACAGAGAAGCGTAAAACGGAAGTGTTAAGTAAGTTCCCCATCCCGGTAGACTTGTGTGATACACGCAGGAGGGAACTGAAACTAGTTTGTCTGAACAAAATAATAATTTTAAATAGCCAGGTGCGAGTAGTTATAGACTTCTAGCGTCCGATCATATTAACATAAAGGTAGATGTACCTATACCGTCATACCTCTACTTACATATGCAAGAATATTTATTTCGATATAACTGCATAAAACGAATCATGCAACAAAGTAACAGCGAGACACTCGAACAGATCCGCCATACAAGCTGGCCGGCCGCCGGACACCGGCCACAAACCGATCCTAGTGATTAAATTGACAGCTCAAAGAAGTTCGCAAAAACGTTCGCGAAGACAAGTTTTCTGCTGGACATGTAATTACTTGCACATTGGCCGCGACGGTGGTGTTGGGTTCACATACGAGTACGTGCAGAAAGCCGCTGCGCTGTGTGTGTTACTATACGCTCGTATTTCTGCTCCGTCATCGCTGTGTCGTGAATTATTTAAATACGTACGAGTGCGGAGTGAACTGTACCTGTTAGATCGTTCGAGTAGAGACTCAGTTAATGAGTGAGGTACTAGTCAGTTACAAGTAAATATTTAGGACTAAAGATTAGAGCACCACCCTGCGCGCACGAGGTACACATAGTTAGTACTCTACCGCTTTCCAATATACGAGATACGAAATAAAAAAAGGAATAGATCTATTAAACGGTTTCTAAAAGTGTCGTATTTAAAGTAGTAGCAGTGTCGTAGGTCTATAGCTATCTATCTGTACTTGTTGCTTCACTTGCCTGTGCAGGTAACAGGTACGGGTCCGCAGGCGGGCCCCTCCTCCCCCCGCCTCCTCGCGACCCCCGCGCCCTCCCTCTCTACCCGACTACCACGTTACGCACGCTTTATAATAACCTACAAGTTTCATTTTAATTTATTTATTTTACGAAATACTCAATGTCATTAAGAAACTATTGTGTAAGACAAACTTTTCTGCCTTTCATTTAGACTTCTTTGATGAGTATTTTAATTATTTAGTAACCGCATTGTTGTAAATAATGACATACCTACCTTCTACTACTACTTATTGCTCTGTCAAAGAAGACGGATGTACAAGTATATTTTAAGTGTATGAATGTAAAACTAAGCAAATCGATATATTAATAATAATGGTATTGAATAGTTCTTAAGATTACAATAGATAATCGCATTTAGTCGTAACGCTCGTTTACGTATTCGTTACGACGACTGCCGATTACATTGTAATACATTACATTATTGGTCTTATTCACTTTACCTATCAAACCGGTACAAATAGGTCGTAAACGGAATTTGAACTTCTTTAATTTGTCCTCCAAAATATCCTTTCAAGAAAAAAATTGTAAAGATTGTACATTTTTTAGTTAATCTTTGTGTAATATGTGTTTAATTGTGTATTTGATGGTTTTATGTAAGTAATTAATGAAAGTTCTCTCCCTGACACACCTTGTGTTACATCTGTAAATGTGGACGAGGTTTGAATGTCAATTTTATGTAAAAGTATGTAAATATTTGCATATTCGATAAAATTATCCGTCACAAGACACGGAGACACTAGCCTAAGAAGGAGCTCACCAAACTGTAACAGTTATTCGTGTATTCATATATGTAAATATCATATTTCTAAATAAATAAATAAATTTTAAAAATATATAAATTTGCTTTTATTTAACAACAAAGTCTTGCTCTCGCTGGTGCCGGGTGCGCACGTTCGTACAGAGACAGAACTCGACGCCGCGCATTGTCTATCAGATCAGGAAAATGAAAATGATTTTAATGGGAAATGAATACAATCATATCATCATCGAGGTGTTAGACTTACAGAGTATTTATTTATCGTTTTATTATTATTATTATTATTATTTTTTATGGAAAAGACACGGCAAACGAGCGTGTGGGTCACCTGATGGTAAGTGATTACCGCCGCCTACGACCCCGTGCCACCCCAGAGGAGCTACAGGTGCGTTGCCGGCCTTTAAGATGGGTTGGGCGCCGGGGCCCGGCATTACCTGATGCGAAACGCAGTGACATAAAGCCACTACTTCACGCCGGTTTTAAATGCCGGGGGTGGGAATGATCCGGTCGAGTCTGCCCATGCGTGTTGCCATAGCTGGCGACGTGACTATACCACACGTACTTCGGTCGCCTCTTACGACACCACCAGTACCAGGATGATCCTATTCTAGGCCGGGTTCACACGGCACGAAATTTCAAAATATTGACAGATCAGAATTATAATATTTACATAAATATTTAAAACGCGTCAATGATTGAAAATGCTTTAATATATCTAATTGTTGCATAAATATCTCTTTTGTACTTGAAAGTGTCTGTTAGTTTTTAATGTAGCTACGAGTATGTATAAACTAAGTACGCGGTGGAGCCTATTTGTTTCGAACGATATCTCTAAACATTGCCGACCATTTCATAGTTAACATTTTGGAAGTATTTTTTGGAAAATGTTCTGCTTATTTTTTAAAATAATTTATAAAAAATAATATAATCCTTAAACGATCGCATTTATGCAATAAAATAATACAAAGAAAACCATACATAAAGTAGACTAGTCTAGTGTTTTAACTTTCCTTGTCAGTTTATAAAACTATAGTTCAAATCCATAAATATTACATAATATCTAAACAGAAAAATAACAATAAGTTATGAAGGACACTTTACGATGATAAATGAACAATACACCCTGCAGGACTCGTCGCCGCGACCTGACGTACGTCGGTCCGTCCGTCCGTCCGTGCGACTCACAAACTAGCCAATCATAGCTATTACTATTCACGCCGTTAACCTTTAAGCGGCTGCTTGAATTGGTAATAAGCATATACTCTTACATACGTGTGTTGGTAAAAGTATTTAATTGTTGCGAGTTGTACATTCTACGCGAAGTGGCCGAGTGTCCGCACGAGGCGCCGCGCGACCGCTAAGTAGCGTACAGCGTAAATTGTTTTTACTTTCAATTTTAATTTATTCTTAAATAGTTTTGTATTGAGTTTAAAAGCAATAATGGAAAATCACCCATAACTCTATAAGTACCTACTTACAATGTATCTGTATTAGTATTTGTACCCGAAATACCAATCCCACATTAATTTAAATAGAAGAATGAATAGGGAGAGTTATATGTACAATATGATTTGATCTCCTTTAGGGAGAATGCTCGTAGTTTACAAGATATAGAAATGCTTAATATTAGTGTAATAGGGTAGGCAGAGGGAGGCGAGTGTTAAGACTCTCCACTCCATACTTTCCGCCTTTCTGTTCAGTGGTGAAACTCAACGCCGCGCTTAGTTTCGACACCAGAGCCAAGATATGAAAATATTAAATACTAAATTGCCCGAGTGAGTATCGAACCCACCCAGACCGTGTTTAAAGCCCGCTGGTGCCCCTGCGCCACGACTGGTCTCTAAACTCCACTAAAGGATCTCTAGTAAGTACGAGATGAGACGAGAGGTTTTGATTACGTAAACTGTAGAGCGATCACTCCCCTATTACTTTCCCGTTAATTTACTTTTTTTTCACAAACGGTTGTTTTGCAGACTCAGTAACTTAAGTTTGTATAGACGGCGTGTGTGAGCAGGACAGCAAGCATTGTAATTAACGCAAGGATTTTTTTAATTTTTGTTATTTATTTATATAAATAGCTTTATATACATATGTGTATATTAATGTCGTGGCGCAGCGGCACGAAGTGTGACTGTAAAATCAACTGGTTGTGGGTTCGATCCCCACTTGCGAAAATGAAATATTTACTTAAATTTATTTTTCCATTTCTTCGCTCTAGTGTCGAAGCGCTGCGTTGAGTTCTACCACCTAACACGCAATGCCTTCAGAATTCAGAAGAAAGTGGGGAACGAAGTGTCTTAACACTAGGTTCCCTCTGCCTACCCTGCTGTGCGTGGGATACAGCGTGAAGCTGATTTGATTTGATTTTTTGTACATTAATGTACGGTATGTTAACTATAAAGGTTCATATTGTAATAAATTTTATACAATTTAAAATGGCTATATATTTTATTTATATATATGTATAAAAAAACGTTAAAAGCTCATTAAAATATTTTTTTCCTATTGCGTTTGTCTATAAGTAGCCTCAATAAGTACATGTATATATAAGCGGAGTATCGACAGTTAATACATTTTAGGTAAAGCATTAGTTATTAGTGCCGTCACGTATCACAAGATAGCTTTGGTTTTAATGGAGGATGTGACTTTGACCTCGTCGACGAATATAAACAACTCCGATACGCGCCGCGGTCGCCGTCAGCAGCGTCCGACAGCGGGACACACACACACATACATTACAATATTTAAAATACATACCTATTCTTTATATTTTTTTGTTTAAAATTAAAACAAACTTTTTGGTGTTAAAATTATCTTACTATACCTACTGTACAGAGAGTACAGTCTTATCTTTAAGATAATAAATAACACATAAAGATGAAATACAATCAATTTGTCATTTAAATAATATTTGTCTATAATGTCTTTCCTTAATGAAATGTATATATTTATGAATTCATTTTAAATGATTAGAAAGGCGGCGTTGAATCCCGCCGCTCAACACGCCATGCCTCGCGTATTTGTCAAAAAGTGGGGAACGGAAGTGGTATGTAATGGTAATGTTGTATATTACCACTAGGTTCCCTCTGGTTACCCTACTATGTGCCTGATAGAGCGTGAAGTGTAAAAAAACTGAATTAATGAAATACGTGTAGTTTATAGCCACGTTGTATAACTATTTATAACATTTTTGAAAGATACATTTTAACTTGAATTGCACATAAACTCCCGCTTACATAACACGCACACACGAGTAGGTATCGTCGTCCACATACCTTGTAATAAATAGAATGTAAAAATGCTCATAGTGGGTAATTGTGTTCCAACATATTATAAATACTTCGCGTGAATCACCGCTCGCGCACATCCGCGGAGATAAACGTGCGTCGTCTGTGCGGTCGTAGGTACGGTATCCCGCATAGAGCAGGAAAACTATGTAGAGGGACTTAATAAGACTAATACTGGGTACAATCTAGGCTATATTTGGTTTTCGAAGAGTCCACACCTATATAGTACACCTATATAGTCCACCACTATAAGAACAGAACCAGTTAAAAGATATTTTCTGTTTAGTAGACAAAGTTAATCTATACATCTATTATTAACCCGATGCTAATTTTAAAATTTGTGTCTGTCATTCTGTTTGTCCATTCTAATCTCAGGAGCGGTTGTACTGATTTTTTATGACACTTTTGTTATCCGATAGAGTGGGTTACGGATAACATGATCATTTTTCGGTCGGCTCAAAACGGGACATTGTAGGAGAAATATCAATTTAAATTACGTTTTATAAAGTGTAAAACCTAAATTGGTTAATTCACAAACAGTAAAGATAGAATACACTTATTAATGATATCAATTAAAAAAAAGCCGGCGAAGCCGCGAGATTCCCATTAGTGATAAATAAATTCAATGTTCTTTTGAAGTATGTAAAATTATCCAGGTAGGTATATTGGTATGTGTGAATAGTCTTTAAGAATGTAACGCGTCTCGTTAGTCGCTAGCGTAAGAGACATGCTCGTAGAGAACAGAGAACTTATAAATATATGTGTATTATAATTTTCCTCGTATTATTTATTGACTCCCCCCTCCCTATAGTGTTGTACATACGTGATACTATATTAATTACCTAACAGGATAACTAATATCTGAGCAATAATGAATATTTGATTGAGACGCAGTCACCAAAAAGTTGTCAAGGTGTTGCAATTTAAATAAAATTATGTTCTTATATTTTTTTATAGCTTCAAAATGTAAACTGCACATATCAGTGTGCAGGGGGGACCTGGGAACATAATGTTAAGACACTTCGTTCCTATTAAGACACTTCCGTTCCGCACTTTCCGCCAAATTATGGAGGCATTGCGTGTTGAATGGCGGAACTCGCGCGTTCTTCCGTACCAAAACGAGAAAATGAAAATAAATCATTCACTAAATAAGGATCGATTAAATTTACTAGCGCTTATAGCAGGATAGACTCCAATAATCTAGTGTTAAGACACTCTCCGTTCTTCTTTACCCTCGCAATATCAAGATGTTGATCAAGATGACGAAACCTAAAGTTTTGTTTTATCAGAGTGTAAAAATATTTTGTTTATTAATCATTCCTCCAAAAGGAAATTGAATTTTATTAAGGTTTAACGGAATCATATATCAGCTTTTTTTAGTCCTATGTCTTAGTGTTAACACAATATTTTCGCCATTTTCCGCACAATTTTAGTATCGGAACTTAAGGTTCGGTTTGGTCTCTTGTGCTATTTGTATTTTTGACTTGACTTAAAAACAAGAATATTAAATTATTAAAGTTTCAGTATAAAACTGTAGACATTAGTACCGATTCGACGACCGGTAAGCCAGTAAGATTTTTATGTTGGGAAATACCTGCGTTCTGCGTAGGCAGTGTTCACGCCGCGCTGGGTCATTTTGTACAATTAAATCAAAAAAATAGTTAGTTTTTATTATGTTTTTGTCTTGTTTTTTGATATAACAATTATTATTAATTGTTTTATTAAATATTTAGATAAATACAAGGCACTAGCGATTGGATAAATATAAGACATTCGCGGGCGAAAAAAGTATGCAGAGACCGTAGAGTTAGGAAGGACTCTGTGACTAAAGCATTATGTTAAAAAGTCTTCATCATCTTGTTCGTGCCTTAAAAAGCTCAATTAGCTTTTAATTTCTTTGTCCTCTTCTATGTAATATTGTATAAATAAGACAAAAGAGATGCTGTCTTGCGCTGCTATCGTCTAAACGCGGCATGAATTACATAAATTTCCTCTCTGACAATAAGACTAAAGATAGCGTTAAGTTTCACCAATCAACGGAATGACTTGAAATTCGGTTGTGGGAAGAGAAGGTGCCTAGCCGAGAAGAATTAGTATGTAAGAAAAAGCGTGAAACTTTTAAGAAGAAATATTTTTGGCAGAATTCTGGAAATTTAACTTTATCTTAATATAAATAGCTTACAAACAAACTGTTTACAGAATAACGTAATGCTTAATGCATTAGGGGCATTAAATTCTAAAAAATTGGATAAGTGTGAGTCGGGCTCGCCAACCGAGAGTTCCGTACAAAAATGGAGATGTCACGCTTTTTCTGAAATTAAAGCTTAGCTTAGCCAGAGCCCTTTCATCCGATACCTCACTTGGACTAACGATTTAAAACTTAAATTAATGTTTACTTGATTTAACCACAAATGTAATGCTTTTTCCTGAACTAATACTACCTGTAGATACTAGCTGCCAAATTTGATAGTTTTAGGTGAAACGGAAGTACTCTATATCAATTTTGATTCCCTTTATAGTGTCGAAATACGCGTTTTATGCAATATGGTCATATCTTTTTTAAAGTAAATGTAGATTTTGTCAGTGGCCGTAGATCTGAATATATGATTTGAATTTCGACCCAATATATTCAAGCGTTTCTGAGATAAAAGCACTTGACAGACGAACAACAATGTGATCCATGTATCCTCACATTCAGCCAAATGATTATAACCACTGTAAAATGAATCATACTACACAATCATCGCGCGCAGTGTTAGTAGGTGAGTAGGTCTGAAGCGCATAAATCACTAACTATAATGATGAACATTAATTTTCGATAGCAAATTAAAACTTTAATTTATTATTATCGATAAGCTCATTCAACTGTATAGAAATGTATATAATAAATAATTTGGCTATGAGGCACGAGGCCCGAAGTATGAGTGAGACTGCTTGTCTTCCGCGTCGACGCGCGGGCCTTAAGTGAAACTTGCTGTCAATATACAATACAGGTAATATTTAAATTGTAATTTATAAAACTAATTTTATAAAATTAAAGAGCTTGAAGACAAAGGCGTCTCGGATACTTAGAATGTACCACAATTCTTAGTAATTAGTTTAGGTACCGTTGGAGAGTGATAGGAACCGCAAGTAGGAGCTACTAAAAAATATAAATGACATCGATGATTAAATAATTACCTACAACATTGTGGATATTGCAGGTTTAAGTCTCACCTAACAATGATTTGTTTACCTTTAGGTAAGTCGGAAGAACAAAGGTAGCAGAATTGATGTCTGCTCAGAACCAATGGTCAATATTAATTTTGTAAATGAAGAATTTATTTGGTTTAACGCTCTAATCTAAAAAAAATATCTTTACGATAAACTTATGCATTTATTTTGTGTTTCTTATGAAGATTTCATTGGTTAAAAAGTAGGTTCTGACTGTCAATCCTTATGAAGCATTGCGCTAGTTTTATTTCATTATTTTTTATTTTTTGCAGTCGGGTTTTTTGTTTTATTATTATTTTTTTATTTCACAACTTTTGTAACGTTTTATTAACTTCGATCCCATACATCGTGGTGATTTGAATCCGCTCTCACAGTTCACTAGCAGTAGGCTATCACTGCTCCTATCATCGCTTAATTAGAGCACCAACAGGTATACTACAGGTATACTTATAACTATAAATATGAAAATAAGCACGAATGATTGTTAAAACAACTTCAAGCCTATATATATCCTAAATCGCTACCTTAAATGAGAAATCACGAAATTAACTAAACAGTCATTTTTAAATACCTATTCAACGATACTCGATTTGACGTGACGTGAGTTCGTAGATATCATTTTTATTTTGACAATATGGTGCTATGATGAGTTTTGATTACTGTCATGTCTTTAGTGATACTCGCAAGTGATTCTCTACAGCACTACATAGGAACACACATCGCTAAAGTTGGAGAAATACGGAAATGGTACGTTCGATCGTTAATATCGATTTCCATACGAAGAACGATTCTATGCAAGTTGTGCGTTTCTCCCTCTTTTTCCCGTTTATCCGTAAAAGTCCTCGCGGTATTAAATACGCTCCTCAACATGTTTATTTTGACTCTAAATTTCAATGCTATCGTGCAGTTGTAGGCGGCGTTATATTTGAATCTCAATCTGCTACCTCTAATACAACCACTGAGTCACGGGTCGATAGTGGGACAGTAGCAATAACGAAGACGTGTTATTCTGTCCAGTTCCGCATACCCGCAACAAAGTGGCACAGTTGGAACTCGCTCGGCTATAATTAGTCGTAGTGGCTCGCGTCGTGGGTCGCGCCGAGTGTGTTTGTGTAAGCAGACGTATCTACGTAAATGAGGTTTGATTGATGTTTTACAATAAACATTAATGGGAAGAAGAAGAAATTGTAATAATTATTATTAAACTGGTTTTGAATCAACTTTAATCATCTAACGATTAATGTTTTAGTAAATACGTAATATATCTCGATTATATTATATTTTCTTTAAAATTATGTCATACCAATAGTATGTCAAAGTAATTAAGTTGGTTAAAAATACAATTGATTCACAGAAACCTTTATATCTTTAAGAATAAAAATACGTTTAATCGCTTAATATGAATAGAAAGTTATGATAATAAATATATTAATATGTATGTATGTAGAGACCAGTCGTGGCGCAGTGGCACTAGCGTGCGCCTGTAAATGCGACAGGTTGTGGGTTTGATCTCCACTTGAAGAAGTGAATACTGTAATAATTTTTTTATAGTATAACGCTTTAGCTTTGGTAACGAGGCGCTGGTAACGAAGCGCGGCGTCGAGTTCCGCCCATCAAAACATGTTACCTGAGCGCGAAAATGCATTTGATTCATTCCTCTAAAAGGGCATTTTATACATAAGAATTCGTAAAAGCATTATACAGTGAAAAAATACTTATACATAGAGATCTGGAAAAATAGCACGATGTGACAATGAGAACTCTATATTATGTCTTTTACTGTATCATTATTTTATTTCATTGTATAAATAACCTTTTACTAGTAATTGTCATAATAATAAGAAATTATTTCATAATTAAATATTTTACACAAAAAAAATTAAATCTTGTTCTACAATATTTTTGGTGTAAAGCTGATACTTGTCAAGCAAGACAGGTGCAGGACGAGTGCAGGACTCATCTCGGCGCGCGAGGAACTCGGTGTTAGCGATCACTTCCTGCTCCGTGAACACAAGGACAAGGACGAGACGACAAATAATGGTTAAGGTATTCTATATATATACATTCTAATGTAAAATAAGTAATGAATAAAAATAAAATAAATCAGCTTCACGCTGTATCCCGCACACAGCAGGGTAGGCAGAGGGAACTTAGTGTTAAGACACTCCGTTCCCCACTTTCTGCCGAATTCTGGAGGCATTGCGTGTTGAGTGGCAGAACTCAACGCCGCGCTTAACCTCGACACAAGAGTGAAGAAATAGAAATATAAATTTAAGTAAATATTCATCTCCTCGAGTGGGGATCGAACCCACAACCAGTCGGTTTCATAGTCACACTTCGTGCCTCTGCACCACGACTGGCCTCAAATAAGTAATATTTTATAATTATATAAATATACGTGGCGCACGACCTCGCGCTGCGCTCTCCCAGCGTACAATGTGTTTACGTAATTGTATTGTTTCTTATTTCACAATTAATGCACTATTTTTTATTGCATCGCGTGAAATAAAGAGCAAGGTGCTTACCCGATGTTGGAGATAACGCTTTATTCATAAAATTTTGTATGTTATAATAAGAAAAGGAACTAAATCTTAATCTCCTAGTAATTTAACTGAGTAAGTCCCTACTCCTTAAGCAGCTTCATAATGTGTTCCGCATATTAGCGTAGGCAGAGAAAAAAAGTGTTAAGTCCACTTTGTTTATCACTTTCTGCTTAATTTTCAAAATATTGCATGCAACTCAACGCTGCGTTTTGTCTAACAGAATGAGGAAATGAAAATAATTATAATATCTGCTTGCAATATTACCACCATATTGTTATGATTCACGTAGAATCTTTACAAAATAACAGTAATATACTTAAAATTTGGAATTTGGAATAAATATAACATAATAATGATTGTCATCAACGTGGTTCATCAACGACGTAACGGTTGCAAATCCGGAAATAAAGGAGATAAAGGAGGTTTGCGAGGATGAATCATATTGTCATCAATATTTATTTTAACAAGTCAGTAAGGGATACTGCTATTAACAAGCAATACCATCTAAAATATTCAGAAATTGTATAAGGTTCTGTAGTCTACTTGACAATAACATTGGGACCTTGTAAAGTAAAACGTGAAACGTGAAAAAAAAGAAATTCATGTTAGGACACTCCGTTCCTTATTTTCCGCTCAATTCTAAAGGCATTGTGTGTTGATTGGCGAAATTCAACGCCGCGCTATGTCTCGACACTAGAGCGGAGAAATATTATTATTTTATCTCCACCTTGGCGGTCGGCGACGCACCTGTAGCTCCCTCCGGTGTTACACGTTGTTGTGGGCGGCGGCGATCACTTACCATCAGGTGACCCGAACGTTCGTTTGCCTTGTCTTTTCCATAAAAAAATGTAACAAATTTTATGTAAAATTTTCAAATTTAAAACTAAATTTAAATAAAAAAAAGTAAGTAAATAACTAGTCAAATCTATAAACTTACCCACCGAGAGTTCCGTATCAAATTGTAGGCTTGTAGGTCAACGGGAAGTATGTACCTATAACTTATAAAAGTTGACAAATTTAAATTTGCGACCGTATTGCACTTATTTTGCTTACTATAAGTATAACTGTATGTTAGTTTTTTCTATGTAGTAAAGTAAAAATTTATATGCATATAAATTATATTATAATATTAATTATATAACTTTATGGATTTTTTTGTTTTTTTGTATTGTAACATAGTAGGTCCACCGGAAATATCCTATAGGTTTTGATGACACGGTGATTTTACTACAGAATGCAGTAAAAATGATACCTAAATGCTCATGCATCCTTTGTTTACATTGGATTTAGAAGCTTGATTTTTTTTCTAGGACCGTCAATCTAAATATTTAATATTAATTTCAGCTTCATACCTCTCGATCGTAAGATAAGGTCTTGAAAGATAGACAACAAAGTGATCCTTTAAGGGTGCCGTTTTTCCCTCTGAGATACTGAACCCTACTGAAAAAAATGATAATACTACCTATAGCTAGTTAACCCAATGTGGCTTCTTTATAGACATTAGTTATTGTCGGTACTAAGAGTGGAGACAGCGCGATGGTTATCTCACAAAGTTAATTAAAATGTGTTATGTCTCGATAACTGCGCCTCGATGCATGTTGGACGCAAGTTGATGCGATATCTTGTATTGCTTAAATACAAACACAGATAAATAAAAAATCAAAAGGAAGTTATTCATACATTTCTTGGAAGCTTCAAGTTATCCTTGTTTTAATGGACGCGTACATGTTATTGGGTTTTAAAACAAACCGTGTGCGTCCCGTGCTCTAAGGAACTGCTAGACCGGGTACTGCCACCGAATGTTCTAACTGCAGTACGTCGTACTTCAGAACCTCAAATACCATCGCACGTTCGCCTTTTACTTAAAAAATGATGTTCTGTTAGTACCTACTATTGATACATATATACCGACAACTATGTAAAGTCTATTAAGTTAAATTGTAATAATATAAATAAAAAAACTATATTCCTTTTATTATAGTTCGTTCTGAAGGCGGTTAATCCTAGTTACCTAATCAACGTGGTCATTGCGCGCCATGTTACATGTTACATGAGGAAGTGCATACAAAAGAGGAAAAAATAGCACAGAATTCAATCATACAACACGCAATGCAGTGGAAACTACGAAATTATAACAAGCCGTAAGTTTCTTTGGTCAAACTCAACGTATTACTGTATAGGTATATAACAACGTATTATATACCTATACAGTTTTTAATTTGATAAAAATTCTAACAATTATGTGTATTTACGGTGTAACTGTGGTATCCGAGCAAGACCGTAGGAAATATAAAAATTAATCAAAGATCTAAAAGGTAATCCCGTGTAATTCCTGTCAGCTATGTTTATCCGACTGCGCGACGCAAAGGAGGGTAACGTGTTTATCAGTCTATTTATGTATGTATGTGTATGCCTATGTTGCGTTGTAGAGACTAAACTCTTTGGCCAATTTTGACGATTCTTACGTGAATCGATTCGTCTTGCGACAAGCAGTCGAAATGTTTTAGTAGTGTGCTCTAATTACGCGATGAAAGGAGCAGTGATAGCCTACTGCTAGTGGACTGTGAGAGGGATTGAAATCACCGATAAAGGCGATATTCCAAGTTAATAAAACGTAGCAAAACAAATGTGAAATAAGAAAAATTATTATAAAAACACAAAAAACTTGACTGCATAAAATAAAAACGAAAGTAACAAACGCAATAGTTCATTAGAATAAAGAGTCGAATACAAGTCGATAGGTAATTTAGTACTGCTAATTTAGTTTGTTCATAATAATTTAATATAGCAGGCGATGCCCACAGCCGCGGTGCTGGTGTTCGTGTCCCTGTCAAGCGGTCTTACAGTTACAGATGCGAGGGCCTCAAGCGGACATCTACTTGTTGAGGCCATTTCATACGGACGAGGCATTCCATGAAAATATGTAAGATTATTTAAACTTTTAAAAGTAAGTTACATACATTTGTGGGTAAGTGGGATAAAGAAAGTAGTTATTTCGAAGTTGGCCTCACTGCCGTGTCACGGCACCACGATAGTCTCAAAGTGAATTATAATTAAGCCTCAGTATATATATTTCGGTTTGTAAAGAGCCAAATTAGGTTCCCCAACTGAAAGAACTTAAATTTAATTAACATTTCCGATATCCGAGAGGCGCGGGTTGAAATCCATTAAAATTTTTATGTTTTCTAAAATGTATTTTTTATTTTTCTAGTAAAACACCATTTGTAAAAATATAAAAAAAAATCTAAGTAAAACCCGTGCACCCTTTTGAAAAAGCCTCATAGTTCCATAAATATTAAATTTATATTAATAATATTTATGATTTAGCTAGTTTATTCTTTTACGTTGAATAATTAATTGCTTTTCGTGATTTATCAATTACACATTTTGCAGAATTTTGCTTTTAGTGGAATCCTTGTTTTGGCATAGACGCCTTCCTTTTACAAATA
This sequence comes from Heliconius sara, assembly GCA_917862395.2. Lineage (NCBI taxonomy): Eukaryota > Metazoa > Arthropoda > Insecta > Lepidoptera > Nymphalidae > Heliconius > Heliconius sara. The sequence goes on from OU860799.1 coordinate 87,814, forward strand.
AAACTAAATAGTTGCCCCACTGTAAAAGTATCTACTGAGAAGAATACAATTATAATTGATATAGTACACAGAAAAATCCAACCAAATATATGAAGTCTGAAAATCTTACAATCTTACCTCGTGTTGTGTACATCGTTATTCTGTGAATATTCTCGAACAATGTATGTAACACGCTTCACTTGTTAGTATGGTTACAATTAGGTACTTTAAATTGTAGTAGTTAATTAGTGGGAAACTCAGAATAAATTACGGAATTTTATTATATACACGTATCCCCAGACCCATAGAAGATTAGGGCATCTGTCCCGGTTCTACTTATATTCTGTTCTATTGGTAGATAGCGACTTAAGTCAGTGAGGGCGCGGGCTAAGAAGTTACAGTTTCCTTTAAAATGCCGTCAAGCTTACGAAAGTCCAGTTTGAAACACGTTCTGTACAGAAAGATGTTTATCTTGAGTGAGAGAGATTAAGATATTAACTGCAATAATGATTAATGTGTTGTGTTACTAACATCGGGTGTGTGTGTATGTGAGGCTGCAATAAAATGTATTTGGTGCGTCCTTTTTGTTACACATATAGATTAATTTATTTAAGCGATGATGAGATATAATATAAAATATAGTATTTTTAAACAAGGTTGACTCTGCCTTGAGTGATAAAATGCCGGTAGAATGTAGCTGCAAAAAAACTGAGGCTTCTGTACCAATTCCAGGATTGCAGGTCGACGTAAGTACAGTTTATAAAAGTTGTCAAACTTAATATGCACTCATTTTGTAAGAAATACACTATAAATATAAGTTTGTAATTATTTCAATGAAATATCTATAAAATTACACTTTTCGGATTTTAGTCCTTTCCAACATTTAAAGATCCTAAATTGGCGGAAAGCGAGCGGTTACAACCATGAACGTTTACAAAAACCAGCTACAAGAGCTAGTGTTTAAGATCGAGCTGTAACTGATGCTGTCGGAGTGTCGGCGTGTCACATTTTAAATTTACACACTACAAAGTATTTTGATGCTTTTGGAATATTTTAAATTTGTATTAAGTATGGCAAGAATTTAAATTATTTATAAGTAGGTATATACCTGACTTCTGTTCAATATGATCAAGACATCGTTTGTTAATTTTAATTTTTGTTTTTTTATTATTTTACCTCACTCTATCCCGCATATAGCAGGGTACGCAGAGGGAACCTAATGTTAACACATTCCTTTCCCCTCATTTAGTCGCATTCGAGGTATAGCGTGTTGAGTGGCGGAACTCAACGATATTACTTTTTCTTTATTTACTTTATTTTATTATCATATGTGATTATTTTTCATACGTGTACGGGTAAGCCTACGAGTATCTTAATATACGAAAAATTGTACAGAAATCGAGAGTAATTTATCAATTTACTAAACAAAAAAAATACCTTCACGTCTTTTCCCGCATAGCAAGATAGATAGAGCGAGGGAACCTAGTCTTAAGACATTTCATTCTTAATTTATGCTAAATTTTCAAAACATTACGTGTTAAGTGCCGGAACTTAACGCCGCGCCTTGCCGCGATCTCGGCGCGAAGAAAAGAAAATATTAAATAGTTCATTTCCTTGAGTGGGCATGAAACCCACAACTCGTGTCAAGTTTACAGTCTCTGCGCCAGGAGTCACCTCACTCACATATTTATATTTGGACTGGAAATCCATTTAACATACATATTGTAATGGAAGAACAATTGTACTTATGCCACGTCGTCAGCAACAGCACCGCAGTTGATTCACAGTTAGCGTGCGTCGTCGCGTCCTGTCCGGTCCCAGAGGAGGCAGCTCCGCACTCAGCACTCGGCAGGCAAGAGTCAACAGACGAGTATTCCTACCGTGGCCAGACGTCCCGTTTTTAACGAGTCTGTTCCGTTTTTCACTTGTTGTCCCGAAACATGGCGCCGGGATGTACTAATATCCCGTTTTTCCGCACTGTGCCATGACGGCCACATATACTATTTGATGCATTCTAATTAATTCTTCTTTATTTTCTTATATATTTTTGGCCATGAATACTCATAGCTTTGTTTTATTCATCTCTATCTCTCTCTAATATACTATATGTTTTTTATTAAACATAATGGAATATGTATACAACATTATGCTTACAATAATGACATATTACTTCAATCTCCTTTTATTCATTATCTTCTTTAGTTATTCAAGTTTGATTTTGATTGCAAATACAAATTGAACCACTAGCAGGTGTGTTCAGATAGTGTTGTCTGTCATTGCTGTCCTCAGACAAGTACTATATACTACTACTATCTACAGATTACCTTTTTAAAATCTTCTTTGCTAATATTGTATTAAAAATACGAGTAATAATAATAACTAAATGTTCAACAACGCTCATATAGATAGTAGGTTCTTACTTCTAGGTACTTGTTTTTTATCTAGTTAATGAGACAAATACTTTGCGAATGGAATTGGATCTCAAAGCCGTCATATTAAATATTTACACAATTATTTGTTCTTTTTATATAGTTTTTATGGGATATGTCAGGAATTTGCCACATGCTTTCGCCTCCCGCGGCGCTGCGGTCCGGCGTCCGGCGTCCGGTGCGTTATCAGTTATCACTTATCACTCCCTGCCCCCGCTCACTCACCAGCTCATTGTTCCTCGACACACAAACGATAGTCCTGGGTCTCCGGACACAGCTGGATGAACACATGTTCCTGGATCTGTAGAATACCACTGTTATCTACGTACAAGGAACACTTACGAATATTTGTTAAATATGACACTTTCTTACAATTTTTATGAAACCATAACACATTTAAAGGAAATTCAACTTCAGAAAAAAAATATTTTAACAAAAATAAAACCGACTTCAAACAACGAACTAAAAAGTAGAAAATAATTTTATATAAAGTAAAACGTACTTTGATTTTGTTAAACAAAAATAATTAATAAAAGATATTATACATTTCAAAATGTAGTCAGTGTCTTCAAGCTAATGATGCAACAACCGTACTACAATATCGAATTACTGAGCCTGCTTGCTTTACTTGGCACCGACTTCAAAATTTTTGTTTAACAAAATTAAAGTACGTTTTACTTTATATAAAATTATTTTCTACTTTCCATTTCGTTGTTTGAAGTAAGTTTATTTTTGTTAAAAATTAATTTTTAGAAGAAATTCAACTATATTTTTTACGTTTGTTACCTCAGAACTTTGTCTGGGTGAACCGCTTTGGTGAAGTTTTTTTATTTGAAAGCTGGTGATCCCCGCGTGGTCCCGTTTCAATTTAGTCAATTTCTGACAATATTATCCACAAGAAAATGGAAAAAATGGGCAAATAACTCTGACGATTTCGATGATATTTTTTTTATTGGAAAGGATACACTTCAAGGATAGTTTTATAAGAGTTTGGTTAGGTTCTGATTATGAAATCCGATGGAAGTCCATATCTTTTTTTTAAGTAAAAGAAGAAATACAAATTTTCCAGGACCGTAGATCTAACTATATTGTTTGAATTTCTAACTCGATATCTCCAAGCGGTCCTGAGATAAAGGCTCTTAACAGACGTACAGACAAACAGACATACAGCCTTAAAAGTTACGGAACCCTAAAAATTGTCATTATTATTTAATTAATGAATTAAAATAGATAAATGGTAGCCATGGCGTGCTCGAAAAATCGGCGAATCGAACCTGACGAGAAACTTCGTCCACTTTCCGCCGAACTTTGGAGGCGTTGTATGTTGAGTGGAGGATCTCAACGCCGCACTTTGGGTCGTTACTAGGGCGAGGAATTGAAAATATGAAATACTCGTATTTAATTCCCCAAATCCACAAATCGAAACCACAACCTGTCGAGTTTACAGTCACACTTGTGGCCCTTCACCACGGCTGGTAAGTGTGGCTCTACTGATAGTACGACGTACACTGTTAGTGTTTATACCAAGACGGTATGTGGACATTGTCGAAGCCGGTATTGAGCTACTAAACAAACTAAAAATATATGTATTTAAAATAATATAATCTGTTGTATTCACGTTTTCAATAATTATTATAATCTGTTGTTTACAATGTACACAACGACCTCGGCAAGAACAAAGAGAGAGAAGCAGCAAAATAATTTCTAAATAACGCGTCGTCTGATGCCGCTGCTACTTCCTAGATGCAGAACAAAATGATTGCGGTCATAATTATACATATAAATTTTATGGCCTATTGAGTTTGTTAGAACCAAAGAATATCTCTTTTTCATTTCATTGTTTATTTCATCAGTTTCACGCTGTATTTCGCAAACCGCAGGTAGGCAGGACACAGGGAACCTAGTGTTAAGTCACTTCGTTCTCCACTGTCCGATGAACTCTGGAGACGTTGCGTGTTGAGTGGTGGAACTTAATGCCGCGCGGTGTAGAAGACACCAGAGAATAAGGAAATGGATATATACATTTAAATAAACACTTCATTTCCTCGAGTGGGAATCGAACCTACAACCAGTCGCGTTTACAGTCACACATTGTGCCCCTGCCCCACGACTGGCCTCATTATTTATTTAAATGTGTCTGTTATATGATAATAAACAATGAAATCACTTCTAGTTATTTTCCCTCAGACAAAAGGGAATTAGTGATGGACGACTTTGAATACTTTTAACATTTTTAAAGCTTCACACTTAAGAAAGAAAAATACTTATTTAGAAAAAGTTTAAAAAATTGACTGTCCAAGAGATGCGGGTTCAAATCCCGCTACATGATTTTTTTAACACTTACAGCATAGCATTTTCACACGTAATATCTCTAACAATGGAGAACGGAATGACTTATCTCTAAGCTCACTGCTTATTCTTCATACATATAATGCAGGCACTTACCGTGCATGCTGCAGCGTGCACGGTGTTACGAGGTAAGAATAGTGAGATAATAGGACGTCGTGCGTTTAGTAATAATATTTAATTACGCTCTAAATGTTTTATTTATTATATTTGTCTCTAAACACTAACCGACTTATAAAAGCAGTTAATATGGCCTTCTAACAAAATAATTAAAATTAGTGCTTGATTTCGGACAGTCGTGGTGCAGTACGACACCAACTAATTGTAAACACAATGGTTGTGGGTTCGATTGCCACTCTGGAGAATAATTTACTTCCTGCTCAGCTAAACAAAGCCTTTCCATTGTGTAGTTTTGTAGCTTTGCTATGCAAATTATGTTAATAATGTTTTTTTTTATTAATAATCTAGAAATCATTAATTCCACAAAAAATATTTACATTTATAGTTTGCAAGAGATATAAATATATGTTTATATATTTAATAATAGAAGTTTATCGTTTTGTGTCTCAAGGATGATAATATAACATAAACAGATTTCGGCAATTTCATGAAATGTAAATATTCGGTCGAATGAAGCCTCCTAATAGTAATGATGCCATGGGACACTTGTATAAATAAAAAGAACCGACGTAGTTATCCATACATCGACATACGCGCATTCACATACATCACCCGTATTATTTTAACACATTTTAAGTTCTCATTTGATATAAATTTATAAATGTAATTAGTCTTTGAGACATTATTTAATATTGTCGGAAGTCTGTAAAAACTTAAAACTTCCACATCGTGGTGAGTCAACGGAGAGCTCACGAGACAATATTCCGATACATTACTTGTAAGAAAAATATAATCTCAAATCGAGTAAATAAAAACATAAGCCACTGTAACAACGACGACGTACCGGCATTACCCTAAATTGTAATAGTGTTAACGACTTTAATATGTTTATCGGGTGACGGATGACGGATGACGGGTGACGGATGACGGTTGACGGAGCTCTAAATAGACACACGGTTTTAGTAAATACAGAATATTGTGATGATTCTCTTCAATCGTAAGCAAATAACTTCTTCTCTATTAAGTATGTGAATTGTTTCTGTTAGTGTGGAATATATGTAAGAGATTGAAGAGATCTCGGTTGACGTTCGAGAGCAGAGTATCAGTGATACCGGAGGAAGGTTGCGTAAAAAGCATAAGGACCTGGAGAATGTATGAATAGACTGATGACTGTGGATGAGGCCAAAGATGTATGAGTTAAATCATCATGACAAAAAAAATAAAGCAAAAAATGCAATTTTTTCTTGTTCCAGTTTCTTAAAAGGAATAAACCTTATAGGATTACCGCGATTGTTGTCCGCCTGTCCATCCGTCAAGATCATTTATCGCGTGGAGGTATCAAGCTGAACTTACAATGCATACTCGTATACTTAAAGGAGAAAATTGGAAAAGTAAATATATACATATCTTTAACCATTCTAAAATTTTTGATATTTATTCGCGTAGAGCAACTTACAACTGAGCCCATTTTTTTTAAAATCATAAAATATTGAATATTTTCATATCCTCGCTCTGTTGTTGAGACAACACACAATGCCTATAAAATTCGGTGGAAAGTGTGGTGGAGTGTCTTAACACTAGCCTCTCTCCGTCTACCCTGTTACATGCGTTATAAACTAGAGGTCCCCTTGACGCGTTGCCATGGCAACGTATATATCACTATATAAATACAAAAGAGTAGTATATATTGTCGATGTATGGTAGTGTGCGCTATACTTATTTTATTAAATTAATGTATCTTTTAAATATTATTTAAAAAAATATAATAGCATTCCGCACTTCTTCTATATAAACTATAACCGTACCTAAGTTCTAATTTCATCCTCCTCCTCTTCCTCCTCTGTCTTACAAAGGGCTACAAAGACTTTGCTTCACGTGTGAATATATAGATTAAGTAATTCTTTCCCATGAGTTGAATTTAAGTGAGAACTCACTGGTATTGCGCTCTCTCAAGGCGAAGTGATCGAGCTTGGAGTCAATGATCCTTGTTTTGGGTTTTAATTTAGCAAACCGGTCCTCTCGTTAGGGTGAACTCGATAGGATGACAGCTGACGGCGATCGCCGAAATATGTTACGCTACTGGAGTTTACTATTTCCATAGGAGCATCGTCTCTACTAAATAATATAGCAGTCTAATTGCTCCTCGCGGTCCTTGCGCGCTCCTTATGTTCATCTTTTTATTATTGTTGCGTCTTCAAACTGTGCTCAGATGAAGTGCGGCATTGGATTCTGATACCCGATAAACAATGTCTCAAAATTGGAAGAACTGGAAAACAACACGTTTGCAAGATGCGCTAAAATGAAACACAACATATATATAAAGTTAAAATACAAGATTTGGTACATATGTAGGTACGTCTTTCATTTTATTTTGATATGCTTCCTATAATAATTAATCTGCGTTTGAGAATAATAGGAATACAATAATAGGAATACAATCTACAACTAAAATAGCCAAAACTCAGTAAGTGGCCCGCGAGGCAAGGAGGCGAGGAGGCGGGAGTGGCGCGCTACTCCGCTAATTAACTCGTCGGGCGCGGCGCACTCCATTACCGACTGTTTATTGTGACAATTATTCGCCACTTCCCCTTCCTGGCCGCGGAACCCCGGGCCCCCCGGGACAGGCCGCCGCGCCTTCGTCCGTGCCTTATTAAAGTATCCATTTCCTAAATCCACTTGTTACTTTGAATCGCTTTTCACGGACCGGTCTTCTTGATGTTTTATTTATTTTTATCACAGTAATATAATTTTAGTTTTTAGAATAATATTAGTTACACGAAAATATTGTAGACATGAATACTTGTCAGAGTGTAAACTTGTAGATCGTACACCACGTGGACGACCTCTTCGCGCGTTGTACGCGTTTTAGAACTGCAAACATAGTTTCTTATCATAAAATATAGAGTCACATATGGTAAAGCTTCATCCGGCTGCTAACGTGAATAGAGGCCAACATGTGCGCGTGTGGTGCAGAGACGGGCGCGCGCGTGGCGTTGAACTCGGTGTTTGGAGAAGTCGTTATCACAACTCCGACGGTAGTTAGAGCCTCCCGCCTCCGCTCCCGTCGACCGTGGCCGTGGTGTCACGTGGTGTCACGTGGCACCACACATATGACTGAACTATCAACAATTCATTCATAGTTCAGTCATGTACAATTGTTCTAAAAATATGTTTATTATTTCTTTTCGCATCCTTTTATTTAAAGAGAGGATTACTTATTAAAGGTCAAACCTTACGCCTTCGCCAACTAAAAGAAATCGAAATAGCAAATATTTTGAAAATAATAAGCTCATTGTAAGTATTGTTTTATTGTAAGAAATGTACAAAAATTGGAAGACAGCCAGATTGGAGCCCGCGACTCTTGGGAACCGTCCGAGCGTTCTGACTATTAATCCATACGTTCAAGTCCACGTTTTCTAAAAATTATTTTCAAATTCAATTTTTTTTTATTCCAATAGAAAAACCAGCGGTTTTCCATGTTAAGTGTGAAATCCCATTTGTGATATTAAAAATATCGCGAATATTTCCCAACTCTGTTTTGGTTATGAAAATACAATATTATAATATGATATTTTGTATCCGCATCGGCAAATCGCAAGGTGACGACCGTGCAGCAGTCAGCAGTCAGCAGTAACGTGAACCTATCACAACGCGGTCGTCATTATTCACAAATAGCTAACTGATTGTTTTATGTTCCCATCGTATTTCATTTTTACCATTTTATATATTTAATAGCAGAAAGCGGCGTCCGGGAGGAACCGGCCCGCACGAATAAAGTTATTTCTATCGTAAAGTTAAGAAAACTATCCAATTTTAGTTTTTGATAGCGTCGCCATAATGAATAGTTTATTAGAATATGGTTGTTTAAATGATGGCACTTTCACCTGTCGCGTTCTATCACATACTTTGCATACGGCCGCTACTCAGTACGCATACCTACGCATAACTTAGAAACTTGAAATTTGTTGATCGAATTTAAAATGTTGTTCATCTAATACGTAAGTGATGTTATATGAAAATTATAATGTATTTACGCGTTGGTGATTATTTAGTTTCTAGATTTTCTATCTCACGTCGGCACTATGGACTATTATAACAACAATATTAAGTTATTGTGAGTGTCTTAACACTAGGTTTCCTTTGCACAACCTAGTCTACGCGGTACACAGCTAAAAATATGATTATTTAAAATTCCAGTTTTAAGAATATTGTGTTTCTCTGTAATATGTAATAAGCACACGAAAGCGTCGTAAGGTCCGCGGCGCTGATTGACGGTTATTGCACGAGCGACCACTTCCATAACGATACACATAGAGTGGAAAAAAAACATCTCATTTGCAAGTTAATGTCATTCTTGTTCAAGCGGAAGTTGAATATCTCAGTTTTCGTTGGTATCGCGCCGATATTAGTACCACGATGTACATACCTGAATACCTACTGAATACACTTGATAGTCACCCACTAATGTACTACATACTTAATGAATTAATGTATTTTCAATCAATGAATTACATTGTTTTTTTTTTCGGATTTACGAAGAAATGACACAGGGAAAGTTTTATCGAAAGTTAGTTGTCCGTAACAATTGCTTAAAATGTTCGTAGTTTATAAGTAGACAGTAACAGTAGGAGCAATCTCGTAATCTGTTGCGTGATTTGCTAAGACGCGACCCGCACCCGCCGCGCACGCCGCGCCCGCCGTGTCACAGCCACCTACCACCAGCACCAGCGGCACCAGCGCGACCAGCGCCTGCCTGAGCTGCCTACTGTACGACATGTTGTATGACTATACAGTACAATCCATGAGTCGTGGCCTAATGTAATATAGCGTATTCCTTAAAAATAGACTTAGAGCTTGAATTTTGTAAAAATGCACGTTAAGTACCTATATCGATCTGATCGAGATCGATCTCCCAATTTTTTTCTCGTTGAAGTCGAGAACAACGCATTACTACTACTGTACCGTTTACTCGGCTCTCATCTCAAATGTATACTTTGATGGGATATGATAATAGAAAAATAAATCAAACTCTAAATGTTGTGGATGCTTAAATTTAAAAATATATATTTATGTTTTCTTTTTCAATACTTTTCCAGAAAACTTATAAACGTATAATTTCCGTACGAAATGGAACTATGCAGGTGTAGTTCTATTTTAGGGTGCATTGAACCCTGAAGTAGTCGCAGGCTCAGAAGTCTAACGGTTTCTAGTGATTGCTAGTTCTTTTTAGCCACAGAGTTATACTTCCCATTGACCTACAAGCATCTTTGGGTAAGTCCGACTCGCACTTAGCCAGTTCTTTTATACTAGAGACCTAGGACAACCAATATTTGATGTGATATGTGATAGTGATGAAAAAAATCATTGCAATTATATCTTAAATTAGAACAATGTCCATTTTAAAGGACATTTCAAGAACTTAGTGCTTACTTGCTTAGACACACTATTATAAATTTTTAAGGTTCCGTAGTTCAAATAAAAAAAACCTCAAGCAATTAAAGGATCAATTCGTCGTCCGTCTGTCAGTCTATGCATCGGTTAAACCTTTATATTTTAAAAACGGAGGTTTCAAGCTGACGTCAATATCAAATATCCCGAATCTCGTGTAGCACAACAAGGTATAAAATACGTGTAGAGCATACAAGCGCTAAACTTTGTTTATACACTCGCCGCATATTGCAAGAATGTAAGAAATCATCATAATAAGTATATTACAGAAAAAACCAACTGTTTGCCAATTTTAAGAGTCGTACTTTCCGTTGACCTTCAATCATGAAATTGATAATCCGGTAACCCCAATGCCAATTTTTATATTTATTTAGATAATGGTGCGAAAAAAAAAATAAAAAATATATGTTTTATTTTGTAACATTACAATATCTATACCCAAATAAAGCTCCTCCAGCGAAAACGAACTTATCTATACGTGAGCTTTGTATCACTTAGTTGTCAAATAGTTAACAAAAGAGGTATAAAACGAGCGTTCGATAGCAGTCCGTCGGTTCACGCGGTCCCTTGCTCTAATTACAGCGGCGACACACGCGACCCATTGCGGACGCGATGCCGCACGTGTGTGGGTAATGTGTTGAACACTGTACACGTATGTGTGAGTGAGTGATAAGAGGTCGCGCGATAACCCGGCCGAGGCCACAGAGCGCTTGGAAACTTGTTTTGTCACACGATGTTAGTATTTATTGAATACCGTGAGACTGTCGTCAAGTGTAAGTCACTTCTGCTGGTAACTACTACTTTGAATGGCTTATAAAAACATAAGCTGAGACAGACTAGTGTCAGGACACTCAATTCTGCACTTTCAGCCCCAAGCTAAGTCTTAAAACTCCAGACTCCAAAGCTGCAAAATGATAATTACATTGGATACATAATTACAATTACTTATTATAATCATTTCTCCAAATTGAGGCAGTCGTTGCGCAAGGGCATAGTATGCGACCGTAATTTCGATTTCCACTGAACATTAAGCAATACTGAGTAAGTCTGTTAACACTAGGTTCCCAGACACCCTCCGCCATTTGCCTGTTCGTGATACAGCGTGAAGCTATAAAAATATCTCTAAATGAATCTACAACCATCGCGTTTCATTTGGACTCTGTATTACTGCGCTACTGTGGTCTCTATTTATTTTTATCTGTGGCTATAACATGGCCGCTAACGAGTGTACGCGAGCCGGGACGGGACCCGGGAGTCCGGGAGTGAACACGTGGACTGTTCGCGCCATTTAATATGATTGCTCGTTATCACCCGACAAAAGGAAACTATATATAGACCATGTACGTACGTGTAACTTAGTAGGAAAACAGTAAAGTTCATGAATGAAACACGTTGTTGTTGAGTTCCACGACGCGCTTTTATAAGTCTTAGTGGCTGACGTTGTTAGCACCGCGTATATTTGTAATCGATTTTACCGTATCTGGCTTAGAAATAAATCTATTTGAAATATTTGTAGTATAGTAAAAAAATTAAAGGCTGGTTATATGTAGATACAATATTCTTTCAGTATTTCAATAAAGAACGCGTTTCCACGCTCTGGCTATACGCAATATACAGCGTGGAATTTCCCCACCAAAAACGATATTTATGAAAACGGTGAAAAACGCTTGCTGATAATTCTCTTAGTATACTTTAATAAATTCAGGAGTTTAATAAAAAAATAAGTTTATTGTACTTTTTGCCCAATTTTTGAGATATTGCATGTGGGATGGTGGAGCTTAATGACACGCTTGTCTACCAAAGCGAGGAAATTAAAATATTTTGAGTATTATCATTCACTCAAGTGGAATCGAACCCACAGCCACCCAGACACTAAGCCACTGGTCTCTATGACATTCGCCCAGGTGTATATTTGTATTCTTTCCTAGCGCAACTTATTATTATTAAGCGAGGGTTTGGTTAGTATTCACATTGGGGTGAACCTGAAAGGGCAGTTTAAGATTTTTTACTAATAATAGGATTAATAACTAAATGCATATAGCGAACCTAGAGTTAAGACATTCCATTCTTTACGTTCCGCGTCATCTTCGAGGTATTGCGTGTTGATGTATATGCGTAGAGCGGTGATATTGGAACGGAACCCTCACTTCACTATCATTACAGTAATGTGGTGCGGTCGCGGTCTTTACATGGACTCATCTGATTGTAAGTGGACGGTTGTGGGTTCAATTTCCACTCTGAAGAATGAACTATTTTCATTTCCTTGCTCTATCACGAAGATAAAGTGCGGCGTTGAATTAAAAATATAACCATGTGTAAGCAGTACCTGTAAAAGTATGACAATATATTTATTTCATAGATATAGATGTACTCGTACAGTGGAGGCGAGGGCTGGTGAGCTGCACCCGTCACGCGACTAATTAAACAGCACTCACACAAATTGGGTGTCCGGTGTCCGTCTGTGGACGCTCGGACAGCGAAAATATGAAGCGCAAGCATGAAACGTCGCCTTCGTGGTAATGCTTAGTAGTCAACTAGTCAGTACCACTAGGAGCGAAATGACTAGATTTGAATAATTATGTAGTTAGGTGCGGTGACCGTTTATCATACAACAGTTTTTTCATACAAAAATAATTCCAAAATAAATAACAAAATATGAATTGCAAATTAAAAGTAGATAAACGGTTAATAACGAGAGCTCGCGTACAGCATACTCGACGATATACATGTATGTATATACGAGTACATACTACGTGTATATAAACTATTTATTAAAAGCTTCGTGATATTTCATACAGCAGTCAGCAAGGCGCACAATAGGCACTGGGCACCTAGTGGCGAGACACTATTCACTACAGTTTTCAATTTTTAACTAATTTTAACACATTGCGTGTTGAAGGACGGAACTCAATGCCGACCTGTGACTTGGCAGGGCGAGGTAATGAAAGACAAACTTGTGAGACACTTCTCTGAGGTATAATTGAACTCAAAACCATTCATGATTAAGCTCACACACTGCCCACTGTGCTACAATCACCTTAACATCTAAATAGTTAGTAACCCATTGTGACGTGATGAGCAACGATGTGAAACACCGAGCGAGCAGGGATCGTTTAAATTATAATTATCTAGTTAGCTGTTTAGGGGTGATTCGTTAAGTATGACAAATGAGAGGCGCGGTGTCCGTGGTGCGGCGTGGTGCGCCGTGGTGCGGCGTGGTGCGCCGTGGTGCGGGCGGCGTGACCGTGATGTACGATGCCATTTGTCAAGGGGCGCAGAGCCGCGCCCGGACTGTTTATGTTCCTAATAATAAAAGTTTCGATATTTCCGTTCGTTAGGTTATACATTTTGTAGTGAAATATGAATACATCTTTGAGGCATTGCGTATTGGGTGAACTCTAGATTACCTTGCACTTGAATTGATTGAACACAAAGCTACCACCGGTTCGGAAGGCAGTTCTGATGACAAGAGCCGGCACCAAACTCAACAGTTGTTCTTTTCAATTTCAACATTACTGACAATATAATCAATACACAGACAACCAGCTATCCTGTATGACATTCAATAGATCTTAGTTCCACACATATTTATCCTGTAAATATCTTATCCTGATTAGTATAATAAGCTTTACTTGTTAGTATTGCTTTTACAGATACTTCATTTTTTTTTGACTTAGTGAATGGCAAGGTTAGAACACATTGACGAATTTTGTTATAGATACTTTGGTCACTCAAACTGATACGACATTTATTAACTTTTTAGAGACATTAAAAGGTATTTACCAATTATTATGTTGATATGTTTTTATAATTTCCTGAATTCTGTGAAAATTGAAATCTGTTGTTAAGTGGCAGGAACAGACACTTTATACAGCATGAGGCCGGGGAGAGACGCGGAGTCTGACATTCGTTTTCCTGGACTTACGCAATAACACCCCATCACGGGCCGTCACTGTGATTTGCTCGAAACCTATAGTGACAGTGATGTCACTTACGCCGTGACGCCGTGCCTGCGTAGGGGCACAGCGTGTGACTGTAAACACGATGGTTGTGGGTTCGATTCCCACTCGAGGAAATTAATTATTTAATATTTATATTTCTTCGCTCTGGTAACAAAAGATAGCGTGGCCTAGAGTTTCGCCATTCAACAGGTAATGTCTCGAAAATTCAGTGGAAAGTGGATAACGGCGTCTCTTGACACTAGGCCCTACCCTGCAAAAATATAAATTTTAATGTATGAAACGTATAATAAAGATTAGTAGAATTACAAAACCTACAAAAAATTGTATATGTACTGCTTCATATTCAAAAAGCAGTATTCAGAACACTAGAATTTTATATTTATGGTGTGTCCATCACGTTTACCAATTCGTTACTTAAGTTTATCTTGCGAGGTAACACTACAAGAGTAACTTGAGTTAAAGATAAGAAAGAAACTTGAGGTCAGGTTAAGATTGGTTTGGAAATTCACAAAACAAAACTGACATTCCCGGTAACTTGCCCAACAACAGCTGGACTCGCCGACCTTTACAATGTTCTGTAAAGATAAGGAATTAATATGTTTTTGTTACTAAGAGAAGGTCTCGTTTAATATAATCCTTATCTAAATATTTCAGTAATATAATGTACCACCTAATATAGTACTGTGGTGAGGTCAGTCGTGGCGTACCACGGTGGCGGCCACAAGCGTATGACTGTGAACTGGACAGGTTGTGGATTCAATTTCCACTCGAGGAAATGAAATATTTAATATTTTCATTTCTTCATTCTGGTGCTAAGTTGAGTTCCATCATTTAGTATCCAATGCCTCTAGATTTCGGTGGAAAATGGGAACGGAGTGCTTTAGTACTAGGTCTGCTACCCTGCTGTGTGGATGCAACGGGAAGCTAAAAAAATAAATGTTGTATGCTGGTGATAGAATACCTGACGACGTTTTACATACTTAGTCTGCTATTGAAATTTCTGCTTTTTAGATTTTTAAGTATACTTACTTACGCCGGTGTATAACGATATGTGTGTATGAGCGCTAAATTAATTACAAGCGAGAAGCTCACGTGTTGATTGGAGTTGTATATTATGCAAAATATACACAAAACATACTTTAAGGGTTCCGTACCGCAAAATCTATGGGCGTTCCAAGTCATCGCAATCAAAAGATACGAGTAGAACGTGAGAACTTACAATAAAAATAAAGGGGAAATCCGATAAATGAAAATTGACAGGTGTTTAATAAAAAAAAACTTACAAATATATAATATATTTGTTGTTGATTTCATACAAAAAGTGTGCATATGCCCGCCAACTTAAGTTTGCCAACTTTTATAATTTGTACTTCCCATTGGCCTACAATTCTAAAATTGGTACGGAACCTTCGGTGGGTAGAGTCCGACTTAGACTAACTGTTTTTTTATCTCCGCGTTAGGTGATGGAATTTAATGCTTCTCTTTGTTTGTAAATGATAATTTAAAGTTTCCCCCGAATGAGAATCGAACTTATGATCATCATATTTAGCAATGTATTTGTCAATCGCGTCAAGAGAGCGTGAATAAAATAAATTTATATCAACTAATATGACAAAATTGAAGACTGTTTGGTTCAATACACTTTACAAACTCAGAATTTTTTTTCGATAGTTTATTTACCGAAGACAGATATTATATAAGACATGGGACCACTCGTGGCGTAGAGACATATAGTGTGACTGTAAACGCGACGAGGTTATGGGTTCTGTTCCCACTCGAGAAAATTAAATATTTAATATTTTTATTTCTTCGCTCTGGTTTCGAAGCAAGGCGCCGCGTTGAGCTCCCGCAATGCCTCCACAAGTCGTCGGAATGTGTGGAACGGAGTGTCTTGCTAATTGTATACTGACCGTGGTGGTGAGATTCGCCTTGGACACTACATACAAACATACACACATAGCCTGTCATGTCTATGTGACACACATGACACACTACAGCTGGGTGAGGCTAGTGACATAGACAAGTGACTTGTGCGAATGTTCGCATAGTAAGTGGATTACACGGAACAATTATATAATCGAATAGAAACCAGTAAATACGAGTATTCAATAATATAATATAAGGAAACACTTAATTTTGAATACAATAGACGATGTAAGAAACTGTTATTGTGGTAGTAACATTTTAATGAAAGGAAAAATAAATACCTTTCGTAGTACCTATTTTTCGACAATATTGAAACGTTAAGATTTGAAAACGAAGAGTTTTATACATATTATAAGCGTTATCGAAAAAAACACCTGCTTACAAATATGTTTTTCTACAACTTCATGTTTTTCCGCAAAACAGAAGTAGATGGAACTAATGTAATATACAGTATTAAGTGTTAACAAAAGCCGCGCTTTGTGTACCAGAGCGAGGAAACTAAAATAAAATCATTCCCCGAGTGGGTCTCGAATTTACGACCGCCGCGATTACAGTGAGACGCTGTTCCACTGCGCCACGACCGCCTCACAGAGTCGCCTCACAGTGTGCGTAGATATGTCCATCTAAAAATAATAATTAGAGAAATAGGGTCATTCTCAGTAATGAGTTAAACAAACTTCTAAATGATGTCATTAGAGTAGGTCGACAATACACCCCCTTTTAACGGGATTATTCCAATTGTACATTGGTCCGGAATATTCGAATGTTTTGGTAATTTGATGGGAACATTACTTACTGAATGTTAATATGAAAATTTATATATATTTGGTCTTAAGACAATCCGCGCAATGTCTCGAAAATTGAGCGGAAACTGAGAGGTTCCTTTGGGCTTCCCTGTTATATACGGGATACAGTGTGAAGCTAACAATATTATGTTTGCAAATGACTTTTCACGATATGTATCTATTATAATAACGATTACCTACTTGAATACTATCCTTCGAGCTTCTATAGATAGAGTAACCCTAGTTGACCTCACTAATCCAGTGCCCGGTAGCAACAGGGCCGGGCGCGCCACAGGTCGCGCGCCACAGGTGGGGGCGGCGCGCCCTGTGGCACCCCACACCGCGCCTATACACACACCCTTCACGCTCGTCGCGTTACACTTTATAGGAACATTTAATTATAATATGATACATATTAAAAAAAGTAAATTCAATCATTTAAATTTTGCTTCTTGAGTAATTGTAGAGAATTAAATGATTGAGGAACAAGTCCCGACGGTTAATTGTAATGAACTACTGGGCTTATTTCTTTCTTTAACATTATCTAAGGTCAGGTTGGGTTTTGAGAAGAAGATAACAATACAACAATTGTCAAACCCCAACCAGCAGCTTAGAAGATCAAGTTTACGAACGTAAACTACCTTGGAAGTTGGGATAACTTAATTAAACTCTTTGTTCTGCTCTGCTGCTTATAGTACTCAATAGTAATAATAATATGATAGCTATTATTAACGAACATTGTACAAAAACAGTGTTGCTACACTTACGAGAACGTGTTACAACACTATTTTTTTTTATTTAAATGAAACTACAAATGTAGTATGAAGTAAATTTTAAAGAATTTGAATTCTCAAATAGTTGGTCGTAACAATAATAGCATTTGCAAGTTTAATAGATGTTTTACTAATTTCAATTGAAAACCGGTCCTGCGCGTTCAGCGAGCGCAGCGCTGTCAAGGAGTTTTAATATAACACATAGTCGTATCTATTTCGAACATAAAGTTAACTATTATACGAACTGTTCTAAGAAAATATTTTCACATGTATAGTGACACGAGTGCGCCGCTACAGTGCGGTGCACTCAAACTCATTCATTATTACAATATATTCTACTACTAAGCGATTGCACAATTAGAATACGTTTTAGTTACTTTATTCGTATTTGTGTATAATACGAGTCGAAGGTCGCCATCGGAGTCGTCGTCGAATGTAAATTGTAGAAAAACTTTTCGTCCGTGATTCTTTCGTTAGATATCAACAGGTTTACGTCGTTAATAAGTTTTTTGTACGCAAATTAGGCAGTTATTATAATGAAGCGCGACCGGCGTACAGTCCGCCGCGCCGACCTGCGCGGCCGCCCGTACACATTATCATAAAGCGAAGGCCGGGACGAGCCTCTACAAGAATAATAAACGTTAATTCCGACTCTTCTATAACAATTTATATGAGTATAGAATAGGTAGAGGCGGTTGCAGTTGATATTAGCTTACAGTGAGCGAACTCGTCGAACTTGCAAAAAAACTATTACTGGAGCATGCGAGATGCGAGTATCAAAACGAGTGCAGCAGGTGAGGGTGGAGAGTGGGACCCACACGGGGACTTTAATTATGAGCTACACGAGCATACATGGCTATGATAGTTCTATATTAAAATTATAAAGCTGTAGAGTTTCTTTGGTTATGGTTATCTCAGGAACTACTGGTTCAAATATTTTAAAAATATTTTTGTGTTAGTTCATCAAGTTCATTTCAATTCAGTTAAGTTCGTGTATCGAGGTTTTTTCTATTTGACCACTCGACGGTGGAAGCCTTAGAGAAGAGTAGTAGCTCCATAAAGATGAACTCAATTTTTCTAATATTATAAATAGATCTAGTTCTACATAACATCACCATACATTTCGTCGCCTAGCGTGCCAACGGTGACCTCCATACTCGTCTACTAACAGAAATTGTAAATTCAAAATAGGATTTACCAATTTAAAATTTGGACAATCACAATTTTTGTATATTTTATTCATATATTCGTATCGTATAGCAACTTTTTGGTCCGATCCTTCGAAGGCCTGGCAACAACCACGCAGACACGGGCGGCTCGCTTATGTAGGACTAACTGATGTTATTTAGCATTGAACTTGAAACAGAGTGTGAGTTTATTTGAAATTCAATCGGCGATTTCGGATTCACTGAGGCGCGACCCGCGTGCTGACGTCCGCCCGGCGCGCCCGGAGCGCCCTAAGCGCCCGGCGCCCCTCGCCGTTTTAAATAATAAAAACTACATTACAATTTATAATACTTTTCAATTTTTCCTTGCTAAAGTGTTTAAGTCAATATTAAATGAGAAATATTGACATACATTTATCGTACTCGTATATAATCGAATTGGAAGTAGGTACAGGCCATTAGAATTGTGCTAGTTGCTTTAAAATTATAAAAATTAACTGCCTGATGCCGTCAAAGCACAGTGGGACAGCTTTCCGTTGTAAATACAACTTTGTTAGTACATATAGTTTAATTGCTTTATCATCAAAATAAACCTGCATTTTCCTGTTTTCAACCAATTTTTATTCTTGAACTATGAAAGAATTAATACCAACGATCATTTATCATAGCGTTTACAGTAAATTGTATATACAGACAGGATTGAATAAAGAAAGGCTAAAATACACACTACAGCTATAGGTCGACTGTTCAGCTATGTACAAGGCAAAATAGGTTCAATTATCACTAAGAATCAGAACGGTACCTACATATGTGAAATGTATTTATTTCAAGCGTCATGTTAATGCTGTTAATCGAGAAGGAAGATAGAACTCTATCCAGGAGGATCTGAGGATCCACCACTACGTGGCTGCTTGAGAAGGTCGTCGGCGGCAAAGGCGTCGCCGTAGGCTTGCGGCCGTCGAATAGGCTGAAGTGAAATATTTGTGATACAAGTATTTATATCTATTTAAACACCAATTTATGTTAAGGCCTTTATGGTAAACCTATTTCCGCCACTCAATACATGATGTCTCGTATTCTCACCGAAAGTGGAGAACGGAGTCTTGAGTTGAGTCTTGACATTAGTTTCTATCGATTTACTTATCTATGAAGAATATAGTTTATGTTAATTGACTTATCACAGTATCGTTTTAGCATTGTCTGATATGGATATGTCGTTCAGTATAATATTTAACTTATTAATACTACATTCTGATGATTCTGATAAAGAATTCTTGAAGCAATGTAAGGGCAAGGTTTTAAGAGAATATTAAAATGTGTCTCACAGAGTGTGGTTTGAATTCTAACATTGTTGAAGTGCGAATGCATCGAACGAGTCACTTTGCATTAGCTTGTACTTGCAAGTGGACTTATTTATTTAATATATTTACTTAACATTATAGTATATCAGAAACGAGTGGTTCGAATTGAAAAAATATTTTTGTTTGATAGAAGGCTCTCGATACCTATAGGCTATATTACATCACGTTAATCGCTTCGATGTCACCCATTGCATCAGAATTAGAAGAATTACCTCGGTTTTTGCGGTTTTCTAACATATATCCTTTCTAGAAACAAAGTAAAATACCCAAGTTAAAAATATGAACAAAACAGTCTATAGTAGGTATACTATACTTTAATCATGCACATACATATATGTAGTCATGTATAATATAAAATCAGCACAAACAATACAATTAAATCTCGATATCTGTTTAGTTGCGACAGTTGAGGACGCGCGATAAGGCGGAGGAGCGCGGGTCAGAGGACAGTCTGATAAGAACTAACCTTTCTCAGTGAAGCTTTACGGTTTATATCGCCGCATGCATGTTGAATAAGTTGGGACATCAAACTGAGAGTCGCGGTGTTATCAGCGCTCTTGAGTTATTTTCCGATCAGTGATTATGTATTGGTCTATTTCTTTCGCCGGCGGCGGGCGAAGGCGGCGAGGGCGGTGAGGGCGGAGAGGGCGGAGAGGGCGGGAGGGCGGCGTGAAGTGATAAGGACGGAGCGAGTTGATTGTAGAAGCTTCGATATGACAGCCTGACCCTCGTAAATGATAAGAGGGTTCATAGAGATCCACTTGGTTTGCTCTGATTAATTGTTATATAATATATTTATTTTATTTGTGTTAAAATTGTAACTTAACCAAAAATTATTTTCATTTTAAATAATGTTTGAAAATATGATTATAAATGGTCTATATTGTCATATTTAATATGGTTATTTACTATCACTCTGTTTCCTACTACTAGGTACTAGATACTGTCATATGCACACGTGACATATTCTCGCAGATTTCATATTTTTACATACAAATATAAAAAAATAGAACAGTGAAATATTACTAAATTATTATTTATTTTGTATTAATAAATTATTAATAGTAATATATTGTGTTTATATGTTTGCTTTTTTTATATAATAAAAGAAAACAGTAAAACATTGTATTATAATTCAGATGCTGGCGCTCGGCGCTCGGTGGATCCTTTTCGAAGCTGTCATTACATCGTAAGTTCCCGAGACTGACCTCCTTCGACCACTCCACCAGGTACCACGTACGTGTAAAGCTCGCGATGCACTCGGAATAGTAAAAGAGGTATACAGATGGCGAAGATTACAACGAAACAGTCTATCTGATTATTGTAGGGAATCGACTTTCCCATACACGGTTTTTGTTTATTTTTATATACGCACAGTTCTTTTTCCTTGCTGAATAACAAAAAAAAATATTTCTTATAAGTAGTCAAGCATTCTTATGAGTAGCTAAGCAGAATGGGGCATCTAATGCTACGGCCTACACCTCGTCTATAGTCATCGACTTCTTCATACTCGTTGTTCGGTTTCATGGTTTTTTTCGTTCTAGCTAGTCCTACCGAAGTTTCCCCTTGGCCCTTTTTGTGATTTTATCGTCAATCATACTCCCGTCGCGCCCAAGTCACCAGAGCACGTTGTTCCCACTGTGACATCTGCCTATCAACAACTGCTCTACAAAATAATAATTAATTAAAAGGATAATATAATAACCGACATAGCCAAATAATTGTATAATAACATAAAAGTTTGATTTCAATTTGAATATAATGTGAGTCGCGCAACGACTGTGACTGTGAAACAGAACGAGCGCCGCTTCATGTATTGTATAATTAAAGTTATATTTAACGGCCGCTTTACGTTACGTATCGTGAAGAACAATTACGCTGTTTACTTATTTGTAGGAATAAATATTTTAAATTGCTAACTACGAGTTCATATTTCTAATACATTACACTTGATAATAAAGATAAGAAGAGGGTATTGAGAGGAGCACCACCACGCAGTGTTGTATCCTAAAGAGGGAACCTGAAGTAACACAAAAGTTTGTTAAACAGGTACATCGCCCAAGTATATGTATCCCATAGCAGTAATCGAACATATAACCAACACGCGTCTCGTCAGTCAATCACCCGACGACGCACGACGACAGCCATCATGACTATCACCGACGATAGATTCTGCTGTTTCTGTTGCGATTGACTAATCCGTACAAGAAGTTATTGCAATAAATCTTTACTACGGTATTTAGACGTAAGAATGTCACTTTTGGCTTCGGTAGCTTAGCTATGGGTAGAGCGTTATCTACTCTTGGTAGGACTGTTGATCTAAGTAGGTATCGTAGATACGTATCGTATATTTGTTGTTTTGCTGTTTTGTTGTTGAGTTCATTGTTTAAAACCTAAAATGTATCGCCTAATCGTCTGTCTCGGTGTACTTTTCTCGCACATCATTTCACTTTTAACCACAATTTTGAAGATACAATAAAAAACACGAGGTTACACCGCGACCAAGCGCAAAATCATATTTCTATTATTATTACTATTAGAATATATAGTTTCTCAGTTTAGTGCGTTGAACCAAACACAGTCTTTAGCTTTATAATATTACGTGGGTAGTTATACTGTTGCACCGTATGATGAGATCGCGTCGCCATAACGTCGTTATAAGAATGTGGTTTTGTTACAACCGTTCCGGTTCCGGTTGGCTAATTATGAACTTCCTGATAATAACATAAAAATGAACTTTCCTTTAAAGTATTTATAATTGTTTATAATTTCTAGTTGTGTGAGTTCGAATTTATGTGTTCAATATTAGTCTGCATACTTATTATAATACTAAATCCTGTCTCGTGTACTTTTATAAAGGTTAGAAATGATAACAGCTTCATGCCTTTTCCCGTAGTCGGGTAGGCAGAGATAACCTAGTGTCCATGTGGGCTTTGCTTTAGTTTCTTTAAATGTATGTAGTGGTTCATTTAAAATTTATTGTGCAATTTAATTACAGACTTGACTAAGTGTACTTAGATGATAAATGATTGCTAAATTATTAACTTTTTGAAGGAAATTACAAGATTGTTTTTAATCTTTGGGCCTATCGGATTTCCCCAGTACATTAATGAATATTGTTCGAAAAAATAAAATTTTATAATATAAATATGGCAAAGCAACTGCAAGTTTACCTCTTTCTTTAAAAACATATTTCAGAAACTTTCGATTTAATTGTTCTATTAATATAGAATATAGGTATACATTAATGCAACGCCATCTACCGAATAATTTGATAACGATAAAGAGAACGCTTCGGTCGTTGAGTTTTCGCAAGCTATTTTACTACATAGTTTTATCTTTTACCGCTAGATGACTCTTATTTTAAATAACATTTAGTAAAATTTGTCTCAATTATTATTTAACAAAATATATCTAATTGATATTACTTTAACGTTTTTACATATTATAAATGAAACTATTTTATTCGCGTTCTTTTTCTAATTGGAAAATTTAATTGTATAGAACACAAGGTTTCCTCCCAGTCCTAGTCAAAAACATTTTACAGTAGTTATTGTAGTAAAATTCGAGTTTTTAATACATATTTACAAATGCCAAAAGTATGTGATTATTCCATTTTAAATACTTTCATGTATCTTTATTCAATAGATTTCATTAGAGCTCATCTAAACATTTAATAAAAAGCCATAATTCTAGACGGTGCAGAGGCACAGTGTATGACGGTTAACGAAATGATACTTAAATTACAGTTGAATTGTATTTCTTCAAAGAAACTGCAATACCATCTCTGTTTTTACTTTTTTTTATATAGAAAAATATTCGAGGCCGAGGGAAAGGGCAGCGTTGATTTTCACCACTCCTATAGATCTCAAGGTTCATTATGTAATATCTTTAAATTAATGACTCATTTGGTATCAAATGAAAGAAGACAAAGTAAGAATGTTTTTGAGATACTTGGTTTAAATAGACTAAATATTATAACATTTTTTTTAGAAAAATAGAAAATTTGAGAAATAACATTATATTAAGAAACATACATTAAGCGGCGTGATAGTCAATTCTATATAAACTAAGGTGCTGAACCGGAACAAACCTGTCTACTCTGGTTATTAAAATTAATTTTGGTCTAAAAATCGTGAGTTCTGGCAACACCGGACACAACCAAAGTTACAGAAATTTTAAATATAAGAGATTCTTACAGACAGACAGGTTTTAAATATAGGTACAGTTTCTGTCGTGTCTCTGCGCGACGGCAGCGAACAAGTTACTTTAATAGATATTTCTGAGAAAAAAAATCAAACACGTTTGCCACTTCTAAATCTACTTATTATTTATAGTTTATGTGTAGCTGATTGTTATTATTTTTCTTATGTCCTCGCTTTATATTGCATATAGTAGGCAGGAAAACATAGTGTTAAAACACTATTTTCCCCATTCAGTGGTGGAACTCAATGCCACGCTTAGTCTTGTTTATCAGGGCGGGGAAGTTAAATGACTAATTCCTCCGAGAGGAAGCATATAATTTTTATTTTCATTTCATTAAAATTAACAGAGCAGAGTGTGTTCTAGACTGTTACTTATTATAACAAAAAGTTGTGAAACTGTTTTTTTCCTACAATGCAACATATTGCATTGTGTACATACACACTCGTCCGTGACGTGTAGAGCAGCTCCAGTGATGTTCCACACAATGTGTTACAGAGAGCACTTAGTGATGCTCAACTTTATTATTTTCTAACTGAAACTCTAAGTACTACATGAGAGTTGTGTCTTAGAAAAATGTAATAAGTAAGACATTTTTAGATATTTCGTTTTGTTTTTATGGGAATTGTACGTTTACCTACAGTGTTGGTTACATTTACTACCCGTCCACGACGCGTGTGTACATTTAAAAGTATATATAAATAATAAATATTTTAATAAATAATAAATAATTTAATATATAAATAATAAATAATTTATAGTTAAAATATTTATACAAAAAAAATATCACGTTTTTTATTTCCATTCGCTAACATTGGTATAACGATATTGAAAGTTAAGTTAAAATTGTATGGTAAAAAGAGATCCATTTAAAAATTTCCGCCAAACCTGAAGAGGAAACTAAAATCAATGAAATGAAAAATAAAGATGTTAAATAGTAATTGACTATTGTTATTTCTAATATATTTACATGAAAACGTACATAAAGGACTAAATACAAACGTTAACTAACATTGAACGTTAAGGACTTTATTATAACGACCTATTGGATAATGATGAGATTTAAGAAATCTTTTCTCTTAATTTATTATTTCATGAATTATTTATTATTTTATAAAATCAATATAATCTTGTTATTTCAGATGTTAATTTTAGCTTCGTCCTCGTGATTCAGATTTCACGAGAATCAAATATTTGTTATTTGTACGTTATCTAACATTCTTGTATATAGTTCTGAAACAGAAGTATTCATATTTTACCATTATAGTATTTATTTATATACCTTTTATACTTACTATTATTTATATACATAGTTGTTTCTCTACGTTTTGATTGTGTTAAATGTGTAGCTAAAGTACCTATAAGTTACTGTAAATGCGATGGCTGTGGGTTCGATTTCCACTCGGGGAAATAAATTATAATATTTTTATTTCCTCGCTCTGGTAACAAGAGCAAATGCAGTGTTGAGTTCCACTACTAAACCCGCAATGCCTCTAGATGAAATATATCGTAGTTATTTTTTTTTTCAGCTACGCTCTCAGGAGTCCTCTTGTTTTTCACGTGACGTTTCTCAACTATCATCGACACTGTACAAAGGACTGTACTGTAGAAAGGTCAAGGTCATGCTCTATCTTTTTCTTTACATCTTTTTATCTGAAAAATCATAAACAAGACAACAAAAACGCAATTCAATAGTCCAGTGTACAACTTGTCAAGATCACTCACTGTAAGTGGATGTAATATTTTTTGCTCATAAAACTAACGAGCGTCGCGGAGTCCCTCACAGCGAGATATAAGGGTTATAAATTGTTTGTTTAGGGGCAGTACAAGATACTGGTTCCACAGGAGTTTCACAGAATTTAAAAGAAAAATGATTCACTTGGCCAATGATTAGTGCAAGTAATTCACATATATATCTATAGGCAACTGTAAAATAAATATTAACGTAATTCTTGATAAATGCGGCGTTGAGTTCCATCGAGAATTCAGCGCAAAGTGGGGAATGGAGTGTCTTAACACTAGGTTACATTTACCTACACCGCTGTGTGCGGGATACAGCGTGAAGCTGTTTCATGTATTGAATTTTGGAGGGCAAATTTTTGTAAAAGCTTTATAGAGTAGCTTTATAGACCGAGCGGTGATGACAAGACGCGGTTGCGACTACATTTTTGAAATTAGAGAAACAAACATTGCTACGGTACGGTATAATGTAATAATTTGGATTATTGACTATTGGAGGTACAAGCTGATTGTTTTTAAAGATTGTCAAGAGAGGCCGTGCAACGGAATCATATTCCTACTACGAATATATTTTGTAAAATGTTGTACGGAATCTCTGATGGCATAACTTCGATAATAACTCATTTCTGGAATGAGCGAAAATTTCGTCGTTTATTATATTTTATACACGTCCATTCATTCTACACAAATGTACGTTAAGATGAAAAAATAGTGATATATCTTGATATTAAATGACTGGCTTAATGGAATGGCATGTGGAAGTAGGTTCTATACATTTTATATTTATTTTTCGTTTTCATTAATTGCAACTACAATTGTAGAGGCCAATCGTATCCCGCTTTCCCCGGACATCAGAGCGGGGAAATTGAATTATTTCAATACTTGATTTCCTCCAGTGCGGATCGAACTCACAAGACACCTTAAGGAATTAATCAAGATACCTCAACGTAGGTTTTTTGTATGTTTATCCATACTTTATTTCGTGTGACACAGTTCGAACAGATAACCATGACATAGCGTTGCCGATCTGCCACTTGTCGTGTCTGTGTCCTTTTTCTTGACAAATGGCTTTTAATAATTTTATTAATAATTCTGTTTTATGAATAATCACTTTTTCGTTTTTTAAAAAAAACTTTTGTTTTAATTTTTGTTTTAAAAACTTAGGTTTTTATAGAGTAGTTTATAGAGTGGTGATGACAAAACTCTCTGTATAATATAGAGTATTAATAAATATAAATATGTATATATATGCTTATATATTACTTAGTAGAATATAGACTTAATACCTTCTGTAGCCCTTAGAAGGGCATTGACATGTTTCACAGCCATGCAAATTTCGTGACGACCCAAATCGTGAGGAATTAGAATTCTGATGTAGCGCTAGCGACTCAGTACTCGTATATGTTTAGGGTTGACCGCTAAAGCCATTGCTTTCATTGATGTTTATGAAATTATGTATTCTATTGTCTTTTATGTATATTAATAGGCTTTTATTAAGTCGATTAGTGACCTTTAAATATATATATCTACTGACTAATATTTTTCAGGCACTTGATCTAGCAGTTCTAAAGCCAAATTTTGCCCCCACTATTAAAGCATTTTATTTTTATTCAATCACAAATGTATAGTTTCTAGATTTTTACTGTACTAGGTCTTGTAAATGCTAGCTACGAAGTTTAATAATTCTAGATAAATCGGAAAGATCCTATTAATTTTCATTCCCTTTATAGTGTTTTGCGATATAAAGGGCCATATCAAATTTCAACTCGACTTGAAGGAAACAGACATACGGACAACAAAATGATCTTATAAGGGTTCCTTTTTTCCTTAAAAGGTACGAACCCGGAAGAAAAAGGAAAGGAACAAAGCACAAGGAGAGGTGGTACATATAATAGCATCACTAACCTATCACCATCCCCGAACTGTAACCAAGATAAGGAGAAAGAGTTATTAGCAACTGGGCCTAGTAGGGCTCCATGGTATCTGCTATACAGATCCCTGCTTTTCCACACAGCCATGCGATCACAAGTAGTAAGTACTACAGGCCTACGCCATTCTCTTTGTCCAAGGAAAGAGAAGTAAGGCCTTTGTCTACTGCTTCTACATCGACGTACACATACGTATATTCACGTCAATCTTGACATTTAAAAAGCCCTGACCTCCACACTTACGCGGGATATACAGCCTCAAATCAGAGGAACGCGGATGGTGCATTCGGTATGTCGTAAACAATTAACGTATTGTAATTTTGATGGACGTTGCCTTACAAAGGACTCAGGGCAGTCCTTGTCTGTTGCAAAATATTTACTCTCACAGTATACACAAAAAGAATTTTCCCTGAGGCAAATTCCAATGAACTTAGAAATACATCCAAAGAAAGTACTGAGACATCTCTTACATACCCATTCTTGTAATATTGAAAGTTGGGATAACTAAAAAATATATAATTATATTAATCGAAAACGACATTTTAATAAATACATACAATATAGTTGAAAATACAAATTTATTATAAACATTTATTCATTTACTATAGGTATAGATATAAACTGTTATATAATTTTCGCAGGCAAATTAATACCTTGAGTTCATTAAATAACAATCTACGATAACCTTTCTTTAAATGAATCGACTTTGATGAAACAATCTTTAAATGTTAAGTTGAGTTGAAACAAAGCAATTTGTGAAAGTTTGTTTGAGATTAGCGTGATACATACATACAGACAGACAGACAGACAGACAAAAAATTTAAAAAAATCGTCATCAACAAGAAATTTTTATGAAGAAAAGTTTTAACTTTAGTTAATCGTGTAAACTGGACGTATACTTTTCGAGAAAATGTAAAATTAAAATAATTCATTGCTCTGTTTACGGCAAGCCTAGACTCGAGATCCGCGGGGACGCCCTTGCTGCCGATTTCGTCCAAGTTGCAAGCAGCCACGTAGTGCTTGCACTAAATCAAAATTCCCTACCACTTGGTGTAGAAAAGTGTGATTTTTAGTTTTTCTCAACAAATACGACAGCTTGTTTAGATTCATTAAAGTTAAAATCACTGAGACCATTGATAGATACTATTTATTATTCATAACGAGCACGTGTAAGCTTATGTATAATGAACAAATATAGTTGAACTTGGGCGTGTAGGTGTAGTTCGTGTATTAAAATAGCTTTTACAATTTCAAGATAAGCGAGAACATTGAACAATGAAGTAACTACTTAGATAATAAGAAATACTTTATATTGATATAACGTTTTTTATTTAATGAAATAAACACAAAATATAAGAGAAGCTTGCCAAAATACAATAGCTAAACTTCAATTATAGCGTTTAAAGCGGTACTGAGATTAGCGTGAACAAACGCACATGCACACAGACAAATAGACAGACAATAATTTTAAAAATAATTTTGGGTTCTATTATGTACCAACTGCCAATAAGACGTGCAACTTAACTTCCCGCTTTATCCCTTGCGGGAGACGGGGTAGTCAGTGAGAACGGAGCGCCAAACGCTACGGTCTCTATGTGCCTCTTTCGTCGCGTCCACTGTCATCAACCTCTTTATACATGCTCTCCGGAGGGTCCTCATGCTTTTACGTGACCTTCCTCTAGTATTTTTCATTTCTTCTAACACTACCTAGAACGTCCCTGACACTATCCCAAACTAGCGGGAAAATGAGAATAAATGAAATCTAATTATTCCTCCGAGTGGAAATTGTAGCCACAACCACCGTATACAACCACTACGCGACTGCCTCAACAAGCTAAAAGAGAGTAATTTATTACACAAAACAAACGTCTTACAAACAATTCATTTCGGAACTAAACAAATAGGCTTACACTAAGATAAAGAGTGTAACAATTTTCAGCTCTTATGTAAGCAATATTAGGAGAAGATGCTATATGTATATATGTACATGTTACATGTACATACTTACTTATAATAGTTCGTAACATATTGGTGTCTATAAATAGAAGATATAGTCTAAAAATGATGTTGGTGTTAGTTTATAATAACGTAATTGAACCAAAAACAATGATTTTGAAATCGACTCGAATCGTATTAACGTGGCTATTCAATACAAAACGAAATGTTCAATTCGAAGCAGCACTTACTGAGTTTAGCACGTTTAACAAAATAAACTTTTCATATAGATTGTATTAACTGTTACATTACTTAGAACACCTGCCGCCCACCAGGTAATCCATAAGGTCGATGGAAAATGACATAGTTATAGATATACTTGTTGTTCGAATTGATGTCCTCGTTTATAATCAATCAGTCCAATTATGAAGAAATATTATTTTTATAAATGTGACCTTGTTTGTTCAGGAGCTTTTATTGTATAATAATATATTTATTGTATATATACCTATATAAGACACATATTACATAACTACATACAAAAATTTGTATAAAAATGGTGGTTCCGGTCCCGCCCGCTGATATAGAGAATGACAGGTACTAGTGAGAATGTCAAAGAATAAAGAAAAACGTGCTCAGCTGATTTAACCTTCTCCACTGTCCGGATTTTTTTAAAAAAAGAATGACAATGGAGAAGACAAAATAAGTATACAGAAAAAAAATGTTTGAATTTCGACAACAACATGCAATCTTATAAAAGAATGTTTAATGTGTTATACCCAAGCAATTATTTCCACTCGGCCGCGCGGACGTAGCCGCATGCAGCAGCTAGTACAATATTAATTACAATCTCCATTTAATCCATTAACATTCGTCTCTAACGCGCAATCTTAAGCCTCATCTTGTGTATTGACAGTTTCAAATTTACTGCGGTCAGTGAGGACGGCCGCGATACTTCACCAGTCCACCGTCCGCCGTCCACTCAACGTGAATAATTAGAAGATTAATTAATATTTATGGCTTTGTTTGCGTTAAAATAAGGGGTTATTGTAACTAAATATCCAATTTAATATATTAACTAACATAATTATAAGATATATATAAGAGACCAGTCGTGGCGCAGGGGCGTAAAGTGTGACTGTGAACGCTACTGATTGTGGGTTCGATTCCCACTCGAACAAATTAGGTATTTATTAAAATTTTTCCATTTCGTCTCTCTGGTGTCAAGACAAATCGCGGAGTTTATTTCCGCCACTCAACAAGTAATACCTAAAGAAGTCGGCAGAAAGTTGGTTGATACTAGGTTTCCTCTGTCTATTCTGCTGTGGATACAACGTGATATTGTCAGCAGACAGTGCTGCAGCGTCTGACACTAAACCTGACGGTTGAGGGTTTGATTCCCACTCGGGGAAATGAATTTTCATTTTTTCTTTCTGGTTTGACAGTCCGGCTTCAAGCTTCGCCCACCAATACGTGATGCCCCGGCTATATGGGGGGCGAAGTGTTTTTTTCTTCGTACTAAATATCATAACTGTAGGTCCACCGGAAGTGCGACTCAAGGAACTATAGACCGGAATATTTGATGTTTATTTAAGCGTGTTACCTCTACGTGATCACGAGATAAATGGTCTTGACAGACGGACAAAATGACAACAAAATGATCCTATAAGGGTTCCATTTTAAATATTGAGGTACGGAACCCTAAAAAACCAAGTAACCAATAATTTTAGGACGTTTTATTTAAATCCACACCACAGTTATGAATAAGCATTCGACATGTTACGAGGGTGCAATATTGCTACAGCAGTACTACATTGAATTTAGTGATTATGCTCTCAATTTTTCACTACAAGAGATCTTTGTCTCCAGCATCGTTTCTAGCGTATTTTCTTTACCTATTCAGGCACTAACATTACATACTAATTGATGGAAAACTCATCACATCACGACTTCAATAGTAATGGACAGTTGTTTTGATCTAAGTTTACTACTGCATGCAAGTGGGTCAATACTTAACAGAGGTCACGGACGGACGGACGGCGGCGAGCCGCGTGAATATGTACGAGATTGTTAACTCGTATTGCATTCCAATTGCAATATCTACATGTTACAGTTGTATGTAGGTAGATATGTCTCTTCACGCATCACCCGCGTAAAGCAGTCGGTATAACAGCTGCACGCTTTTTTGTGCATAGCCGGGTAGACAGAGGGAATCTAAAGCTTAAGACACCCCGTTTTGCCACTTTCCAACTCATTCTCGTGACGTTTTATCTAGAGCGAGGAATGAAAATAATTTAAATATATAACTCGAACTCGACTCGAATCCACAACCATCGCGTATGCCGTGTTCACAGTTCCGTGATGACTTCTATGAATTTTATTTGCTTTATATAAATATGTAGGTACATTATACTTTTTTCTGTTTTCATTTTTAAGACACTAGATAAAGTCATATGTATCGTACATCGTACATGATTTAATCTAAAATATTCACCCAAAGAAAATTTGTTTAAAAACTCTGTATAAATAAATTAGCGTTGTTTTAGTTTCACGCTGTATGCCGCCGAGTGTTGTCGCGTCAACGCCTTTGTTTTGTTTACTCCTGAGTAACGAAAATAATATTATTAATTGTGTTCTGTCTGTGTTGAGTATTGGTCCCAATTATGCAAACATGATAAAATAATTTTAATGTATCTACATTAAAACAAATAGTTCAAGTGTCCTTTTTAATCTAACAATTCGTAGCTATTCATATTTAATATTCTTAATCAGGCTTTAAGCTTTGAGCTCAAAAGCTCTACTTAATTTAATTATGAAACTTTTCTAATTAGATTTAATGAAATATTTTTTCTTACAATGTAAAATGTACAATTAAACTATGTTCTAATTTAAACATATAAAGTGTCAGATATACACTAAATAAAAAAAATATATTTTAAATCAGCTTCACGCTGTATCCTGCAATCAGCAGGGTAGGTAGACGTAACCTATTATTAAGACACTCCGTTTCCCTCTTTCCGCCGAATTCTGTAGGCATTGCGTGTTGAGTAGCGGAACTCAACGCCGCGCTTTGCCCTGACACAAGAGCGAAGAAACAAACCCACAAACCTCCGTCCATAGTCACTTCACGATGGGTACTTAATATATATGTACCTGTTGGAATATGGTTGCTCTGTGCAATATATTAATTGTTTGTAGTTAAATATATTCGAAAAATGCTTTAAGATATCACAATATTTGTGCTCCGGTTACGTGATCAATTTCAATGAGTCAAAAACTGTTACTCATTTGGCTTAAAGATAAAAAACTAGAAAAAACAAAGTAAAGCTACATAATCACCGAGTTATGGTAGTTTACTACAAGTTCTTCGTCTCAACGAGGATACCTACAATCTATTAAATTGTACATTACATTACAACGAAACCGTCTAAAGTCTAAAGAAACGTCGCTTCTGAGCCATTATGTAGACAAAAAATTGTGTTTAAAATTTCTTATTAGCTATTTAGAAACATTGTTATTTACATACAGGCGTTATGGCCAGTAATGGCTGTCGCCGAACGATACTTCAGATTCAATGAGTAACTTTATTAAGTTAGATAGTACCTAATATCTTTTAAGAAAACTTTTAGATTTTAATTTAAGATTTAGTCAAATTATTAATAGCAAATGTTTGATACAAACTTGGAATTATTATATGAGAAATAATTTCAGCTTTCACTGTATCCCACATTTGAGGGTAGAAAGAAAGAATATTGTGCTTCTTTCCCCATTCCCAAATTTTCGAGACATTGCATGGCGGAACTCAACGCCGCTTTTTCTTTTGTTACCGGAGCGAGAGAATAAAAAAAATACGGAGTGGGAGTTGAAACGACGACCGTTGCGCTTACATTCGGACTAGACTATTATATAATTATTTGCCACATTTTATTACAATTTACCACTAATAACCACTTCATATACATTCACTATACATATCTAAGATAGACAACAACAAGCTAATAATGCTTACAAATAACTTTTTTTTATAGAACAATAAATCGTAAAAATATTATCAAGAGCTGTGTTAGCTCTGCGTCGATCAAAGTGTTTACGACATTTGAATACCAACAATTGGTGGCTTTATGACCTCGTAGCGGATTCATTTTAATAAATTTGTTATATTATAAGTATCTCCTAAGTTTTTATTGTGGTTCTGTATGATCTTACTGCCATATGATTAGCATAGAGGGCGTCTTAATAATTTTAAGAATTTCATTGACTTTTCGCTATACGCTGTATTTCGCACATATCAGGGTAGGCAGAGGAAATCGGAGAACCTATTACTAAGACACTGTATTCCCATTATGACACTTTCATTTCCCATTTTCCGCCAAATTCCGAAGGCATTGCATTGAGAAGTGGAATTCAACGCCGCGCTTTGTCTCATTAACGAAGGCAACGAAAACGTTAAATATTTCATTTCCTCCTAGTGTTAGACATAATAGTTAGTGATATATTATTATTATTTTCATAAGTAAAAAGATCAAATCTACGTAAAGATGAATTGGAAACGAAGAGAGTAATGACTTGAGCAAACAAGTAATCAATTTGTCGGAGCGCTCTGTTCGAGCGAGTGCTGCTAATAAGGAATGAAATATTCTTCTTAAATAAAATATTTATACGTATAAAGATTTATCAATTTGCTTAATCTGTTACAAGTTACAAAAAGCATTATAGAGCGTTAGACGCGTTTGACTGTAAAATCGACGGTTGTGAGTTCCAAACCCTTCCAATTATTTATTATTTTCATTTCCTCTCCTTAACTGACCAAGCGGGGTATTGAGTTCTACTTTACTTCATTTCACTTTGCTCTAGACGAAATATAAAAAAAATGGGCAGAAAGTGAGAAATGGAGTGTCATAAGATTAGATTGAAACAGAAGATAGTGAATTCGATAGTGAAATCTACTTAGTGAGAAAATTAGAAGGAAGGAAAATTATTATTTTACGCTGTATTTCTCATATAAGAGAGTAGGTAGAGGGAATCTAGAGCTTAACCGGAGTGTTCGATCCCCATTTTTTTTAAAACATCTCATGTTGGGTGGTGGGAATCAAGAGCTTCTTACCAGAGCGTGTAAATAAGAATAATTTATTCCCACGGGTGGCAATTGAACACACAACCGTCGCATTTACAGTCACGGGCTATGCTGTTGCGTCAGGGCCGCTTCAAAATTAATAACGTACAAATATACTCTGTAAAGTGCATAAATTTGCCATAAGAAGTTTCAAGCAATACATATTCTACTTAGAAACAAAATATTGTATATTGTGTGTGGTTGTAGGTATATGTATATTTCATTATTACATAGAGCGTGTTGTCGGTAGACGTGTTATTATGTGCCCCTATAATTTGGTCACCGGACGGCAATCCTCACCGGAGTTGCGGAGAAAAGAGTCACATACAGAAATATTACTAATTTACCCATCATAATCCATGGCAAATTGTCTGATTCTACTTGCGATAGTTGTGGGTTCGATACCGATTAAGAATTTAAACTTGAAAATATTATACGATAGGAACGAGCTGATTCAAAAAGATGTGTGTTTCAATTAAACCTGCATCTTTTTGAATGCTATGTTAAAATTTTTATGAAGCGAAAAGAACCCACAGTACCTGAGCTGCGGTCAGTCACAATGTGGCGTGTGTCATTCACAACCATTGGTTATTTCCTTTTGAACACGCGGGCGATGCTGTATGTAAAACTTAGTATTATTACGATATATTTTAATAAACATCGTTATTGTTTAAGTAATTGAAAGTCACATTTCACAATATTCTTAAAAAAGCAAATACAAATAAAATAAAATATAATAAAATATAATAAAATATAATGAAAAGAATGAAGTTGAATGTAAAATGTCGGGCGCGTGTCGTGAATACTGAAATAAACAGAATTAGCATAGATTGAAGAAAGAAACGAGACTTGCATTGTGCGACCAACGCTCACGTGCCTTTTACATGTTATTATGTTTTATCTGGAACTCCTTTCAAATTGCTTTATTTATATGATAATAGTGAATTGTTATCAATTATTCTCTTTAGTTTAACGTGGCATCCTACAGAGAATAGGGTAATCAGAAGGAACACAGCGTTAAGGCACTCCGTTCCTCAAGCTCTGCTCAATTTTCGAGACATTGCTTTGTTTTGTAACTATAGAGAAGAAATGAGAATAATTAATTCCCCTCGAGAGTGAATCGACCCCAAAACCAACGCGTTTACAGTCAGGCGCTGTGCACCACGACGGTCACATGTTATTAATTATTTCATATGCATGTTGTTTATGTAACTTTAATAAAAATATTGTTTCAAATGAAACACGGTTGCGAAGATTATTTTTATAGCACACGGTTACTAAGAATTTTTTGAAGTGATCTTTTTTTTCTTTACAATGCTGTTCTTTTCTTTTGTAAATAAATACTGATAAAATCCAAAAAGAGTTCAATTACGATTTTTATGAAGTGTATAAAAGTATAGATAATCATACAATTATAATAAAATAGTTAATCGATTACCACTAAATATATTTAAACAATACTAAAAATGTAAACAAATTCGGAAGGTTGCCGGATTGTAGGGAATAATATGATTGATCAAGTTTTGGTTATTAAAATAGGGGTCAGTAAAAAGGAAGGACTCTATGTATTTTTTAATGGCTCATCATAAAGCAATTACTAAAAAGTAACGATAATTTTCAAGGTGGG
Source organism: Heliconius sara (assembly GCA_917862395.2). Taxonomy (NCBI): domain Eukaryota; kingdom Metazoa; phylum Arthropoda; class Insecta; order Lepidoptera; family Nymphalidae; genus Heliconius; species Heliconius sara. Next base: position 124,655 of record OU860799.1, read on the forward strand.
TTGGACTTATCATTTAGGTGTATGAAAAATAGATTACGACCGATTCTCAGACCTACCGAATATACATAGAACTTCATCAAAATATCAGACAAGCCGTTTCAGTGCTAATATGGCAACTAATACTGAGTCCTGAGTGTTTTATATACATATAGATAGAGATACAACACAAAATATGCTACGGGACGCTACGACGCGTCGCTACGAGACCTCTACGAACTTCGCCTCTACATTCCGCAATCAGTTCGCGCGTCGCGCTCTGACTGTGTAGACGTGTGATCCGTTGTAACTCCAGTGCAGAAACTTTATTCGATTGGGACTTCTGTACAAAATATTATAGATAAATTATTGATTTTTCGAAATTTGTTTAGATTCTATATTTTGAAATGATTATTATAAACTAAAAGTTTTAACTTTTCAGTGATAGTGATTTGTTTTAACTTTTGTATCTTGTACTACTGGAAAGCTGGATAATACTGTAAGTACTTTTTCTTTTTGTTTCTTATTTCCATTTTTTCTTTAAATGCTTAAGAAAATAAAGAAAAAATATTTATGTTTATATATACATCCATCCATATACCATTTAAACATCAAGAAGTTTTTGAACGAACGTTTTTGCTTGAACTTGCCATATTACTTCTTTAAATAGTGTAAAACTATATACTAATCTAATAAAAAATATTTTTTTTTACTTATTTTTGAGGCCAATTATGATATATATGATAGCGCAGAGGCAAAAGCATTTGACTGTAAGCGCGACAAGTTGTAGGTTTAAATTTCTACTCGAGGAAATGAAATATTTAATATTTTCATTTCTTCGCCCTGGTGTCGAGGTAAAAGTGACGTTAAGAATCGCCACTCAACCCAATGCCTTCAGAATTCTGCAAAAAATGGGAAGCGGAGTATCTAAGCACTAGGCTCCCTCTGCCTACCCTACTACATTTCGGATAAAGCGTGAAGCTGAAAAAAAATCCTAATAATTAAGGCGACGTAATTATGGCTTATAGCCTCTCTCGATAAATGAGCCATCACAAACAGAGAATTTAAGTTGTAATCAGTAGTTTCCGAGATTATCGCATTCAACCAAACATACTCTTCTTTCTAAGATTATTACATAAAATAAATAATTTTATTTAACTTTATTTTAATTTATAGTTGTTAATCAATTCCGCTTATTAAATCCATAATCATGTATTTTAAGCGGACGAAGCCGCGAGCGGGCCGCTAGTTCTTAATAGTTCATGTGTTGCATATTTGATTAGTAAACACGTGATCTCGCATTCTTACCAATGTTTGCAGAAACCGATAGTAAAATGATAATGTTATCTTAAAAATCAATATTAATCTATACAAGCTCGTCTGTAATTAACAAATATTTTGAAATACATTAATTTTCCAAAATATTTTTTGATGTTCATTAGTTTACCAAACATTTTATTATGAAAATAAAACATTTGGTTTTTAGAATGTTTAGAGTATTATTTCACATTAAGGATAAAAAATATTTTTAGAAAACGTCTAAAATTTAACGTAGCAGGACTTAAACTCGTTGGACTTGGACTTGGACGATTTTAACATATTTTTCTAAAATTTTGTCACTTATAGAGGCCAGTCGTGGCGCGGGGGCTCAAATTGTGAATGCAAACGCTACTGGTTGTGAGTTCGATCCTCACTCTAGGAATTTAAATATTTCAATTTCTTCACATTTTTATCACTTTATTAACATTTCCATTGCCTCGCCTTATTACTAGTACTAAGGCAAAGCGCGGCGTTAAGTTTTACCACAAAACATGCAAAGCGTCCAGAATTGGGTAGAGAGTGGGAAACGCAATGTCTTAGCACTAGGTTCACTCTTCCAACGCTGCAGTATGCGGGATATAGCGTGAAGCTGAATTTTTGTTATTTATAAAGTTACCTTTTCATTTGAAAAGTAAATGGAGTAATCGATTTAACTAATTTATATTCATGTCATCTCAATTGTCTTCTAAAATTTTCGTGCTAAAGGCTGAGATGGTGGCGGTAATGGTGTTTTACGATTTAAGTTTTACACATACTTAATTTTTTTATGCGGTTATAAAATTTTAAACTAGTGCAGCGTTTAGTTATGCATGAGGTCCAAATTAGAGAGCAGATGGTCAATTTACAAAAATCAACTTAAATACACAAATATTTACTCATTACACAAATATCTTTTCTGAGTGTGAATCAAACCTACGACCTACCAACAACCAGATTCAAGATTCACTGATATACATATTACATACACAGCAGGCGCGTCAAATCGATTTACTCGACATAAACGTGAACTGTAAACGTATTAATCGGTCCCAAGCTTAATTTACCGTACTTATTACTTCCTCGACCCTAAACTTTCATACTAAGCGATTGAGCTAAAGTACTATCATTTACCAGCAAATTAGGTATACAAAGTTGCCAGCGTAGTATAAAGAAGTGTCTAATTGAATATTTAATGGCCTTGGGTTCGAATCCCGTTTTATAAAATTTTGATATTATTTTTAATATATTGTTTTATTTAAATTGGTTTGAATAAAGTACAGTAGTGGATCCCTTTCTCTTGGCATTAGAGAATGAAAAAAAATGAAAATTGGAGTAACTTTAATTAGGTACTCTTTATTTATTTAATTACTGTTAAAATGACATATAGTTTTAGTGGAGGCGCGGGCGCAGCGGCACAGTTATTTCGATTCATACTTTAAAAAATTAATAGCTCTTATTTACTGGCTCTGTTAAGAAGAAGATGAAACGCGATGCTGAGTTCCGCCGCTCAACACGTAATGTCTCAAAAATTGAGCAGTGCACGGGGTACGGAGTATCTTAACTGTGCGTATTTCCTCTACCCAAGATACTCTGTATTGTCCTGCTCTATGCGGAATACAGCGTGAACGTAACGCACAATATCGCTTAAAACCTGCTTTTATACTTTTTCTATAGTAAATAGTATGATAAATGTAAATGATAAATAGTTAAGAAAAAAACCTTGAACATAACAAAAAAAAAACAAAACTGTATACAGCTTATTATTATTGAGCACTTCGCCGTCTCCTCTTATGTGTATAATATTAATAAAATTTCTTTACTGGAATCTCGAATGAGACATCAAATACTGTAGAGTCGTAACACAATAAAATAATACTCACAATGGAAAGCTTAACCTAAATTGCTATTTTACTTATATAAGTATAAAGTAAATACAAAATTATAGCTTTACTCTACATCCCGCATGTAGAGTCGGCAGATGGAACTTGGTGCTTGGATGCTCCGTTCCCCACGCACCGTCTAGTTCTTGAGCTGATAATGACTCATTACCTCAGGTGGGAATCGAATCTACAGCAGGTGTATTTACCTTAAATTCTTTTCCACCTATCACAAATAAATCTCCACACCATCACAAAACATTAATCCGTTAAAAGTAATTGCATCTATAAAGTGCCGTCTTTTAAGAGCGAACGAATGTTGTTCTCTTCTATACGAATAATAGTACGTTGAAATCCATTTGATTGGTCAGTGCTCGGCCTACACGCGGGCAAACATGATTTACGCGCACGTACGTACATAAATACAAAGTGATTTATTACGGCTTTTACATATTAAAATATTACTTCTAACACAATTATTCTTAAAGTTTTATTTGTTTTGTTTTGTGCTTCTAATCGTTGGTTGCACGAGGCGTTATGTCAAGTTGTATCGGCATGTGACGTGCGAGGCCAGATCGCGCTATCTTGAAGTTGGTATGATTGTAGGTAGTTACATAAAAAAATAAATAAATCAGCTTTGCGTTATATCCCACACACAGTAGGGTAGGCAGAGGGAACCTAGTGTTATAACACTCCGTTCCCGTTGCCCACTTTTCGCCTAGTTTTAAAGCGTTCGGCGGACATAACCGCAGCGGTTTGCTTCGTTACTCGTGTGGAAATCGATCCCTCAACCTGTTACGTTTACAGTCGTACGTATTTTTCCTTATGTCAAATTAAAGATACACTTATATAAGTTAAGTAGCAAATGAAGTAAGATAAAGAAAATATGAATATTTTTCTCATTCTAAATAGGATCTATAAGGATCTTAAACTAAAAAATTTTTTTTTCTTTTTTTTGTACTCCGCATATAGCAGGGTCAGTAGAGTGAGATCCCAGTATTAAGATACTCCATTTGCCACGAACTGCCCAATTTTTATAACATTGCATGTTGTTCGTTAATTGCATGTGACAATGTTTTGTTGCGTTACCTGAGAGAACTAATGACAATAATTTATTCCCTCGAGTAAGAATCGAACCCACATAAGTCGTGTTTACAGATCATTGAGATACTTTTCCACTTTCAACGTATTTATTTTAGTACAAAATACGTCACCACCACCATATAAGAAGTTACTAAATACATTTGCATTCATTTTACAGAGTTCAATTGAAAGTTTTCCACTTGTAGGCTGTATTTGTTTTAATTACCACATATACAGCTTCTGGCGATGTAGACTCAGCTTTTATGCCCTCGGAATACTCGAATACAGAGTACTTTTTTATAGCTTTACGCTGTATTTCGTCCATAGTAGGATAGGCAGAGGGAACCTGGGGAACTAGTATTAAAACACTCTGTTCCCAATAACATACTTTTGTTAACCATTTTTCGCCGAATTCTGAAGGTATTGTGTGTTGGGTGGCGCTACTCGACGCCCCGCTTTAATTCGTTGCCAGAGCTAGGCAATGAAAATATTAAATATTTCATTTCCTCGAGTGTGAATCAAACCCGCAACCTGTCGCTTTTACTTTTTTTTATGCCCACGAGTTCTCACACGCTTTTATTATACTGACTTGTAACGACGTACGTGTAAGTATGTACATAAGAAACTATGTGAGAACATCTACGAAACTGAATTTAACCCACTTATTAAAATTGTGTCCTCATGAAAACTAGTTATACGTAGCTTAGATGAAAATACAATAATACCTTCAAGCTGGTTGTTCTGGCTGGATGATGAAACCGACACTTGAGATCTTTAGAGATTACTAATAAACCCCTTTGAGTTTAGGCTCATGCCATTTTAAGATGCGAACATGTTCTATGTCTGTGAGAGCGGCTGTAGTTATTAACTTGCACTTTACTTACTTTTCATACTTTTATTTCGAATTATTCAACACGAGATATATTACCATTGAATCTTCAAAAAGAGCCAATGATATGTACTTTATTAATTTCTGATTGTGATTTACATTTTTAAAGTACATAATTAAATATTAAATATACACAATAAATATCGGCAGTATATTAATCACATAATCACATACACCTGTGTTCTTCTACTCTAATTTGGCGCTTTTTCCCACATAACATGGTAGACAGAGGATGCTTTGTTTTATTACAAGAGCGAGGAAATTATTCATTTCCCCAATAGAGGAATCGAACCTACCACTGGCTGGTTTACAATTTGTGCTGCGCTGTTACGCCACCACGACCTTAATAAAGAAATAATATTTTCCGATATATGAAGGACGATAGTGTCGTATGTTTGACGTTATAGCAAAGTAAAGAGTAAAGCTGTATTTGATTTGGTCCTCGATGTTTGCAAACAGACGAACACCGCGCTCGACTTGTTACGCAGTCTGATAAAGAAAAACGTGATGACAAAACAACACGAACAAGGTGAGTGTAGAGGTGGTCTCCTATAATCACTTAAACGGGATTTTAAGTCTTAAAGTCCACGCAAATAAAGTTGATATTTAAAAAAATACTCATATCATATTTTTTTAAAATTATAAATACGAAACTACACTTTCACGCTTTTTCCACATAGTGCAATCTAGTGTTATGACACCACTCCGTTTCGTATTTTCCGTCTAATTATCAACACACTGCGTGTTGAGTGGTGGAATTCAAAGCCGCGCTTACACTACCATAGCGGAGAAATGAAAATAATGTCATACGTAAACCATATTCGCATTCCATATTTATTTGAAATAATATACGAAAAACTGTCAAAGTAAAAGAAAAGAAATATTTCTACTTAATTCGTCAATCTCACTTTAATCTAACACAGTGTGATGAGCCAAATTGTTCTGTCAGTTCAGAAAACACTTACGTTTGGAAGTTAAGTTTGTTGTCCCATTCCGCATTTTATGGACGTGGGATTATTTTTTAAGGAAATATTTATATCAGAAATTACTTTGAAACGTGTTATTGTACTATATGTAGCTAATCTGTATACATAAAAGGACTTGTTCTGACTGACTGAGGTAAGACGCACGCACAGCCGTAACCGCTGTGCGTAGAAACGTGAAATTTGGACAAATGTTTATTTTCATAATCTGGACAGCCACTAAGAAGGGAATTTGAAAAATTTTAACCCTAAAGGGATGAAATAGGGGTTAAAATTTTGTATGGATTTTTTTTTAAATCGGCACCGATTTTAATAAAATTTGAAATTCAGACTCTTAAAAATATTTCATTGAACACGTGTTTCATGGTTTTTTTAATTTATCTCCTAAGGGTTCAAATAAGGGGTTAAAAGTTTATATGGAAAAAACTTTAAATCGCCACCGATGTTTATAAAAATTTAAATTCGGACTGTTAAAAATATTTTATTGAACACATGATTCGTGGTTTTTTTTAGAATTCACCCCTAAGGGTGCAAATAAGCGGGCGAAGCCGCGCGCACCCGCTAGTTTTACATATTTTAAATATGGTGAAATATATTTTGCTTAGAATATGATATATAATAGAATATTATTATTTTTTCTCGCATAGGCGTGTAGGCAAGGTGTTACAACACTCCGTTTCCAAGGCCCAATTGTCAAGATATTGCGTGTTGAGTGACCGGACTCTCAACGCCACGACCACAACCGTTGAGTTAACAGTCAGTCATTGCGCCGCTGTGCCACGACGGCCTCGTATCTCCAACACCTACATCAATAAATTATGATCATTCATCAGCGTGATAAGCGTGTAAAGTTGTAAAACAAATACAAGGTCACTCGAAATTTTGTTTGCATAAAGTGTAACACGTAAAACGTAGGAATTTTGAAAAAAAATCTCTTAGCGCTCCCCTACATCCCTTACGAGTACTTACGAGTACCTTTACTTAATTTTTTTTGTTTTCTACGTCGAGTACTTTCGTCTGTGCGTCGTCTGCTACTCTACTCAGTAAAAGAACTGAAGATATATTATTTCGATAAAGTAAATTCAGTGTGACCACAACACAATAAAAATCAAGGACAGTCTCGTCTCGTTATATTTTTAGTACATTTATTTTTAATCTAGGATTTGAATCTCTATAATAAAAGGTTAATAAGTAACTATACCAGCATGCTATATAAATCGTTGCACTATCTGCGGGCGGCGTGCGGGCGGCCTGCGAGCATGCGGGCGGCGCCGGGACGTCCGTCTGTCACTAATTGATCGTTTGAAATCCGCTCGAAGGCTTCGTGCATCGTGGAATATTTTCATAGAGCAGTTATATTCTTCACAGATCGTTAAGCGCCAGAAAAGAGTATTTTTTAAAATCTACAAACCATTGTGTATATAGCAAAAATTTCGAGATATTATGTGTTGAATTTTACTTTTGTATCGGAGCAAGTCACGACGTATAGAGAACTCACGAAGCAGGTTGTACGGTAGAACAGAGATAACATCATATAATAGGAGAATGCATGTTTATCAGAGATCCAGCTATCGAATAATTCAATAATAAGATTGTATGCAAATATTGTCACTGTCAAGTATTGAAGTGATTGAATATTATATATTGTTTTGATGAAGTGGAAGGTCAACAGTTAGCATTTTTGTGAGTGCGTCACGTTATGTTGTTTTAGGACTTGTTTGTTACCAGCGCGTAATATAACGTATGAGGCAAAAAGGTTAAAGCTTTGTTTTGTAGCCGTTTTTTTACCATTTTTGTGTCTCTTTTTTACCATTCACTCTAATGTCGTTTTTATGGTTCCGTACCTTTTAGGGCAAAAAGAAACCCTTAAAAGATTACTTTGCTGCCCGTCTGTCTGCTTGTCTATCTATCTGTTAGTCTGTGAAAAAGCTTTATCTCAGGAACGCTTTTAGATATGGAGTTGAATTTCAAATCATATACCTAAATCTACGGCCCCATGATTTCCTGTGAAACACGTATTACAATATTGACTTAAAATACAATATATGGCCGTTTATATAGCAATAGAATAAATACATTTTGAGAAATAAATATCTTTAAACACAATAACCGCGTGTGTTGACACTATAACGGGAATCAAAATAAAACGGTACTTCCAGTTAACCTAGAATTAAAACATTTTGCAGCTAGCATTTACAGATAGTACTAGTTTAGAAAAAATCAGAAAACTTTACATTAGTGGTTAAATGAAATTTGGTACCTAGTATCTACTGATAGTACTAGTTTAGGAATAATCTGAAAACTGCATATATTTATGGTTGAATCTTAAAAAATCATATCCTTAAAATGGGACAAAATTTGGTATTAAAACCGCTAGTTCAAATGATGTATCAGATGAAGGGGATCTGGGTAAGCTAAGCCTGAATTTAAAAAAAAACTATTTTTTTACCGAACCATTGGTGTGCAAACTCGACTTGCGCTTGAATTTTTTTAACCAAGACTGACGCCAGTTATTTTGTATTCATAAATTTTAAACTTAATAGTATGGTCTTCGCTCTGATGACGAAGCAAAGCGTGGTGTAGAGTTCCGCCACTCGACACGCAATACCTCCAGAATTCCGTGGAACGCGGGAAACGAACTGTCTTAACACTAGGTTTCCTCTGTCTACCCTGCTGTGTGCCAGATCCAACGTGAAGCTGAATAGTATAGTTTTTATTATTTTTTATTTTCCTGCATATATCAGGAGAGTAAGCAGAAGAAACCTAAATTTAACAAACTCAATTTCCCACTGTCCGATTATCAAGACATTACGCCTTGAATTCTCTCGAATAGGAATCTAACCCAAAAGTGTCACATTTACCGTCATAAAAAAAAACACAATATCAAACTTAATATATATACAATATTTAATTACGGAGTATGTATATTTTATGATGATGGAAATTTTTTATAGATAAGCGTTATATTTTTATTATTTTTAAAATGTTTTAATTTTTACACTTTGGGCCCTATATAATACACTTAGGAAAGAAAAACTGCGCCCGCGCATGTTGACTAGTCCAAGAGGCGCGGTCTCTGGCTACATTAAAATTCTTAAACGTTTTCTAAATAAGTATTAATCTTACATTGTTTAACTGACAGTAAACGCGACTCCGTTCCTCCTCCGTTCTACTAATCTTATTTCATGTCTTGAAAGTTGGGGCGGGATGTAGGGAACCAAGCACTGCAGTTGCGTGCAGCTGTATAGCAACATGATAAAAATACATATTACCTCTAGATATAGGCTTTCTAATAAAAAAAATGTCTACCATTTTCGTCACTATTCGAGTAAATACTGAAAAGATACCTTTTACCCTTTTCACCCTCAAGAACATTTTACATGATTTATGGATCAACCTTTTCTTATGCTATTGTACACGTTATTGTATTACTTGACTGATGTCATGTCATGTACGAGTATGTATGTACGCGTACATACAATGGAAAGGGGCGTATTCGTTTTGGAAAAGCAAATTTTTATTATTTATTAGTAATTATTATATAATTTATTATTTTATGTGAGAAACAGAACACTAGGGTCCCTCTGCCTACCCTGATGTGTGCGGGATACAGCGTGAAGCTGTTTTTTTTATTATATTAAGATTATACATTCTGGGTATCTTTTTAAAATGATAAAAGTGGATGATATTTGAATGATGATATTTCTGCCTAAAAAAATGCTTTTTTAGTGGCAGAATTCAACGCGGGGCTTGATTTTGTTACCAGAACCGTTCTTTTATAATAAAAGATAAGTAACTTAAAAAAAATCGATCCATAAATTTAAATTCATTTTCCAGAGTGGAAATCGAACCACAATCGTCACGTTTCCGTCCAGACGCGGTCGGAGCAGAGACTCAGCCTCAACCTTATTGTATAAAGTTATATTAAAGGAACTTGTTACTTAATTGTACGGTTTCATAAATCTGAAACCAAATCTCGGTGTTAATACTGTCGTTTGTATTTTGCTTCGTTAGCGTCGTTCTGTTCTCTTCGTTAAATTTTCAGTTTCGGAGCATAATAGCCGTGAACAGAATAATAGTTTGTAACTTTATATTAAATGTAGGTATATGATGGGGATTAGGTTGTGGTGTAATATATTGCTTAAAAGAAAACCTAAAAATTTTCTTACTTTCTCGGAGCTCTAATTCATACGACTTTAAGCTCTAGTGGTCTATTGGTAACCTTTTTTTTTAATGGAAAAGGACAAGGCAAACGAGCGTTCGGGTCCCCTGATGATAAGTGATTTCCGCCACTCACGACTCCGTGCAACACTGGAGGAGCTACAGGTGCGTTGCCGGCCTTTAAGGTGGAGATAGACGCGCTTTTTGAGGTACCCATGTCATATCGACCTGGAAACACTGCCGCGAGTAGGCCATTCCATAGTTCCGTGGCGCCTGAAGGGAAGTTCCGTAGGAAAATCGCACAGTAGTAGATTGCCATGTATCCAGGTGGTGTGGATGATATTTTTGCTTGTGACGTACTGTGCGGTTCGAAAATTCGGCGGCAGGTAACAAGTAAAACGGTTCTTAAGAACACGCCTCGTGATAAATGCGGTAGAGAACACAGCGAGGAGACTTCTCTTAAATTCAAAGAATCCAGCCTGTCACAGATCCTTGGGTCCCCAATGATTCAAACGGATCTACGTTGTATGCGATCAAATGGTTCAAGCTGATACTGGGGTGCACCGGCCCAGAGATGAGAACAGTACTCCATGTGAGGCCGAACCTGGGCCCTATATAGGGCCAATCGGTGTTTTGGCGTGAAGTACCGTCTCGCTCTGTTGGTGACCCCCAGTTTCTTCGAGGCCAACTTGGCCTTGCTTTGATGGACGGATACTGGCAGTCACTCGGAACATTAAGGCCCAATATATATAATACTGATACGGCTTTAAGGGGAATGTTTTGAAAGACTGGTGATACGATAAATGGGATTTTTTTCCGGAAGAGTTCCACTTTTCAGGACATGGCCCCGTTATCAGAACAGCACAATGATATTAAATTATCACATTGTCACCTGAGCTAAGTATAAATTAGCTCTATAGTAATTATTTTATTTTTGTTGCTATATTTAGCTATTAATTGCTGAACTTTCATTTATATTTAAATTATGAAAAAAAAATTGTGAATAAGAAAAGCAATAAACAATTTGTGGCAAGGCAAGGCACATTAAATTTTTGCGCGATTTTGCGTGTTGAATTTGCGACATTGCGCGTGGACCTCAACGCCGCGCTTTGTCTTGTTACCAAAGTAAATAATATTTTCTCCCGAGTGCTTTCCGAACTCACAATCGTCACGTTTACAGCACAGAGTCACTGCGATTCGACGGCCTCTATAAAGACAAAAAAATGCTTTAAAATACGACCAACTGGCATTTTTCTACTTATAATTCTAGTTATTATATAAATGGAAGTGGGACTGCATTAAGGCAATTACGTTGTTCAATAAAACTGAGTGCAATTGAAGTTAATGAAACAAAAAGCATTGTTATAATAGCTCCGCGTCAGCGACGTGACTCGATTAGGTGGGGAGGTGTTCATCGTCAATTATACAATAGTTAGTATATCGTTTGATTTATATTAGGATAAGCGACTCGTGGCACAGCGCAGCTGTTGACTGTAACTAAACGAATGAATAAATGAACGAAATTAATTATTTTAATTTCCTCAAACTACAGCGTTGTGTTCCGCCACTCAAAATGAAATATTTCGAAATTGGGGGATGTGTGGAGAGAAGAGAAATGAAGATGAAAAAAATAATTTTACATATTTCAAATGTTTACTATTAAATATAAAATATAGGTATTAAATTCTCGCTTCGACAATCGTTTGTAAGAACCAAGTTTTTCATTGTATGTTCCTCGAACTGTTTTATAGCAAATAAATATTTTTTAAACGACTTCTATAAAGGAAGAGGTTATCAATTCGCCTGTATTTTTTTATGTTAGTTACCTCAGAACTTTTGACTGGGTGAACCGATTTTTATGTGTTTTTTTATTTGAAAGCTAGTGCTTCCTGTGTGGTCCCATTTTAATTGGTTGGTCTATTTCAAACGAGAAAATCACATAAATCTTAAATTTACTTTAAGTATGTGCGTGACAAATGGGCGAATAATTCAATATCCTGATAAATGAAGTCGATAATTCTTTTTTTAGTGGAAATACTTAAAACGTAGTTTGGCGAATGTTTGGTTTGGTGCTGACTTTGGGAACCGGTTGAAATTGAAGAAGTCGGTTTTTTTCTTAAAAAATATAATAAACTACTATTATTATACAACATAAGTTCCTAAAATATCCTATTTTTGTATGAAATTAATAATTTCATGTGCAAGTTTGTACTAACTTTTTGACATTTGTGACGCTCAGTATAAATATACAAAAGGTTTCATAAAAGTTGAGTAACTGACGTTAAATTTAATAAACTATCTGCTTTATTATATGTATGTGACACATGACATACCAAGAGAGAGAGGCCCGAGGTACCTGTGGGTACTGCAGGTACCTACTCTACATTATATAAAATACATCAAAACGATTAAACTCAATAACGTTATAACGATAACATAAAAATATTTCTTCAATTCGAACCAGTACTATACACGTACCTATATAGCCATATGCACACATTACAATGCTAGAAGAAACAAAGTTCTGATGATGCTCTCTATGATATTGAAATATTCTTTTAGAAAGACGGCCTAAAGAAATTACGAAAATGGTAAAGACGTGGGATTTTATATGTAGGTGCTGGTTCGCATTCTCCTAGATTGAATTTTTCGCGGCGCAGTGGCACATCGGTTTTAGCTCAGCACTAGTGTAAAGATAAAAAAATGATACGATTACGTGATGATTACGTGATGACCCCTCTATGAATACAGTTCATAGGTTATAAAACATGAATATTTAATAATACTATCTCACAAACTTTACTCCTTTTAACTATAATTGGTTAACAAAACAGGCTTAGAGTGAAACAAGAGTAAGCTAAGTTTACGGAAAATTCGATAAGAGAGTTGTCTGCAGCTCACAGTTGTAATTTACTCTAACATTTGAATGAATTTTGACATTAGTTCAACTGTTTCTGATCTTATGAATGATAAAATAAACTGCGACAGAAACTCCGACATAAGCGTCACAAAATAAAGTATGTACTATTGACACTCGCACTGACTTTTTGTGTCTAAGTATCAACTTGTTCACGCGCGAATTGATGATAATTGGTGTATTGAAAATGTCAAATCTGTTCGAAAACTTTTCAAGTACACTAGACACTGGGCACAACGTGTTCGGACAGCGGTTAATAAGAACAACAGTTGGGTTGCCGGATCTTTTCAGTAGAACCCGAGTCGGCGGCAGCTTTACTTCCATTCCATGAGTCAAAATACTAGCTATGTTATATTTACATAAAGAATGATTTTTAATTAAATTAGATATTCATAATTTAAGGCTTTATACGTAAGTAAAATTTGCAAATAATTTTGGAATGTACTAGAAAACTAATACCACCGATAATCCCGAAAGTCGCATTAGACTACGTGTATTATATAAATTAGTTAATCACCTAAATTATGTACTAAAATTAGGAATGAAGGGCAGCAGTAGTGATGTGCTCGTATACATCAACTACAAATCAAATATACATTCATTCAATGTCACTTCTAAATTTGTGAATAATTATGAATTACACACATATTTCTTTAGGTCTCCTTACTTCAAAAAAAAAAGAATCAAGCTACACAACGCAATCGAAAGTATCAATCAACGTAAAATAAAATCAAAATCAAAAATAATAATAAAATCAAAACATCTAAGATCGAACCAAAAACTATCGTTCATACAGTAACTTTCTTACCGTGCTTCGATGCCGTCGACTTAATATAATAAGCTAACTATTATGCTTATAATATTACACCTATTAGAGTGTGACTTATCTTGCCGTGTGATCCCGGCCTAGAATAGGATCATCCTGGTACTGGTGGTGTCGTAAGAGGCGACTAAAGTACGTGTGGTAGAGTCACGTCGCCAGCAATGGCAACACGCATGGGCAGACTCGACCGGATCATTACCACCCCCGGCATTTAAAACCGGCAAGAAGTAGTGGCTTTATGCCACTGCGTTTCGCATCAGGTAATGCCGGGCCCCGGCGCCTAACCCATCTTAAAGGCCGGCAACGCACCTGTAGCTTCTCTGGGGTTGCACGTGGTCGTGGGTGGCGGTAATCACTTACCATCAGGTGACCCGCACGCTCGTTTGCCGTGTCTTTTCCATAATAAAAAAAATATCGTATAAAGAATCCTTGAGCTTAATTTTAAATTGATCATGAAAAAAATCAAATACAAGAGAAGCTGAAAGTAGAGTCTAGTCTTAGTAATAAAGTCATAAAATTGAATGATAGGCAGAGTGTGCATGAAAATTAATATGCGGTTTCAAAGTGCATTGGAAAAGTATTTTTCATATAGCTCATATATAACATATTGAATTGTTTCCATTTCCCGCTCTAACATAAAGGACGGCGTGGAGTTGTGAGGCTCGACGCGCAATTTCTCGAATTCAGGCACAAAATGGAAAACGGAGTGTCTTGTATAGATGATCATTGCCACCACTCTACTATGGGGGTAAATCGTAAAGATACAAAAAATGTTATAAAGGAATTCTATACTGAAGGGAAATTAATGTTTTTCCTCTATCCGTTCTTCCACTCAACACGTAACGCGCCGAATTCGGGAGAAAAAATCTAGTATATTAAAAATATTTAATTCATTTTTAATTCATTAACTATTCACTAAATGAAAGTGAACAAGAAATTAATCTAAAACTCAATAAGCAATAACAGTAAATAGCACTCTCTCAATCTTCATATTCGTCTGCATTCATGAGATGCGTTACAGAGAGTGCGTCATTTGCAATTTGCACGTACGTTATTATGCTATTTGAAACCATCCTGGCGCAGTGGCGCATCGTTTGACTAAAATGCGGTGGTTGCGGGATCAATTTCCATTCGAAAGAGTCATTTTGTCACGTTTTATTCGTTCCGGAGAGAATAGAGCGCAAAACGCTATGGCCTCTGGATACTATTATAGCCTTGCACACTATAGTCACCACCTCTTCATACATCTCCTCAGGCTTTTTCGTGACTTTGTGTGACATTCATTAAAATCCCTAAAGTCTCCCTTTAAGCTTATGTTAAAGCATTCATAAAAAAAACTTTCGCATAGAATTCCTCTAATAATAATTGTGCTCATTTTTGTAATTTGTGATTCAAACTTAATAGCTTATCTTAATGATACCTTAATATTAAAACATTTATTTAATGAAAAAGATTAAATGTATTATTCTCTTATTTAGATTCTTCTAAGCCTATTGTAGCCCAGTGGGAAAGCGAATGACTGTAAGCACGAAGGGTGTGGGTTCGAGACAGATGTTATATTATAAATATTTGGTTCAATCTTGCCCTGTTATATGTAATACAGCGTGAATTTAAAAATATAATATTTAATGTAATAATATAACATAAATATTGTTAGTTATTTTCTTATATTTCAGAATGTTATCGATACAAAGCTGTCTCGCCCCAGTGTAAGTTTGATTTGCGCAGCTCGATGTGTTCTTTGCGATGTCAATATTGTAATATTACATTTTATATTGACGTCGCGGATGAACGGTCTGTCTCACTCTGACAGCCCTTACGTTATGGGGCAGAGGGAATATCAAGCGGACTTGTTTAAACAATTATATATAAATATTATTAATTTATGTACGTACATAAATGTGCTCCGAGACAATGTGCGACAACCAGAGCAGGGAAATGACCGCCGCCGCGACAACCTTTAATCTTATATATCATACATATATTTTGATATATGTAGGTATATCTTTTGATTTGTAATGAACAAATTTATTTGCATATTATACATATTTGCTTGGGTATTAAGATTGAGGGAAAATTATGCCAAAATGTTGAACTAAACTTATTGAAACTGTATGAAGTAAAAAAGCTTAACAATTGAATGTAGCGGGATTACAACCTGCGCCTTCGGGATGAGAAGTATCTCTCTTTCCTAAGTGGGGACAACACTTTAAAAAGTAAAAATATTTAATAAATAGCATTTTCTCTCGCCAACTCTGAATCTTTGGGTAGAAACAGAGATGCTAGCTACAAAAATAAGAACAAATATAAAAATTTTGACGTAGCCCGATGAGAACGTATCGCGAGTCGGTTAGAACGCTTAGACGGTTTCCAAGAGGCGCGGGTTCAAATCTCGCTACATTTAAATTTTTATATGTTTCTAAAAATTATTTTTCTTTCCTAAGTGTGGAATCACTTTAAAAATGTAATAGCAATCATATTACAAATACATATGAATGTATCACGTATATGGTAAACGAGAATCGATGATTCTGGAGGACCTCCGGAGGGCATGCATGAAGAGGTTGATGACAGTGGACGGGGCGAAAGAGATATGTACAGACCGTAGCGTTTGACGCTTTGTCTCTCTGGTTACTTTGCCAAAGATAAAGCGTGACTTTTGGTAAGAATCAATTTCACAATTGTCGTAGGTATATGTATCGCGTGTCCCAAATTTATTTTTGTTTGTAGCTTAATCTAAAATCCCAAGTAAAATTAAGTTAATTTCAACGTTCGCGAGTATAGCTAATGTATTTCACAAAAAAATCCTTCCATCAGTCATATAAAAGTAACACAAAGCATAAAGCTCAGGGAAACTCTGAAGCAATTATAACGACATACGAATGTGCGAGCTTTCCTTTGAGCTTTTAGAGTTAAAACATCGAGTTATATAACGTAACATGAGAAATGACATCTGCGCTAATGTCAGAGAGTCACGAATGTATGCACGCTATTTATATATGTTACCATAGATGTGAGCAATGACGGACTTATGTTGTTATTATTGTTTTTAAATTCATAGTAAATATTTTTTTTGTATTTCCTGAGTGGGAAAACCATTATATTTGAATTATTTTCATATCCTCGCTGTAGTAGTCCGGCTTTTCAGCTCGCAATGTCATGAAAATTGGGCGGTGCGCGAGGAACTGAGTGTCTTAAAGCGAGTATTCCCGGTTCGCAGGAAAACACGTGGAAATGCTTAAAATGTATTAATATTATTCCATATATTTGATCACTAAGCTATAAACGTTTTTTACGTTCGTATGTTAACATAACTGCATAAATACCTATTAGCTATATATATAAAGATTAGAATTCAACTCTAAGAGCGGAAATAAGCGGGTGAAGCCACACGTGTTCACTAGTATATGTATATTTAAAAATGAAATCGTAGGAGGATCGCAAGTAGCCGTCCTCCTTCGAGTTAGTTGATGTTGACGAATAGCTGAACTCTAAGCAACTTGAACTAACTAAATAGAGTGTTACCTTCGGTCCATATCGCTTCGCATTCTTTTCGACTTACTATTGCCGTGTTTTTGAATATGTTTTGCACAGTATGTTAGATCTTTTCCAAGCAGTGGAGTTTTTGTTTGTAAGCCTCGTTGACTTACAATATCGCCACCAGTTGTCGCGTTGTCTGGTGACTGCAAACTTATTACGAGATATGAAATTCCAACAGGAATTATATATCGCTATCAACGTCTACCAGCGCAGCGGCCGTCTCTGCATATTTAGTAGTCGCGACGCGAGTTCAAATCTACCGTTGAGCGTATTGATTTTTATTTAGTATTCATATTATTTTGTAGTAATTTTTATTAGGTCGTATGGAGCTAGATGCGTGTCGTATTTATATAAATAAACCTGAAGCCGCTCATAGCTTAGAAATCAATATTTTTGGAATTTTAAAAGATTCGCTTAGCTGAATGTACCTTCGAGTACTTATGTTTTACATGTTATATTTAACAGACGTATTTTGGAATTTCTGTTTTGAAATCAAATAAATAATTAAACAGCAATTTCGGAAAGCACATAAGTATTATTAGATATTAATTTATTATAATGTTTGTGTTGTCGTAGAATATCGAATATCGAAACAATCTTTATGCTCAGTGGCTGGCTGGAACATTGTTGACTTGACCTTGGCAGAAGTCCGTTATTATTCAGGAAGAAACTCTCCAGGCACCTTATTAAAATTAAGATCATTATGCTAGTATACCGCTAGCGTAATGATTTAGTATTACTATAGAATTAAATTTATTTGTTTTATTTATTTTTAAGTATAGAATTAGGTACTTATTTATTTTTAAGTATATAATTAGGTGCTGTTGTTATTTTTATGACATTTATATTAGGGTACATTATATTATACGCATAACTATACTCGATTTTATTCTTTTACTTTCACGATGTATCCCGCATGTAGCATCTAGTTAAGATATTCCACACCCCATTTTCCGGTGAAATTTGGAGGCACTGCGTGTGGAGTGGCGGAATTCAACGCCACACTTTGCCTCAATACCAGAGAAAAGAAATGATAATATTTAATACTTCATTTCCGCGAGTGGGAATCGAACCCACAACCTGTCTCCTTTACAGACACCCACTTGTGCCCCTGCGCCACGGCTGGCCTCACTACCCAAGAGCCCGTAACAAGCTAAAGTGGAGTATTTAAAACAAACGCTGACGTCACAGAGTCGCGCTGGCTCGCGCTATCTTATCGTGCCATTACACGATTATCCATCATTAAACACTTGTCCACTCCTCCACAAGCTTGTAGAACAAAAAATTACAATTTTTATCATAAATATAAATAAGTTACTTCACGTTTTTCCTCGTATATAGTAGGCAGAGAGAACCGGGGAGCCTAGTGTAGAGACACTCCGTTTGCTATTAATATTAACTTACATTTTATTTAAAAAAATATAAATAAGCTTTTAGTTGTACATAATACTGTACGCCTGCACAAACATAGTTCTATTGTTGTTGTTTAAGTGTATGTGTGTATGTGTATGTTTAAAACGCAATTATACCAAATTATTTACTTAGTAAGCAGAAACATGTATATAATGTAGATAATTAATAAAGAAAGGAAATAACTATTTATTTACATTTATTTTTATTTTCATTTCTTCACTCTGGTGTCGAAGCAAAGCGCGGCGTTGAGTTCTATCACTAAACACGAAATGCCTCCAGAACTCGGCTGGAAGTGGAACGGGGTGTCTTAACACTAGGTTCCCTCTGCCTACCCAGCTGTATGCGAGATACAGCGTGAAGCTGTAAAAAGAGTAATGTAGAGACCTTAGAGAATAAATTTCTTTCATTTCTCCGTTTTGAAATCAGGTGGTAAGTGGAAAATGAGTGTTTTAACATTAGGTTCTCTATTTGATGGGGATGAGGATGATATCATGATATACGCATGGAACAGAGCTAAGAGAGACAACATTTTATTAGCCTCGAATAGAATATTGCAAATACACTATTTTCTCACTATGAAAAAATCTTTCGTAGTTATAATTAATAACTTAGGAAAATTGTAAGTGTTGCTCATATTTCATACTAACGAGAGGACGATTTGTAAACATCAACATTAATAACGTGCAGGAGAACCTCGCTGGAGTGCTGATTCGGGCTTTTGGAGAGGAGGCATTTGTTTTCTTATTGTTTAATATTTAAGACTTTTAAGACTTTCGTGGCGCAGTGGGTCAGCGTATGACTTTACACGTGGGTTCGATCGTCAGTCTTGGGAATGAATTATTTTCATTTCCCCGCTCCGGTATGATCCGATCCTCCACTTCACTTTTTTGTTGCTTAAGTATTTGATAATAAGGACTAAGAAATGTTATGATTCTAATGGAACTTTAAAAATTCGATCCTACATGTGAGGCGCAGAGTCAGTGTCTCATTACTTGACTGTCCACGCTCTACGACGACCTGTCTAATGTATAGTTTCTCTATATTTGTTTGTATGTGAAATAGGAATATATGACACGTATATGACATTTATATGTTCCTATTGTGTCATATATAAATATTCTATGAATTAACACAACTTTACTTGCATCTTTGCCCGCGTGGTCTGATGTTTGATGATGGAAATAACCAAAAGTTGTTAATGACACATGATACATTCTAAGAGCCCGAGGTAACTGTGACCGTAGGTAGGGTTGGTTAGGTGAAAACGGTTAAAATGATGTAATATAGGTTATATTATAGACTTCCTTGATAAACTGACTATCCAACAAAGTATTTTTAATCCGAACCAGAAGTTCCTCTTAAATAATTTTATTCAAAATAAGAAATTACGACCTTAATTTTGGAACTTGAAATAGCTTAGTATCGTTTTATTAAAGTTATACCCCAGGCTTGTGAAAAACCGGGGCATGATGGCGCGAATGATGAAAGGAAAGGAGTATTATATATATATGGTATATGCTAGAAAAAGAGCAAACGAAAAAAAATACATAATAAGAGAGATGTACATCATTACGTTCATTTTGCTTTTAAAATAATATGAAATAATAATAATAAAAATAAGTAAAGTTTATTAACATGTTTCTTTATATAGCAATAACGTAAACTTGGCGCATCTGGCAGTAGCAAGCTGTACTCCTTCGAAGCAATTTCAGCTTCAGTCCTTTATACTGGAACATCGAAAATATTGAAAGCTTATTGAAACTTTTATACAATTTTCAAATTATTTTTCTATGGAGTTTACTAAGAAATATATGTTCTTGTATGAATTGCATTGTTATTATAGCTGTTTCTATTAAAGTAAATGAAAAACCGGTCAAGTGCGAGCCGGACTTTCCCACAGAATGCTTATCAATTTTGTGCCGTGTGATCCCGGCCTAGAATAGGATCATCCTGGTACTGGTGGTGTCGTAAGAGGCGACTAAAGTACGTGTGGTAGAGTCACGTCGCCAGCAATGGCAACACGCATGGGCAGACTCGACCGGATCATTACCACCCCCGGCATTTAAAACCGGCGTGAAGTAGTGGCTCTATGCGTTTCGCATCAGGTAATGCCGGGCCCCGGCGCCCAACCCAACTTAAAGGCCGGCAACGCACCTGTAGCTCCTCTGGGGTTACACGGGGTCGTGGGCGGCGGTGATCACTTACCATCAGGTGACCCGCACGCTCGTTTGCCGTGTCTTTTCCATAAAAAAAAAAAACAACAAAAATGATCAACGCGATCTTGATGTATGTTACATAGCAGGGTAGGCAGACAGAACCTAGTGTTAAGACACTCCGTTCCCCACTTCCTGCCGAATTATGGAGGCATGGATCTGCCGAATACGGGAGGTAAAACTTGTTTACAAAGTTTAATTTTGCATTTTGCAAATATCTTTCAATAGATGACTTAGAAGTAGATATACCAATAACTGAAAGTGAACCTATAAGGGTCCTGCTATCTCTTTTTAAGGTACGGTTAATCCGTAAAATATATTCATTTCATACAAAAAGAACTCTAAACCGTTACAAATGTAAGAGAGCCGATAGAAAGTGCAAAGTTGGCTACAATTCAAGCATTTACATTCTGACTTCAAAAGATTCAAAACAGATTTTCCGATCAGTAGAGTTTGGACTTTATCTTGCATTCGTTTTAATAAGAGGAACGGCAAGTAACGGAACCCTGCACTCAAAATTGTGGGCGGCGGCCAGTTGTATAAATATTTTTGTTATTATTTAATTTTTAATTTTTATGTACAACAAATTTTACCATTAAAAATAAACACGAGTTGCGAGTTCGATATATTATAATTCGCTACGTTATATAGAAAACATTGTAACTGCGTCGTAATAAATGACAAATAACATCGTAATACGCAACACTGTTTAGTTACAAATATTGTATATTTTAATTCATTAGATACATTTTATAGTTTTTAACAAATCACAATACTTCACAATGCAAACAAAAGTCGTTCTAAATTTAAATTATAATAATGGATCGAATTGTGTCTGCCCATCTCTAATATTCATAATATTAATTGTTTAATACAACCATATTGCAGAATTTCGAAACTGCATCAATTTGTACTATAATTAATTCTAACTGTTGAAACTTAATGAATAAATTACATCTCAACTGTTCGTGACACCCGGAACAAGTAACTACTATTGAATAGAGTGTCGGGACGTTCATCTACGCCCTACGGTAATGTAATAAAGCTCACTTTTTGGATTATTTGTAAGAGAATTATTAAAAAATTATCCATACACATTCAAAATGTACAGGGCTCATAATAACATTATTTCTATATTTTCATATTTCTTTTTTAGCTCCGCGCAGTAATCCGCATATGGTAATGTAATCAAAGATAGAGAAGAGAGGGTTAAGACACTCTCCACTCACCTTGTGACATTGTGTGTTGACTGGCGAAACCTAACTTCGCGCTTTGTCCTGTTACCAGAGTAAGATAATGCAAAGAATTTATTCCTGCGACTAGAAATCCCATAAAACCCACAACCAACAAAGTCAGTGTATGAATATGTCGGTCAAAATGCAAAATGCCCATGAAGCTTTTAATCATTGCGTATTTCGGTAATTTTATATTTAAGGCAGCTTCTACAATAAAACAACACTCAAAGTGTTTAAAATTGGGTGGAATGTGGAGACCGGAGTGTCTTAACACTAGGTTCCCTCTGCAAACTTTTCTAACTATCAAGGTGTCGGATACATTAATTTCAACTACATATAATAACTATATAGATGTATAACAATATATTATTATGGAATAATATATCAAATAGTGGAAATTAATATTATTATCAAGTGTATGTATATTTGCTCCTCCTCCTTCCCCCTCCCCGGACGTGCGATAGCAAAATCAAATGTTGACTCGCTATATGAATTAACTAAATAATACCATCGATATGAGCACCTATTATGGTTATATACTGATGAAATCATTCTCGATTAGGCCAGTCGTAGCGCAAGGGCGAAAAGAGTGACTATAAACGCGACAGATTGTGGGCTCGATTCTGACTCGAGGAATTTAAATATTTAATATTATCATTGCCCACTTTGAGATCAGCGGGACACAGTGCGAAGCTGTCACGTCTGTCAATGACCCACTGTACATGCAAACAGAACAGAAAAAACCTACATAATTACGTTAAATAATCTTCTATTATAACTCCTTACTGACATCGTCTATTTACGTTTATGCACTTTAATACAAAATGACTAAAGTCCCAAACAAACACGTCGAGCTTCAAAGGAAATCAAATTAATTACTTCTGTTTGAGGCCACCAGTTCCAGTAATTGCTATAACTAGGTACTTATCGGGTTTTCTAGAAAACAACAGTATTAATATACTATAGTGGTGCCGTATAGTATTGTACACACAGCGGTATATCGTTACTTTGCTCCTTACGAGCGGAACTCGCTAAGTAAATTAGCTAAAGGCTCTTTGGATTTTATTCAGTTATCTCATGGAATTATAGTTACACTATTTGTGATATGTATTAGAAGTTGGTTATAATGTATCTATAATCACTTTAGAGTAGCCTGGGTACACATGCGGTTGTTTTAGGTTCAATTTTCAGTTGGGGGAATGATTTGGTGTTCTTCTAATTTATATTTCTCCGTTGTAGTGAGATGACGTGCGGCGTTGTACCATCTTTGAGTATTCAATGTTATAAAAATCGGCAGACATTATATTTTTCTCTTGGTTTGATTAGATTCGACCATTCAATATATGTACATATGTCCACAAGAAAAAGGAAAGAAAAGGCCGTAGATCAGTTTTGTAGTTAATAGGGATTTATGAATTCAAATTCAAATAATTTATAAAATCTGTGTATATTCAAGTTGTAGTTGCCTACAATTTATTTTCGTGGACTGGACGTAAATATAAAATTTCTTTTTTTGAGATGAAATATTTACTGAAATTTATATTTCTATTTCTTCGCTCTAGTGTCGAGGCGCGACAAAGCGCGGCGTTGAGTTCTGCCACTTAACACGCAATGCCTCCAAAATTCGGCAGAAAGTGGGGAACGGAGTGTCTTAACATTAAGTTCCCTCTGCCTACCCTGCTGTGTGCGGGATATAGCGTGAAGCTAATTTATTTTAATTTTATTTAGATTTACACGCTTTCTCCTTATCTTATGTTATCGATATGGCATTTACCGTGAACACCAAGTTTTTGACACATATCAACTGCACTAGAAGGTGATTGTACTCTCAGTAACAAACATATCGTGACCTCAAAAGAATTTTTAAATATGCTAATGGAGTTTTGTCTGTAGTTATTATTTGGCAGTCAGCCATTGTTCGGTTTGATTGAGACTAGACAGTAGATATTGTAAATTTAGAATTACTAAAAATCAAAAACAGAAATTCAGTTTCTTCAATATGACAAAAAAAACCAAAACATCGCACTTTTATATATACATTATTTATTTGAAAGCGAGTTGAACTAATTGACATAACTTTTTTGCGGAACTACCTCTGAAACATGACCTACTTTACAATATAGAATCATAAAAACCATCCTTAATTGGAGGAGTAATCACGTAACAAACATACAAAAGACAGTCTCTGAGTGGATGATTGGACAACATATGTATGTATCTGAACGACGGAAATTTCGAAATTTATTTTTGAAGCAACAAAAGGGATTAAATAAAATATGTATATACCTTTTTGAGCATTCTGTTAGGCGAGTTTAGATAAAACGAATGAATATCCTTATAGACATTCATTATTCATATTTAGACGATCGTTTTAAGGAGTTACAGCAGAGACTTAGCTTTTGTGTTTTCAACCCATTCGTGAGTTATATTTTATTATTATAAAAAAATATATTTATTTTAGTTAAAAATATACTTTCTAGATATGATTAGATAAAGTGGGTGGTGGTAAAGAAAACAAAAATGTAAGGCTTGTCATTTGAATGTTACATAATTGATTATAGCTGTAAAGTTAAAATCACAAATAAAGGTTAATATTCTTCTAGGTATATTTTTTAGCTTCATCTTATTCTCTCATAACAGGGAACCCAGTGTTAGAGACATTGTTCCCCACCTTTTTACTCAGTTTTCGAGACATTACGTGTCTGCTGTAATGAGTGGCGGAACTTGACGTTACGCTTTGACAAAGCGGGAAATTAAAAATAATTTAAACATAACTACTTCCCAGAATCAGAATAGAACCCACAACCATCGTCGGCCTCATTTAAAATTATTTTGTATAAATATATTTAAATAATTCTACCCAATATGAAATGTTGTCATGGATATCACAAATTCGCTTGAAGTGGAACACTCAGGTCAGGTCTCGCGCAACTTTCCGGATCCCATTCCAACTGTCAAACGTATAATTACGACAGCGTTCGACGTACATGGGAGTGGTTTGGGAAATAAAATTTAAAGTAAATTCTTTATGAAGTGCAATTTGTCTTGAACTTTTTAAAATAGTCAAATGTAAGTTATTTATCAAGTTACGAAGAGAACGCATTCTTTCTCTCTATTTATGGCTGTTATTGTTTTGAATTCCACAATCGTTACGGGGCGTGCTTTGAGCTTAGGGTTTTTTTGATATATGCAAATTTATGTGTTTTATAAACTATAAATGATTACCCGCAACTTTGTTTACATGAACCAAAAGATGTAAAATAAAAAAACGTACATTTTCTGGTTCCCGTAGGAATTTTTCTCCTTCCTCCCGTGTTAACCTAGATTTCCCTACATGCAAAATTAAAACATTCTAAGTCCAGTAATGTGTACGCGCGTTGTCCATCAGTCATTCAGTGATAGAAATTTTATTATTATTGAAAAAACGATAACTCTATAGACAATCCTATATCCTGTTTCTCTATATCATCATTATTATCATTTTAATTTCTATTGTAACATTTTAACTTTACTACCAAACAAGGATATTATATATAATTGACAATTTCCTAGTATTTAAATATATTCTGGGCAAAAAATCACAGGAAAAAACTAAGCCAACCTTTTTGTTTACACGAATGGGTTTTCAGGCCACGAATGCCATGGCCATGATCATCAAATGAAAAGTCCAAGTATTTTAATAGTAATTTGTCGTTTCCATTTGTAATATTTGTGCTTATTCGTTCGAGATAATTGCTGAATAAATTCGTATCGAAAGACTTTTATCGCCTGTCGCAGCGGAGGCTGCAATTGAGAATATCGATAATATATTGAACAAATTACCGCATTCGTATATAATTAATTTTAATATCCTTCTCTTATTGCTCATTCTTCGTATTTGTGTGTTACTAATATTGTATTAATATGTATAGACAATATTTTGCTTGTTTACTAATATTCATAAAGAAATGGTTTACTCTTTACGATGTTTATCTTATATACTAGTGACTCGAGCGCGGCTTCACCTGCTGAAAGTTGTCATATAACCTAACTTAGGTACACGCTTTATCCCTAGCGGGGTAGTCAGAAAGAACGGAGCGCTAAACGCTACGGTCTCTACATACGACCGACGACGCTACGGTCTCTACGGACCTTCCTCTAGTATCTATGATTCTGTGTTTTCAAAGATCAACCGTGGTCTCCCTCTACCTCTCTTACCACTCACTTTTCGTCATAAATCTTTTTTGCCATTCTTCATCACTCATTCGATCAACGTGCCCAAACAAATGATGACCAATGTTGTCATGTAATAGCCAATTTAAACAAAACATTTACATAAATTGTAGCCTTTGTATTATTCTGATGAATGACCTACATTACTGTGTAGTTTCATCAAAATCAGTTCATTAGTTTTTGTGTGAAAGTCAAACACATCCATTCTCATAAACTTTTTTCAAACGTTTTTTTTCAAACGAAGGGTTTATTATACATTACTTATTACAGGTAATTTATAATCGCTGCGTCATAGACTGGTTGTGGTTCTTCACTCGAGGAAATGAAATATTTATTTAAATTTATATTTCCATTCCTTCGCTCTGGTGTCGAGTTAAAGCGAGGCGTTGAGTTCCGTCTCAACTCAGCACGCAATTTCTCCAGAATTCGGCGGAAAGTGCGGAATAGAGTTTCTTAAGACTAGTTCCCTCTGCCTACCCTGTTGTGTGCGGAATACAGCGTGAAGCTGATAAAAAGGGTTCAAATGTAATTCCGACTTAAAAAGAAACCTATCTACTTAATTAGAAAACGTATAAAAAATTGAACGCAGCGGGACTCGAACCCTTTCCTAAGTGTGGATTAACATTTTAAAAATGTTTAAAAAAATATTTAAAAAATAGCATTCTCTCTTGCCAACCGATAATTCTTAGTAATTATCTTTGGGTAGCGGAAATTTGTAAAAATCTCCCTACAGAGATGCTAACAACATAAATAAGTTGTAACAAGCGTATAAGAATTTCGACGTAGCTTGGCGAGAACGTATGGCTCAGTGGTCAGAGCGCCTGGTCGGGTTCCTGGTCGGAGGCGCGGGTTCGAGTCCCGTACGTTCAAATTTTTATATGTTTTCTAATTAAGTATTTATCTTTCCTAAGTGTGGATTAACACTTCAAAAATGGTTAAAAAAAAGAAACCTATCTGTTACTGCTACACACCCTCTTCTATATTCCAGTGGAAGTCTATAAAAATAAGTTAAACTGTACCGTAGATTAATCTTTACATATAAAAGCGCAGACTGACAAGCAAAAATATAATATTATATGTATTTAAAAAAACAGAATAATTTTGACATCACAGATCGACATTTCAATTTTATATGTATGTACATTGTGCATACGTGAGACTACTAAGCCAAGCTTAAGTCCCAAACTAAATTCCACACATCTGCACGACGCCTCTGGAATCCATTCAATTATAACCAGGATATGTCCGTACTTATACTCTAACATGCATACTCCCTGAAGTGCAGGTAAAACCCTATTAAATTCGTACAGCAAATTACGCGGCTCGTCTGCCGTACTCGCTCTGGTCTAGACCATCAGTCTGGAAGTGGCGTCAGTTCGTTCTTTATCTGTGATATTGATGTATTATGATGTTTGTATGTATTATTTCGTGATGTAGCGGCACACTGTCTGACATCTACTAGAAAAGTCAACGCGGTGCTTTGTCCAACAGAGAGTAGAAAAACGTAAAATATAATCGTCCCCGCACAACCGTCACGTTTTATTGACGTCCTTAAGCTAAAAAGTTTAAAATTGTAAAAATAAATAAATACGAAATGACAAGAATCTGACCGACATTTACATATTCTTTCATTTTTTTAATATATTCTCGTATCTACTGCATTTTGTGAAGTAAATAGAAAGAAGAGGTCGTCATGGCACATCGGTGCAACCTCTGACTGAACAGTGTCCACGCGACGTTCGTAAATTCGATTCCTAATAGCGAGTATGAATAGTTTTCATAAACGAGGACGCTTAGGCAACAAAATACAGAGCGGCGTTGAATTCCGCAACTTAACCACAAATGTTTTGAAAATTATTAAATAAACAATAGAAATCAATTCTCACTCTTTCATTTAACTGGTTCTATCGACAAATCGTTTTTTAAATACCTATAAATTGTTCTGCGCTATCAATTTTGATCGTTTCTTGTTCTTGTGTTTATATTAATAAATTAATAGTTTTTGTGAAGTGAAAATTAATCGGTCTATCAGTAAAGTTGATTTATCTTATTGGCGTATCAACATGTTATCAGAGTAGGCAATGGGAACCTAATGATAAAACACTCAGACGGTATCTTGATACTGGGCTTCCCCTGCCTTACAAAAAGGAGATAAAAAAATGTAAAGTACATTTCATAATGCATATGCCATTTCTAACATAACAAAACAAACAACGTTGAGCTCCGTATACTGTACACGGTAGGAATCCATTGCTAGTAACTTGGAAAATTATATTACAATTTTCACTTAGTGACCGTTCACATTTCACTCTGTAAAGTTGGATGGTACTTAATATAATATACTTGAGGTATGACGGTCGCGTGGTACAGTGGTACAGTGGGACAGCAACTAACTATCTAATCTGAACACTATGGTCATGGGTTTGATTCTAACTCAATGATGACGGCCTACAACAAACTAAAACCACACACTTTTCTTAAGGCAGGATAAATATTAGTTAGAAATCTTGTTGATGTTAGAATTCTATTTATGTCTAAGTATAGAATGTGGTGCTAGTTACATGCAATAGAAAAGCCTTTACTCGCATAGTCAAGTAGACGTAAACAATCTTAAGAGGCAGAAATGAACCGGTTCTAAAACTACTGAAATTGCAGTTAATTTTTTGGTGACATTTGTTAGGTATTAGTTTAATATATTTTTTTTATACTGTTTTGATGTGGATACGAAGTGGCACTTGTGTTGTTTTAAGTATGTGTTATTTATTTATAAAAGAAATATATTTATTTCTAAAAAGTATTCTTTATATTTCAGTATACCTCGGATTGACTGATGCCAAATGTTGAGGAAGTTTGAACTCTAAGACCCGAAAGTTATCTGATACGAAAGGTAAGAATATTTGTATAATTTTTCCACTTTTGAAACCTAGTGTTCACATTCCCACTTTGTGTCCAATTTTCGAGACATTGTATGTTGATTGATGGAACTTAACGCAACAATATTATAAACACAAAATTAGTAAGAGGTTCCAAAATTCATTTTTTCCAATAATTACATATTTGTAATAGAACGCAACTTTGTTACTCTTGTTGTAACATAAAGGGTATAAGGTTTCATTAAAAACAGACTTAGACTCACAGCAAGGTAGGCAGAGGAACTTTGTGTTAAGACACTCCGTTCCGCACTTTCTGCAGAATTCTGGAGGCATTGCGTGTTGAGTGGCTCGACACCGTAAATATTTCATCTCATAGAGCGGGAATCGAACCCACAACCAGTCTGTTTTACAGTCACAGTTTTTGCCCCTGCGCCACGCCACGACTGGCCCTCGACTTATTTTAAAAATATCAATATTGAATAAATATACTAACCTCCTGGTTAGCGTACAACATGAGCGTAAAGTCAAATATCATATACATATATAGCTTCTACGGCTTTATTGGTAATGATAAAAAATTATTGTAAATTTTTATTTTTTAAAAAAAATGTTTTTGTCAGTATGCATTTTGTGACGGAACAAACTAGATCTAATAACTTTAACTTAAATAAAAAAAAAACAACGAAACACAAAATTCGACAGTGTCCCAGAGGCATGAACTCGAGGCCCTTTAGGTTGATACTCTTAAACAGTTTCTAAATATCCATATCTTCTTATTAAATTATAATCTCATTACCTATAATTACTAAGTAATAACATCTATATTTACGAATACTATAACACTTTGTAGTTTGGTTGATCACGGTAATCTCAGGAACTATTGTTTCGAACATAGGGTACATAGTACAGTTCATTAACTTATGAAGGCTATATTAACACGTTAATTATCCCAGTATAACACACCGTCTCTCGGATACTTCTACTGTTTCATATCTTATAAATAACTCTTTGTTTAATAATATTTTTTACGTTTTCCTGATGTTGAATACCACGAAGTCCATTCAAGCTACAGTATAATACGGGGTCAGTACGAACCAATTACACCGAGCAGAAACACGAGTCGATGAGTGTGAATGGTCACGTGGTCTGACAACACTGACAGGTGTTGCCATGACGATACGATCTGAATATTATATCAAATATCTTTAGAAATATGTTATTAAAGCGAAAATTATTATTTTTTATAGTGTTCTTTTCATAATTAATTTGACACTATGTTAAAACATAAAGCGCGTCTTGAAAATTGGGCGTAAGTAGTGAACGGAGTGTCTTAACTCTAGGTTCTCTTTAATATCAAAGTAAAATGTCCACTGTAAAGTAGTCAGATAGAAAGTTTGTGTGACGGAACTTAACGCTGCGTTTTGTCTTGTCTTATCTTACTAGAGCGAGGAAAAAAAACAATTCACCGAGTGGGAATTAACTGCTCGCCTGAACACGTTCCAGTGTCTTGAACTGTTTTTTCATTTAAATGGATTATTATAATTTTATTCCACATAAATTATGTTTAATCCATACACACAATACAGTCTGTTTTAATCCTGATTATTTATCAATACTATTACAATATTCGTATACATTTTAATTGCGATAAAGAGATTATTGTAATAAACACGTATATCACGTGTCGTTTTACATTCACCAAACGCAATTTCCTGAAGCCCGCTGAACTTTATACCCTCGTTATGTTATTGGTAATTAGAGATTTGTTTTGCGATCGCTTCGTAGAGTATAAAATTAATTTTGTATTTTAAGCATTTGTTTCTTATATTTGATAGCATCGTGGTGTAATTCGTAATTTTGTTGGATGCATGCGATGGACGTAGGTTTGAATCTTCTCCTAACCTAACTGAACCGGAGAACCTAGTGTTAAGACACTACGTTTCCGCGCTGTCGCTTAACCACCTCTAAGTTCTATTTGTATAATCAAAAATAAAAAATATAGATAATGCAATAATAAACATTATTTTACGTAGATATATTCTTTTACCTGAGACTTGGCTAGTATTAAGTTGTTCTGAAGCCTTGCAATTTTAAAATCGATAATCAATATTTTTTTAAATAATATTCCACTTACTTCATATAGGTGTTTTTAAAAAAACTTAAAATTATCTCTTATTTTTAGAGTTTATGGTTATTCAAGAAGAAAAAAACATAACCCTTATAGGATTACTTTGCTGTCTGTCTGTCTGTCCATCCGTCAATACTAATTTACTCAAGATCCGCGGAGTGAAAAAAATATCCAGATCTACGGCCTCTTGAAAAAGAAATATATAAGTGAACGCAATCAACAGATTTTAGAGCGTTCAACCTTAGTTATCCTAATAACTATGATATTATGATATTCACCGCCTAATCAGCACCTACATAATGTAAGTGACAGACCTATACTATTAAAGGAAATACATTCCGTTTCGTCGATATTTATCTAATGCATATCTCAATAATATTATGCCGATAGACTTACAAACTTTATCGTTCAAACTTTTCCCTTCCACTGGTTATCTATATGCAGTTATCTATATTCACCTCTTCATAGAACCAGAGCAATAACCAAGAGGCAGAACAAACATAAACTCTACAAGTTGGAATAGAGTTAACCCACATATTGCAAATTTCAAGACAATGAACAAGCAGCGACCTAAATGCGGCTTTAACTGCTTATACTTATTATTGTAGTATAGCCAAATTATACATAAAAGATTACATACTAAATTGTAGCCTATGTGTAATTGTAACTGATGTATAAACTATACTTAACTGTATAGTTCTATCAAAATCCGTTAGTAGTTTTTACGTGAAAGTGAAACATACATCCATCCTCAACAACTTTTATGTTTATAATATTAGTAGGATAGCCGTAGAACTGCTAAACAAAACATTTTTTTATCTCCACATCGTATCCCCTATATAACAGAGTAGACAGAGGGAGAGACTAAGCGTTATGACACTCCATTCACCATCTTCCGCTTAATTTTCGAGACATTGACGTTTGGTAGTACACAACGTACACAATTCTGCGATTTGTCTTATTACCAGAACGAAAATACAGAAAATAATTAATTCTAAGTGGAAATGGAAAATAAAAGGCGTGTTTACAGCGCCATGGGACCCTACAGTATAAAACTTGAAACTAAAAATGAACTAAAAAAAACGCTTTTACAATGACTTATAGGTTACCTATTTATCTATTAATGTGTGGGTTGGCTCTCTTTACAACCAAAGCGACTGTACGTGTACGGTACTATTGACTCTGATGATCAAAGATCCATGTTGATTTATATTTAACTTGTTAGGAATTAAGTAAATATTTACAATTTATTGATATTATGAGCTTTCATTTCCTTTAAAATATTAAAGTAAGGTTAATTTATTTACAAATAAAACCAAATAGTCTTCTCCATAGAAATACCGGAAAAAGTGGTGATAAAAAAAACTAAAGAGATTTTTCAAATAATTGTGTCGTGCAACAGCATTAATTAAATGTTGTATTTATTTTATAAGTAATCTGAGGCCGCCGTCGTCGTGCCGTGGGAGAGCTTCTTCTTCTTATTCACAAATCAAACCTACAACAAATGCCTCAGTAGACAAGATATTCGAATAAACTAATCAACAATGCAAATGTACTTTGCTATTCAGATATGAAGCGGACGCTCGTAATGTTTGACAATCATAAATATTAAATGAGCCTTTACGGCTTTAACGATGTTTTCAGCAATACTTAGTCAGTTATTTTTTTGAGCTTTCCTATATATAGTAGTAGGCAGAGATAAGTTAATAACAAGACACCGACCGGAGACCATAAGTCTTAGCTTTTTTCCCAATTTTTAGAAAATGCGTGTATAGTGGCGGAATTCGACACCAGAGGGAAAAAATGAAAATATATTATATATTCATTTTCGACACGACTGGCCTAAAGTTTGAATTTTATTAAAAATTTAAAGTATTTATTTACAATAAATACTTTTGTATTGATACGGTAGTGGCGCAGGAGCACAAACGCGTGACGTACTATTATTAATATTTTCATTTCTTCGAAGATGTAAAGTGAAAAAAAAATGTTGTGTGTATACCAGCTATTATTGAGATTTTGAGGTTTTTAACCGTCCGACTGTAGCCCTCGTAACTGTAGTGGCATATATGTGAACCTATTACTATTCTTTTCAATTTATAGTTTTTTTCACATAGATACAACAATTTTTTTTTTTACGTCTGAATAAGCTGATTGAGGGGCCAAATTTAATTTGCCTCGCTTTGTCTAAGCCGAAACGGAAAAAATATATTTTATTACCCTTCGTGAGGATAGAGCCCACAATCGTTGCGATTACAGTCAGGCACTACCCGGCTCCACTATGCCACCATGCTCAAAAAAAAAACTACAATATATTTTCATTAAATCAACAATACAAATAATATTAGGTTCACAGTACAAATGCGTGCCGGTTTAATCGCTTAAAACAATTAAAAAGAAAATATTATTAATATTTACAATTTTCGTTGAAATTGTATATTTTATTATTAACTAATTCCAAGAAAGCTAATTGTTATTTTTCACGCTAAAGTTTATTCGGAAATGAAATCAAATAATTCTAAACTTAAAGCCGTCGTGGCGTCGTAGGTCGGTGTCTGACTGTAGAAGTGACGGTCGTAGAATGAATAATTTCATTTTATCTCTCAGGCAATAAGACAAAGCGCGGCGTTAAGTTTTCCCACTCAACACGCACTGTCTCAAAAAATTGTACGGAAAATAGAGAATGGATATGCTGTAAATAGCTTGATATTGAATAAATTATCAAAACTTTTCTTGTCCAAAACACCAAAATTAATTTAATCAACTATATGTTATAAAGCAAGGGCAACAAACATATGAATTCGAAACTTTCATATTGAACAGGATCTATCCTATATCCCCAAGCGCGTGTGTATCCGGTTAAGAGGAACACGGAGCGCTTTGTAAGCTGCGACGATCATTAGAGAACTCGAAGTGTCACATAAAGCTCTGGGAGCGTACAGCTTTTGTAGCATAAGTATAAAGTTCTAAGAGATCCATAAATAACGTACGCTATAGGTGGGTGGGAGACGGGAATGTTGTTTTCCGGATCTATGTAGCTTGTAATGCACCGTTGTATCCAATAATCAATATAAATATATATATCATATCTATGTTTAGAAAAGAGGTAGCAGGATTTGAACCAGCCTTTTCTGCGTTATCATCAAGCTACGAGACAAAATTAAAATATATGCAACAAAACTCATATACAAACGAATTATTATAAAACATAGATATCAAAATAAAATATTTTGTATTTTTTTGTGTAAAATTTATAAAAATATTTCGCTGTGAAGTGTGAAACGTGACGGTGTAAACGTTTTATGATCACTTTTTAATTACAAGCCTAATGTTATTTATGTGAAAATATTATACAATATTGTTTTGTCATTAAAATTTATAAAATCGTGGCGCAATGTAATCTAACAGGTTCGATGACCAGTCGGATGTATGTAGTTTATAAATTCACGGTAAGAAAAAACCGTGGCGTTGAGTTCCGCCAACTGCCTATCATAAGTCTATCATATATCATTTCATAATAATTATCGTGTATACTTCCACAAACTAAGATCAATCAAATTGTATATGGAGTCTTTAAAACCCTAGAATTTTTATGTATTTATACAGACAGGAGTCCCTGCGGAGTAAGTGACCGTAATAAAACTGGCCATACCGATGGTCTGGGATACAAATTTACATTTCCTTAAGCCCAATCGTAAGAATAGAGGGTATATTAAATTTTCAGAGGAACTTTCGATGCAGCATTGCGGATTCCTTGGTACGCTACTGGTTAAGTTTCAATTATATGTTACTTCTTTTTAAAACAGCTATCTAAGACGCCACCATAGATAGAGCCATCGATCCGTGTGATCCCGGCCTAGAATAGGATCATCCTGGTACTGGTGGTGTCGTAAGAGGCGACTAAAGTACGTGTGGTAGAGTCACGTCGCCAGCAATGGCAACAGGCATGGGCAGACTCGACCGGATCATTACCACCCCCGGCATATAAAACCGGCGTGAAGTAATGGCTTTATGCCACTGCGTTTCGCATCAGGTAATGCCGGGTCCTGGCGCCCAACCCACCTAACAGGCAGGCAACGCACGTGTAGCTCTCTGTCTTTTCCATAAAAAAAAAACGTGCGTGCCCCCAATAAGCATTTCCTAAAGTGACATAGAACCCACAACCATAGCGCTAGCACACAGCAGCAGTCATACACTATTCCACTGCGCTTATTTTTTATACATTTCAAATTAAACTATTGCAATTATGTAATATATGGATATATACAAGACTAAGACTATCAAATGAAAAGTTTCAATTAAAATACACATCAGGTGAACAAACTGAAATAAAATAAAAAAAGCAAACATAATTTAAAAGCTAGACAGAGCACACAGCGCCATACAAACACGACACATATAAAAATGGAGTCGTGTCATGTCACTGGTGGTGGT
Source organism: Heliconius sara (assembly GCA_917862395.2). Taxonomy (NCBI): domain Eukaryota; kingdom Metazoa; phylum Arthropoda; class Insecta; order Lepidoptera; family Nymphalidae; genus Heliconius; species Heliconius sara. The sequence continues at coordinate 160,711 of OU860799.1, forward strand.
GACGTCACCGGTGTCAACATTTGATTTAGTTAATCAATGCAATCTTGTCACAATATTTACAACTGGCCCGTGCTTGTACTCTGTACACATTGTTAGCGTCTGCAAACAATGGAGTGATGAAAAAATATTAGTTTTGTATGTAATTATCTATACTAATACTAATATTATAAAACTAAAGAGTTAGTTTGGTTGAACGCTCAAATCTAATTAAATACTGGTTCCAATTGAAAAATTATTTTTCTTTCGGGGAGTCCATTTATCGACGGAGGCTGGAGGCTATATTCTATAACGATAGTCGTTTCGATGTAACCCACAGTACCTTCAGTCATAAGTAACTCAGTCACTTATAGTGTCTGATATGGCATACACAATTTCTTGCTATTTATATTCGACCACGTTTGCATTAATATTCCTGAAGCCATCTTGCCATTACGGAGAAAAATGTGGGAACTTCATGAATGGATGGATGATGTTTTCTTTCAGCTTCATAATTTATACCTCATATAACGGAGTTCATAAAAGGAACCGCACGCTTTTTTCTGACAGCAGAAGGCAGGGCGAAAATTTGTGTTAAGATTGCGTGTTGAACGGCGGAACTCAACGCCGAACACGTCAAATATGGCTTGAAAGCGTAATAATAAACTTTAAATTACGTAATATTTTGTATACAAAATTATATTAATAGTTGCGGGGCAGAGTGGAGCACACTTGAAGACGACCTACATAAATGATTGTATTGTCTTTTCGTTCAGTGCACTACAATGGCCCGTTTTATTCTTATTGAAACGAGACATTTTATTAATTACCCAAATGTACCTACTTGAAGCATGCTTTTGTAACTATTAAGACTTCTCACGTTAATTACGAATTCACAATCATTTATTTATTTATTATATTCATAGAATATTTTATTACAGGATTAATATATAAAAAAAATCATCGTTTTGTGTTGAAAAATATCATTAAATTTGGAATAATTTTCATACAAAATGAATGCATACGCCCGCTAACATAAATTTGTAGTAGTTTTTAGTTATAATAGTGCATACGCCCGCCAACTTCAGTTTATAAGTTGTACTTACCGTTGACTTACAATTTTGAAATAACCGAGCCATCAGTCAGATTCGCACTTAACCGGTATTTTATATGTATTGGGTTGAAGCACCTACGTTGTAAAATTTGTTCGTGAAAATCGAGTTTGCAGTCTCATCGTGAAGAGTCGCGTGTACATATTTCATTTATACATAGCATTATATTTTTATCATAATTATGTATTTCTCAACATATACACATACATATACCACCTATATGGTACACACATGCACGTATTCTCATCTGAACAATGGACGTGTATCTGCTAATGACGTTTAGTAAGGTTGTTGCCTTTATGTATTTTTGTATATTTTTAGGGTTCCATACCCCAAAAGGGTACAAAAATAAACCTTATATCTCTCTGATATCCGTCTGTCCGTCTGTCAAGATCATTTATCTAGTGATCGTGCGGATTTATAAACTGATTTTGCTGCATCTTTTTAAAATATAAAGAAGACATTCTGTTTTCTACTTTTCGACTATTTTAGATACAATGCCTACAGGGGTGGAGATTAATGCCGCGTTTTGTCTAACCCCACGGGACAGGCAATAGTATTTTTAAGTATAGTCATAATTCCTTCAAATGGGAATCAGCCATTCATTTCTCAACTACGCTAATAATATATATAAAGTAAAATATTCAATAATAATTTTATACCAATACGCTTGGGGCTTAAATGATCTGTATTTTGTTGTATAAAATGAGACTGACTACTTACTTTTTTGATATAACGTAAATTCTTTTCACTTTGTTATAAATATTACACTGTGTTTCTGGAAAAGCAAATTTTTTACTTTTACAATTTTTAATGTTGGATTCCTCAAAAGGAAAAAACCCTTATAGAGTCATTTAATTGTCTGTCTGTCAAGGCCGTTTAATCGAAATCGCGTAAAGATATTATGCTGAAATTAGTATCAAATATTTAGGGCTACGGCCCCTTGTAGCGCAGAAAAAAATAAGCTGCTAACATGAACAAAAATTAAGCTGTCAACGCAAACTTGCCACTTGCCCACAAACTTAAGTCTCAACTTTTATAAGTTAAACGACTTCATGTGGATCTTGAATCCTGAAATAGGTATGGAAGGATAGGTATTGAACCGGTTTACCTTTATTAAATTGTTTATTTTGAACGGAAAGACTAAATTATTTTTGGCCTGAAACATCTTTAGGCGCAGGTATAAACCGGACTGTTAGCGAGTGGCGACGGTTGCCGTTGCGACGGTGAAGCTGATTATTTATGCATATTACTTGTTCGAACACGTTCGATGTTTAACATTTGATAGACATCCCGTGACGCCTTTTTTTATAGCTTCACATTGTATCCCGAGTATATCGAAGTAGGCAGAGAGGTTAATTCCGCCCAATTTACGAAGCACTGAGACTCCGTCTCGTTTGCCTCTGTGTTGCGCCACTACAAATGTCATTTTGAATATCAAAACTCTATTGTATATTTTGAATGTCCTGTAAAGAACAATAATGATAAAAACATTAAGTTTGAAGGTAAAATAGACAGAAAAATAACAGCAGAGTTAGCGGTTTTGAACGTGAATTAGTAAAACGCTAGAAATATTTAGCAACGAGTTGCATCATTTACTTTCATCAATATCTTCTATTTCTGAATACCAGCTGTCAGTAAAGCACCGTTCACAAAACAAAATAAAATTGTGCGACAATTGTTTAAATTTTTTTTAGACACATTTAAAAATCTCCAGCAAAGTATTTGACTGTTAACAGAATGGTTGTGAGTTCAATTTATACTCAAGGAAATTAATATTGGATATTTTAATTTCCAGTAAGAAGACAAATAGTTACAGTTGACTATACTAAACTAGTATAGTCACAACGGGCAATGCTTTAAAAATCCGGTCGACATTGAGGAACGGAGTGTCTGTTATCTCTGCCTACTCTGTTACGTGCGAAATACATCATGAAGCTGATTTTTATTTAAAAACAATGTCTTAACACTGTTTTTTGCCAGTGTGATCGTTAAGCTTTTGATTTACGACGTCTCAGCGACGAGTCGGGCCGCGCTCTATCATTTTGACGGATGGTCCGCGTTACTGTTTTATTTACACTAACACCGGTTATTGTGAAAACGCTTTTAAAACAAACATCGATTAGCTTTGAGGCTTATTTTGTTTTATTACACTTATTATGAAGAAAATTTATTTTGAGATTTCTGTTGTAAAATTAATATACCGCTTACTGTTAGCGCAGTCCCGTTACCACAACGGTTGTGGGTCGATTCCCAATCCCGTAATTCATTCTTCCGTGAGTGAGAATCAAGTCTCCCGTTGGCGGCTTCTATTGTAAAAGTATTTATTTTAAAATAATTAAAGAAAAGAGATAAAAATTGTTTGAGCTCTTAGACCGAGGAAATAAAACAATTCATTTCTTCGAGTGAGAATGGAGTTCTCTATCGTCACGTTTACAGTAAGACGTATTACCGCTGCGGCACGACGGCCTCAATGTTTTATTTATATACGGTCAGTGGGTCTGTATGAGTTATCACTATATTCTCTTTTACTCTGCAGAAACACGATAGGATTAATTAATATTTTAAAAAATATTCATTTACATAAGCAAATAATTAACTTTTAAAGGCAAAATTAAAATCTGGATTAATGTCTTTTATGAAAGCTGAAAGAATTAATTAAAATGAATACCTATTCGTCTATGAAACCATCATTTTTAGAAAATATAGTATATTTTTTTATACTTTATAAAAATGACTTTATTAAAACTGATGTGCACAGTGGTTGGTTACATGCGACCAAAGAATGGGTTCATTTCAATTTCAGATTTTGTCAGGAATGGGTTTAATAATAGTAGAATAAGTAATGTCGACTACCTAAATATGCACACGTGAAATAAAACAAATATGATTTCCCAAAAACATTATGTAATACCGTTTTACATCTAGACTCATTACGACCGATAGACAACGTGTAGCCGAAACTACGCGGCGTTGATCGCTGAAATTTGGCATGTATGTTGATTGAGATGTTTAGGGGAGTACTAAGAAAGAATTCCTAAAAAAGTCCTACGACAACGGAAAACACGAGATTTTACGTTTCTTAGTTGACAGCGACAACTAGCCCGTTTATATATATTTTATAAACGCGTACACCTGCTATATAAAAAGAGATTAATATCGTAATTCCGGAGAATTCGCGGTAACGACGCGGTTACATGATTCGACTGAGTGTTAAATATATCCGGGACGGAACGTTTTGTACATTTTTATTTTAAAATATAAACTTTTATAGATTATGGGTTTTATTTTTCTTAATATATGATAATTAATTAATATTGTGACAGCGATGGATCCGTCACTCAACATGCGGTGTCTCAAAGATTGGTGAAAAAAGTAGTGAACAAAGTGTCTCAACACTCACTACAAGTAATAAGTGCAAGGTACTTATATGACATTTTCAATTACGCTTAATAATGTGGATAACACAAAGTTTTGACAAATTAGATATGAATTTTTGTTTACATGGTTGGTATATGAGATGGCTCGTAATGCACACGAAAGTTGCAAGTTCAAATCGGGGAATATTTATAGTTAAAAATAATGTTTCTCTAGGGTCAATAGCGAGCTCTGGCTGCCCTTCTATGTGCCGGATGCAGCACGCAACACTAACACATTAAAAAAAACTACAATTATTGAATCATGATTATTAAAAACTCTATTTATTTGTCCAAAACTGGTTGCTCTGATAGTGTTCCTTGTTTTCTATGCACATACACTCTACATGCTATTAAATTTCCAAATATTATATTGTATAACTTAAGCTGAAAGCCCGAAACAAGCCAAAGTTGCACAAGGTATAGAATATCCAACGTCTTCACTTAAACTATTACTAAGTTATATCGCGCTGTAATATGTTCTTTTATATCGAAACGTGAAGTTTTCAAAGGGAGTCTCCAATGGAAACGATAAGTGAAAGTTATGTGGCCTATTATAATTACAGTTTTGGAAGTTGGTGCTCTTTTCATGAAAACGTATGGTTTTTTTTTAGCTTTACGCTATACCCCGCATATAGCAGGGGCCTACCATGCTATATGCGGGCTACGCGGAATTCCATCTGCTTAGATGGTATCTGGTTTTAAGACACTCCGTTCCCGACTTTCCACCAAATTTCTAAGGCGATGCGTGTTGAGTGGCGGAACTCAATGCCACATTATGCCTTGAGTGAAGGAATGAAAATAATAATAAATAATAATTCATTCCCCCGAATGGAAATCGAACCCACAAATTTGAATTTATAAAATATATAGTTTAACTTGATGTTGCAACGAAGAAATGAAAATATTAGTTTACCTTAGTGAGAATCTAACCAACACCCGTCGCGCTCGACGACGACACGACGTACTCAGTTCTTCTTTTCATACAAATATTAAGCTTATAACATAACAATTAAAATCTCTACACGAACTTTGGCAACAACAACTCAAGGGCACCGCTTATCAATAGATAACACCGCCCACTCGACGTTTCTAATTAAAAATATATCTTATCACCTAAACTTCCCAACATGGATGATTATCAACTACTGTTCGTAGTTAAGTACGAACGCCGCGAAAGTAAAGTTTTTGGGTCTATTTTCCGTTTATTTTAAAAACTGTGAATACGGAAAGGACGTCTTTCAGTATTCATCGCCAGGCCTTATGTCAACAGGCTAAAAAGATAAATATGTTTGTGTGAACATTCTCGCTATTTCTATTTCTGTACACAATTTATTGTATGGAACTAGTATAGTGGCTACCATGATGATGTCTATTTAGAAACGCGGCCTTCAGTTCCACTCAATAAGCAGTGTCTCGAAAATTCCTTCTTGTTAGATTCCCTCTGCCTGCCGTGCTAGAAGTGAAGAAACGTGAAGTGGCTACTAAAAATATATCCATAACACTTTATAGACAACAAGGATAATATAATCTTTATGTAGTCCTTCATCTGGTTGACCTGCATGGAAAATAATTAATAATTATATCTGACACTTGGCACATTATAAGTGCCCATGGTGATTCCAACGCGAAAGGAGTAACGTTATAAAATGTAGCCTATAGCTTTTCTCAATAAATGGATGGTCCAAAATTTAAAAAAAAATAAAAGTTTAATCATTACTTCCTGCGATTAGAGCGTTCAACCAAACGAAATCGTCAACTTTATAATATAAGTATAGATTTGAACACACAAGAGCGGTTGCTACAATAGTATTGTATTTGGTATCAGCATCAGATAACAAAGTGAATCTCTGCCACACGTGGTTTGTACACGTGTTACAGATTAATATAGTATTAAATATTAATTCAGAGGCCGTCCGGTCGTGGAACTGCAGCAAAGCGATTAACTGTAACGTCGTCGTGGAACGCGGTGAATCGTGTATTCGATTCCGACTGGAGAGAATTATTTCGTCTTATCTACTAGCTTTGATAAGAAGAAAATGCGCGGTATTGAGTTCCACCACTTAACAGCATTGTCTCTAAAATTGGGTGAAATATGGAAACGATTGATATAGCCTCAAGACTAAATTCCCTTTGCCTGCCCTTCTATACTAGGGATGCACGAAATATATGTGTAATTATCATTATAGTAAAGTGGGGCAGTGGTTGGAAACGCGACGGCTGTGAATCCCATCCCTATTTGCGGGAGGATTATAGCCTTTACCAAGTAAGAGTAATTCCAAATTGATAGTAAACAATAATGAAGTCCGAGAATCAAACTCACAACCACCTTACATACTATCTACAGTTTTAAAGAACTATAATAGTAAACTTGTCACCTGATCGCGGGAAATACAAATATGTTATTCTGACATGTGGAAAACAATTTGGGTTTAAACGAATTTCACGGGAGCGTTGACGCCGCAATGGTTTTACCAATACGGGCGCACTTCCTCTTATACTCGTACACAGTGTTGTTTCGCTAATAACGCCATTTGGTCGGCTTTTTTTTACTTTTTTAATGCACTAATATTTGAACTCTTAATATATCCGTCTGTTTGCTGTATATCTTTTATTATAGCATTTTTTATTTTCCTTATATCAGAATTGGCCGAGGGAACTTAGTGTTAACACACCTTTCCTCATTTTCTGCTCAGTTTTGAAAACATTGCAATTTGAGTGGCACAATTCAACGCCGCGATAGACCCATATTCGTCGCGTTTATAGTCAGACACTGTGCCGCTGCGCCACGATGGTGCTAGATTTCTAATATTCAACATATGTATAATAATGTCTGAAAGTGGAACATACGCCTTCAGAAATTCGTCCAAGCACTCTAGCCAATTAAGCTATTATTTATGAGCGTTCTTTTCGCGACATATCAAAATTTATGTACACTTATTATAATGAAACTCAGTATATAATTTGAAGGATTTTAGTATTTTTAAGGTTCCGTACTTTTTAAGGAAAAAAGGAACCCTTATAAGATCAATATGTTTTGCCCGTTTGTCTGTCTGTCTTGACTGACAGACATGCCCTTTATCTCAGGAACGCTTGGAAATAACAAGTTGAAATTTAAACCATATACTTAGATCTACGGCCCCATGATTTCCTGATAAAAATATATTTCTATATTTATTTCTAAAAAAGATAGGGGCGTTTATGTCTCAAAAAATATTTGATATTGAATATCCTACTTCATGTGAGGTATCAGATGAAAAGGCTCTGCCTAAGCTAAGCCTGAACTTCAGGAAAAGCTCGATACCGAGAATTTTTGTACAGAACCCTCGGTGGGCGAGTACGACTCGCGGTTGTCCGGTTTTTTGAGGTTTTATTTAATAAGCTATATTTGTATGTTTTATTTTGCTCATAACTGACAAGCGAAATTGTTTTTATTATAAAAACATGTTTTTCTTAATCATTGCTGTAACTGTGAATTGTGACGTCATTCCAGCAGGATTGTCTCCAGATGTAGGATCTATTATACATATTATAGATATGTAACTTTGATATACCTATATCATAATATTAACTCGTTTTAAGGTATATTAGGTCCTATACCCTAGGGGTGACTATGAAAGCATATTATTTGAATTGGACTCAAAGTTCAATTTAATAAAAGCGGTCCTTAATGATTTTATGGTCATTGTAGGAAAAGAATATTATAGTTTATATAAACAAAGAATGAGGTATTGAAATAGAGCTCTAGTTAAAAGTTATGCAAAAGATTATATTATCTGAGAGCCACTTATTCGAAACAGACGATAACTTTTTTAAACTTTTAAAAAAATAATTAATTTCGTTCACTCTCTTCTGAATCTTTTCGCAAAGTTCCTTGGCAAAGTCCAAGTTAGAGTCGAGACAGTTCATTTCGTAGAAAAGCTTGTGAAAATTTTCACTCTTCTATTGTTATACGATGAAATATTTTTCACATCTTTAATTAATGTCCTTATTTATTACTTTGAAAATATTTCAGACAGTTAGGTATTACGACGGGGATACTTATTTTACGTCATCGTTTACTGGAAATCTTCTTTTGCAGCTTCACGCCTCACGCAGTAGTAATATATAGTATGCAGACTGAATCTAGTGTTAAGACACTCTGTTACAGGGTTGCCAGATTTTGTTTAGGGAAAAAATGGGACATTTATTGCTGGAATTGTTAGTAACTTATTACAAAAAATAAAAGTATTAAAAATAATTATCTAAATGCGAGGAATAATTCACGGTCGTACCGTGTCTGACCCGAAAACGAGACACTTAAAATTTGGGCTAAAAACTGGGGTGTCCTGCCAAAATCGGGACTTCTGACAACTCTGTTCCGTTTCACGTTTGCAGAATTCGAAGCATTCAAGGCATTTCGGGGATCGAACCCACACATTCGTCGCCTTGTGCCCCTGCGCCATGACGGCCTCAAAGAAAAAAGAAATGATTTCTACATAAAAAACATTTAATAATTTAAATATATATAAATATAATAAGTGTCTATACTCTAAAGTAATAACCATTTGCGTGATGTTCAATGTATATCAATCTCACGGAACAGCTGTATCGCCAAATGGGTATTTGATACGATTATCTATACGTGATTAATATTGTCATAAGTCAGGCTAGTTGCTTATTGTTCTAAGTTAAAGGCAACAGGTTAAATTTTCATCTATTACTCGTTTTGGTGACTATATGAATTCTACGTCGCACCTTGTCTTACCGGATAAAAGCAATAAAAATTACTTAAACTTCCACGAAAGTGTTTCAAATTCATAACCATGGCGTTTACAGTCAGCCGGTCGTCGTGGTATAGCGCTGTCCCGCTGTACCACGACGACCTTATTTATTGATAATAAATACAAATATTCCTTTAACTTAAGCATTTATTACGATATAATTTAATTTCCCTATTTACGTTTCCCACATTCAATTTCCCCATATCTATTTCCCCATTTAATAGCGGTGCCAAGTCTATATAAGTGTCAACGCTCAAATGATCGTACGGGATATAAATCAAATAAATACGTAATAACGTTATAGCATATCTCGAACTAACTGTTCCGGTCCACATAATATTTAAGTGGCAGAATATTTATTGGTTGTTACTTATTTCTTGTAAGTTCTTTTTTATTTCTTATTCTTATATTTTTGGAGTAAAGGGGTACCTAAAGTTGAGAACGACGGTTGCGGCTACATTTCCAAAAAAGGATGCATATAGATAAATATGTAAAATAGATAAATATACATAATTATGTGTAACCAAATAGTACCCTGTTATCTAATATTAGAAAAACCGACTGTTTGTTTGGTTGAACGCGCTAAACCCCAGAACTACTTATTGGAATTGAAACAATATTTTCATATTAGATAGTCAAAGTCAAGTCGCGCTTTACTTTATTTTGCTGGAGCTTACAAATGGAAATAAGTGATTGTACCGAGTAGAAATCGAACACACAGTCACCGCGTACAGCATACACGGTCAAATACTCTTCAATAACACGTATCGCAACATTTCCGGTCGCCATCATATTTAAGCGGCTACGGTTGTTTATTGGCTGTGAATCATTTACGACGGCTGTATCGCATTTCGTTTTGATTAAATGTCCTCACTCTTGTGATAGTTTTCGCTTTTTTTTTTCGCTTTTTTTATCTGTTGTTTTTGTGAGAATTTTTTATATATTCTGATGTTTAATTTATTTATGGAATTACACAATATATAAACTTAACAGTAGAACTTGAGATTTCTATTTTTACAAACACATCACTGTATTCGTCAATTTTTAATTATTTTTTAATTGTTTGTTGTTGTTTTTAAGGAACAACATTAAGCGCCGCGTTAAAAAAATCGCTGCGTTCGTATATTCTTATTAGCAGAATAACATAAAAACTGGCCATTTCATATTAACAGACTATTTTCTTTAATGCTTAATACAAATAATATTTTCAAAGCAATCTGTTCTGGCAATACATGGTGCGGCGTTGAGTTCCGTGGCTTAACAGGGCGGATATCGAAGACCTATTTATCCCTTTCCCTGATTTCAAATATAAATGACTCGTATAAGATCAAACCAGGCCACGTTAGACCGACAGGCTATATTCTTTTTACTGTTTCACGAAAATGAGATCAGTTTTTATAGCATCTTTATAGCACTATATACCTTTAATTGTGAACAGTGGCCTTAATGTATTGGATTTAGCTCAATGAATACGTCTAGAAGCAGCAACATTATTTCGTAAGTAGTCGTATATCGCACATAAAAGGGTAGGCAGAGGGAACCTAATGTAAGGACACCCATAAATATGGTTCCGTTCCACACTTTTCACTGAATTTAGGGCATTGTGTGTTGAGTGGCAGAATTCAACGCGTCGCTTTGCCTTGTTACTAGCGCGAAGAAATGAAACATTAAATATTTTATTCTCCGGGGTGGAATCAAAACCACAACCGCTTCACACGCTTGTACCTCTTCGCTACGACGGCGTATAAAATAATAGCAATATATTTTATTAATATAGCAGGGAATATGTTAAAAATGTATATATTTTGGTACATTCGCCTTATCTCCGCCTACTCTTTCCGCGCTTAACGGATATGTCTCATAATAATAATCATTATAATCTAATTTGTTATTGTTGTTATTCTCACTTGAGGCTCAGCACCTGTAAACGCGACAGTTGTGGATTCGTTCCTACTCTGGCGAATGAATTACTTTCGTTACAGTAAAAGAAAATAGGACGGTGTGTGGGGAAAAAAATGCTTGAACACTAAGTTCCATTAAGTGTTTTAGCACCAATTGCCAGTCAAAAGTTCTGAGATAACAAATATAAAAAAGTCACAAACACACGACAGTCGAATTGATAACATACCCCTATAATAGAAGGCGGTTAAAAAGCAGTATAAATTATTTCAGAATTAAAAACCACCTCTTTCTCACTGCAATACGAAATTGTAAGATGTTATATCTAAAACTACTTCAGTTCAATCTCCTATAATGTTCCTGATACCATCACCTAAGTTTGAAATGAATGAATTTTTTTATATTTAATGTGCAAAGTTGGCGTCCCTTTGAAAACCTATTTAGTACGTGGCTAGTGGCTGGCGTACGGCGACTGGCGAGTTGATCCAATGAAATGAGATTCTCTTGATAAAAGTTTAGTGCCCGTAAAATTTGTTTGAAGTGCCTTTTTAAAATGCTACGCTAGCAATTCTTCCTGGCTTTACTTGATAGATATGTTATAAGTAACGAAGCTTCACGATTTTTCCCTTATAGCAGGGAAGAGAAGGCAGAGGTACGACTGTGATAAGACACTACGTACTCAATTTCTATTGCGTATGGAGTGGCGGAATTCAACGCGCTTTGTCTTGTTACCAGACGGATGAAAAGGGAGGCGTCGCGTTTACAGTCTCATACTGCCCACTCATGCATAACAGTCCCTTGTTGTTTCTTATTATGAACCCTACGAGATTTATCACAATAATATACTAAGTATCTTACACCTTTTAATGCTCTACAGAAAACTCCGCGATGATATGTATCTATCTCTTATGAATAACCCACAATAATTTTTTTTATCATTTACTTCTTTCGAGAAATAATGGTTAATTTAGCTTAAATATATTGTTGATTTAATATAGATAACTTAGGTATTTTACAACATGTAATTTAAACGAATATTTTCCAAGATATTACAGATTTAAAATGCTAAGACAGCGGCGCTCCTATACATAGCGTATCGGAGGCTGTGGGTCGCTTGTATACGAGTAGATATGTTCCATTCATTCATTTTTACTATCTTGCTATTGTAGAGATTTATACTAAATATTACATTTCATTATATAAATAGATCATAATTTCTCACATATTTAAAAACGATGATATACATCTTTATATTAAAATAGATTTACGAGTATTTAATATATAGACTATAGAGGGAACCTAATGCTAAACCACTCCATTTCCCACTTTCCACTTTAAATTAGAGACATTACGTGTGGAGTGGCGGAACTCAAAACAACGTTTTGTATTGTTACTATAGTGAGGAAATGAGAGCGTTACATTCTCCTGACTTTAGTAATATATTTTTGTACAATTGTTCGATATTCGATAATATAAAATATCGATAATTATTGTAGCTTGCTTACTTACTTAAATAACTAAATAATATCCTAACATTCTTGTTTCGAACATGTTTCTTGAGATAATAATGAAAGTGGATTTTATTTATTAAATATAATTTCAATCATTTCGTTTCTTATTTATTTGACAAAAATAATACTAACAATATTTGTAAAATTGTAATTACTTCATTATTAATAGTACTATTTATAAATCTACTTTTTTTTTTAGTGCTTTCTATACTTTTTTTAGTTTCACGCTGTATCCATCGTCGAAACTCTGCTGAGTGCGTATCCCGCACTGGGAACCCGGAAATCTAGTCAAAGTCCAAGTAAAAACACATCATTCCCCACTTTCCACCGAATTCTGAAGATATTGCGTGTTAAATGGCAGCACTCAACGCCGCACTTTGCCTCATTACCAAAGCGAGATAATCAAAAATATTAAATATTTATTGTAACCCACAACCTGTCGCATTTACATGCCCACGATCGTGTCCCCATGCCGCAATTTCTATCTGAATTTATTTTAGTTATTTATTTTGTGTATTTATTTTCACATGTATTTTCTTTAGAGGCTATCATGGCGCACAGAGAGCACAATTCACTATAAACGCGATAGTTGTGAGTCGATTCCCATTTTTTAAATTATGTTTATTCCCATTCCCTAGATTTAAAGATTGCGCGGCGTTGAGCTCCGTGACTCAATAAGCGATGTCGCAAAATTTGAATGTAGGTTGTATGTATCTACATTGCATGTGAGAAAAGCTGTGACGCTAAAAAATATTTTTTATTTAAAGATTAACCTGTGACTGTCGACTGTTATAAAGCCTCTAAGCCAGGCATCTCCATCAAGGCGGATTGAATGAACTTAGTGTCAAGATTATACTACTCTATAATGTTGCCTTCACAATTTTGTAGTCTGTAGTCACTTTGTGTAGAGTTCACGTTGTGTGGGGGAAGTAAACAGGGGGAAGTACTTTGTCTTGTACTCTCGACGGGGTAAGAATCGAACCCACAACAGTCCCGTTCAATATTTAGAGACTGCTCCACTGCGCCACAACGGTCTTTACATTATTTCCTTCATCAGTTCACTAACTTACAGTTTTGCTGACTGGAAATTATTCAGCATTTTATCTCGATCTCTTACTATTTAAACGCGGTCTCGCCCAAGGTAAAGGCAAAATGCTCAATCTTATCAAACCATCTGATCCGACTGACATCTGCAGATGTACTTACAGAGAGTTTCTTACGATTGTATTACAATACTTACATATTTATAACTTTAGATAAAGAAAATTGTCTATTGATGAGAGAGGCTAGAGGTATTCTGGCGCGGCAAGACAAATGTTATTTCTACAAGTTTCAAGTTATTCTGGATTTCAATTTCCCTTTGGGTATGTTTAGTTCATCGAAATATAGTGTGAAAGTCTTTGAAATGTGTTTAATATACTAATATTATAAAATTCGAGAATTAATTTGGTCTAGCCAGCAACTATTAGATTGAATCGAAAAAATATTAGTAGTGTAGGCTAAAGTCGGATCATAACATGTGGGTTTCGGTCGTTAATTATTTAAATATAATTTAGTTTTTCCTATTTTGTAGGCAGGTGAAGCCATCGGTAAAAGCTAGTCCCTAATATGATCGATACAGTTACAGTCGCACTTGTACCCCTAGGCCACAAAATAGAATATAATCTTTTACTCTTCTGTTAAACTAAATTATAATATATTAATTTCTTTAACAACTTTAAAAGCAAGTCGACTGTATTATAAAGAATAAATGATCTAATATTAAAAATGGCTCGAAAAATGTATACGAATTCCAACGTAACCCCAAGCGCTCTAGCCAGTTAATCCATGCGTTCTTATCGGGCTACATACGAGTACGTTCAAATCCTGCCACGTTACGAGTCTTACACGTTACATAAAATATTTTTCATTCTCTAGTGTGGACTTCAAAAATGTTTAAATATTGATAGTACAGCATGATGTTCCGGTAGTTAGGAGACTAAATTTTGCGATTTGGCAGAAATACCCCGCGTGTGATTTGGATATTGGCCAATACTGCATAGTTGTTGTCAGAGTAAGGCTTTAGATCTACCTATTTGTTGCTCGAAATTCAGATACTCTATTTGGTGTATATTATTATTATTATTATTATTATTATTTTTTTTTATGGAAGAGACACGGCAAACGAGCGTGCGGGTCACCTGATGGTAAGTGATTACCGCCGCCCACGGCCCCGTGCAACCCCAGAGGAGCTACAGGTGCGTTGCCGGCCTATTAAGATGGGTTGGGCGCCGGGGCCCGGCATTACCTGATGCGAAACGCAGTGGCATAAAGCCACTACTTCACGCCGGTTTTAAATGCCGGGGGTGGTAATGATCCGATCGAGTCTGCCCATGCGTGTTGCCATTGCTGGCGACGTGACTCTACCACACGTACTTTAGTCGCCTCTTACGACACCACCAGTACCAGGATGATCCTATTCTAGGCCGGGATCACACGGCACAAATAAGAATGTTTCAGCGATTTCAAGTATGTGCCAGTTTAAATGTTTTCGCAATTTGTGAAACCTTGCGTGGCGGAACTCATCGCCGCATTCAGCTAGCTATATTACTAGATAATTAAAGTAATATAAGTATTCTTCCGAGTAGGGATCGAAGTTACGACCATCATGTTTATATTCAGGCGTCGACCCACTGTACCATTATAGACACAATTATTATATATTTTTATTAATTAAACCTCTTTAAACTCGACGAAAAAACCGAAAGACCTTAAACTCGTCATATTCATTCATTCATATTTTTGGACTAGGTAGTTTAATTTAATAATTTTAAAAATATCGAACTTACATTTATCAGCAATCGCAATACTAGTGCATACGTGTGGTCAAATAAGCTTCAGTATGATATTTCCAGCTCAGTAATTTCGCCGACACCGATAGCTCTCTTGAGACCAATTCACGTACAGAAAGTGTCGATACGTGAGGCTAAGGACGATATATTACTTAACTACAGTTAAGTATTGTAGAAAATTTATATTATCCTCATGCATCTTAATTCGTCGGCGTTTAATTACGCCATTCAAGATACAATGTATCGAAAATAAGACGGTGCGTGGAGAACGTAGTGTCTTAATACTAGGTTCCGTTTGCTTACCCTGCTATGAAGGAAGAAACGTGAATACTACCGACAATAAGAGAAAATGATTCCATATATTAATTAGCACAATAACTTCCAATGTACGTAAATCCGATTGTTCCGTACGAGTTACTTCTTGTATTCGCATAATTTTAAAACGGAACGTTAAGTATTTTCGGATTTAAAATTAGTTTCAAATATTATTTGAAAATCCTTCATTCTTGGAAAATAAAAATATAATAATATAAAAAAGAGATTAACACATATATTGCATATCTGGATGAGTAGTAAATTATACGATCTACTTGTATTTTTTTAATTTCACGTTGTATCTTCCCGCACCAGGGTAGGCAGAGAGAACCTGGAAGGAAACCCAGAGTTAAGATATTCCGTTCCTATTAAACCGTATAATTCGATGCCACTGAGCTATGACGGCTATTAATTGAACTGTTACATCAAGATTTTTTTTTTATAGTCATGTCATTCACTTAGTGTAGTGAAATGTGCAAGAAAATATAAAGAAAACAACTTTCCGCTCATAGATGTGACGAGATGTAAATCCTGATGACGCACAGACGAAACAACGACTTAGAGAGTTGAAGTTTAGCATGTTAGATTAGAGGGGTAGAGGATCACTAAGAGAGGATTTTTCCGAACCGGGAAATCGGAAATACGGAAACGAGAAAGTATGGGATTTTCTATTTTCCGTTTAAAAGTCCGCGCATACAAAGTTGTGTGCGGTGACTTGATTCTTAAAACTAAACATCTTTTAAACATACAACATCAACTTGAGGCCAGTCGTGGCGCAAGGGCACAAGCGTGCTTCTGTAATACGACAGATTGTGGATTCAATTCCCACTCGAGGAAACGAAATATTTCTCGTTCTGATAACGAAGCAAAGCGCGGCATAGTTTCATTACTCAACACGTACAAGCCCAGAATTCGGTGAAAAGTTAGAAACGGAAGTGTCTCAGTGGAATCGGAGTGTATTAACACTAGGTTCTTAGGTTCCCTCTGGTTATCCTGCAATATGCGAAATATAGTTTAAACCTAAAAAAGAATAATAGTATATACAGATATACAGATCTAATGTGGGAATACCGTTAATACCCGTTAATAGCGTCTGAGTGTGGTGTAATCCTTTTTTATATGTGCTCGCGTTAAGTCCAGACATTTTAGGGTTCTTTCTAGAAAAAGTTTTATAGTAGATATTTAACATAATTCATTTCTTAAAAAATAGCTTTTTTAGCTTTTTTAGAAAACGTATAGAAATTTAAACGTAAAAAGTTTTTTATATGTTTTTCAAATTAATATTTTTCTTTCCTCAGTGTCAGTCAAACATTTTAAAAATGTTAAAAAACTTTGCGTAATTGTGTTCCGCCGATCAACACTCAATGTCCCAACTCCAAGCGGAGCGTGGTCAAAGAAGTGTCTCGATAGGCTGTATCTGCTTACCCTCCTATACCTACGCGGGACACAGCGTTAAGTTGAAAAAAAAGAGAATGTCATATTAATATTAATATATTAAATTATATTTAACTAGTACGGAACCCTGTACAATATTTACGATTGTAATAACAATTTATTTTCATTACTCTATGAGATTCACTTTAGATTCACACGCAGTGTTTGTTAAACAGACAGTCATAAGTTTGTGGACGAAGAAATAAATTAAATTTAAGAACCTTTATATGTATATACATATATGTTTATTTCCTTAATAGACTAAATAATTTGTTAGGAGATTCAAATTTCATTAACTCAAGTACCTATAATAAAACAAGTTTATCTGTTCAAGTACAGAAAAACAAAGCTATGACATTTTGCTATTAAAAGTAACTGACTGAAGGCAGTCGTGGTGCATAGGTATAGGTTCGATTTCCGCTCGAGAAAATGAAATAATTTATATTTTAATTTTGTTCTCTATGATAACGAGGCAAAGCGCGGCAATACTTCGAGAAAGCGGAGAACGGAAGTGTCTTAATGTCTTAACACTAGGTTCCCTCTGCTATTTGCGGCATACAGCGTGAAGTCAAAAAATATAAGTATAGATGTAGATTAATTTCTTCAAAAATGATAGAATTGCTTTAACTAATTGCTGACACTAGTTGAAACAATTAAAGTTGAATGCCATTACATAATTCATGGCTGTAAAGACGTGATTTATATGGAGTATCACGGCGTTCCGAGAACACAGCTATAAAATGGTTATAAGGATCTAAGAGGTAATAGTTTATGTTACTACAAAGAACAATCGTAAAATTTCCTCTCAAAATAGTCTATAGTTTATTTCGATCAGTGGTTCTCAACTACTGGCGCGGTGAAATAGTTCTATATATAATTCTTCTTACTTACTATTGATAATGCACAGAAAAAACTTGTTACGTAGAATGTTAAAATTTCACGCTAGATCCCTGGGGAGTGTCTTGTCTTTGAAGCGAATAGAATAATACAGAAAATCACCCATTTTCAACTAGATTTTACTTGCGATTTCACCCGTTTAGTATTGAAATAATAACCAATAAATTATGTATGATACAAATATCTGTTTAATTCCAACTAGTAGTTCCTAAGATTTACACGTTTAACCAAACAAACTCTTCAGGTTTATAATGATAGCATAGATATTGACTTTCTCCGATTTTACAATGATGTCTTAAAACGATTTGTCTTTGTCTTTGTATATCGAAAAAGAAAGACGAAAAGTTTGAGAATCTCTAGTCTGGAGAGATCAGACTAAGTGTTGACAAACAAACTAAAGTAAACAAATAAAATAATTCAAACTAAATATAAACCACTCTCAGTACTAAAATATAATGTTTCTGTCCTAGTAAATGCTCTAAATAAAGAAATTTAATAGCATAGTATTTAGTTTTTTTGTATTCAGTTTAAGATCCTTTGAGTTAAAATAAATAGCAATAATTCAACATATCTTAATTCGTTTTAAGCATTTTTAAAGTGTTATTCCACATTTAAGAAAGAAAAATACTTATTTAGAAAACGTATAAAAATTTGAACGTAGCGGGACTCGAACCCGCGTCTCCTGGAAACCGACCAGGAGACTAGTCGTGGCGCCGTAGCACGAAGTGTGACTCTAAAACCGACTGGTTGTGGATTCGATCCCCACTCGTGGAGATTAAATATTTACTTAAATTTATATTTCCATTTTTTCGCACTCAACACGCAATGCCTCCAGAATTCGGCAGAAAGTGGGGAACGAAGTGTCTGAACACTAGGTTCCCTCTGCCTACCATGCTGTGTGCGGAATACAGAGTGAAGCTGATCAAAAAAAAAAGATATTACAAATCAAATCAAATCGGCAAGATATTACAAGAAACTTCATAAGTTTCTTCTGGTTATTGCTGTCAGAAATTCAAACGAGTTAGTTTCTAGAGCAATTCTACATTTTCACTGCACCCAGCGTACCAATATAATGAACTCTATTTAATACGTAGCCGAATATAAAATATAAAATTCTGTTTATTGTTGTTCCCGTAGGCATTTCGGTAAAGATTTTTATAAAGTCAGTGCTCCCCTATACTTCTACGAAGTCTATATGCCAAATTTCAGCGTTGCGTTGTACGCCGCATAATTCAGGCTGTAAATTCTCTGTCTGTTACTCAGCGACGGAGCAATTTTACATGTTACGTATAGATGAACTCATGACAAAGTACATATATAACATTTATCTTATTTATCAAAATAGATATACATATTTTATTCAAAACGCTTATAAAGCTGACACTATCGGCCATTGCACGCGCTCAACGATGCCGCGGCGTACATTTATCTCAGTGACGTGCTAGCATTTGACATTCGCAGGACAAACGTTGTGGGAATTGTATGTTTATTTATATGTTTATTTTTGGGTTTTACCTACGGAAAATATAATATTACACATATTACACTGTACAATGGCAAGAGCACTTCAAAGAGACCGATGACCACTCCTTTTCCTTTTCCGTTCTCCGCTTTCGGTCGAATTTTGCATTGCATTGCGTGTGGCAAGTGGCAGTATTTAATGTAGCACTTTACCTAGTCACCAGAGTGAAGAAATAAAAAAAATAATTTCCCCTAGTAGAATTCGAACTCGCACCGTCACAGTCGTCATAAGAATCTATCCAACCGCGACGCGACGGCCTCAAGATTCAATACTAATTTCTTTGTAAAAAATACAAAGTTGTTAAGCAACATACGCACACACGTACTTAGGTCCATCCTTTGTTGTTTCTTATCATATTATGTCTCAAACCGTTCGGTCAGTAGCGTGCAGTATTTAAAAACAATCGATCATTTTGACGTTCCATTACGCAAAATGAAGGTCTATAAATTTACGTTTATGTTCGTAACGACGTCAGCGGAACCGTGTTGTTTGGAACATTATTTTTATTGCATTTTCATTGTTTACTTTATTTTAAGAAGAAATGTCTATTTGGTCACTCAACTTGACAATTGCGGGTGATAGTTGGAGTCAACGCCACGCTTTGTCTTATTAACAGAGCAAGGAAAATGAAGATAACAAATTTTTCGGCTGGAAATCGCGTTTAAAGCCACGTGGTTCATATATAAAAATTCTTATTCTCTTATTTTAATTAATTTTCTTCTAAGTAGGCAAAGAACAACTCAATGGCTTATTATTATATTTTAATTTTTTTTGTTTTGACAAGTACACAGCCTTTGTAGACTTTTCTCAATATTTGCATTTCTTCGCTCTGGCACCAAGGCAAAACCCGGCGTTAAGTTCCACCACACAACATACAATGCCTCGAAAAATTTGGGGCAATGTGAGGAAGGGGGTATCTTAGCACTAGGATCCCTCTGAACTGCTGTGGGAGGGATACAGCGTCAAGCTGACTTTATAGCCAGTTTATATAAACCCAAGGCCACTTATCGTACTGAACAGTAAGAATTTGTAGATCTGTCCTAATAATATAAAGATAAACAGTTTGTTTGGTTGAACGCGCTAATCATAGAAACTGGTTCAAATTGAAAAAAAAAAATTATAAGGTTTTTTATAAAGTTTTATACGCATTAAAGTTATTATGACAGATATTTTTCATAAAAAGATTTTTTTATAAAAATAATAAGAGAAAAAATAATATTAATAATATTCATCTAAAATGAAATCACTTTTTTAATAGGATTGGCAGAGGGAAACTAGTGTTGACTTCGTACCGACAATTCGTTGAGATATTACGTGTTAAATGCGGAAATTAACGCTGTGCTTCGTTAATCTTAGTGGAAATATATCCTTTATTATTTATATTACAAATGGGAAAGTTTGAGGATGGAAGGATGTTTGTTCCACTTTCACATAGTAACAGCGGAAGAAATTTAGATGAAATTTCACAGCAAGGAGGCTTATACATGTGAATTGGTTACAAATTATATAAAGATTTTATATAATTTGGCTTTAATATAATAGTTAGTTTATGCGAGCGAAGCCGCCTGTGAGCGGCTACGTAGTAGTCAAAGAAAAAGTAAATAATATATCACTATTAATAAAAACATATCACATTTTTTCATATTTTATATTAAAAATTTTAAAATACTTATCATAAATCGTATTCCGTTTATGTTCCAGGTTTCGTGTTTGCAAAAGAAAATTGAACCGATTTGGATTTTCATCATTTTCAATAATTATATGTAAGTTGCACGTGCTTATAATTATTACTATAAGGATTTGGTTTTCGAAGAGGGAGGACGGTGAAAGTGTGCGTTAACCCATTTTTAAAAGGGTTCCGTAAATATACACTTCTGTCGCGAGTCCCAGGCACTCCTCACTCCTCGCCTCGCGTCTTTATTGCGGCACACGGACTTATTAATGATTATGAATACCCGAGGAATCGAACCCGCAAACGTCGTGTTTACAAGTGCACGCTTGTGCTCCTGCGACACGCCAGCCTCAACAGACCGTGAACAGACATGACAACACTGTTTACAGCGTGTCCGCGTCAAGTAGTAGCTACAATGTATGCTTACAATATATTACTGAAGTAACATCAAACTACAACATTTTAAATAATTCCTCTAATGTTATTACAAACATAGATCTCTATGCTATGACGCTAACTATCTAGTTAGCATTTTATGGACGAGGATCGACGTTTAGTGCTCTTTTATTAGAGACGCCTCATGTTCGACCTAGTGATATACGTAGGACCGTCGTGGCACAGCGGCACAGCTTCTGACTTTAAACGCAACGGTTGTGGTTTTGTTTCTCTTTGATAGGAATAAGTTATTTTCATTATTTGCTGTGGTAACAGGGCATAGTATTTCGTCAGTCATCACGCAATGTCTCTAAAATTGGAAGGTGCACGTAAAACGGAGTGTTTTAACTCTAGTTTCCCTCTGCCTACTCCAATATAACAGGAAAATGTGCACTTACAAAAAAAGATTTTACTTGATGTATTGTCAACAATAAGTCAATATTCAAATTAATGTGACAGGAAGGTGTTGAGTACAATACACGTTGAGGTATTGTTGTAACAATAGGCCTATTCAAGTATTGTATCACACTTACTGGTAGTTTTGTTGGTAAGGCGTCTAACCTATTTTACGAGGTTTTTCTTCTATACTAATATTATAAATTCGAAAGTAACTCTGTCTGCCTGTCTGTCTGTGACATAACCACGGACAAACCGCTGATTCGATTGTAATAAAATGTTATGTAGTTGCGGGTACTTGAGGGTCTTGGGATGAGAATAGGCTACGTTTTTCTCATTTTTTTTGGTTCTTCGAGGAATTAATACATAACGGCCGAAGATGGGCTCCCTGAAAGCTTACATGGCGTACGCTGACCCAACCTTAGGAGATATATAATGAATTGACAAGTCAAATTATTTTATTCAAAATAAAAATTTACATGTTTTAGTTCTTGAACGTCAAATAATTTACCACCAGTTCACTAAAGTTAACGTCTCAGACCCGAGGAGAACCGACGCAAGAAGCTCAGTGGGACTTATTTTTTTAAGATCAATTATAGAAAAACACATTTTAACATTTCATTCTTAAGGCGTGTTATCATTTATATAATCATTAATTTAATAATAACCTTTAACACACAAAGTCTTTTCACAACTCTTTTAAATTGGAATATAGAACATTCTCGGACGTTTTCTGGGATTCTATTGTAAAAGCATACACATTGTCCCATAAAAAGGTTACAGGTGCAATAAGTTAGATCCTTGATATCAAAGGAAAATAAGGATAAATTAACGAATCGTTAGGGATCCATTCTAATCAGGAAGTAGGTCTCCTCCTAAAGAATGGTAAATTTAACTAGAAGTTAGCATAGTCTAATACAAGGTACTTATAAAAATCTGTGGAGTACTATAATATTGAGGCCGGTCGTGGCGCAGCGGCACAAAGTGTGACTGTAAACCGACTGGTTGTGGGTTCGATCCCCACTCGAAGAGATGAAATATTTACTTAAATTTATATTTCCATTTCTTCGCTCTGGTATCGAGGCAAAGCGCGGCGTTGAGTTCTGCCACTTAACACGCAGTGCCTCCGGAATTCGGCAGAAAGTGGGGAACGGAGTGTCTTTCCCTACGTTCCCTCTGCCTACCCTGCAGTGTGCGGGATACAGCGTGAAGCTGATTTATTTATTTACTATAATACTACTACTACTACTAATTTCACGTTTTATCCCTAGCGGGTTAGTCAGAGGGAACGGTGCGCCAAACGCTACGGTCTCTACAAACCTTTTTCGCTACACGTCCTCATGCGGGTCTCCAGTATCTGTGATACTGAGTTTTAGGAGGCTAACTGAGGTCTCCCCCTACCTTTCTTACCGCTCACTTTTACACGATGGTGATTTTATCGGGGGGCTAGCGCTGGATTTCCAAAAATGTATAGCACTAAATATACGCGATTAATCCGGTCGGTTAAATAGTTACATTTAAAAAGTATTAATTACTTAATTGCTAACATATTTAATAATTTTATACTTTTTTTTATGAAACTATTTTATTATAATTATATTATTTTTTACAATTTTAAAAATTGAAAATTAAAAAATTAAATTAGCTTCACTGCTGTACACAGCAGGGTATTCAGAGGGAATCTAGTGTTAAGACACTCCGTTCCCCACTGCTGTGTGCGAAAGAAAGTCAAATGGGAAATATTATGAAACATCAATAAATATTATCAAATAATTAAAATTTGTATTAATAATTCCCTTTAAAATTTTACTTGCTTTGTTAACCGTACACAGTGCATATATTTGATCACAAATAAAATGAAATATTTTATTCCGTGTACAAATGGAACCAATTACCATAATATCATTAACAGACTATAGCAGTTTTCGCTGTACGAGTACATACGTACAATAGGATATATATACGCATTACTTTTAAAAAAAATCTACAACACATGTTAGAGATTCAGTGTTGCACTTAGGTATATAAGTTATATTTATAGCCTCCAAATATAATTAAAGACTAAGAAGCGCAGCGCTTTTGAATAGTTTATGGACAGGTATTGTAGTATTTATACAACACGCTTCAATATAAATTACCAACGTTACCTGTGTAAAATCACGAAGAAGTTAGTCTTTGCAGTATCTTATTAAAGGCTGACTGACTTTAAATATAGTAAATAAATAAATAAATATTTATTTAAGGAATAAAAAATAAAAAAGTAATAATAATAAATTAATTTATATGTACAAACTGGCAACAAAGTTAATTATTATTTAACAAAATAAAATATAAATATTTTAAAATTAAGAAAATAGTAAACATTTAGAAAATTATTAGAATTTCATTTGTACTATTATTAAAATGAATGTATTATAATATATTTTAAATATATTAAATCATTAATAAATAACTTCTTACTTTTAATATACACGTAATACATCAAACCATTTAAGTTGTATATTTTGATTGTTGTAAAGTAATTATAATTATGTAGGTTTTTTCAAAAGTCTGCTCAAAAATATTTGTCCTTAACAAATTGTGAAATATACTTATTTTCATTTTAAGGCAAAACGTTATATCTCTGAATATCTACTTAGGTAGTACCTATATTGGAAGAAAGCGACGAAATATAATATATGATCAAACGAACTTACAAGAGGTGAAGTTCGATCATTATTACAGGCGTCGGTTCATTCGAATTTTTTAATGATTTTATGTTCATTTCAATTACCCAGCTATTTTTTTAATATTAGGAATTTTATTTACCTTATTTATGTCTACCTAATATTCTTTTTCGGTTTATTTAATTTGAGTGAAAAGTGAAAAAGTAAAAATAATCTAATTTTTCGATGGGAATCGAACTTTCAATTATCTTGTTCACGCTGGGCCACTGTGCCACTACGATGTTTAGATATATTAGTATATATAAGGCGTTATTCGAGACTATGTATAATTATCAGTAACTGAATATAACCGAAGCAAACGAAAACTTAAATTTATTTATTAAATAAAGTCACCCTAAGAAAAAGCTGTTATGATAAAAATTTAAAAGCTCGCTGATATTTGCTTTAAGCGAAGCTGGAGGTGATTTTGTTCATGCAACTGGAGCATGAGGTCGCATTTAAAATTGAAATGTTTTAGTTTCTTTCTAAAGAAAATTTAAAAGAAAATTTTACTAGATAAACCTAAATATGTACTTAAATATCAGTGCAACAAACTAAGTGCCGCTTATATATTAATATTAATGCAATTTATTAGACGGAAATAAATTATTTAAAAAAAAAATAATAGCAAAAAGAATACTATCACTCACGTGAGAGTGATAAGGTCGCCTCTTGATTGTTTCTGTTATTTTATATTGGTATTCCTATTTCTCTTGTATGTTATATTTCCTCTATCTATGCAATAAAGAGTTTTATCTATTCTACTTTTTGTTACAGTATAGAAACTGCTTTTATTGTTTTGTTGGATTCTACTAACTAGAATCTAGTTTCAAGAATATTATTTTTTAATGTCTTTAAAGTGTTATTTCACACGTATAAAAATTTGAACGTAGCAGGATTTAATCTACGTTAAAATTTTTATACGTTCAGGTATAGGAAAAAGTTCTGCTCACTGCACTGGGTGCCTTCTATCTGCCCTCCTATATGACATATTATAGTTACTTATTCGCTTGAGACGAGTATTGCGTGTAGTTTTAATAGTTTAAGCCGCAACAACAAATACAGGCACTCCGTCCGACAATGTGCGGCAACTCCCGTTATTATTAGAACATAAAATATTCATGAGGGAAATGTTTATATTTGCGGATCGCGGCGGCTTGCGAAACATCAACACTGTAATAACTAACGATTATATTAAAAAAGCTCCTATGGCCCAAATATTACATGGAAACGAATGGGGAGATTCATATCTGTTTGATTTTAAACGAATCTTTCAGATGAGTGTAAGAGAAAATACCAATTTCGTACCTCAAAAGGTAAAAACGGAACCCCTTATAGAATCACTTTGTTGTCCGTCTCAAGATCGTGTGGAGGTTATTCACGTCTACGGTCCCTTAAAACACAGACAAAATAAATGCAATCGATATTGCATTATTGTTGCGTTTTGTATGAAATTCGCCGAGAAAGTGAGAAGAAAAAAATCCGAAAAGTAAAAATTTCATAGGAAAAAAATATTACAAACTTTTCATAAATGAACGTTATTATTATTTCATTTTTAAATTAGTCTACATTTTTTTTGTCGAAAGCCAAAAAAAAATATCTGTAAATATTTAGAGAAATTAAAATATTATATTCTAAAGATACATACAAAAAAAACAAAAACACCAAAAAAAAACAACAACAAAAATAATACAACATTAAAAAATTAGAACCGAGCAAAAGATGAGCCTGGAAACTGAGTCTCATGTGTCACAATCACTGTAAGACTATAAACGCAACGTTTGTGGGTTCCATCACCCAAACCCAACTCGAGAAAATTATTATCTTTAATTTATTTTTGTTTACCCGCTTTGGCATTCGAAGAGCGGTGTAGAATTTAGTTAGTCAATAAAGCAATGTCTCGAAATTCCGTGGAAAGTGAGGAAGTCCAGATCGATGATGATTGTTGTGTTAGGATCTGGAGACAACGTACCATTTGCGGAGGGCGGCGTACATACATTGTTTTTCAACTGCAGGAAATGGAAAAAGGAGAATAGATTGTTTTAATCATGAGGTTCCCTCTGCCTACCCTACTATATGGAGGACAAAAAATTAAATAATATCTTAACAGCTATAAAAAAAATATTATATAAACGAACATTTAGCTTTTTATAAAACCCTATTTTTATAAAATTAAACTATAGGTCTCTGGTGTAAATCACTAGCGCTCTCTATTTAAAGCTCGAATATTGATGTTCAATATATTTATTTGTAACTTTTTTTTACACTTCTCTTTGTCAATTTGGATATCGAGTTGTTTTTACTCACAGAGTACACAAATAAATACTAACTAGAAGTAAAAATCATAAGGCCATGTTGTGTTTAATCTAAAAGTGAAATAACTTGCTTTACTATATATATTTTTAGCTTCAAGCCGCATCCTCCGATCATAGCAGGGTAGGCAGAAGGAATCTGGGAACCTAGTATTAAGTGACTACGTTCCCATTAAGACGTATTGTGGAGGAGGCATTGCGTGTTGATTGACAGAACTTAACGCTGCGATATGGTTGGTTACCAGAACGAGCAAAGAAAATATTAAATATTCATTTCTTCGACTGGAAATCAATCCCAGAATCTGTCGCATTTACAGTCTCACTTAAAAATGATTAATGGATGATGATTTTGGTTGTAGGTTCGATCCGATGAAATATTTACTTAAATTTATATTTCCATTTCTTCGCTTTGGTGTCGAGGCAAAGCGCGGCGTTGAGTTCTGCCATTCAACACGCAATGCCTCCAGAATTCGGCAGAAAGTGAGGAATGGAGTGTCTTAACCTTAGGTTCCCTCTGTCTACCCTGCTCTGTGCGGGATACAGCGTGAAACTGATTTAATTGATTTTTTAAAATATATAATTGTTGACCACATGGTTTTTAGTCCCCTTTGTTGTGGCTTACGTAGAAATATATATACGTATTTAAATGGAAACCTCGCTTTAGTGCTATTAATAGACATACGATTACAAAAACTCCGAATATTCATAAAGTTTATCTGTAATGAAAAGCTTTTCACATTATTGTTTGAATTAACTTATAATAAAGGTAAAAAACTGTTTCAATTAATATAAAACATAATTTAAAATAGATTTATTTATACGTTAATTTAGTATAAAAAACAATTGAAGCTTTACGCTTTAAACAAAGCCTTTCAAGGTAGACGGAACATTTTTATAAAATACTCCATCATCTACGCATCATTTCTCTATCTCCAATTTTGTGGTGTGGCGCAACTCAACACTGGTAACAGAGTGATAAAAATTAAAATAATTAATTGTTTCGAGTGGGAATCAATCCCACAGCCGCTGCGGGTAAAGTCAGATACTGTGCCTCAGCGTCAAGACGACCTCTGTGGCGACGGTTGTATTGCTTTATCATTAAAATCTAATTTCCATTAATACTAAATGTAAACCAAAGCATAGCAAAATAGATTCTTTATATAAAACAGATTTAATTAAGATAATAGTGAATTTAAGAAAATAGAATTTTTTTAATTAAATTTATAACATTTCGTATTTATATTTAGAAACAGTTTTGATCGTCACTCATAGAAATTTAGTAAAGTTACTTTTGGTAAATCCGTAGTGGCGCAGGGTAACGATTTTAATTTATATTTTTAATTCATATTTCTGGTAGACAAAGCGCGGCGTTAAACTCCGCCACTAATCGTGTATTGCCAAACGCAGTATGAAGCGGAATGTTTTAACACTAGATATCCTCTGCTACACTGCTGTAAGCGCAAAGCTTAAAAAAATATAAGGCATTGGTATTAAAATACCAATAAAAATGCAAACATTCTGCATGCATTTTAATTTAACTTTACAAAACATCCTGAATGAATTGTAAGTGAATACATAATACATATACAATACGAAGTTGGAAAATATTTCACCCGTTTCACACACTCGCGCAAAAACAACATAAATAGAGCAAACAAACGCAAAGCGCTAGTCGTAATTATGTTGTGGGTTCCGTATTAATATTCCGTATGTAGTGCGAAGACACTTCTTTATCCACTTTCTATCCAATTTTAATGACACTACCTTTCTCTCGTACGTTTCCTCTGCTTACCCAGATGTTATAAATGGAATACAATGTGAAGCTGGAAAAATTAAAAAAATATAATTGCGATTACTATTGAAACCGGTAGATAAATAATTCATAGTTATCTTGATTTTTGTCATACTTTACAAAAGGAATAAAAATACATAAAATAAATATTCTCCATAGAAATGTACATGCGCTGGGTCTACGTCCACGCTACGGTTCTGGGTTCCATGTCCCGGGAAATATTGACATTTTAAATATATTTTTTTCCTTGTACAATTTGTTTACTCGACGCGGCCTTAGGTTCTGAGGTTTCGTCGTCTTTGAGATAAATATAAGTAGAATAAGAAACAAAAAAATATAATTATTCTTCATCAGTGCTATATTTTGTGAATATAAAGAAAGACGTGTGTAGAATGAATGAAATGAAATAAACTTAATCCCTCCAGGGGCTTTCTCGGTCACGTCCATATTATTTTTTTCTCATATGAATAAAGTTATCATCGTCATGAGACGGTGTTTTCTTTATTATTTTTATTTATTGGCTATTTTTTAACTTCACACCTTAATCCCTAGCGGGTAGCCGAATAGAACGGAGTGCTAAATTTTACAATCTCCGTATAACACTTACACCTCGTCCAATGTCATCAATTTCTTCATACCCCCTGGGTATCTCATACTTCAAATGAAACTATTTTAACCGGATTAATCGTGTATTAATTTTACATATTATATATTATTTCTAATATTATTCATATCATCGATACTATACTTTTAAAGGTCAATCGAGGTCTGCCCTGCTCTCTTATCCCTCATACTTGCAAACTTTCCAACGATGCTCTTTACTATCAATTAAGACTGAAACAATGTATATGCATACAAAACATGTTTTTAAAAATGAATATAAGTTCACTCTGCCGACCCTACCAAACGAGGGATGTAGCAGAAGTGATTATACGAATTGTTTGACCCGACTTATATTATTAACGGTATTTTTAATGTTATAAATAATGAAGTTTTCATGTGTTTGGAAGTCATAATTACCACAAACAGTCAGTCTTCTAACCGTACCAAAATCAAACAATGTTGTATCATTTAATTTCACTTTCTTTTTTCTGTAGCTGATACTAGACTAGTCTAGTAATAGCAATAGACTACTACTAGTAGACTTTGCAACAACAAAATAATTTCGCTCTACTACTTCCTGATATTGTCGCGATCAACAAACAAACTCATAAGCTTTATATATATATTAGTATAGATAGATTCAAACGGAACTCTAAACTATTTTTGCTCCGTCCTCAAATTACAGTAGGTACAAACTCAGCTATTTTTCACCTTTTTGTGAGACTTTAATTTTAGATTATCCAAAGTAATGGCGTTAGTTTTAATATTTTCGCTGAATACCTTACATTGTGGACCATTATGTATATTATTTGAGTCGTGGTAGTTGACTTTATTTCATACTTTGCACTTTAATGGAATACCTCTTTGTAAGAAGTTTTTAACTGTTTATTTATGCTTTACTATGTTGGGATGGTTGTTATTGTGTAATATATTACAGAGACCGTCGTGGCGCAGAGCGACAGTGTCTAACTGTAAGTACGACGATTGTGAATTCGTTTAGTACCAATTAATCAACACGCACAGTCTTAATAATTAAGAATCTAATACTATGTTTCGTATCAATTAAGTAAGCCCTTGATATATGCGTGGTATACGGTAAAATAAAAAAAAATAATTAATATTTATATTATAGGTATACTTCGCGATAGATTTGCGTGCTCTTTATTGTATACAACTCGATAGTTTACAAATTGACAAAACGGAAAAAACAATCAAATATGTTGATTTTAAGCATTCGAACATTTAATAGGAAGCGCTTCAGTTACACTAGAGACCTCGTTCGATGTAAGAGTTCTATAAAAAGTAAATTATTCGTTCGTGTATATTTTATAGCTTCACGCATTTTTCGCGTTGAACTCAACGCCACGCTTTATATAATATATATCTAGAGGAGCGAAGTAATGGGGCCTGAACCATGAGTTGCCGTCCACATCATAATGTATTCAAATTTACACGACGCTATCGATATATAGAAAATATTTTGCTTTTTCAATATAACACTTACAAGGAGTAGCTCAAAAATAACTCATCAACTTTATTTAAAAGCATTGTGGCTCAGTAGGTCAAAATTTGACTTTTCACCTTCCCGCTCTGGTAAGATAAATGGCGACGTTTGTAAAATAAAACAATTAATTTGATACATCCCATACTAAACATAAATTTTTTTTTTTTAATTATAATTAAAATTATAATACAGCTCTTTCATAATAAGCTAAAGTGAGCTCTAAAGCTCAATAGGTGCGGCAAAGTGCAACTCCTCACCGACTAATTGACCATCGGTCGTTTAATTACCTGTCTAGACGGGCATTCATTAATTGCAAATTGTATCAATGCCTATTATGTTATATAGAAAAAATTGTTATTATTTTAGAATAATGGCGAAGTGAGGCTGAACCTGGCGGTTCAAACGAAGGTTGTGGATTCGATCCTCAGTCAGGGACATTAATTAATTTGAATTGCTTTCTTTTCTCCGTTCCGGCGCGGCTTTGAGTTCCGATATTGGTCGAAGAATTGCCCAGCTGAAGTGGCGGAAAGCGGGAAACATAGCGAAGAGATCCGATGGCCTTTAAGGCGAAAACTTCTCGAGTAGTGGTCAAGAGTTGGATGACGCTTAGTGAGTAGGTCCCACACCTAATGGACCGACAATCTGGTCAAGGTTGCTGATTGTCGTTGAAACCCTCGTGAAACCCATGTCTGTGTACATAGCAGAAAGTATCCGCAACCATTACATTTAGAGTCAGACGTTGTCCCACTGCGCCACGATGGCGCTACGCAACACATATGTACAGGTATAATTTAAATAAGATTTACATTTATTTTTTAAGTCAAAATTTAATGTAAATACAAAATTGTAGACTACAATTTGCTATTGGTAACAATTGGAAACGTAGAATCAAGGTCACTATATTGTCCTGTTCAAGCATTTTAATTAAGCTCAAGTATTTGCTGGACTTTCAAAAACTGTCAAGTGATAACTATTTCAGTGAAGTTGAATTCAATTACGATGTTTATAGTACAAGATTATAAGATGAAGTTAGTCCTATTCTTAGTAAGTTTTTGGTTTTTATGATCAGCGATATCCACCTTGTTTACGAGGTCTTGGTGCAGTGCAAAACAAATGCATGTGCGAACACTCAGTATCCAATATCTTAATACCATATTTCCTCCTCCAAGGAGAGAAACAAAGCGATACAGAAGTAAAAATAGATGATCTAAATTTAAACTTCTTGTTGTAAGGAGGTGATGTAGCGTTCATTACACCTTTATAATACGACTTGCTTGTATTGGTAACCACTTTGAAAGAAGAATGTGCAAATAATAGTTTAGGACTGAATTTGAGGAAGAAAAAGGTTCTCGTACTTGACAGAAATGAAGAAAGGACAGAATGCAATATCAGTGTAAATGGAAATATTTAAGAATCAGTGAATAAAGTGTATAATAAAAAAGTGTATATCTGGGAAGTATGTTTAGTTGAGATGGATGATATGAAATAGATATGAAAATATGTACTGCTGACGGTGCCTTAGCCACTACCGATTATTCGGCCGTATATAATACAGTGCTGGCGTTATTATACGGCAGCGAAACGTGAGTATTATAGAAGAAAAATTAAAGAAAGCTAAATGCTAAGGATAAGATCAATAAAAGAATATATAGAAAATCATGTGCTATGATGTCACGGTGAGAAAAAAAAATACATGTTCAGGAGGCTTAGGCTCGTCGAAAGTATGAGTGACGAAGGGCTGGCAAAAAATATTTTTTAATTTTTGCCTCTCCTACTTCTTGGACCTCACTTAACTTTCGAAAACATGGTATCGCTGATAATGAAGGAAGATAACGGAAAATGCATGACGACATTGTTGCATTGCTACGGATAAATAATATAAAACATGTAGCTAAAAATAATCATTGCTAATTTCTTCAACAAAAAAAAGAATAGAAGTGTTAAATTAAATTTTAGCCAAAAATTAAATTTTACAATAGATTAAATTTTAAATATCAAAATAACAGAGAGCAGATACTGTAAACGGAGCCGCCTCAGCGATTAATGAATTTTCGATACTATTTATATTTACAGCGCGATAATCTAGACAGATTTTGTTTAAACTGTTTTATTTCAAATATTAGCGAGCGTACTCAATTCGGCATAACTGCTGGTATCGGATTGTATTGGCAGAGCTTCTGACTGTAAACGCAATGGGTGTGGTAGTGGGTTCTATTCCCATACGGGAGGTTGAATTATTTTTGTGTCATCGATCAAGTTCAATGATGCCCTGCATAAATTATAATGGAGATTATAAGAGACTATTATAATCAAATTAAAAAAGTGCAAGTCCTTGCAAAAATTTTTATTCAAGGCCAATTTTTTCCAAAAGGCGTTTTTCATGAATTTAAGAAACGGTTACTTTTAACTAAAATATCTTAAATTTGATTGATTATAACATTTTTTTAGCTAAAAGAGAAAAAAAAACATTTGTTCTCAGCTTTACAATGTATCATATGTAAGATACTCAGTTTCAAACGCATCGCTCAATTTTCAAAATATTGCGTGTTCAGAGGAACTCAAAGCTACGCTTCGACTTATTGCCAGAGTGGGTAAATGAAAAAAAATAGAACAAAATTCACAACCGTTGCGTTCCCAATCAGACTTGTTGTGCCGTGTGATCCCGGCCTAGAATAGGATCATCCTGTTACTGGTGGTGTCGTAAGAGGCGACTAAAGTACGTGTGGTAGAGTCACGTCGCCAACAATGGCAACACGCATGGGCAGACTCGACCGGATCATTACCACCCCCGGCATTTAAAACCCCCGGCATTTAAAGCCGTAGTGGCATAAAGCCACTACGGCTTTATGCCACTGCGTTTCGCATCAGGTAATGCCGGGCCCCGGCGCCCAATCCTTCTTAAAGGCCGGCAACGCACCTGTAGCTCCTCTGGGGTTGCAGGGGGTCGTCGGCGGCGGTAATCACTTACCATCAGGTGACCCGCACGCTCGTTTGCCGTGTCTTTTCCATAAGAAAAAAAAAAAAAACTTTGTGCTGCTGCAACGCCTCGACGGCCTCATATATTTTAAACGAATTGAATATCCTTATTATCCCTACAAAGGTTTTGTAAACCGATGTTCTTATTTTTAAATATGACACTAGAAGTGTAGACGCAAATCTCAACTGCAGGTTTTCATCTCTCGCTCAATATTTCACGAATAGAAAGCAAAACTTGAAAATTTTATAGTCAGCAAAACCTTAGCTCGAGCGCTCTTCATATCTTTAAGTGAACTTATTGATGCCTGAGTTCATCTGAGATTTCATACATATTCATTTTGTTTAAGGTTTTTAAGTTTCTGAAATGTTGGGTTACTTCTTATTAAATATAAAAAAAATGCATTAGACACGAAATATTACGAAAAAAGGGGTAGAAAGTGGTAAAGGGAGTGTGCAATGAGTACAGAGTACTCTGTCTGCTTACAGCATGAAACTAAAAAAGTCATACATTTATTTATAGAATCAAATGACCTATTTACTACAATAGAAGTGCGTCCTTACTGCGTTAGCGATACACAAATTTCCCACCTGCGATAGACACTCAATTAAACCCAACGTAACCCAATAATATTCTAATAATATAATTAATATTTCGTCTGCACATGACAGATTTGCTTCACTCTATTCACAGCCACGTTACAACCACGTACAGCTAAACTGTACAAAACGGCCGTTAACGGCTGGCTGTTAGAGACAAGGTGAGCTGTACGATTGTGTGGAAATTTTCCACGTTGTAGAATGTCAAGGGGTCCGGTCTCCAATCCTGCTACGTTCTGTTAATTCAGTTTTGTTAAGGAATTTCAAAATTTTAATAGTAATATGTGAATGAATGTCATCTTAAAAATTTGTAACATTCTAAAACGTTTTGGACATTTTTATTATAAAATAACCTTAAAGCTCGTGGCGCAGCGGCAAAATGTTTGACAGTAAATACGACGTTTGGGGGTCTATTTCCACTTGATGCAATGAATTTATTTAAGCAATTTATTTTTATTTATTTATTTATTTATTTATTTTATTTCAGACACATGTCCATATTGTTTAATGTTATTTATTTTAACACTATGTATAACACTATTTATTTTAACAATGTTTTTTATTTTAACACTAGGTTCCCTCTGCCCAACTCTATACAGGGTTACGCATAGATGCCAACTCACCTCTACACCATATCCCTAGCACCGCTAGAGAGGAGAGCTTTTTTTTCTCTGGCTATATATATATATATATATATATATATATATATATATATATATATATATATATATATATATATATATATATATATTATATTCTCTCTCGTAATCTTAATCTTATTCTCTCTTAATCCGATCACTCTAGGTGAGGTTCACGAGTCATTAGTTAGTTGCGACTTCGGCTACTTGCATAGTCAGCTTAGTGAGTTGTCTAATGTGTTTCTTGTGTCCGTCATATCTATTAGGCGCACGTACTGAGTCTGTTTACGGATTTGGAAAGATTTGCTTTCATTGTAAATTTGTGCTCCTTTTCATATAAAAAAATATATTTTTAGATATGTTCTTGAGAAAACTATATCAGAAAAATGTATAAAAATTTAACGAGTCTAACGAGAGAAAAATCAAACACGCGATTTTTGAAAAGCGTTCCAGCGCCCTCACCACTCACCCATACTTTTATGCGATTGTTTCAATTTTCACAAATTTCCTGTTTAGAATTATCATTTAGCATTTGCTATTTATACTAGCGACTGCAGTAATTGAACGATTAAAATCGGTTCAATATTATAAAGTTTTTCATTGTTATGCTATCAATACTCCAAACAAGAGAGCCTGCCAACATCCAAATATTTGTAGACTACCTCTAAATGGTTCGATTACAGTTGTTTTCCCTGTCTATAGAATTAAAATATAGTAAACGCGTGAAAACGACCGACAACGAAATCATACAATCATATTTTTCACAAAAATATCTAAAACGCTAAATTCATCAACTTTGCGAATATGAAACACGGCGGACAAATATATTTAAATATGTCACGTGTCAGGGAAGTGGGTCAGTGGGGTTTTTATTATTGTTAATTCGCGTTGTGGGTGACCGCTATTACCGTGTAGCCTCTCAAACTATTGGTTTTTCTAGTTCTCCGTTCCCCACTTTCCGCTTAATTTTCGAGATATTGCGTGTTGAGTAGCGAATTTCAACGCTGCGTTTTGTCTTATTTTTTATAGTACGTAGCATTTATCACTATTATAGTAACAAAATCAAACACCTAGAGGCTTTTACAGAACTTATATTGCTTCCAGAGTAAATACCATTAGGCTTGTACAATGTCCATCTTAAATTCTTATACAATATGTTATTCTAGAGGACCTCCTTCTACTTCCGCTCCAAGTCTAAAAGTATATCTAGAATTTTCCGACCACATAAAGCGTCCTGTCATTAATGCCCTCTGATGACATTTCCATGATTGATGATTTACATTTTTATAATAAATTATTGCTAATATTAAAACTTATTAATATAAAATCATTACAATAGTATGTTAAAACAATTAATTAATATAAAACCATTAATAAGCTTTATATAAAAGCTTTTAAGCGCTGAGGTCAGTTATCAATATAATAGGTATATCAATATAATAGGAAATATAATTCTATAGGAAAATTCATCACTGCAAATCGTATGGATTGACTGATTTTAGGATACGTATCTACGTATACTTTCAATTCTGTACTGTGTATTATTTACCCATAAGTCTCCGCCGTATTTAAGGGAAATGTTTGAAAAGTTTATGTATTAGGATAGAATATTATGAAAGTATGTTTGTTTATATACACCACTCACTATATATTTTTAATTTTATATCTCCTAACCTCAAGGTTGTCTGGAAAAAATCGCTAATTAGCGATAAGAACGCCTTTTGTGCTTCACACAATGTAATGTGCATTCACTAAATGTAAGTTGTGATTTTGCTTGCTTTGTATCTGTGGTGTACAATAAAGTATATATAAATAAAAAAATAAATAATAGGAAATATAATTCTATAGGAAAATTCATCACTGCAAATCGTATGGATTGACTGATTTTAGGATATTTACTCCAAATTATTATGGCACAAGTCTGACTCTCTAAAACTGACCGTAAATCATAATTCAGTGGATTAAGAGATTAGGGCTAGATGACGGTCAGTCTTTAGCTCTTAGTCCGAAACGTTCGTTTCTTACCAAGTTAGAGTGGATCAAACTGTATGACTTGGCGCCGTCTTGCTGAAAGGACCATTATTGGTTATTGGTCATAGTGATGTTAAGGTTCTTAACTACTTTCTCAAGATGGCATCTAGATATACTTATGCCGATATTTTAATATCTTTTATTATAAGTAACTCCTTCATAGCCGCCAAACCATCACTGACGTCGGATAATATCCACGTTGTACTCTTTTAATTAATTGGAAAGCTTTTTAGACCTATAAACAAAAATACCGTCCTTTTGTTTGTTAAAGTATTACTCGATTGTAAAAATTTTCTCATCTGTAAACACAATTTTTCCGTGACCTCACTTTGCGTATCGTTTAAGTAGTTGTTATGATTTTACTACCCTATTCGTTTTTAAATTAAATTTAATTAGCTTCACGCAGTATTAAGTCACTTTGTTCCCACGTTCCGCCGAATTCTGGAGTCATTGCGTGTTGAGTAGTGGAACTAAATGCCGGAACGTTTTGTTTACACCAGAGCGAAGAAATGAAAATATGTAATTTAAATAAATATTTAATTTCTTCCAGTCGGGATCGAACCCACACCCAGTCATGTTTACGGTCAAATTTAGTGTATCTGCGCCACGGACTACTAAAACTGGACTTTCTAAATTATCATTTAAGTAAGAAATGACCAGTGAACCTCTTAGAGGCTGTATATCCTAAGTCATTTCTTAAAATACGCGACAAGGTCGTAAGTGCCATCTTCATCTCCCGAGAAAATATCTTTTGCTCTCTGACAGGATTTCTTCGAATTATT
This sequence comes from Heliconius sara, assembly GCA_917862395.2. Lineage (NCBI taxonomy): Eukaryota > Metazoa > Arthropoda > Insecta > Lepidoptera > Nymphalidae > Heliconius > Heliconius sara. The sequence goes on from OU860799.1 coordinate 198,830, forward strand.
TCTTTTACTACTTTGAACATCTTTTCAATACGGACACTATTGACTATGTACTATGAAACGCCAGATACTTCATATCAGAAACTTAGGAGGTTCCACTGTACCTATCAATAGCCGGTACTCAAACATTTGAATATATTTTAAAATATTGTATTTCGGTAAAATATTGTATAATATGTGGGTATTACAGAAGAAGAATGAAAGAAAGATGAATGCTGTGGAGATACGATCTCTTCGTAGGATATGCGGAGTCAGCCTAGCTGATCGAATCCGCGATGAAGAGGTACACAGAATGGCAGGTACCAGCGAGGATGTCACGGTGACAATGAAGAAGAACGTGCTCAGCTGGTTTGGGCACGTCGAACGAATGAGCGAGGAAAGAATGGCAAAAAAGATTTATGATGGAAAAGTGAGTGGTAAGAGAGGTAGGGGGAGACCTCGGTTGACCTTCGAAAACATAGTATCAAAGATACTGGAGGAAGGTCACGTAAAAAGCATGAGGATCCCCCGGAGGGCATGTATGAAGAGGTTGATGACAGTGGACGAGGCGAAAGAGGTATGTAGAGACCGTAGCGTTTGGCGCTCCGTTCTCTCTGACTGCCCCGCTAGGGATAAAGCGTGAAGTTAAGTTAAGTTAAGTTAAGTTATATTGTATTTCGCTTCACACATACCTACTTCATGTAATGCAATCACAGCGATTCACTTTTATTTATCACCAAATAAGAAAGCACAATATACAATCGTATAAAAATGATAAATTTCAAATTTAAAAGTAATACACGAGTATGTTTTTAATTGTAAGAGTATTTATGGCCAGACTAAGTACATTTTAACTTACATGTGCTTCTTTAAAGTAAATTTATTTTACATTTTCGGATACAGGTTCTACCCGTATATAGCAGTGTATAGAGAAGGAACCTACTGTTTAGACCAGTGATTCTCAACCATTGTGCCGCGGTACTTTTGTATGCCGCCAAATTTCAAAAGTGTGTCGCCAAATTTTGCAAATATATTAAAATTTTTGTCATAAACTATTTATACAGTATATTATTTACTAATACTAATTTTTATTTTTTTCTTTGAGTGCCGCCAAATTTTGAAATCGTTAAATTCGTGCCGCAACAAAAAAAAGGTTGAGAATCACTGGTTTAGACACTCCGTTACCAACTTCCGTCTTTTTGAGACTTGGATTACATTGAGAGGCGAAACTTAACGCCGCGTTTTGAGTTCTTGTTACTAGAGTGACGATGTAAAAATTATTTATTACTATCAAGTGGAAACTTAACCCACAATTATTGCCTTCACTGTCAGATTTACTAATAAATTAGTTCGTAACGCACGTGTTCTTTGATTTTGCACTAACAACATGTTGTATTTTAATTTTAATAGACAAGATAAAATGATTGATACTTTCAATGTAATAAGTCGCTGCCGTTAGGTCGCTACGTCGCTCCATCGTCAGTGCAACTTCCGGGAAACGCTTTGATCCCCGAACTAATCATGTATACAATAATCTATCTTCGTATAATTATATGTATATATGATCATAATATACTCATAGTACTTGTTAATATAATTAATACGCATATAAATTTCTTCTATAGGTATTGCTGTGGAACGTTGTTCTATACTGTTAGCTTGATGGTAGTGAATTCGATCCTCATTCAGGAGAAAGAGTTTTTTTTCATATTTTTTTAGAAAATGTATCACATTTGAACATAGCGGGATTGGAAACCGCCAACAAAATGAAGTTGTAGCTTGATTATTATACCTTTTGAGTTACTACTCATTTCGTCAGTGCGCTTAGAAAGCGCGGGTTCAAATTTTTATACATTTTCTAAAAGAATATTTTTATTTTCCAACTGTGGAATAAAATTTTGAAAATCTCTTTTTAACAAGATTTTCCGCGCTATAAAAATATCCATCAAAACACAGTATGTCGGATTCGGGTGGACTGATAACTGAAGATGGGCATTTTTTTAACATTTCCATTGTTACAGTAGTGAATGGTATAGATAGTTGATTATTTATGGGTCCATTTTATAAAGTCCATTACACTGATAAAGTAAAAGTCCATTATACTGATATGGTGTACGATAACACTAACTGTGTGGGGCACTGACGTTAAAAAAAACTTAAAAGATTTTTCTAATATTTCCGTTTCTATTAATGCATAAATAAGTCCTATTGTTACACGAAATGTAAACGAGACACAAATTATTTTACAGACTATACAGATGCAGAACAACTTAACAAGTGAGTTTGATGGAAATAAAAGCTCCTTTGTTGCGATGTCTGTATACTTCCCACGGCTCAGTGACAGTGGAGCATTTATACGAACATTTGTAAGCTTACAATAATACATTTATTGCTCATACTGGTAACAGGACAAAGCGCGGCGTAGAGTTCTGCGACTCAACACGAAATGCTTCCAGAACTCACTAGAAAATGAGAAACGGAAATGTATAAAAATATATATGAGTAAATTTGTACAGTAGAATTTGAAACTGTATCTCTTGCAATTTCTTACAGCGTTTAGTCAAATATTGGTGAAATTTAAAGATTGTAGTCAGCTGAAGAATATACAATTATACATTCATATTGATGTACAACGGTATTAAAATAACAACTTTGAAATGGAAGGAAAAAATTGGGTTAAATAAAAGTGATTGATCACTAAGCAAAATAAACATAAATGTATATAGCTACAATTTCGATATATTATCATTGCCTTTTTTTTGTTGGTAGAGCAAATCTGGTGTCAAGAAATAGATACAACCAAATTCGACACCATGTAGAGTTGCGAAACTGGATATCGCGTTTTTTTACCAAAGAAAATTTAATTAGCAATTGTACCGAGTGTAAGTTAGAAACCGACAACCATTGAGTTAACAGTTAAATACTGTCCCGCTGTGCCATTACGCACTATGGCCTCTAACCGTATACTATTGGGCATGCCTAAAAATTTTTAAATTTAATAGTATATTAAATTCTTACTAGAAAAATGATTTTTCACATGTCCTGTAAAAGCTCCAAGTAAAAGCTTGTGTAAAAAAAGGAACCGTTCCGTTTCACATCGACGAAGTCAAATCGTTTTGCAAATAATATAAAATTTCTTCGTAGAATTTGAAGCGAGTGATTTTTCAATTGAAAAGTAAATTTTATATCATTTGTCTCGGTGCTCTCGGATTTCTTACACCGACATCCTGCCTTACGTTTGCAATGAGAGTTTATATTTGATAGATATTTTTATTTCTAGATGCAATAAACATTAGATATATATTAAACTAAACTAAAATAAAACTAAGAACTTAACAAAATTGATATTTTACACTACGTTTTCTTTACTTTGTGTTTTGCCTTGTTGTATTTGTTACAAGTGGGAGTCGAATACACGACCTATCTCGTCTACAGTCGCACTCTTCTGCTCCTGCGCCACGACTGACCTCACTTACCACTCTTACTTCATAAATTAACTTTAAACAAGCAGTTACACTTTTAGTAAGAAAATTCATTCACATTTTATATCAAAACTGCAGTATAAAGTAGATTACGTGTAATAAACAAAGGAGGTCTGGCTGTAAATGCAACCGCGGGGTCGTAGACTGTCGAGTGTCGCCTCTAACCACTGTTCTGGTATACTAATAAAAAAGGTTTATATCCTAATTTGTTAGATGGAAACGAACCTAAATTGCTTTGTTTTAAAAAATCTGTGAAAAATAAAGCGGAGGACGTTAAAAATTTCAAACAAACGGGAAACACTCAAACGCATCGAAACGAAGGAAACAGTTGAATCGAATACTGCAAAATCATTAGACAAAGCGTCAAGGTCAATCGGCTGGCACATCTGTCATTTACAATATGATTGATTTTTATCGATTCAAAATTAATTTCTTTTTATTTAATCAGTAATTAATTAACACTCTAGATTTATTCTGGTAATTATATGCACTAAAAAGTGCGTTAAAACATTTAGACTTAATTAAAATTAATTAATATTTTATTTTCGCAGTACTCTCATGGACTATCTGCATGTAACACAATTATCAATCGAGCTGATTTGTTAATCTAAAAGCGGATATTATAAAATAAAAAATATACAATTTTTTTTGGCTCTTTACATTTGGGCCCACGATTTTCCGTCTCCTTTTAGATAGGACCAAATATTGTTTTTTATGCTTCACGCTACATCCTTATCCTGTCTGTGACCCTCCGTTCGTCACGCACAGCCCAATTATCGAGACTTTGCCGTTTAGTGGCGGAACTCAAAGCCGAACTTTATATTCATTACTAAAAATATATACTCACTTTTAGGTCGTCAGCCAATGAGAAGAGTAACAAATGAAACAAATCCTATGGAACATGACTATTTACATAATAATAAAATATAAACTAAGCATATCTGTATGTCTATATGAGCATCTCCTTAGAAACCAACCTTTTTGATGCCTCTCGAATGTCATATGAGCCAAGACCGTAAAAATACGAGACAAAAATAATAAAATCTTCTTAACATTCATATATCATGATGCTTTAATAATGTTTTGGGTCACATTCACAGTTATTTAGACATTCGTTTTTACTATACAAGTAACTTGATCTGACTTTATCTGAAAATATTTTTTTGATGAAAAGAAAAGATTTTTAACGTTTCAAATTATATATTGAATGTTTAATCAAAATCTTTCCAATAGTTTTTGAGAAGCGAACATCTGACAAACAGACAAATACTATAATATTGTAAGCTCCTTTTACTTGTGTAAAGATCACTAGATTTTTTTATTGAGCGAAGCGAAGCTCTTACTGGTCAAATGTGTGTTTCCTTGTAATGTTACTTCTCCCAGATCCTTAAACCTACAGCTTTGAAATTTTGCAGGAACGTCGTGGACGACAACGACGCGGTGATACCAGCGAAGTAGTTTGATGATAATTGTAATTGTATTTTTTAACTGTGGAACGTTTTGAAATACACGTGCACAGACTGAACTATTGAACGTAGATAAAGATACTTCATGCTCCAAATGCCGTTGTGGTTGATGATATTGTCAGTCAGGTACTGTCAGCCACGTTCTGTCAGTCAGCCGTTACGCCACGACTGGCTTACTTTATACTTCACACGTGTAAGCTCTTGCCACGAAATTAGCATTTAAATTATTAAAAAAAAGACGTATATTACAGACACAGGAATTAGATAGTCATAAAAACGTAGTCCTTAGAGATTTTCAGCCTGCCTTATCCGGCCTAGTGAATATCTAAAGCGATTTAGTAAATCCGAATCAGTATTGGGGCGTCTTTTATTATCTTATATTCTGTGACTGTTTCCCGAAAATGAAATAAAGATAGAATTATCTATAGTTTCGTTGCTCTGCCTGTAAAAAAGAATGGCAGTTACAAATTTGTGGAGAGTTGTTAACGCGATTGTTCGCTGCGCTAAATGCAGCGTTAGGTTTCAGCTAGGTGGAAAACGCAGTACTTTGACATTAAGTTCTCGCTACCTTCCCTGCGGTATAATAATGAAAAAAAAAATTAACCAGTAGCTGTCAAGACTACAGTGTGTCGCTGCACCTGTAAGGCCTCAACAAATTCAATCTCGACGAATTCCAATCAAATTACTAAAATATGAAATATGGCTTCACTCAATAACAAAAGGATTGTAATTAGTCGAGAATTTAGATCAGCCTTTTATTTACGTTAAAATTTTATATCGACTAATACTCGAATACTCGACTACGACACCTTACTTTACTTGAGGGAACATTTTAAAAGACACATTTTTAAATGTGTGATTTTTATTTCGCTAATTTATTATAGTGTAACAGTATAGAGCGGTATGTCGAGTATAGTAGTTATATTCTTATTTGTTTTATAACCTTATACATGCTGTTTGCATCCTATCCCTTACTTAATTCGCCATTTTGCTCTGCCTAAAGGTTGCCTGGCAGAGATTGCTATTAAGCAATAAGGCCACCTTTTGTATATTTATATATACTTCTTTAATATTTTCTGGTTTTTTTTGGGTGTATAAGAAAGAGATATTATTATTACCATTAATTTTGGATTAACAATAATAAAAATAAAAAAAAATCATACATTAACAGTAACTTATATAAATATTTTTAATATTTATATAAGATATTTTCAATATTTTTATAAGAGGCCGTCGTGGCACTGTAGGACAGCATTTGATTGTAAACGCAATAGCTGTAGGTTCGATCCCCCCTCAGGTCTCTACAGTAAATTATTACATTCAAATTACTTTCATTTCCTCGCTCTGGTGCACAAATCATAGCGACTCACCACGCAGTGGTTTAAAAATGAAATAGAGGGTGAGGAACGGCGTGTAACATCAAGTTTCCTTCGTCTACCCTGCTATGCGGGATACCGCCTAAAGCTGCATTAAATCACTTTAAAACATTATTATTATAAAACAACGATTAAGGGCTTAAGTTTGCGTATTCACTCATTTTATATCAACTTCTTCTTTGTCACTTCGCTCTTGGCAGAGTGGTCGTGGTCGTCGTTTTGAAGGTCGGTGGTGCGCCCAACGCCCGGTACATTCATAGAGAGGGCTATTGAGGGCAGCCTTCACTTGGTCTGTCCATCGCATGGTGAATCTGCCACGTGGCCTGCTGCCCTCAACTTTCCTTGAAACACATGGCGTTGCATGCCAATATCTCTTGTCGAGCGATATGTCCGAAGAAAGTGAGAATGCATGCCTTAACGATAGAGAACAAACGTTGTTTTATATCAAAATCCCGGAGTATGGACTCGTTAGTTCTAAATTCTGTCAAAGACACTCCAAGCATTTATCTCCAGCACCACATTTCGAGAGCGTCTATCTTCTTCTCCTCACTCTTCCCATATCTATATTCTCTTTTATATCAAGGGACCTACAAATATAAGTTTGTAGTGGTTTTTTTTCTATAAAGCACCTTTAAATGTTCAATTTTTAGACTTTTTTCCTTTATTTGCATTTTAAGTCTTCACTTTCTTTCTCAAATTTCATAACTGTAGGTTCACGGAAATTATACTATATATACGTTTTGAAAATGCAATACAAAACAAAATCGATGCATAAATGTTCGTATCTTTTAATTGCGTTAACTCAGAAGCTTGATTTTTGCTGTACTTTAAGGTACTATACACAATCTGAATATTTGACATTAACTTCAGCTTGATACCTCCACGCGATCTTGAGATAAATGGTATTTACAAACAGAAAAGTGATCCTATAAGGATTCCGTGTTTGCTTTTTGAGGTACGGAACTCTAAAAATCAATTTACTGCCAAATTAAATTAATCGTACAAACAGTTTTAATTAAATGCTATTATAAATTAAATTCTTGTTGTTGAAAAGGAAATTAATTATTTTGTTTAGTTTCAGATTTGACGAGCCGAGGGGACGGGGGCGCGGGGCGCGGGGCGCGGGTCGCGGGGCGCGGGGCGCGGGGCGCGGGGTGCGGTCGCCTTATAGGTGGGATTATTTGTTTTTCATTAAAAGTTTAGTTGATTCTTGGCTGGTGTGCCTTGGCGCTTCCAGCATTGATAAATGATTTGAATAGTGAATTAACAATTATATAATAATAACAGAAGAATGAGCGTGACTCTTGTGAGAAGTAGAATCGAGTCCCGCTACGTTCCGTTTCTTGTACGTTCCCTAAAAATATTTTTTTATCAGTTTTGTGGAATAACGTTTTATAAAAGGTACAAAATACTTTTTATATAACCTAAGTCTAGGAAAACTAATCGCGATATTTTGTTTTGAAAGGCATATATGGAAATGTATATGACTGTGGCCATATGAAGTATCCGTTATGGATAAGCGTGAAGCTTAAAGAAAATCAACTCGAGCAAAAGTTAAAATATCTTTTTAAGTGAGCGTCACACTGAGTGGGAATTGAACCTGTAACCATTGCGTGTACAGTCACATTAGGTACACTAATGACGTCAATTGTAATGTAGCCAAAGATCTTTGTTTTGTAATTTCTACAACAGTTTACGTTTTCGTCTCGCCGTTTTATGTGTTTACATAAAAAATGTTAACATAGCTGCAGAAATAGTATCATAGCTCTTACAATCTATAAATAACATGTTGTTTTCCAATACGTTATTTTAAGCATATTATAAATTTAATCATGTAACATTCGTCATTTAACACATTTACTAAACCAATAGGTATTACGAATATTCTACAATTTAGAAAGTATTATATTTGTTTTAATTTTTTTAATATTTACTAGCGTATTTTGGCAAAAAGGCGAGGGTTGTGGACGAGATGAGACGACCACATTGGTCTTCGGAAATATGGGTTATTTTCAATTCCTTTCCTTTCAAAATAGATAATATATAGACATATAATGAGAATATAACGAAATTATAATTTTTTCGTCAAATTCTGATACGTGCGTAAAGTTTTGAACAAAACGAAAATCAAAATAAAATTGAAGTTGATAAAAATGTCAACTTCAATCTTCTTAACAGTTCTACACCCTATATAAGGTCGGTATTGATTTGCATCTTCAATTATCAATTTCTCGAAATTATCGAAAAGTAAAGGATGACAGTTTTCTTCGATAATCAGGGATAATGCGATAAATTGAAGTTTTTTTAGTCTTACACTGTATATAGCTGGGTGGCCTGACGGACGCTAGTGTTGAGGCACTCCATGCTCCTTTTCGTTCAATTTTAGGGGCATTGCGCGTTGCCGCTTATTCTCTTTGCCAGAGTGGGGCTATGACAATATTTCATTCATCCAAGTGGAAATCGAAATCACAACCGCCGTGTTTACAGTCAGACGGCTTAGCAAAGACGCAGCACTAGCTAATTTGTATCTGAAGACGTTAAACAGACGTAGGCGTCTTTCAAGAGAAATAATTTGTAAGTTGAAATATTTAAAGCCAGCGTTAAGTACTTCCTAACGCCATAACGTGGTGTGATGATCGTTTAATGGTTTAGTCTCGTAAGCGCGCCAATATAAGCGTTTGACCCTTTCAAATTATTTAATTTCTTCGCTCCGGCGCTGAGGCAAAGCGCGGCGCTGATTTCCACAATTCAACAAGCAACGCCTACAAAATTCTGCAGAACGTGGACAAATGTTTTAATGGGAAAGTATCTTAACAGTAACTCCCCAAGTTCCCTCTGCCTATCCTGGCAGTGGGAACCTGCGCCATGTGCAGAATACAGCGTGAAGCTAAAAAAGAAAAGAATTTCTTTGTATTGTAGTCCCTTGTTTCTAATGACATGCTTGCATTTTTGCATTAGGTCTTTTTTTTCAAGAACAAAAATGAGCTTATAATCGAATCACGATACTATTTTCAGATATAAAAATTCAGTTCCTAAAATTTGGTCAATCAAAGCACAACTTCGAATGTCGTCATATTGAAAATAAGACCATCTATTGGTAGACAATATAGAATGGTCTATATTATTTATTAGCCATCTACACACCTACAATACATACATCGCTAATTGCGCACAGATGAAATATTAGGAAGGACACGGCGTTGAGAACTGCGCTATGTTATCTAAAACAATAACCAACGTAACGTCGATTACAAACATTCTATTTCTGTGCCACAGATCATCTTCGTATAAACAGGGCCATTGCCAAACTGTTAGCAATTAGATTTACGCAATGACAGCAATTTAAACAAATACTAATAAATAAACGTTGATTTTGCATAGTATTATTGTATTGGAAAATAAACATTATGCTTGCTTAAAAGGGTGCGACTGTAACGTGACGGGTGTCGGTCCGATCCACACTCGAGGAAATAAATTTATAATTATATTTCCATTTCTTCGCTCTGGCGTCGATGTAAAGAGCGACATTGAGTTCCACCACTCAATACGTCTCAAATTCGTCGGAAATTGGGGAACGGAGTGTCCTAACACTAGGCCTCCCTCTGCCTTCCCTGCTATGTGCAGGTACAGCATGAAGCTGATTTATAAAAAGGTATACTTAGATTTTCCTTTCCAAAGGTTGTGGCTTTTTTATTGTTATTATTTCTTATACCACAGAGTCACTGTTTGTATACTTATTTTCTATATTTATTAATATAATGTAAGTTTTAAATGTAACTAACAAGTGGACCAAGTCTTAATTAAATAAATTATTATTATTATTATTATACAATATGTCCTTAAGTGAGTCTAGTCATTTTTTTGAGTTGCCAATAATTGTGGGTTTGTTTCCCACTCACGTGGAATGAGTTACTTTCATTTTCTTGGTCTGTTAATAAGACGAAATGCGGTATTAATTTCTGCCATGCCAACACACAATGTCTCGAAAATTGGGCAATGCATGGCGAACGAAGTGTCTTAATATTGGGTTCCCTCACCTACCCTGGTATTTGCGCGAAACTAAACATGATTTTTTATATTATTATATTGAAAAACATACTTGCCTAAAAAGGTATAGTAAGTTTTCCAGGAATTTCAGAAAATCAGAAATTCCTCACTAGATACTTTATAGCTTTTAGCTCACAATTAAAACAATATTAAAAATTATGTTATTAAAAGTAAAAATATTATTTAAGATTGGGATTTGAACTCATGTTTAAGCTCGCTAGTAACATCATGACGTTATTATAATATTAGTTGAGTGAAGAAGCCGTCGTGGCGCAGTGGGACAACGTCTGAATATAAATGCAATAGTTATAGGTTCGATTCCCACGTGTAAGAAAGAACATAATATTTTCATACACTGGTAGAGAAAACGCGACTTTGTCTTCCACAACTCAACACTCAATATCTCAAAAGTTGGAAAAGAAGTGTCTTAATATATGACGACAACGATATGAAGAAATAATAATTAATTAATATTTATTTGTTTTCTTTTTTGTTTCAGATACATTATGTTGAAATACTGCGAAAATTATCGGCGATAATTGATTCCAAAATATGTAAGTACTGTAGTGTAACTAAACTAAACTAAACTCTAAGGCTCTGTGTTCTGTGTAAGACGCAATCCACAAATAGCAATTCTAAATGATAATATTATAAAGAGTCATCGTGGTAGTCGTGGTCATTCTTCCCATTCGGGGGACTCATTTTTTTTTAATTTTTTGCTTTGGTAACAAGACAGAGCGCGGGGTTGAGGACTCAATATAGATGTCTAAATATAGATGTGTCGTTATAGACATTGTATCTCGAATATTGAACGATGGTTGGGGAACGGACTGCTTAAGTAATGGATTCCTCATAGCTATTCTGCTTGCCATCTTATTTCTATGTACAGGAAATAGAGTAAAATCTCACCATGCGAAACCATTATATCCTTTAGTTAAAGAAGTCAAAAAATATAGGAGCGAGTAGGAATCGTACCCACGCACAGCTTTCTTTATCGTATACAGACAGACCCTATGCCGTTACACCACGACGGCGTGATTACATTATTTTTAGGAACATGAAATTTTACGAAAACGCTTCAATAGTAAACAAGTTCAGTTTATTTGTTTAATAATTCTTAGAAAGATATAATCAGTGCCTAATTGAAGTTTGTGAAAATATTTTATAATAATTTTCTAAAGAGGTATAGAATATTTCTCGCAATCCATTTTATTAGGTTGCTAGTTTGTCACACGTGTGATAAAATTATAATTTTAATTCCATTTTCGTAGAACTACTAATAAAGTAATATATATAAAAAGCTTTACTAAGTATTAATAAATATGACAAATTGGAAACGAAGTCTTAGCACTAGGTTTCCTTTGCTAACCCTCCCATATGTGCCATTAAGCATGATCAAAAATAATTTAAACGTTTTTTTTATTATTTTCAGGTAAATATCTACAAAGTAATAACTAAGCAAACAAAAATTAATTGGAAAAAAAAAACAAAATGGAGCTGGAAGATGTTGAAATGTACGGAAACGACAACTACTCCTTTGATGACAACGGAACATTTAACGCTACTTACGAGAACTGTCCTAACGTCAATTTACCCATAGTGTACGTGATTACTCAGATACTGTATGCTCTGGTGTGTGTCGTCGGACTTCTAGGCAATACGTTGGTTATATACGTCGTCCTGAGATATTCGAAAATGCAAACAGTGACCAATATGTATATAGTGAACCTAGCTATCGCTGATGAATGTTTTCTGATAGGAATACCGTTTCTAATTGTAACTATGTCGCTTCGCTCGTGGCCGTTTGGAAGATTTATGTGCAAAGCTTATATGATATCCACTGGAATAAATCAGTTCACGAGTAGTATTTTTCTCTGCATCATGAGCGCTGACAGGTACATAGCAGTTTGCCACCCGATAGCCGCGCCTAGACTGAGGACGCCGTTCGTATCTCGTATCGTATCCGCCGCTGCCTGGACAGCGTCAGCTCTGGTCATGACACCGATCTTCATGTACACCACACTAATAGAAAATGAAAATAGTCTATCATGTAACATAGTGTGGCCAGAGCGCGAGTTCAACAAAGGGCAAACCTCGTTCACTCTCTATTCTTTTGCCTTAGGTTTCGCGGCGCCACTGACTCTTATTTTTGTTTTTTACTGCCTTGTCATAAGAAAATTGAAAACTGTTGGACCAAAAAATAAATCTAAGGAGAAGAAACGTTCTCATAGAAAAGTAACCAAGCTAGTTCTTACTGTAATAGCGGTGTACGTCCTTTGCTGGTTACCGTATTGGGCCTTTCAGGTAGCATTGATATATTCACCGCCGACAGAGTGCGCCAGTCGTATTACTATCACCGTGTTCCTCGTCGCAGCCTGTTTCAGCTACAGTAACTCAGCAATGAATCCTATACTTTATGCATTTCTATCAGATAATTTTAAGAAAAGTTTCCTAAAGGCTTGTACATGTGCAGCTGGGAAGGATGTCAATGCTACATTACATGTAGAAAACAGCGTAATACCGAGAAAGAAAGGAGGAAGCGCAGCGCGTGCGCAGTCACGCGCCTTGGCAGAAGTGCGAGGGTTGAAAAGTCCAAGAGAAGGTGCTTGCGGCTCTAGATCAGAAGCCTCCACAGCTCTCACATCTCGTTCCGTGGCAGTAAGTGAAGCCCTGCACATGGATTCCCGTCCAGGTCTCACGCCACTCATAGCTCCAAACGGTCTCTCACACTCGCGTCTTTGAGTGAGGGCCTCGCGCCGCAGCCGCGACTCTACTGCCATATTTGAAGAGGACACTATGATTATTTCAATAGATTAGTTTAATTAAGACTGGTTTAACTGCGTGACCACCGGCAGCTGGGGGACATGAGCCCTGTCTCCTCATTTGTCGGCCCTAAAAAGTAAGTTGCTGTAACATTTATGAATATCAAAATTGTATGTTCTGTGTGGACCCGAGTATACGAGTACGAGTTCCTGGTGAATCTTTGTTCATTGATCAACCTATATATAGCATACATTTTTGCAGTGTTCGAAAGAGACGTTTTTGGCCTAGGGTTGTAACGATGAATTTATTAATATTTAGGTAGTCTATCGCCTGGCGAATAGTTTATACATAATATTATAACTATAATTATTATTGTAAAAATGTACATATCCTGTAAATATTTAATTGTCATAAAACTTTATTTGTGATCAATAAACTTACTTATTTGAAATCCTTGGTTTTATTTTGCCCAGTTATAGAATGGCATGGTCAGGAAATATTGGTTTTCATAAAGAGTATCAATCAAGTGAGATGACAGTGGTCGGGCGAGGCGAGGGGAGTCCGGGCGGGGTAAGAGGTGGGGAGGGGAGGACGGGGTGACATGGACATATACGCAAATACATCGACGTAAGCTGAATATAGTCTCGGGTTGGGCCGAAGCTGAATAGCCGCTAAGCCGTAAGAATACAATTCCATCAGGATATTACGGTGGCGAGCCGCTGTTATATTAAAAGTATACGCCAGTATATTTTCAGGGAATAGCCAAGTTATGATAGGCTTATTAAATTTATCACACTTAACTTTATTACTTAGAAAATATATTTTATTATTAAAAATATAATCTTTAATAATTACCGTTTTAAAGATTCAAAAGCTATACCTTATTAAAATAAAAATAAATAAGCTTCAAGCTGTATCCCGCACAAAGCAGGGTAGGCAGAGGGAACCTAGTGTTAAGACACTCCGTTCCCCACTTTCTTCCGAATTCTGGAGGCATTGCGTGTTGAGTGGCAGAACTCAACACCGCGCTTAGCCTCGACACCAGAACCCACAACCAGTCGCTTTTACAGTCACACTTCGTGCCGCTGCGCCACGACCGGCCTCGAATTTTAAACTTAACTTAAGTAAGCGGTAAGCGGGGTAGTCAGAGAGAACGGAGCTCCAAACGCTACGGTGAATAATTTTATATTTTAAAAAAAATAGTATATAAACATTTAAACTATTCTTCAGCAGTATTTTTATCCTTGATGTAACAAGAGCCAAAAACATATTAATTTTGCCCGTATTTATAAACCTGCTCCTATTTAAATTTGAAATTCTTGTTCAAGTAAAATAAACGAAATCTAAATACAGAATATTAAGACGTCGTTTATGTTTCAAGTGTAAGAAATCTTTATGTAATACTAATAAATTACATCGCCTCATAGACATCGCCATACAAATAAAAACCTTCATGTACTCTTATTATATTTGTCAGAGAGTAATCTGACTGGGCTTCATTTTATTAACATTTTTCCAGACGAAAGCCATTTTTAGACTTAGTGAAGTCATTATAAGTTTTTAGTAAGGTTTCGCTTGTTTTTTTATGCTTTTCATTTTCTAACGGGGCTGAATTTTGTCTCTAAGAGGCTGTTATTTATTGGATACACCGTGAAGCCAATAAAAAAATAATTGACATTATCGTTGATCAGGATGAAGGCGCCCTTCATTTGACAGATAATATTTCGATTTCGAGGTGAAAGTGGCGAATGGAATGTCATCCACTTACAAATAACAAATATAGAGTAATAATTGAGTAATTTATTAACAATATCTCACTACCTATAACACTAATACTTACATCCCTTCTTCTTACCCTAGAGAATGCAAAATATAACCTGAAACTTAAAAAAGCTTTCACTCTTATCTGATTATTAAAAAAAAAATGTTTGTATATTAGACGTTTTTATTTTTGCAACGTGTGTTTTATTAATATAGTTTTCGAAAAAAAAGTACTTATTTTATTATTATACTTTTATTATAACACTTATTGTTTGTACATATTATAATATATTTCCGTTTGAATAAATCTTTACCTACTTTTTCATTACATAAAATATAAAAAGGAAAATACATCAGTATGACAGGTTATTAGACAATCTTTCTTTATAATAACTATTCAGATATTTAGATTGCCCTAATTTCTAAATGGCCGTGATTAATATTCGTCCTGCCACGTGAGGAACTAAGGCGCAGTCAAACGATCCTCACAAAGCTAACTCGAGTCGCAATTTGTCCAACCAGAAATATCTGTAGCAATTTCTGTCGTGAAATCTTCAAGCATTATTCATTTTAATTGAACTTACTCGTAGATGTAGCACGATTGTGTTATGTTCAATTTTAGATGAAATTGTGAGGTTGAATTTATATGCTTAAATAAATAAAAGATTTTAATTAAATACTTATTGCCTCATTGCCTTGGTCACTAGAAAGAAGAAGAAGACTATTTAAAGTGTTTGGTTAAAAATAATACTCCAATAGCAACGAAATTTCGTTTAAAATATGAGTAACATTTAATTTATAATTAATTATAAATCTAGTTTAGACAGACAGTAAAAATATTTTGTCTGTAGATTCAGTAATTTTGATTTAAATGGAAAGAGGGACACTTAAAAAGAATAATAAAAAGCAAAAATATATTTTTTTAATTTCTTGTCTGTCTGTGTGTCGATTTGTATGGTCACATTTATCTATGAAAGTATCGATTTACTTAAAAGTTTCACCAATTGCTATATAGCAATCGCGCTGGTAAGATTCTTGGTCAAAGAATGACATTCGAAACATCTTGGTTATATGACTGTTGATAAAAATATATATTTCTGAAGCACTATTATACAATATTTTATACAATAAAGTATAATAAGCAAAATTGAATTGTTAATAGAGATTACCTTCATAAATCGTAACAGTTAAGTTTAAGTCGTAATTAATTCAACATAGAGATAAAGAACAATTCGATCTTCGAGGAAATATCAAGTAAATACATAGAATCTTTGGTTCGTTCGTTTGTTTGAAATAAATATATATAAAAATGCCTAAAAACATCCTATCTACGTGTACACTGTAATAACTATATATTTATCAATTGTACATTTAGCTATTAATATATGTAGTTATATATATACATGTAAAATAATAATATTTTATTTAATTAAATAATTAAATTATATATATCAAATCAATAATTTAAGATTTACAATTTTTATTAATGTCAATTTAAATTTAATGAAAATTAAATTATTAACTGACGTCAGCATATTTAACAGAATACATACATATACGTACATAATATAGGTAAAAAGTAATGTTACAAAATATAAACGTATAATAAATAATTATATATATAAATAATTAGGTTTGTGTATATATATATATATATATATATATATATATATATATATATATATATATATATATATATATATATATATATATATATATATACGTATATATATATATATATATATATATATATATATATATATATATATATATATATATATAAATAATTAGGGTTGTGTATCCATACCTATATTATAAATTCGAAAGTAACTCTGTCTGTCTGTCTGTCTGTCTGTTCAATTTGACAAGCAAATTATTCCGCCATATTAATAACAACCGTCGCTTAGCAACCGTTGCTATGCAACAAGAAACTTTGTTGTTTCCATGCTTAAGTGCGCTGACTCAGCCTTAAGAGACATTATATAAAAATAATATTTTATAAAAATACTGTCCTTTACAAAATCTATTGAAAAAGTATGCGATAATATCTGTTTATCCCTGAAGGTTGAGCTACAGGAACCATTTTAATATATTTAATTTAAATTTATCGGAATATTATTAATGTGTTTTTTATAATTTGGTATTCATTCTTATCAAAATAAATATAATAACACCTTTAGCATTTTACCTAGATTAAAATTACATTTTACTAAACATCATTCTAAAAAATACTTAAGGAGATATCACTGATTCAAAATGAGCTAACCTCCGAGCCGCACGGTATGACCGACTCGAACAGGCAGACGACGTTGGTTTTGTATATTTTCATTAATTTTGGATCTACTGATAATTTTTATGTGGTTATTTGCTGTTTATTATTAATTTATATTTTTCTTTGGTTCTTCGCTTATTCGAGTAGGAGATTGGTTAGAATTTTTTAATTTCTTGGTGTGGTGTAAGTTTCGGCTCTGGGCGGCATCGGCATAACATTATTTAAGTATTGAGGAAAGAATGGTTGGTTATTTCAGTTAGGTTATCTATACCGTTGTTATACACTTTATAAATCGTAATTTTATTTTTTAGGGATTTTATTTATTATTGCTCGCAACAATTTCGTATTTAATGTAGAAGAGTTTAGTTATTTCATTTAGTATCCATGTATGTGTGCATGGAAAACTTGTAAAAACTTTTTCCCGGAGCAGTATCTCGTGGAATTTCAGGGATACATAATAGTCGTTTTGTTTCTCCTGAACCCCCTATATCGATCACTGAAATTTCTATTTTCTTTTATATTTCAGTAAAGTAAAATTACAAAAAATCATGTATTGTAACGAGCATATTGTAATTCTTTAAAAAAATTAAATAAACTGCGACATGTTCGATAGCATTATCTATTTTTATAATGTATTATTATAATGGAGATTATAGATTATTATAGAATACGTGTTACTTTTAGTTTAAATACTTTTAAATATTTATTTTACGATGATAATATTAATATTATTTAAAATTATTAATATAGTTGGTTTTTTTTAGTTTTTTATTAATATTTTCCTTTGGTTACATTTACTTTTTAGTTCTGTTCATTAGTTACGTATTTACGTATTAGTTACGTATTTTTTTCTAATAATAAGAATTTTCTCTACTAATATTATTTTTCGTTTTTTTTTGATTATTTAGACTTATATTTTCTTACCAATCCTATTGAAGACTGAAAATAATTTCATAAATATATTTAATAAATATTCGTATAGTTTAAGCGTGCGAAGCCGCGTCCGGGTTCGCTAGTATTTTATAAATATCAAATATCAATATTGGTCGTATTTTTTAATTCAAAACATTTAAAATTTCTTATAGAAATTACAATAATGTAGTAAAAAAATCATACTGGAAGTCATTATAGTTGTCAATTAATTCTGTTTATTAAGTCAATAACCATGTAGTTTCAGTGTAGTTTAAGCGGGCGAAGCCGCAGTCAGGCCGCTAGTAATACATAATAGTTTATAAAAGAAACACGCTTTTCTATACGAAGTGCAACAGTGGCAAATGCTGGCATCTGTAAATCATATGAGACAAAACTACAGTGGTTTTTTTTTTTTTTTTTATGGAAAAGACACGGCAAACGAGCGTGCGGGTCACCTGATGGTAAGTGATTACCGCCGCCCACGACCCCGTGCAACCCCAGAGAAAGTACAGGTGCGTTGCCGGCCTTTAAGATGGGTTGGGCGCCGGGGCCCGGCATTACCTGATGCGAAACGCAGTGACATAAAGCCACTACTTCACGCCGGTTTTAAATGCCGGGGGTGGTAATGATCCGGTCGAGTCTGCCCATGCGTGTTGCCATTGCTGGCGACGTGACTCTACCACACGTACTTTAGTCGCCTCTTACGACACCACCAGTACTAGGATGATCCTATTCTAAGCCGGGATGACACGCCAAAAAACTTTTACTAGTAATATCTAAAAAGTTCCACTATTCAGGACCTGGTTCCATCGTCAGATCAGCTCGATGGTACCATATCATTGTTAAGTCTCTTTACCCTATATAATAATGACTGCCAAGTTTCACAATGATACAATAATTCAAATTCAATTTCTTAAATTTTTTAACGTTATTACAGAGTTACAAGTGGACCTATCAAAAATATGAAAATGGTATCATATTTAAAGAAAAATTACACATTTAGAGAAAAAATAAAAAAATATCGTAGCATTATTCTTTGTTTTTCATATCTTTGTAGGCCAAAAACGTATATCAATTTAGTAGCAGCTCAATAAGATATTGGCTGGAGTACACACACAGAGTGATTCCAAGAGCGTGGGTTCGAATCTGGCTTTGTTAAATTTTATGTGCTACTTATTTCCTTCAAGAATATGATTTTTTCCAAATCGATCGAGTTACACGATGTTTATGAAATATTATAAGTTTATTTTTAAGAATATAATCACATACATCACATATTTCATCTCTATAGAGATATAATATATAATACAGTAAACATTTTTTGTCTGTACATTTAGTAATTTTGAGTGAAATGGATAGAGGGACACCTAAAAAGAATAATAGAAAGCAAAAATATATTTTTTTAATTTCTTGTCTGTCTGTCTGTCGATATTTTTTTGTCCGCATTTTTCTCTAAAAGTACTGAACCGATTTACTTGAAAATTCACCAATAGCTTTTTTTTAACTCAACTTAATTACTAAAGTAGTTCATCAAAATCGGTTAATTAAAAAAAAGTTATCGTCACTTGAATGTACTAAAGGCATTAGTTTGCCTGCGAATATTATATAGCAATCGCGCTAGTAAGATTCTTGACCAAAGAATGTCATTCGAAACGTCTTGGTTATATGACTGTTGATAAAAAGAAAAAAATTTTGAAGCACTATTGCACAATATTTTATACAATACAGTAAACAAAATTGAATTGTTAATGGAAATTACCTTCATAAATCATAGCAGTTAAGTTTAAATCGCAATTAATTCAACACAGAGATAAAGAACGATCTTCAAGGAAGTATCAAAAAAATACATAGATTATTTGGTCTGTTTGAAATAAATCTATATAAAAATGCCTAAAAACATCCTTTCTACATGTACTCTGTAATAACTTCATATTTACCAATTGTACATTTAGCTAATTCAAAAACTGTACAGGAGTTAATATGCAATCATTACAGTTATTTTACAAAGAATATTATGAATCCTTACCCAAATCATTAATTGAACATTAAAGGCTATTTCTGAAGCAGTAAATTAAATTAATCTCTGACATCAGCACGTTTAACAAAGTTTAAAAATTGTTGTGAGACGTAAATTACAAAGGTAAAAAGAACATAATTTTACAAAAATAAAAATTAGCTTTATGTATATTTTAGAAATTATATAAATTTTAATTCAAAACAATAAAAAATTCTTATAGAAATTACGATAGTGTAGTAAAAAAGTCTTATTAGAAGTCATTATAGTAGTCAAACAATTCTGTTTAATTAATCAATAATCATGTATTTTAAGCGGGCGAAGCCGCGAGCGGGCCGCTAGTAATAAAAGTATTGTAAATATTTTTAAGGGTTTTTTTAAAATTTTTACTATGCGGTAAGAAGTAGGAAGCTGTATTTTTATTCTTTTTTTTAGGTTCACGCTGTATCCCAGTGTAGGCAGAGGGAACCTGGGAACTTATTGTATTGAAATCGAGTGGGAATCGTCGTACTATAGATACGATCCATCAAATAAATTTATATGATAGTTGCAGTGATGGTAGTTCGACATATTGAACGTATTGGCGTACGTGATCGCTATGACATACGATTTCACTAGATGGACTACCTTTATTGACAAATTTTCGGGTTTACTTCCACAAAATGTTGCCATCGGTTACCCTATTTCTCTAAATAGTATAAATAAATTTCTCCAATCGTGGCGCAGTGGGACAAAGTGTGACTGTTAAACCGGTTGGTTGTGGGTTCGATAAATATTTTCATTCCTTCGCTCTGGTGTCGAGGCAAAGTGCGGCGTTTAGTTCTGTCACTCAACACACAATGTCTCCAGAATTGGGCAGAAAGTGGGGAACGGAGTGTCTTAACACTAGGCACCCTCTGCCTACCCTGCTGTGTGCGGGATACAGCGTGAAGCTGAAAAAAAAATTGTAGTTTCGGACAAAGTGTGGCTTTAAGTTCCTCCAGTAAACATGCTATGTCTCAAAAGTTGGGATCAGAGTGACTTCACACTCCTCTGCAATAACTGCTATACGGGATATTTTTAATAAATATTAAACAATAATTTCACAGACGCCTTCAATACAAAAAGAAACATTGAAACAAAAGAGGCTACTCCCGGTCTCCTTCAATATAAATTAACGCTATAAATTGAAAATCACCCACGAATTAGGAGATAACTCGATTAAGGTCGTGAATAATTTATTACGAATGAAATCTTAAGACAAAAGAAGGGAATGAATTGAATTAAACGATACTGTAACGTGTTTATTATTAAATGTAAGATAAGATTTTTGTTCAAACATTTTTAGCATTACATAGCCTAGTGTCAAGACAATCCGTTCCCCGATTTCAGCACAAATTGAACATTGTGTTTAAACTGGCAGCACAACGCTGTTATCTACCAGAGCAGAAAAATAACCATAAATCAATCATCCGAATAGAGATCGAACTAGGGATGTTTCGGAACTTTGGCTTCGGTACCGATAGATCGGAACCTCCGATTGAGATCCTACTTCAGTTCCGATACTATTCAATCGGAGAATATCATCACGAGCCTAAAGCTCTTTTGTGTACTACGTCATTTGATATCTATGATTATTTTTATTTTAAGCGGCCTTTTAAATTAAAATCAGTAAAGCACCAAATATGTTTCCAGACGTGTACATTTTTATAATATTTGTTAAAAGGTACATTAGTATAAGCTTGAACTTATCACAACCGTGTTGTTTTTAAAAATTTAGTGACGTTTTTGTAAGTACTGCAAAATGTATCCTTTAGTAGAAGATCTAACCCACAACCGCCGCTTTTTCAATCAGACGACGAAGTCGACGTATGACGATAAAAATAACACATTTTAACATTTTATTATTATAAAATCTAACAAGATTCATTACATAGCATTTTCGCATTAGAATTCCCATTAGCAATAATTCTGTCTTCAACCAATACTCATACAATCGTTATAAACTAAAACTAGCATCGTACATGTGTCATTACGAGTCGTTTTGCACTGCCCGGTGGTCCGCGCGGCGGAGGTCCAAAAGATATTTAACTATTCATATTTAAAAACGACTTTCTAGTCTGCTAATTTATTTGCGGGGGCTTTAAAAAAAATCCTGTTTTTTCCCCGTTTTCGTAGGAATTTTGTGAAATCCTCTTAGTACCTACTCCTCTACACTTCCTAACCTAATTTTTTAAGTCCAGTAATTTCGTCTCTTGTGT
The DNA here is from genome assembly GCA_917862395.2 of Heliconius sara. NCBI lineage: Eukaryota > Metazoa > Arthropoda > Insecta > Lepidoptera > Nymphalidae > Heliconius > Heliconius sara. Next base: position 221,139 of record OU860799.1, read on the forward strand.
TGTTGTGTCTGTGACACACTCAGAAACGGAAGAGTTTTGTATATATATTATGGAGAATAAGGTAAATTCTTCACCTGAAATTCATACAAAAATCATTACATAAAGATTGATTTTCTTCAAGTCACGCAAATAGCATATAGCAAATAGTTTAGCAAATTAAGTTTACAATATTACAATTTATACTTTAAAATATAAAAAATATATATTTGACAGTAAATATTTGAACTTTTCTGGGTTTAATAAGGCAAATTGGTAAGTTGTACTAAATGATGTGTAAAATTTTGAATGTGATTCGTAGAAGTACGAATTTGGAGTTAGGTTGAAGTGACAAAACATACACATTTAAAAATAAAAATAATTATTTATTTGAATAATAATTATTTATTTGAATAATTATTTTCATTCTTGGCGTAGGAGCACAAGCGTGCTACTTACTGCGTGATAAATGAACCCGGATAGGTTGTGAGTTAGATTCCTACTCGAAAGATTGAAATATTTAATATTTTATTTTACCCACATTGGTAATCAGGTAGCGTGGCCTTGAGTACCATCTCTTGTCAACAGAAATGGGAACGAAGTGATTTAACACTACATTCCTAAGTTCCCTCTCCCTACCTTACTATACATGGGACAGTAAAGGGACAACTACCATTATATTTAACTATTAAATTGTTCTTTGATTTTCACGATTATTACACATTTTAAATGAAACTATGACGACGGACGGACGAATGCCACCTCAGTCTAACCGTGACCACGGACTACTGCAAAGTTTTCGAAACGTCGGCTTCCCCAAAATGTATAAAAATGCTAAATATACGCGGTTAAAATAGTTTCATTTAAAATATTAAATTGTAATGTTTATATTGACAAGAGTATATGTTGAGTGTCTCGCCGGCTCCTCTCTTTGCTTTTAGTACCTCATGTTTATTCAACGATTCAAAGGTGCTTGAATATATATTAGAATAAAGAATATTTAGAAATAGAATTTGAATACTGTCGCCGGATACCAATTAATACTGTTAGCGAAGGACCAATTGTCGTGAAGATCCACGCGGAAGGCCCTTGTCCAATGGAAGGTGACACACGACTTTAAAAAAATATTAAAGATTGTATTGTTACAAACAAGTAGTAAAGTAAATTTAAGAATTTCTTAAAGAAAGAAAACAGTTGTTTTTTTCTTTTCATTTCTAAAGATGAAGCAGAAATAAATACATAATACAACACTACGCCGCTTATATCAGTGTTAGCAGAATAAGTGTGTGTTAGGACATAGTAGTTGGCGCTTAAAGTTTATGGGATTTGGAGGTATCTGGTGGAGAGTTATAACCATGCTAAGAGTCTCACAATGGACACCGTCAATTATAATATTATTCTCAAGAAAATATAATTTAGCGAAAGTTAGATACTATTTTTCGCATCTTAGTCACCTAATAACTGCCAAAGTGACCACCACATGGTATGCCTACCCTGCGAACCTAGTTTAAGACAGTTCAATCCCAGTTTTCCACCGAATTCTGGAGACATTGGTTGTTGAGTGAGCGGAACTCAACGCCGCGTTTTGCTTTTACACCAGAACGAAAATATTTTCCAATATAAATTTAAATAAATATTTCATTTCCTCGAGTGGTGATTAAACCACTTTGTGCCCCTGCGCCACGACTGCTCTTAACTTTTGTTCCGGCCATCTATTTTATTAAGGATGCGCAAATCTGTGGAATTCAGACAGTAGAAGATTTAGAAATTGTAATTGATAGCAAGTTTACTTTATTACAGCTACGGACGGAATGGATGTGCTGCGTACAGAACGAGCACAAGAGATTTGTCAGACATCTCGTGTATTCTCTAAATAAAGGCAATCAAACCAAGTACACTAGCTTAAGATTACTAAACAGAACAACACATTTTCTTCTTGTATATCCTGGATTTTGCGAAGTTTTATATTTTTAGCTTATTGTGATGAAACTCACGTTTTTGATAATGAATATTGAAATGTACGTGACAGTTACGTTGTTATCATTGAGAATGGACGAGAAAGTAAAGAACCGTATTGAATATAAAAAAAAATTATTATTATTTATACTTTATTTGTATAAAAAATACATACTTAGTAAAGCTGAAACTTTGTGTCTATAGCAAATTTATAGCAAAGTAAGCTTCTTCCGGTTTATGATATTCAGGAATAAGTATGAAAGTGTAAAGAATAACTATCCAACTTAATAATATAAATTTAAAAGTTTGGGAGGATGGATGTTTGTCTCACTTACACGCAACGGATTCTGATTTAGTTTACATTACAGCTGGTATAGATTATATTTATATGAGAATAACGTATCGATCACAAATTACGTAGATATACGAATAAAAAAGCTAGTTAATAAATTTCCAGAAAAAAACAGCGTGAAACGTAAACGCTAATGAATTCTGTCCATCAATAAGTTGGAAACGACCTCAATTGTGAGTGATGTAAAAGCTTCGACAACTTGAAATGAAAGTTTGTTAGTGACAGCTCGAACATCTCAACTTACTGAGAGATCGATTAGTCTCCATTTCATACAAGCTAAGAAGTTAATTAGGAAACACATAGCAACAATCTGTGGCGAAATAAAAAAAAACAAGTCAACTTGAGCTGGATTGCTCAAAGTCACAAAATTTAATATCTATCACAACTTCTAAATTTGGGAAAAACCAACAAAACTTTTTGTAATTTTTTTTAGAGTTAGCACGAAACTTAAAAAAAACAGAAAAGGAGGATCCTTATAGGATGCCTGTTTGTCTATATGACTTTCTGTCCGTCAAGATTATATTCTTGCAATAACATGCTGAAATTAATATCAGATAACCAGGTCTGCACCTTCGAGTCTTGCAGAAGGAAAACGTAATGCTTAATTTTCCTGGGTAATCCGGACTGAATGTTATCTTTAATTACTTATTCTTGACTGACATTTCTAATTATTATATTTCGAAAACCTGACGTTTACTCGTGAGCATTTAATGCCACAAAAAACCTTAATTTTAGGCACTAAAAAGTAGCACAAAAAAGTAGTTCGTCCAACGTCTATCAAACAGGCTTTAACGATAAAGTTAATTTCGAGGGTATTTTGTCATGTGAAGGATATGTAATGTCATTTATTTTGGGAATTTATTTGAAACTTATCATCCACCCACAACTTTCTGTGCGTTTATTATTGACGTTAAGACGTAAAATGACAAATCCAATTTTTTGCCGTTATATAAAACCAAAAATACAAATTTTACTAAATAGCATTATCAAAAAGTCGTAGCACAGTAGGACAGCGTCTACGTTGTAAGTTCGATTCTCATTCAGGGTAATCGTATTTTTATTTCATCGCTTTGTTAAGTAGACGAAGTGTGGCGTTGAATTCCGCCACTCAGCAAACAAGGTCAGCAAGCGAAAATTTGAAATATGAGACACTGAGTGTCCGAACAATTTCGGTTCCCTTTGCCCACTCTGCTATACCTACACTACTGACAGATAAAACATTCTATTATTATTGTTTTGTACCTAGAAGTTAGTAGTATGACTTTGTATAGGTTTTTTTAAAGAAATATTTCCTTATTAAGCTCAGCAGCATATAATCTTATAAAGTACTTAATAAATATGAGTTTATGAGTTCTGTTTTACAAAGTGGTTTGAAGAGATCCCTAACATTGCGAGCGAGGACCCTTGAATTTCAAGTAGGGCAAGGGCAAAAGAATTTATTAAAATAAAAGGAATATATTAAAATAGTATTTTTTTCACTTTCCGCCTAATTATGGAACACAGCGCGTTGAGTGGCGAAAATCAATGCCGCGCTTTATTTTATTTCCAAAGCGAGAAAAAGAAAATACTAAATATTTAATTTCCTTCAGTGTGTGAACCCACAACCTTTTACGTTCACAATCTTACGTTTGTGCCCTGACACCATGGCTTGCTTCAATAATATAAAAAAAATTGACAAAAATCATTATTTTATATTATACGTTCAAAGAGCGTCTCCACGGTGTCAACACTAAACAAAATATGATTGGTCGGTACGCGTCGTCATGATGATGTTGACAAAAAAAGATATACTTATATCATAAATGTCCATGGTAAGAACAAACATAAAAATGTTGCCGTAGTCCGACTTTTTTGTTCTCAGTTAATGTAAAACAGAAAAATTAATAATGGAATTTATAACAGCGCGTCAGCTTAATATTCATATATTTTTTTGATTTTTGGCTTGGTTTGGGCACGTGGAACGAATGAGTGATGAAATAATGGCAAAAAAGACTTATGAAGGAAAAGTGAGCGGTAAGAGAGGTAGGAGGAGACCTCGGTTGACCTTCGAAAACACAGTATCAAAGGTACCTCCAGACCCAGAAGGTCACGTAAAAAGTATCAGAACCCCCTGGAGGACATGTATAAAGAAGTTGATGACATTGGACGAGACGAAAGAGGTATGTAGAGGTCGTAGCGCTTGACGGTCCTTCCTCTCTGACTACCCCGCTAGGTATAGAGCGTGAAACTATATTAGATCAGATTTGATATACAAGATATATTTTGACAACATGCTGCATATAGAAAGGTAGGCGCAGGTAGTGTTGAGACACTCCATTCCCCACGAGATTGCGTGTTGCATGACGCCTAACACCACATTTTGTCTTATCACCAGAGCAATAGGAATAAGAATAAAAAATGAATATAATAATTTTTTTGAGTGAGTATCCAGAACCCACAACCATCGCGACGATCGTCAAGATCACAAGAAGATCCAATACTCCAATCCTAAATATATCTATCTATATAAACATTGTTTTCATGAATAAAAATCGCCATTGCTAAAGTACATAGTAATAACTTTCAATTTACTCCGCCTTTATCATATTACCCAATTTCTTAGGCCTGAGGCGTAGAGATTTGAGATTAGACACTCACCGATCGGGCGACGCTGCGTTCAATAATCATTTATATTATCGAAATATTTGAGGCAAACGTGCGACTGTAAACGCGACAGTTTGTGGGTTCGATTTCCACTCGAGGAAATGAAATATTTAAAACTTTAATTTCCTCGCTCAGAAAACAAGATGTGTGAGCGCGGCGTTTAGTTCCACTACTCAACTCGCAATGTCTTCAGAATTCGATGGAAAGTGAGAAACAGTGTTTTAATGGGGATGGAGTGTCTTAACATTAAGTTTCTAGGTTCCCTCTTCCTATTCTGCTTTTTAAGAATACAGCGTGAAGGTATAATAATATTTGCAGTACTTAATATAATTACATAGATCTACAAAAATAAGTCTGAAAAGGCGTTTTCATAATTCCAACTGATTTATGTAGCTTATAATATGTGGAATTCAAAATTGAACTACGTTGCACTGTAGATCTTCATATTTTTTTACAAAGTGAAACATATGGTAACCACTAGAAAACGGATATGAAGCCAAAATTTAGTACGTCATGGCGCAGTGGCACAGAGACAGTGTAGAGTAGAAGTGTAAATGCGACAGTTGCCGCAGCATTAGACGTGATCCCTCCTATTGTCCAGAAGTTATTTTTATTTCCTCAACTCTTAACACTGTGTATCAGAATTCAGGCGGAAACGGAAAAATTAAGTGTCTTGTCACTACCATTCTAAGCTCGATTTTATGTGAATCTGAAAGAAAAAGCAACATAACATTTTAATATCACATTGCTTAACAATGTAAACTAAACCACAAATGACTAAATTCGAGAGTAACCGGAACAATGAAGTTTGTTTAGCGTTCATAATATCCTCTAAATCGTGAAAGGGACATGGGTTTGGTTACGGGACGTAACTTTATAGCCCGGAAGCTTATATGCACAAATACCTTAATATTACGTTGTATACACATTATGGTGACTACAAATGTACTGCAGATGATATTTGTTTCATTTTTCGGGATGGTCACCAATAAGCCTTCAACAACCGTTTTAACAAATTATAAAAATATATATTATTCTCAAAATCTGGTTAAGTACCTAGTTATTAACGCTCCTATTTTTAACAAATCAAAACTATGATCTCCGTTTTTTATAACATGGCACGTGTAAAGCAAAAAAGATAATTCAAAATGATACTTTATAAATTTTAATAAAATTATATACTAATTTACCATCTTCATGACAAATTTTACTAATAAACTGTATTCAAATAACAAAATTGTGATTTTCAATTTGATTTATAATACATCGAGTAACCTCAAGTAAAAGTTATTAAAAGTTTCTAGTAAAAACAGCAATGTCAAACAAAGTAATATTAATTATCATATTCTAATGTTCAACGCCCACGTACCGAGTAGGAACCTTTACTATTTTCCTTCGACATCTGGCCACGATTATATTTTCTTTACTTTGTTTTACGACTTCTCTCACTGAGCGAAATTTTGAGAAATGAGCGTGGGTAGAGTTTTCATTCTTGTATTTTGAGCCCACGCACAATATATAGCTAGAGGAAACGTTATGAAATACTATATGAATGCCCACGCTTTTTTGTGTTTTACGTAAGTAGCTATGTATTATTCCAAAATTATAATTCTCTAGGGAAAAGTAAAAATATCTCAACTTTTGACATTTCATTAAAAATATATACATTCAGAAGTCAAGATAAATTTAACTATTATATTATTAAATATCTTAAAATAACTTGTTGTCTTTGAAAGCTGACTTTATCAATTACTAAAAACAGAAAAATAAATATGGAATATATTTTCAACAATGTAGACAAATATTTTAATGTTATTTATTATTCAAACGTAATAATAAATATATCCTCTCAACTTGTAAAGCAAACAGACATAATGGCTCTAAAACAAATGAAAATTATTTTATTTTACCTTAATCAAATTGTTTTAATTTAACGTTTATAACGTAAAGTCACACAAAACGCAATAGTTTAATTCAGTAAATACTTGGTAATAATCCATGCACTTACTAAACATATTATATAGTATATATAAAAGTTCCATTAAAAGCCACCCTGAACTTAGGGCTGACCATCTGGTTTCTGTAGGATCTACATCAATTTATCACGTGTGATATCTTTTCATGTACACTTAACTACCAGAGATTGTACCTTTTGAGTACGGTCAAGCGTATAAAAGGAAGAGAAAAATCTGAGCAGAACTACATATTTTACTTTATTCTAACTAATGAAACCCAACGCTGTTCTTTCATCTCGTTATATCAAGGAAAATAAAATAGTTAAAAAAGTAGCATCATGCTCTTTCCGCATAGCAGAATAACAATCCGTTCATGACTCTCTACTCTAATCATCGAAATATTTCTTGTTAAATGGTGGAACTCAACGCCACGTTCGTCTACCAGAGCGAGGAAATGATCCTAAATAAAAAATGATCATGCCCCGAATTGGGATCGAACCACAACCGCCGTGTTTATAATTAAACGCTGCCCCACTGCTGCGACCAGACAGGATAAAAATAGGCTGAGTATAATAACTTCTACGAGTGGCAATCAAACCCACTACCATATCTATTAGGTCATATTTTAGATGCGGTATTATTATCATTTTAAATTTGGTGATGACTCGAAAGGAGTTAGGACGCAGTGAGCCGCGCCACTGTGCCACGACAGCCTCAGTATATTTTTCATCCGACAATATTATCAAAGAAAAGTATTTTTTTAAAAAATTCTCATATATATATTTGACGGAATATTTTTCTACCAGCTACTGTTGTTATTGTACATTTGTTCGTTCGACGAAATAGAGACATTGTACGATGTCTGCAAGACTGTGCGCACATAATACATATTTTTGTTGTATATTTTTTGACATGACGCCGCCAGCCATAATAAAAGATGAATAGCAAAAATGATTGTTGTATTACGTTATATCAATGAACTAAGAAATAATCTCGTGTAAGAATATTTGTTTTATGTATTAAAAATGCCCAAATAAACCAAAATTAAATATTATATTCATAAATAGTGGCACTCAACACCATGGCTTATGTCACCAGAGCGGGAAAAGCCATATAATTTGTTTTCGAACAGAAGTCGAATCCACAACAATCGCTTTTACTCATTGCAGTTGTCAAAAGTAATCAAATTTGTATGTAATTAACATAGAATATTAGAATAGACTTTTCATTGTAATTTTTTGACGAAATTATTATCGCAATTAAAGTTTAAGTTTAAGTTTAACACGTTAAAATACACAAATTTTCTCGTATATATTTCTAGCTTTCCCGCATATAAAAGGTAGGCAAATGGCATCCAGTGTTACACGGTCCTCAAACACATACGTATTATAACATACTATTATAATATAATAACTTAGTATAATTAGTTGTATCCCAATATCAAAGCGGTCGACAACACATGTATTCAGTATATCACAGATACTTGAGTCTGTGAAGAAAACTTTTAATTGCTTATTGGATCACACAACTTGGTAATTGTTACATATTGAATATTCATTATGTGAATGTTATGGCTACTTTCGACCCAGAATTTGGTTATGTATAGAGATATAAATAGAATTGGTGGAGTTCTTGATTTTTATAATTTTACATACGTATGTTATACATACGGCGTTGAGTGCCGCTACTCTACAAGGGATGGCTGTCAGCTGTTGCTTTACTCGAGGGAATGATTATACTTATTTTAAATGATACTATTTAACCGGATTAATCGTGTATATTTAGTGCCAGCGGCACCCGTGCGGCTACGCCTGCTGGGAATATACGAATGCTTATTGAAAAAAAACCGGAAAAACCGGCCAAGCGCGATTCGAACTCGCCTACAGTTCACGTTCTGTACCGACTTCAGGATTATGATTTGAAAATATAATCCTGAAATCGGTACCTTACAGGTCTTGATGATGCGGCGAACGAAGTGAACAAAATAAAGTTTACGCGAAAGTACATTTATTTTTTAAAAAATCAACTACATTATAAGTTCTTAACTTATAAGTTCGTAATGATTTGTTTTTATGAAATGTCTATAAATTTTTACTTATACAATCTCGAATTTTTTTCTATCGTCTGGCAAATCCTAAAAAAAGAGCGGCGTTGAATTCCGCCACTGGGTAAGGAAGTGAAATATAGGGAGGAAAGTGGGGAATGGAGTAGCTTCTCACTAGCTTTAGTTTACCTTTTGTGCTATGCGGTAAAAAGCGTGAAACTGTAAAAAACGTTACGAAATTTATTATATACTACTAGATACAACAAAAAAGTACTAACATATAAAATATTGCATGTTAGGTGATTAAAGAAAGTGTTGCTAATTTTCTTTAAAAGTCCAGTGAAAATTTTGTACCCAAAAGTTTTGTGTAATTGCGATATTAAGATTTCCTCATAAATAGCGTGAGAGCATTCTTTATCTTCAATTTATCATAAAATGCTTATACTTATCCTAAGTGAAAATAAATTCTTTATTACATTTATGATGCAAGGGAATTGTCGAGGGTCTCCTGCAGTCACGCTTGCGACCATGCTCCCAATACTGGCTTACTGATATTGCTGTTTTACATGAGAAATTAAAAATTCTTCTTGTAAAGTAAAAGCTTAAGCAATGGCACCCGCACCCGCATAGATTTGAAACGAAAAATAAAGGTACTTGTGAAACAATGGTGATATGCTTTCGAGGAATGGAAAGGCAATAAATGAAATAAAAATAATTTTATTTAAACTATGCAAAGAAAAGAACGATATATATGTGTGAAAAATAAAAAGATGATGAGGCTGGCCGCTGTGCAGAGGCACAAAGTGTGACTGTAAAATCGACAGGTTGTAGGTTCAATCCCCACTCGAGGAAGTAAAATATTTATTTACAATTATATTTTCATTTCTTCGCGCTGGTGTCGAGGCAAAGCGCGGCGTTGAGTTCCGCCACTTAGCACGCAATGCCTTCTGAATTATGCGGAAAATGGAGGACGGAATGTCTTAACACTAGGTTCCCTCTGCCTACCCTGCTGTGTGCGGGTAACAGCGTGAAGCTGATTTTGATTTTTATCAGTATTTCTTGTTGAATATAATACTACATTTCTAGGAAACGTTTAATTTTAATATGATTCAAGTAAAGCTACGCTACGCTTATATGTTGATTGTGCAAGAGCGGAGGTGTTGCTTGATATGGCTTTGTCAAAAGGTCATAATAAATTTAAATGTATGATTTATTAACACAATATAAAGAAATAACTTGGTAGCAATTTTATGGTATCATCCTAATATAAAAAATATATTAGTGTAGACTGTAAAAGAATTCTTTGCTTACTTGAATCTATGCTTATATTATAATTTAATTAGAATTCGGTTTGGTAAGGGATAATAAAGAGAGTCATATAATTAAGGGTTAATGCGACAACCCTTGGGTCGCAAGGAGAGATCAGGGGAATACCTACCTCAGGTATTGCTCTGATCTCCTCATCGTGAAATCTGGATATTTGATATCAATTAATATTTTAACACGATCTTGTAAATGGTCTTGACAGACCGACAACAACGTGATCCTATAAGGTTACATTATGATTTCTATTGAGATACGGAACCCTAAATTGTCTTTTTATATTCACTTTGTATCTCGCAAATAGCAGGATATGGAGAGGGTACCTGAAAACCTAGTGTTAGGACACTCTGATGTCTTGAGACATTGTGTGTTGAGTTCAAACTCAACACATTCCTTTGTTCTACTAGAGGAACAAAATTATAATATTAAATATTTAGTTGACTCAAGTCGGAATCTAACCCACAACCACCTCATTTACAGTTACAGTCACACGCTTGTGCCACTGGGCCACTACGGCCTAAAAAAGATTTCAAAATTAAAAAATTCTAACTTTTCTATTGAAATAAGCAGAATTTAAGTGTCTTGTTGGCTCTTCCCATTAGATCTGATAGAACAAAACAACGTTCTACAGTATTATAGAGCGCATCAATATCTATATAAAAGTCCGCTATAGCATATGTCCAACTACTGTAGTTATGACAATAAAACCATTTTTTTATATTTTATAAGTTAACAAAAGTGCCGACAATAATCAAACCATATTATTCATACCTCTGCATTAATCTTTATCCTATGAAATGATATTTTATTAAAGATAATTTCAATACCTGTACACTCCTTTTTAAATTAATGAAATCGGATATCCCATTCAAAAGATATAACGAATTTAAAAATATCAATCTAAAGAAAATCATGTAATAATAAACAATGCGGAGTGTGTGTCGTGTGGGCTCGCGCATCGTGGCGAGTAACTCTGCGGGGGTGTGGGGATGTGCATCGATATCACTAAAATTATTAAGACAATCGATTAGATTTTTTCTTTCTCTATTTGAATTGAATAGGCCTACGGGACCGATTTGGAAAATTCTTTTACAATTAGACGATTAAGTTGTAAAACAATACCAAAAAAAAAACCGAGTTGAGGCCGGCCGTGGCGCAGCGGCACAAAGTGTGACTATAAACCGACTGGTTGTGGGTTCGATCCCCACTCGAGGAGATTGAAATATATACTTAAATTTATATTTCCATTTCTTCGCTCTGGTGTCGAGTATAAATATTGAAGGCCGTCGTGGCGTCGGGGCACAAAATTGTGCCTGTAACGTGACGTTATGGGTTCGATTCCCACTTGGAGGATTGAATTGTAATTTAATCTTATTTTCATTTCGCACGTCAGTCATATATCATACGCAGTATCTTAACACTTAAGTTCCCTCTACCCACCCTGCTATAGGCTGGATACAGCGTGAATCTGGTTTTGATTTAGTGTGAACCGATTAAAATAAAACTAATACTAAATATTTAAAGAAAGTTAGGCAAATTACAAAACTGCACTTAAATCGGTTAAGCCCTTTCTGAGATTATCGTGAACGCACAGATAAGCAGACAAAATGACCAAGTTCTATTACATGTTTAAATGTCCGTAATAACAATTTTTCTAATATATCTTCCACGTACAGACACCTACGAGTTAGGATTTTATTGTAAGTATCGATATAACTATAACTATATAGCTATAACTATAACTTAGGTCCTAAAAACTCCTTTAGTCAAAAGTTTAAAGAAATTAATATATTAACAGTTGCGAGATGATTTTCTTATGAGAGAGATCTCTTTTAATAATTTTCACATTAGAAATCTTAAGTGCGTTGCAAACATACATTATAGGTATATTAAAACATGAATATAATTTTAGTGTTTTAAGTAAATAATTCTGTGGTTAAAGCGGGCGAAGCCGCGAGCGGGTCGCTAGTATAATATAAAGTTAGAAACTCTTATACGCTTTTCATTAAAGTCTAAATATAGAGTTTTAAAGCTTTGAACTTTAAATTTTGTTTTAAATTAAATTTCGCATGTTGTTTACGAACTAGCTTTAATTGTTTAACAATAAATTGAAATTCAAAATATATATTTACTTATATATATAAAGTAAATAACTTTTGAAATAATATTTTTATTTATTGAAAAAATTAAGTAACGACATGTAAAAATTTAATTCATTTTATCTGCTTCACGCTTTATACATAGCGAAATAGAGAGAACCTACCAACCGTTATCCACTTGTCGCCAAATTTCGAAGTATATAGTAGTAAAGATGGAGCCCAACGTCACCAGCCGTGTCTCACCAGCTCGGGTAAATTAAAATAATTTAAATATATTAGTTTTGCTAAGTGAGGATCGAACTGACGACCAACACGTTTATGGTCCAACACTGTTAGTCGGACATTGTTACATTAAAAATGATCACGTTGTGTTAAGTGTCTTCCCGATATTACGGCTTAAAAATAAAATTTTGTAACAATATTTTACGCTATAATTATGTGAAGTCTAAAAGTTGTTTTTGTTGGATCTATCGGCGTTTATCGAGAAAGACTATATAAATATAAAAGGTTTTATTAAATATTGAATCACTTTAATAGTTTCATGTAATCTGCACCTGCGGGTGAGAGTTACCTTGGCAACTTAGGATGTGTCATTTATCGTGTACAATTTTTGTTCATTTTGTTTTTATCTTCGTAGTAGTGAAAAATCTTCACTAAATACACTTATAATTGATCATTCAGATTCGAATTAGCAAAGGCAGAGAAAACTTTACGTTAGAGACGTCATTGCCCTCTTTCCACCAATTTTTGAAATATGTTGAGTGACTTTGACTTAAACTAGAGCGAGGAAATAAAAATAATTCATTCCCCTGAATGGGAATGGAACCTACAACTAACAAGCTTACACGTACAGTCAGTCAGATGACATAACACGACAGTCACAAAAGTAAAAATAAAAATTATAGGTTTATCGTAAATCTAATATATATATTGCTTCACGCTGTCTGCACCAGTATAGGCAGAGAGAACCTAGGAACCTAGTTTTAAGACACTACGTTTCCATTAGGATACTTCAGTTCCTCTCTTAATATTATATCTCTATATTATTTTACAACATTTCTAAATAGTCGTGGCGCAGGCGCGGTGTGACTGTAAAGTCGACTGGTTGTGGGTTCGATCCCCACTCGATCGAGGGAGTAAAATATTTATTTACATTTATATTTTCAGTTCTTCGCTCTGGTGTCGAGACAAAGTGTGGCGCTGAGTTTCGCCACTCAACACGCAATATCTCCAGAACTTGACGGAAAGTGGGGGACGGAGTGTCTTAACACGAGGTTCCCTCTGCCTACTCTGCTGTGTGCGGGATACAGCGTGGAGTTGATTTAATTTTAATTGAATTTTGATTTCTGAATACATTTCTCCACAAGAAACCTCTATAGTACATATCACGTCCAGAGAATGTGAGAATGTTATGTTCTCGAAAGCTATTAGTCTACGTTGTCTAGCGAAACAATGACTCTGGTTAATCTTAGGTGGAACCAACAAGAAAATCTAATATGCAGACATCAATGAGATGAAAATGCCATATGTACGGACTTGCTTGACTTAATTAGTTAATTTATCATACGAGACGACATTTACGTTACACGATTTTCGTTTCCATGGTCTCCTCTGGTTATGCAAAACAACGGTGCTAAGCTCCGCTCAACCAGGAAGCAATGGTTTATATTTAGAAGAATGAAGTTTTTAGCACAAATTACTCCGTTAATTTCGTTTGGTTTTAGTTTGTACTTTCCATATAGCAAGGTACAAGGCAGACTGAACCTAGTATTAAGACACTCCGCTGATACTTTAATCGAGATATTGCGTGTTGAACAGAACTCATCGGCGCGCTTTGTCTTGTTACTAGGGCGAGGAAAGATGTGTATTTTATAATCCTGAAAATCAGCACCACAACCGTCGTCTGTAATTACAGACAGATTAAAATAAAATGGTTAATCTCAAGTAAAATCTAAAAGGAAACCTAATATTTACCATAATGTCTGTATATGATTGTTTTCAAAATTTGTGACTTTTATTAGTTAGTTTTTCAATAGTTTTACCAAAACCTTTGCTGGAAGACGAAATTAGTAAAGAATCCTTGAATGCATACACACACTGATACGCTCTGATAAGAGTACAATGCATGGCGTTAATTTCCGCCGCTCAACACGAGTCTTGAATTCAGACAGAAAGTTGACAACGTACTGTCCTAATACTAACTTGTGTATAATTGACAAAAATAAATAAATAATAACAGTATTTTTCGAGAAGTCGTTTAAAAATAATATATTCAAAATCATCGCTGTCAAGTAGTTTGACAGAACCTAAACTTGTTTAAACAGATTTATGCTTGAAAACTTTATCAATTCTGCCTTTAAAATGGCAATATCTGCTTATTCAAACTTAAAGTTTAAGTTTTTCGCTGAAAAGCTCGATCGAGTTGAAAGATGCTTTCCTCTGTTGAATCTATTTATGGGTAAATAATAAATATATACGCTTAAGATATAATTTAAAAAAATACTTTTGACTTTTCAATCATTATCAATTATTATCGTATATACAATATATATATGTTGGATTTATATCTTCTTTAATAATAAATCTTTGCTATCAAAGCGAGGCGAGGCATTTGATTTCACAGTCGACGTTAATAGTTTTGATTTATCCTTGGGTGAGTGAGTTTTTATTTCCTCGCTCTGGTGGCTAGAGACAGCGTTGAGTTACGCTACAGCAACTCGATTAATCTTCGATGCCGTCGTGGCGCAGTGGAAATGCAACGTTTGTGGGTTCAATCTCCACTCGGGGGAAGTTTTTATTATTTTTATTGCCCTGCTCTGGTAGACAAAGCCGCGTTGCGTTTCATCACTTATCACACAAGGTTTCTGTGACCGAAAGTGGGGAACGGAGTGTATCAACACTAGATTTACTCAGTCTATTCTTCTATGGGAAGAAGCGTGAAGCTGCTTATTTACATTTCCTTCAAATGTTAAAATCACGCGCTGACAATAATATATAATAAAATTTCTTACAAATATATACTTATATACATGCGATCATCAATTTTTTATTTCAATTAACAATTTGTAAGCGATAAGGAAGCCTTAGGGGATGAATATCCGTTTAATTATGAAATATCCAATTAGTATAGAAATCTTGGGGAGTTCTAAGAATTCATTCGAACGGCGGAGAATTAACATTAGTTACGTAGTAATTGAATTTTATTTTCGGTATCGAATTTTAAATGTCTACTTTGTTTCCAATCAATGTTCAATCGGTGATCGATAACAAACTTAAAAAAGAATTTAAGTTCGTTACATGCGGTGACAATTACGTACTGACACAATAATTTCAATTTACTTGGGTTTCATGAGAAATATTATGATTAAAAAGCTGCGGCATTAAAGCTTACGACTATAGTTTTCTACGGATTTAATGTAGGTTTTAATCAAATAATAGTGTAGTAATACTTGATATTTAATAGATAATGAATAAAAAGCGTCTTAAAATTAAATAGTTTTTGTGTTGTATCGCGCATAATAAGTGTGCATGTTGAGAGGCAAGAACTAACGCTGCTTTTTTAATGGTATATGGTAGTTGTCCGTGGTGACGGTTGGACTATCTATCGATGACGACGAAATACTGCAAAGTATTAGAAATGTCAGGTTTCCAAAAACATTAATTTTTTTATTTAAAATGTACAAAAATTGTGAAAATCATAAATTTTATTACTTTATTCAAAAGATATACATAAATACACTCAAGTATACAAGTGTATACTGAACTATATTGTGTGTGTGAAGGAAATAAGATATTTATAACACAAAAGAATCACAATCACAACCATCGATCTTTATAAAGTATGTTAGAGCTTAGTCGACGTTTGCATTTAACTTGAACATACGGCACAGATGGGAGCTCATTCGGAAGTGAACCCCCACTACTGGCGCTCGTTATTCTATTTATACTGTCTCTCAATAATGTATTTTCAAGTACCGTCAGTGAACTACCCACTCAATTATATAAAGGAATGTCATATAAGTCAATACAATTACTTTTAGTCATTATTCTGTAACAAATATAATATGTAGCTTTTTTATTAAATATACTTGTATTTTCCTGGTTGCTTAAAACAAAATAATCACAACACGTCAAAAATAAACAAATTCCGTACTTTAAAAGATCTACGATCTCGATATTTGGCAATGGCGAAGTCTGCGGCTTGCGGGACCCGTCCGCCGATATATAGCTAGTGAAGTACTATTAGGGTTATCTCGTAAAGCTTTTTATAATGGTTGTATAAATTATAGTCCTTGGTACTTTTAATATGAATATTACAGTGGATTATAAAACTTCGTCCTGAGCGACTTCACGCATTTTCTCCCGTAGAGTTAGTTAGCCATTTTCCGTCCAATTTCCGAAATACTGCATGTGAATTGGTGAACTCAATGCTGCGCATTGTCTACCATAGCTTGTAAATTAAAATAATGTAAATGTATTCATTCCTCTGAGTGAGAATTGAACTATCAAGTTTTTAGTTAGACCCTGTTCCACTACGCCAATCTGCCTCAATCATCTTGGGGCAATAAAATATTTTTTTTGCATATTATAAGTGAACATTGTGCAGATGGAATATAAATAATTGAAAATATTAAAAAATATATGTTTTAATTTTTTTTCCTTTGATTAATTAAACTGATCTAAAAAATGCGGTTAAAGTAATAAAAAATCAAGTAAAACATCTTCAATCATCCCAAGTATTTCTGTAGAGGATGTAGATATTAAATTAATAGGATAAGTTGCAGCATCCGGTTCGTCTTACTTACAACAGTGACTGCATCTCGCGGTTATCGGCGCCAACTATTGCTATTGACTTCAAACTAATCCTTTACAATGTTCTGATTGAGTAACAAAGGCGTTCCGCTCCGTTCTGGCGCATATATATATATATATATATATATATATATATATATATATATATATATATATATATATATATATATATATATATATATATATATATATATATATATATATATATATATATATATATATATCGTAGAGCGAAATCAAATTACATCCAAAATTATTTTAATTACGAACTGTATAATATTATAGATAATTATAAAAAAAATCAATCAATTACCAATAAATACATTTAAATAATATTAGAGTGCAAATATTCGTTCGTTCGGGCGACGCGCGACGCACAGTGGGACCAAATGACGCGCTTCATCTTATACTCATTTATTTTTCAGCATAAAGTCTTGAAATTTTACATCATAATATATTAAAATATATTTGCTATCAATGATATAAAACCAAATATTAATATAAGTTATGGGTTATTTAATAAAGAAATGAAAATTAGAAATTGTCATAAATACTTAATTAAAAATTAGCATTATTATTAAATTATTAAAAGTAAATTTCAATTTGTTAACTTTATTCGCCTTTATCTTTATCATTAAAACCTACAAGGTATTTCTTAATCACAATCCTGAAATGACGCAGCGGCACTAAGTGTGACTGTAAAACCGACTGGTTGTGGGTTCGATCCCCATTCGAGTAGATGAAATATTTACTTAAATTTATATTTCCATTTCTTCGCTCTGGTGTCTGGTGGTGTCGAGGCAAAGTGCGGCGTTGAGTTCTGCCACTCAACATTCAATGCCTCCAGAATTCGGCAGAAAATGGGGAACAGACTGTGTCTTACATAAGGTTTCCTCTGCCTACTCTGCTGTGTGCGAAATACAGTGTAAAGCTGATTTATTTTTATTTATAAAAATAAAAAAAATGTCCAAATAATAAAAAAAGGAGTCGATCACAAGTATAAAAAGCCATCGTGACGAAGCGGCATAACGTCTAACTGTAAACGCTACGGTTGTAGATTTGATTTCCACTCGGGGGAATAATACATTCAATTTCATTTCTCTTACTCTGGTAACATAACATGTTACGGCATCGAGTTCTGCCATCATCACGCAATGTGTGGGGGTTAAGTGGGGAAATGCATGCACAGCATGAAATCAAAAATAAAAAATAATAATAATAACAATACATCACAAAGTACCTACCTACCCATATTTCTTGTGCTCACCGTCCTATGTATTAGTGTCCCAACGAAACTAAAGTTTCATTAATTTCGCTAAGTCCTATCGATGGCGGTCTGAAACTATCTAGACGTGCACGAATACCAATTTCAATGACCTTTTAAACTTGAATCAAGGCATTAGAGGATTGTTCACGAAATTATGCACCGTACGGTTTTATGTATCAAACGAAAGTTTTGAATCGTGTGGTAGTTGCGACTATCGGTGCGATGTGCTTGACTAAATTCTGATGAATGTGGGTTCGATTCCAATTTGGGGGAACTTTCTAGACTTTAAATATATGTATGCAAATAATGTGATGCCTACGTAAAGTACCAATACCAAGAGCCAATATTCTTCGCTGTGGTAATAAAGTCAGGTGAGTTCCGCTACTCAACACGCAATGGATCGAAAATTGAATAGAATCTGGGGAATCTAATGTCTTAAATCTAGGTTTCGTATGATTCCTCTGCGCTGCAGGATACAGCGTGAGATTAAAAATATCTTAAAGAAAAGGGTTATTTATAAATTATACTTAATGTACCTACAATTTCATATACACAAAATAAGTCTGTAAAATTAATTAAAAAAAATACAAATACAAAAACAATTAAAAAGTCACTTTTCGTTGCTTCTTATCCATTTAAATCTTAAAAGATTTTCTTACGTAGATTTAGATGGTTAAAGAATAGGTCCGGACTATTAATCCTAATAAACTATTGCGCTTGTTTTTTTTTTATTTTTAGTTTTATACGGTGGGGTTTACTTGTTTATTTTATAATATTTTATCATCCTGCGCCATCGATTCGATGAACGTTAGTTTTAGTGTGGACCCAACGTTGAATTTTGTAGCTACATTCAATATTTTCATGACAGAGATTAAAATCCATATTCACCGCCTCCATGATTTAATGATTTTTTTATGACTTAGAAAAATTTATCGAGTTAGAAACTAAAATTGAAAGCAGGCGTCGCGTCGGTTCACTGAATTTCATGATCGTGTCATATTACGAGCATTGCCCAATGAAAAATCAATCTCGTCTATTTAGAAACGCAGCGGGCCGGAACGTGTTGATAACGCGGAGTTACCTGCTATGTCTCATTCGTTAGTTAAAATCGCCTACTATTTCTATTTGAGGCAGACGCTGTGCAGTGGTACAGTGCCTCACTGTAAATGCTACAGTTGTAGGTTCTGTTCCATCTCGGAGGAATATTTGAACTATTTTTATTTACTCACTCTGGTGTACGGCGCGGCTTAGAGTCCCGCCACACAACATGCATTGACTTGAATTTTTAAGTGCGAAACATTTTAAAACATTTTATAATATAAAAGACATTTATGATCATTCTTTAAAATAAAAAGAATATATTTGTTTATATTTTTTATTATAGTGTTTTGCTCAGAACCAACCAAAGGAAGGAAACAACCCTGGCAAAGGCTGTTGAGCTGGCGGAGGAAGTGCGCGCGCTGCAGCTTCATCGTAGACAGCGAAGGGGTACATGAAAACGGTGATGATGATGAGTTGTTACATACTCGCATGCTTAACGGTGAGCCTGTGATTGAAACTGATTGAGTTCAGGGGTTGCAAATGAAGTTCGAAATAGACAGTAGTTCGGCCGTTACAGCAATATCCGAGAGTGCATATTTAAAATATTTTTAGGTGTCAATGACATAACACCTACCTATAAAAAATATTAAACAAACATTAAGAAACAGCAAAATAATAAATTTGACAACAATCAATACATTTATCGTCGTTTCTTAGGAACGTACAGACTCAATAACTATTTGTTAGAACGAATGGCGGTAGTTTTATGATAAATGATAATCGTTTAAACTTTATTGTAAATGCTCACCGCTAAGTCGTATGAATTGCTGTTGTCTTATATTTATGGATATTGAAGAATGGTGAGCATTTTTTAAATTACAGCTTGTATGTGTGTACAGATTTTTTATATAACTTCACTGTGTATCCGACATATAGAATACTGCCTACTGTAAGCAGGGGTAACTAGTGTTAAGACTAGGTAGTGGAACTTAACGCCGCGCTTTGTTTCGATACCAGAGCGAGCGGTCACTTTTTATTATTACATTCACTCGCAGCTAGACGTTGCGATTGTCCCCATCAACCACAATGACCTCATTTAATACATCTCAAATTATATAATACGAGCAATATTCATTTATTTACTCACAAAATCACTGCTCGGCAAAATCATAGACAAAAATTACCAGAAAGTTTTTAATCAAGTCTTCATCAATCAATCACTTAATCTAACTAATCTGTGGTATCGATAACATATAAATATTTACCGGAAGCCAAAAAGCTCCTGCCGTCTGTAAGAGTCCGTAAATATAACATTTGATAGAACCCTCGTCGAGGAAACGAAGACCAATCTAACTTGTTGGCAACTCCATGAATCTCTTTAGTCAAAGTTATGGGGCATATTCCTTATAAATGAAAGACTGATAATGTATATTGTTATATCGTAAATTGAAAATTATATGTAAGCAATAGTTTTGCCTACGGCTTTGTCTGCGGCTCTGCCTGCGTAGTTGAATGGAAATGATTAAAAGTTTTTTTATGGAAAAACAAATAAAAAAAACATAAATATTTGTAAGCTTTTCTGAAAGAAACATCATGGAAGCAAAACATCTTCACCGTTATAGTTGAGAGTTGAAGAAAATAAACATAAAATAAACACTTAGCAGCGCTCCGTAGTGTTCGCATTCACTTAACTAGATTTCAGAGCTGCTCTCTGAATTTTTAATGTCTGCTAGTTTAAAGATTTTTCGACTTTTTTCCAGAAGTGAGCATTGGATAAATGCATTAATTATATTTTTTTTTATTTAAGGATCATTCTGAGATAGTGTAACCAAGCTACTTTTTTTTGTAACTGTATTTGTAGCTGAAGTTATTTTAGCGTTTTATTCACACTCCTTTTTATTTCCACGCCATTATTCCATTAGTATGAAGACTAAACGCGTAGAGTTTCACTACTTAAAACGCAATTTCTTGGCAAATGAAACGGAGTGACATAATATGTTGAAGCTACGAAATTTTTGGCTACAATTGTTATTATGGCTTCACTTTTGGATTACATGATATATAACAAGACTTATATATAGCAAGGCGTGGAACGGTTAAACAAAAAAATTGGGCCTGGTAAAATAAAATATTTTCAACATTCGAGTTAGAATGGAATCTAAAACCATCAACATTGATTTCCTATAGCGTAGCGTTTTTAGAAAATCTATAAATTTTGATGTTTTGAAGACTCGACGACTTCGACTGTCGACTTTGTCTCTCTAGACGGTTATATTAATATCATGTTAGTCGTTTCCATGACTATGCCGGCTATGCCTGTGGTCAGAGTTACTACGGGTATTTAAAATAAGTCATACATAATTCTTAGTTATTTACTTTTAATATAGCAGAGGTGGAACCTAGTTTTAAGACCTTCCGCCGAATTCAGTGGGCATTTAGAGTGGCGGTTAGAATTAGAATATAAAATAAATTAGAATATTTCTTTCTTTTCCTCGATTGGGAACAGAACCATTCGAACCCACAACCATTCGTGTTTACAGTCACATATTTGTGCCCCTGCCCCACGACTGGCCTCAAGCCACTGCATACTCACAAGCAAAAGCTATTAGGATATATAAAAGAGCGAAACATAACAATATATGTATGTAGTGTATACATAGCATTTGTACAGGCGCGCTAACGTCACTTCCGCATCACCGCGCTGAGGTAACGAGCTCGTACTCTGCCATACTAGCCAGTTTGTTTAAATTTGTATCTTGTCAAGTTTTCAACGCGAAATTCACTGAAATTGACTTCTTGATTTATATTTGTTTTTTGTTGTTTGCAAGAAATTTAAAGAAAAGCGAGATTCTCGATATAATTCACTCTCTTATATAATCTAAATGCTCTATTATAAAGTCTACATGATAATGCTTATATTGTTTTCTTACAAAAGAAATAGAATAACCTTATACAGCTATTACTATTAGTCTAGAGAATATGAAATACATTCAAGGGTTGAATACAAAATTATATAATTTCAAAATCATATTTTATTGGACAATTATCTTTCTTAAATTTGCCATTGTTATCAGAACAACTTTGATACAATTCAATGCTGATAAGCCCGGCATTATTTGAAAAGTGAACGTTTCGAGTTTTTCAGTTGCAACAACCACCTTGTTCACTTTCACCTGTATCATTTTCCATTTCTCGTTTATGAGGAGAAGAAAAATTCTTTGTCAGATTTGTGCTATTTATTATCACAAGCAAAAATACATTTTTATTTTATTTTTCATATTATTTTAAATATATTTTATACAATATAAATAACATTAAATTTTAAAATGACGCGATAAAAACACACATTATCTAAAATAGAATATGAATCAGTATGAAGATACTACCATTTTTACTAAGATGGTAGTCTCGTGGACACTTTTCGATCTCTACGTACCCGTAGGTTCCCAGCGACCACCTGTCATATACTATCTCACGTGTAAGCTCATTACAGTAAGGTACTGAAAGCGGGGGTGCTTAAAATAGAAAATCAGTGATAATAAACCGAATATCAATCAGAGACAAACACGTCACTCGCAGTGGCTTAAAAGACATTCGTGTCGTTCGATTCCCGGGGAATCGACTAAAATACTCTGCTTTCTCCAGGATGCAGCTAAAATAAATAAATAAATAAATATGCAATGAACAAAAACATACATTTTACCACACCGAGATAGATCGCGAAACAAAATTATCGTTTTGTTTCTTTAAAAAAATCTTATTCAATTTAACAGCGATTAAAAATAACTCAAAAGAACTTGAGATACTTCACATAAAGCCTATTAACTTTGAGTTAGTTATATCATCATTACAGTCATCCAACAATAGTAAAAGTCAAAATGATACGCGTCTCGTTAATAAGTCATTTAAATGAATATTAACTTAATAAAGTTTTCAGACCTATTTACGAGCGAGTTCCTTTGTTTGCGTCTCTAAATAGGTTTTTAGAATAAAATTATATTACTCACGTACAATAATATGATCTTTTTGTGAGTCGAGTACGGCTGGAGGTCGGGGTCAGTTTGAACTTGGAATATTCTTAATATTTTCAATTAATTAATCAGCTCCACGCTGTATCCCGCACACAGCAGGGTAAGAACCTAGTGTTAAGACACTCCGTTCCCCACTTCTGAGTTTTGGAACCATTGCGTGTTGAGTGGCGGAACTCAACGCCGCGCTTTTGCCTCGACACCAGAGCGAAGAAATGAAAACACAAATATTAAATATAGTGTCTTAACACTAGTTTCCCTCTGCTTACACTGTAGTGTGCGGGGTACAGCGTGAAGCTGATAACAATGCAACGCGCAGCAATGAGTTCAAATACTCTTCTTGACACTTAGTCTACTCCTACATCGTACTCCCTCTGCCTACCCTACGATATGCAAGATATAGCGTGTAGCTCAAAATAGAAAAAAATGTAGAATAAACCTCTCAGCCTCTACAAAAACAACAAGGTAATATAAAGATATACATCACTTACATCTATTGTACAAGAGTGGGTTCGGCAATACAGTATTAGCGTGTACGCGCTCAGATGAGTTCCGGAAATTGTACGATAGACAATTTGCATGGAGAAATTCTGTTCTTTAATATATATAGTGTACGGCTACTGGATGAGGATGAAAATAAACTTTATTAAAAGCTAAAAAAGTCCTTTTTTATGATCCTTGTCTATAGAAAAAATATTGTAGTACATTATTACGTGTATCTTTTCAAACCCCGGTTTATAAATAATGCTATAAACGCTATGTGACATGACTTAATTTTATTTAATCACTTGTATTTAGCATCGAATCTATATTTTATTATATACTTACAAATTGACGCCTGTAACTTTGTTTAGAAAGCTGTATAAATAAAATGGTTTTTTTCAGTAGGAATTTCGAAAAATCCGCCCCATTAAGAGAGCATTTTCTATACTCCCTTTACTTACTAACGTGCCAAATTTCAACTTACTTTGTGTGTTTCTGTAGTTAGACAAACTGACTCAGTACAGTTTCACATTTATAAATTTCTACGACTTAGCTTTACGCTTTATGCCTAGCGGAGTGGTCAGAGAAAACGGAGCGCCAAACGCTTTGGTCTCTACATACCCCTTCCGTCTCGTCCACTGTCATCAACCTCTTCATACATACCCTCTGGGGGGTCCTCGTGCTTTCACGTGACCTTCCTCCAGTATCTTTGATACTGTGTATTCGAAGGTCAACCGAGGTCTCCCTCTACCTCCCTTACCACTCACTTTCCCATCATAAAGATTTCTATGACAACTCATATAAACATTTTTAATTTACAATCATCACAAATCAAAACACGCCCAAAAATACCGATGAACGCAATATTATGTGTACAAATAAAAAAATAACTAACAACAGTGCTTTCTACAAACAAAATATTTTTTCAATAACGTCACTAAAAGTGATTTAACTGAAAATACTATCACTTCACAGAGTAACAAAAGTTGAAATAAATACTAAATCTCAAACATAATATAACGAGCTTACAATATAAGAGCAGAAGTCGTAAACATGTCCAAATCAAGACTCTACATACTCAACTGGTCGTAAGTATATTAGAACAATACATTCACTTTTATTGCGCCCTGTGTTAAACGACGTGAAAGTTACAGTTCTGTGTCAGATACGTTTTAAATGGCAGTCCTGCGAGCTCTATGGCACTCGTGACGACTCTATGTTTTGAATGGACTCATGAATTTTTCATTTTATCAGATTAAATGCTAGTTTTAGAACTTTTATAGTACATTTGGTTTTTTGGATTTCCTATCAGGCTGACATTATGGACTTTTTATAGTACAAATCAATGTGTTGTTGTGAAATAGTTTTTCATGGCATGGTTGTTCAGACTTTTTTTTTGTTTTGCTATATCCCACTTAGCCTTACGCTGTACATTGAGCTTAGTGTTAAGGTTAACCTTCCATCCAACTTTGGAGACATTACAAGATGAATGTATGAAGCGTTGTCTTTTTTTAAGAGAATGTAAAAAAAATTGCCTTGAATGGAAATTAAATAATAAATTTTAAACTTATTTTTACTTCCAAGTATAAAAGGTTCATATTATAACATGTATAAGTTTTTTAATAATGTCATAGGTAATACTTTGAAATTGAAATGACGATAAATTCGATCAAATATATTTTTTTATGGAAAAGACAAACCGAATAAGATTGAATTCATCACTAAGACGTCTCAAGACTGCGGTAAAAGCTAACTGAAAGACCTAGCCGGGACCTATTCTTCAACCAATTAAATCTTAATAAGGAGCCCATTTAAATTTAAATGAACCCGCCTGGTAATACTGATGAATTATTGGCCTAGGTTTTTATCTTTTTAATTTTATGCAGTCGGGTTTTGTAGCTTTAGGATTCCATATTATCTTAAAGAAAAAAGGAACCCTTATAAGATGACTTTGCTGTCTGCCTGTTTGTCTTTCTGTAAGGCAGTCAGGACTAGTTCAGGAAAAATCTGAATTTGTGGGTAAATGATAAAAAATAATATCCTTGAAAGGGGGGCAAAATTTGGTATTGAAGCCGCTAGTTTGGTATTACCTAACTTTACGTATATAAAATATAGACTGAAATACTGAGTTAGTTAGAATGGTATGAACGAATGTTATTTATTCAGTTTAGTAGATATTTTTAGGCATGTAGGTCCTGACTATTAAGGATATACGAAGAGAAAGAATGTGCTAAGACATTCCATTCCCTATTTTCTGCTGAATTCTTACTTTGTAATAATGCAATCCTCAAAAGGGAAATGTACGCACAACCTTCGCGTGCACAGTGCAAACTGCTCCACTGAACCACGATCCCCTCATAGTTTGAAACATTTAATATATATATTTTATATTATGTTTAATGTGAGCCAAAAATATATTTTGCTACTTTTGTACTCTATCTCATATTACATGAATATTTTCATAAGTTTTATTTGAAACTGCTATTACACTTCTCCCGGTTAATATTTTTCTCGCGGGAAGAATGTCTGCTTTCTAAACTTAGTTTTAATGTGTCGTAAAGTGCGACCACGTACTTGTGTGCTATGAGTTCACGGTTTATTATACTTACTTTGTTTTTTTTTACCCGCATTTTATGTTCGTAATGTAAAAAATAGTGATAGTGTAAATAGGCTATCGTCGCGCAGTGAAAACATTTATATCTGGACATGGTTATAAATTCGAATGTTACTGACTGTTAATGTCAAAAACTCAGTTTTAATAATTTATGTACACTAATTTTTTTTTTACAATATTATTGATAACATTTTAGATGTAATTCCAAGGTTAAATATCATTTATAATAGAGTTATAGCCAATGTCAAAGCAATAATCTATTGTCCGTAGAAATTCATTAAGTTGAACATTTTAAAGAAGTTTATAGAGTAAATACACAATGTCTGTATATTTCGTATTTATTTTAAAACTAGCTGTGCTCGGGACTGTCCGCGTGGATAACTAAATCAGTCAAAGTCAATAAAATTATGATTTGTCCCGCCGCTATTATAAAGCTATTGAGGATTTGAAATTTGACAAGATAATTTTAATGCTTCATTAAAAACTACACCAATAACTGTAAACTTACAGCCAATTCGAAATGAAGTAATTGAAATAATTATAAAACTAACATTAAATATTAAGAGGCTGAGGCCAGTTGTAGCGCAGCGGCACGAAGTGTGACTGTAAAACTAACCGGCTGGTTGTGGGTTCGATCCCCACTCGAGGATATAAAATATTTACTTAAATTTATATTTCCATTTCTTCGCTCTGGTGTCGAGGCTAAGCGCGGCGTTGAGTTCTCCCACTCAACACGCAATGCGTCCAGAATTCGAGTCCAGAAAGTGGCGAACAGAGTGTCTAAAACACTAGATTCCTCTGCCTACCGTGCTGTGTGCGGGATACAGCGTGAAGTTGATTTGATTTGATTTTGAAATATTAAGAGAAGTTTACCAAAACACAATAGTGACATTTTTTGAGATTGGTGTGCACAAACGCAAAAAAAAACAAAAAGACTTTTCAAATATCTTCCATGCACATACAACGATCAGTTGGACAATAACTCAATATTTCACATTATTTTAATTAGGAACAATGAAAACCTTCGCCAAAAGCCAAGAAAACGCTCGTAAATTATGCAAAGTATCATTAATGTGGAAAAATTGCTTAAATGGTGCACGCTTGGCATCATTCGAGTTGAAGAAGTAGAGTAGGCTGTGGTGATTTACACTGACATTATTGGTTGTATAATTTACGAGTCAGTTGGTTTGTATCATTACTTGTAATAAAACAGTTTAAGTAAAAATAACTTAGTGTCAAGACACTCCAATCTACATTTCCTGTTCGAATTAAATTCCATATATCTGAATACGATGATTGTTATAGTTGATTACAACAGAAAATAACTCAAAAAAGTTCGATCTGTCAAGCTGCTACTTTTCAATTTACGTAACTTGTAGTACATATGTACTTGAGAAATATTTTTTGTTTTCATCGTAGATATTTTATAAAGAAATTGCCTTTTTTTAATGAAATACGAATGCTTAAGCATTATTTTATATATGTTGAAAACTTTTACTGGAGCTTACAAGAGTATTTTTTATTATACACTACTTTAAATATAAAGTTATTGTGATTTCTTGAGTGACTCGTATACTGTCATTTGATGTTTGCATCATTCCTTTTATAACGGCCATTTTAAGTGAACTCAAAATGAAGGACCTGATGCCACACTTCTTTTACTATATCGGATAATTTATAATAATGATTCAAATATTAACAATACCCCGAATGTGGATCGATCCCAAAACCATTACCTTTACATTTGGATTCTGTCCTACTGCTCCGTGTTCACGCTGTATCTTACATATAGCAGGTAATGTAAAGGGAACCTAGTGTTAAAACACTCCGTTTTGCTACTTTTCTCTGAATTTTCAAAACTGTGCATGTTGATTACTCCACACTTTCTTGTTACCAAGGCGAGAAAGTAGAATATTAAATGTTCCATTACCCCAAGTGGGGATCGAACCCACAACACACATTGTGCCTGCGCCAAGGCGGTCCTAGTCAGGTAATACATTATAAGCAACATTATATATATTTGCTTAGTAAATTAACATCAACGCAGTAATGAATTGGCTTTCCAGTCGATTCATATTTGATTAATATTCAAATGTGGTTATGTGGATTACAATGTTAATTAGGAATATATTAACACTCACTTCAATTAAGAAATCTTAATTTTTCTATTTCTATCTTTATAGATATGAAGTTAAGAGTTTCATCACTCAACTTGCCTTCAGAAATCGGTGGAAAGTGGGGAACGGAGTGTCTTAACACTAAGTTCCCTCTGCCTACCCTGCTGTGTGCAGGATACAGCGTGCAGCTGATTATATTTATTTACTAATTTATTATAATATTATAAAGAAGTAGAGTTTTTTTGGTTGAAACTCTGATCACAGATTCAATTTTTATTGTGTTTTTGTCTATATAGCACTCTATACATACTGACGAACATATTTTAAATCACGTATTATTTAAATTAGAACAACAACATACCAGTACCAAAGATCTATGATATTAGATTAATAATAATAACTTAATCTAAAAATAATTTTCCCTATATCAAATTCGTAGGAATGAAGCACATTATAGAATATCGTAATTGTTATTATAAACATGATACTTGTAAACAAGTTACCACCTGAGTCTGTAACGAATCAATAATTGAGGCCCTAAAATACCTAAAGGCTAAAATTTTAAGAAATCATTATGTGGAAAGTTGCCTCTCAATATATTTGAAAATATTGTAGTCTAGTGTATGGAATGATATGAAGAAAACTCCAGTTCATAAAAAAAAATTAAATTAGCTTCACGCTGTATCCCGCACACAGCACGGTAGGCAGAGGGAATCTAGTGTTTTAGACACTCTGTTCGCCACTTTCTGGACTCGAATTCTGGACGCATTGCGAGTTGAGTGGGAGAACTCAACGCCGCGCTTTGCCTCGACACCAGAGCGAAGAAATGGAAATATAAATTTAAGTAAATATTTTATCTCCTCGAGTGGGGATCGAACCCACAACCAGTCGATTTTACAGTCACACTTTGTGCCACTGGGCCACGACATTTTTAAATAACAAAATACACAAATACTGATGAGCTTCAAGCAGTACCTGTGACTTGCGACCACAGGAGCACAGGCTTAAGGGGGCCCTCTACTGATTCAAACACTCGCCTTCACTGCTTCAGCCCAATATGGCAAATTACCTCAAATTAATAATGCAATAATTATTAAGTTTAGTAAGTAGGAGTCTTAAGTAGGAGTAGGAGTTTAAAGTCAGCCGCTGTCCCGCTGCGCCACGATGTCCTCACTAATAGACTAATTTAATAAACAAATATCTAATGTATTTACGTTATTCATTATTTATATTAAATTTCAAATAAGAATTGTATTCTATAATACTATTCTATGAATTTTATTATTGCTGGCTTAAATCCAATAGCAAATATCAAATAACAAGTAAGACACCAAACAGTCTATGTTTGTTTTTGCTGGTGTTTAAAATGCTTTGATTAAATTTCTTTACCTCCATTTTAAATAAATATCAACGTCTACACAAGTTCTTTGAATCCACAATTGAATCCATTTGAATTTCAGTATCTTTAGTTATACATATATTAATATATTTTAACAGAAAGTTTTTTCTCCTCACACATTATCCCACAAATACTAGTGTAGGTAAATAGAACATAGTGTTAAAACACACTGTTCTCCGCTTTCCATATGAATTGGAAACACTGCGGGTTATTTTGCTGAACTCACCGCCGCTTCGTCCTTTTTTTTTTTGTTCTATTTTAGCTTCACATTTTCACTATTTAGCATCCCTAGCAGGTTAGCAAAAGTTCGACCCCCTCTAAAGAAAGTGAAATATTTATTTATATATTCATTTCTTCGCTCCGGTGTCGAGGCAAAGCGGGCCGTTGAGCTTCGCCGTTCAACACGCAATGCCACCGTGATTTGGAAAGTGGAAAACGAAGTGTCTTAACACTAGGTTCCCTCTGTCTACCCTGCTGTGCGAGATACAGATATATGATTTATTTTATTTATATTAGTCTAAAATTTAAATTATATCGGAGTACATTTACATAAAAAAAATACTCAAAAGGCCTGTTAACACAATAAAAAACAAACAAAATGTTAATACAACAGATTAAATATTTAAAAAAAATATTATTTTTAATTTAAGCATTCAAATAATAGAAATCTAATAAAGATTCCCCTGACGCTCCGTTAGTTGCGGATACTTCAGGCATCTTCGAGGAATGCCATTGCTTGTCATTTTTCTCCTTCAAATAACAATAAGAGCTGAAAGCGTCTAGAGTGAATGAAAACCTCGCCTTTGTGGGGCAAAGTGAAATGCATAATTTATAAAGCTTTGCCTATTTTGATGGACTGGAGATATGATATGGAATATATACTTGAGAACTTATTCGAACGTTTTGATTAAGTACTAAATTACAATTTTTTATTTTTATTTTCCTACTCCGATAAGCAAAGCATTGCGATTAAACGGAGTGTCTCAACTCCAGTTAAATGTTAAGTGCGATGTACATATATATACATGCACGCTGGCTTCAGTTTAAACTTGGTCAAATGTAAAACTGCAAAACAACACAAGCTTCTCAATCTCTAAGTTCTCTGTATATTGTCTACCAGACCGAGGAAATAAATAATAAATTAAATATAAACTTTCTCCCGAGAAGAGAAAAATGGGGATGGACAATCGCAGTCTCAAAAATTGGGCGATGCGTGAAGAACGGAATATCTTAACACTAGGTTCCCACTGACTTCCACCTCTCTACATATCTATATGTAAAGTAAGATAATATCATTTTATTACAAATAAAATTGAGGATTCGGATAAAGCGTGCAGTTTATATGTAGCATTAAACCTAAGCGTAGGTTACGTTTATCAAACGATCATAAAATAGATATCTAATAGTTTATGTATCTACTTCTACGTCTCATATGTGGCAGTAAATTGAGTATATGATAAAAATTATTAGCCCTTAAATTCATTTATTGTAAGTAGACTAGCGTCTCGGCTTCACTTTCTTGGACCGCAACACACACATATGTTTACTAATCTGAATTACTTTAGTCTTCTAATAATTTCATCATTTTAACGTCAATATCCATAAGTACAATTATTTACTAGCAATTTTGTCGAATCATAATAATTTATATTGTTGCTTTATATATTTTCATTTATACAAACACTAAATTCCTCATGCAAGAAGTCGAGTCGCAGCAACTAGCGTAGGTTCCCTCTCTATGTAGCTAACGGCGACGAGGTGATATTAAATAAACGCAACACTTAGGAATACACTTTACACGCACTCAATTTTTTTTTATTCGTTTAACTTGTCCATTTATTTATTAGATAGCTAGATTTTTTTTCAAAATGTCCCCCTCGTTTTTGAATGCATAAATTGCATCTCCGTAACATATTACGATACACGTCAAGGCGAATCTGGTGGGAACATTCTGGTTACGTATGAGGTCTTAACATTTCGTAGCATTAAAATTGCCGACCTAGTATTTTATTTCGATGAAACCTACACAAATTAAGACAATATCCATGTTAGTTAGAAATTGGATATTTCGGCATTTTCGTCATCGTTATGGCTGTATATAGTACGTAGGAGTTCTTAAACCGAAGTCGTTGTCAATCAGGCAGGTAGGATAGCCAAGTAGCGAGAGAAGCAGCACTATCAAAGTCCGAATAACACACTAGAGTTAGAATAAAATAAGTTAGCTGATAAAAGAGAAAAAAAACCAACAACGCAATATTCAATAACAAAACTTTAAATTTTTTGACATCTACAACAAAGTTGTAAGTGATCAATTGCAATTGCAAAAACTTTTAAATAACAAATATGTTACTTTTATATTTTACTTGAATATAAAAGCCTAATAAATAAATTATAAAATTATTTTTGTTTGTAAAAATATTTACGTATTTTCCCCAAATTCCGACTTTAATTTTAAAAATTACCTTTGCAGTAATAATTAATACAAGAGAAAATAAAAAAATATCCATTTGGAATCCATTAACACTACTCATTACTTAAAAAGTTTCTATTACAAGTCAAATCAGTAATTTTTTATTGTATTTTTTTTACTTAATAGCTGTAAATAAAGATGTAATTATAACAATAATAATTTATCCTTCAATACAACTTGTATTAATAATTGTGCTGTTGAATATACTCAGTGATAACCGTGAGCACAGTTTTCATTATGCACCATAAACACTACAGAAAACTATTGTTAAATGTAAGTATCTATCTATCTATCTATCTATCTATCTATCTATCTATCTATCTATCTATCTATCTATCTATCTATCTATCTATCTATCTATCTATCTATCTATCTATCTATCTATCTATCTATCTATCTATCTATCTATCTATCTATCTATCTATCTATCTATCTATCTATCTATCTATCTATCTATCTATCTATCTATCTATCTATCGTAGTTCAATATCATTTTGTGTGTTAAAAATTTTCAATATAATTTTGTGGGTGGTTTATTTCGAAATAATTTCATAAACATAGTAATATTTTTATTTTTAAATTGTTATTCCACACTTAGGAAAGAAAAATATTTATTTAGAAAACGTATAAAAATGTTGTACATAGCGGGATTTGAACCCGCACCTGGAAACCGCTCCTGGAAACCGACCAGGTCCTGGTTTTCTAAATAAGTATTTTTCATTAACATGTATTATTTCGAAATAATTTCATAATAAAGGAGATATAATAAATTGCCTTAAACAATTTTAATAAGAGCTTTGAACGTTGTTTAGATTTATAATAAAAAAAATTGGTAATTGCGTGACAAAGAACGATGTGTTGTATGAATGAAAAGTAGAAGATCGGCTTTGTAGTATTTTTGTAGTAGCACCCCACCCACTATTTCTGCCATGTACAGCAATCAGTACCATGTATATGATTTCTAAAATCTTAGTAATTGTTAGTAGTAGTAGTAGTAGTAGTAGTAGTTAGAAAGTTAGTATTTGTTTTTTAGAATAATTTCTACCGCAGGGGAAGCAAGTATTAAGACGGTCCTTTTCCTATTTCCCGCCCAATCTTCGAGACATAGCATGTCAGAAACTCATGGCCATGCATTGGTGGAACTCAACGCCTCACTTTATTTTGTCGAAGCGGAAAAAGAAAATAATTCACTCCCCCGAGTGGAGGCAGAATCCATAATAGTTTAATTGTACGCCTATGACTTCCTCATACACGAGTATATTAATCAAATTCTTGTTTTCGCGGACCCTGAGAGAAGTTCCAACAAAACAATTAAGACTTTCATTTCATTTTAAATTTTGAACAATTTTATTAATAGTTTGGAAATTCAATTAGCGTGTAAAAGTAATTGTTGTTCGCCGCGTGTTTCGACGTCGCCATGTTGTATCGGCCAATTATAGGGGAATGCAAAATCGAATAATTTTTCAATAATAAAAAATATGTTTCATTATGAGACTGCCGTGGTGAAGTGGCACAGAGTCTGATTGTAAATTTGATGATGTGGGTTCGATTCCCTCTCTTGTAAATTAATAATTTTCATTTCCTCGCTTTGGTAAGAAAACAAAGCGCGGCGCTTATTTTCGCCACTCAACAACGCAATATCTGTGTGCTAAAAAATAACTGATTTCTGTAGAGTTGGTTTCCGCACGGCGATTAAATCCATGTCCTCTCATTCAGCAATAAATTCCTATTTTATTATCGTACAATCCTCTTAACGCAAATCAAGCAAACATTTTAACAGTTTATTGTACCAAATAACAAGCTTAAAAATATCTCGAAGTCACTTGAATTCGAGCAAATAACTCGAGGCCGTCCAAAAGCTTCTCGCGAGGATTAATGACTTTCATTTTAGTAATTAATTTTAAATCAAATACTTTATATAAAGTTCTCGCGAGCTTACCGGTTCGATCGAATGAACAAATAAGTTAGATAAGACGGGATCTGCTTTAGAAAAAATGGGATAATTTGTTTAGTATGTCTTTTAGAAGACAGGCCATCGTCGTGGTGCAGCGACAGATCGTTCGACTCATCGTACAGATTCTCACTGTATTCCTCAATTTACAAGGTGGTCTAGACTGTAGGGGAATGTGTCAAATCACTCCATTTCCTACGTCTTGTCTAATTTTGATGACACTGTTTGTTGAGTGGTGGAACTAAACACTAAGTTTTGTCGTTTTACCAGAGTGAATAATTTACACTAATATAATAAAGCGGAAGAGTTTTTTTTGGTTCATATGTTTAAACGCTAAGATCTCTGGATCTACTGGTCCGAATCACTTCTTTTTTGTTTTGTATGAAAGCGACTTTGACTAAATAATGAAATAACAATAATGACGCAAGCCATCGTTTTACTTTAACCGCGTGCGCTGCAGAAATAGTTATATATAAGCTGCGAGTGTGCCGCTAGTTGAAAATAAAATCATCATCAGTTAAAATCGTATTAGCAAGTTGTGAGCTATAGGGTGTTTGTATAAGCCCTATCCTCATTCTCACACATTCTAAGATAGTAAAGTTGTATTATTCTCTGAACATACAGAACAATAAGATATTCTGAAAGTTAGTCAAATGACACTAGTATATCTTAGTAATAAGGTTTTCGAAAAGAGTTTAGAAAATAAATTAGATAATCCAATTTTGTCTGGCCTCGTTTATGAGTAGATTTAAAAAGCACCCAGCGTGTTAAATGTTTCCGATTTTTAAATTATTGTATCACTTGCCTTAACCTGCAGTTTTACTCGCGTTATCGGTCAGTAGAGTTGTACGAGATATGACATGACACATTTTGTGCGACCGAGGTAACTTTGGCCAAGTTGAACTATAGCTTAGAAAAATGGACTATTTAACACAAAAATATTTTTTCATTTTGAAACAATAGTTCCTGAGATTAGCGTGTTCAAGTAAACAATTTTTTCAGCTTTAAAATATAAGCATAAATTAAGCTTATTTATATACCTTATATGTCACAGCAACACTAAAGTTATTTCCTTATAAACACATTTCTTAAATAAAAAAAGGTATTGTGATAACCCTTTTTATTTCGCTATATTTCTTCTTTATCGGGAAATTACACAATCCAGGTGAACAATGACACCCAGCGACGCATTTTATCTTAATCTGACCGAAGCAAAAACATTCCTATATGCGTTACGTCTATGTATATGTAAAACAAGTCACAAAATATATTTATATCGGTTACAGTATATTTTTCTTTTTGTAGAGAACCGGGGTGAAGGAACAGTCTAGGCTCTAGTCAGTCAGTCATCTACACGTATAATAAAATTACAACTGATCGCTGTTAGATATATAAGATCCCAAATTAATGATTTTTAATTTTTTACTGAGAAATTTACGAGATGTAAGAAAATATAATATTTAAAAAAATATAGTGATAACTTTAACATATTTTACAAGTATTTTCGTAACCACACAAATCGAATAAAAATATGGCAAAAAAAGTCGCATTCTATTCACTAGTGGAGTAAACACTAATGGTGCCTAGTAGTGAAAATAAATCACGGCTAGGGGACATTGTGTCACTTGTATATGTGAGAGGGGCCATGGGTGCCTCGCACATCGTTATGCCCCCTTCTCCTAAATGTTCACATAACACTACAAAAATCATGAGGTCTGTCGTGATGCAGTAAACGTGACAGGTTGTGAGTTCAATTTCCATTCGAGGAAAATACTTAATATTTTCGTTTCCTAATTCCTCGTTACGGTAACGAGGCAAAGAAAGGCGTTGAGTTCCACACTCAACACGCAATGACTCCAGAATTCAGCGGAAAATTCACAAAGGAAGTGTCTTAATGGGAACGGAATGTCTTAACACTAGGTTCCCAGTTACCTGTGCCTACCATGTTATATGCGGAATACAGCGTGAAGTTAAAAAATAAAAACCTTGGGTTTCCATTATCTTCAATTTTACAAGGATCTTTAATTCATTACTTATACTACTAATACTTATATCTAAGATTGGTTCGCTAGTTTTTTATGTAAAATACCATTATTTTTTATATATAAGAGTGTTTCATATACGTTCGATTCATTTTAGCTTATATTTAAATAGCCGGCTTTTAATATGATATTTTTTTGTGCATTCTAGTTTTAAATAATTTATTTGAAAAAAAATACCTGTTCCTCACTTTCCGCCGATTTCTAGAGGCATTGCGTGTTAAGTTGACAAGAAACTGATCTTTTAAGAGTTCCTTTTTTGTTAAGAGGTACCGGAACCCTTAAAATATACACTAATACCAGATTAGTAGCGTCATTGTACATTACCGACGAAATGTTTATATTACCAGGATACATCTTTATATACATTGTTTAAGTTTTATATAATATAAACATATATTTCTGTAAATGTTACACTGCTTCTCTCGAAAGGAATGGCGGCTCTGTACCGCATTTTATTTCTAACAACTTTTTTATATGTTTTGTAGCTTCACGCTATATGCCGCACACATAAAGGTAGGCAGAGGGACCCTAGTGTAATGACACTACGAATTCTGGAGACATTGCTCGTTGGGTGGCGGCACTTGACACACCGCTTTGTCTACTAAACCAAGCGAAAATCAAATCCACAACCGTCGCGTTTCCAGTCAGCCGTTATGATTCTACACCATTCCGGCCTTGGCAAATTGATATTTTATTCATACAAAATAAAATCCTTACCTAGGTTTAGATAACTAGTCTGTTATCTAAGCCTACTTAAACTTAAAGTTCCAAGCTTATGGCCGAGCGCAGACAGCACTGGCGCAGTACTGGCGTAGTTCCAAATGACCTGTAGAAATGTGAGGTTTTTGCTATAACACCTTCCCTTGATCTGAATGTTTGTGAAATGTTAATGGCGGCTAAGGCGTTATAATTATATGCTTACAGAGATTTTAAATCTTTTTTTATTCTGTAACTTATTTTATTTTATTTAGCGCAGTGTTGACGTCTGGTACTCGATACGCAATCTTTCGGAATATATATATATATATATATATATATATATATATATATATATATATATATATATATATATATATATATATATATATATATATATATATATATATATATGACAGAATTGCGTAGGGGTAAAACACTCTATTCACGACCTAGCATTGTGCAGTAGCAATTCATTCGCTCAGGTAGAAATCAAACTCACAGTCGTCGCGTTTACAGTCAGACGCTGCGCTGTGCCGATTCGCCACGTCCTTTAAACTTACAGTCTGTTTCACATAAATCTCTTATCTATATTTCTTTTAGCACTTAAACCTTCAATACAGTCGAGGAACTCTCACTCGAACAACTTCTGTCAAATACTGAACACACGCGGTTGACTTGCCAAAGGCTTTGAGCAGCTTTGTGGCGGAGAGGTGAAGTTCTTTAAAAGAAATAATTATTTTTACCAAGTTTTATCTATAAACCTAAATATAAAAGTTTCAATGTTTTGTTATTTTAAACGTATAACTTTTTATATTTAGTAGGTGATCTCTATTTTTTTGTATATATTGTATAAGCTAATTTATTTATTGAGAGTATTAATCGTTAGCAATTATCTCACTATACAGTTAGTTTAATAAAATGATTATGACTCAAAAGGAAGAAAGGAAGGAACCCTCAGAGAGGCATTTTGTTTTTTGTTTGTTCTGATTCTAACGTTGTAAATCTATCTGTTCGTCCGTCCGTTCGTCGAAACGTGTCTGTCCGTCAGAATTTTTCTCAAGAATGCATGGATGTAACGAGCTGAAATATCCAATACCCAGGTAAACGCGCAAAGGTTAAAATTAAGATGATAAGTAAAGAACGCAGTATTTATAATACATGCGTAATTTATATTTTTGTTAGATATCAATTCCTGGACTGTAAAGCACGCAAAGAAGGTTTAAATTTTAATTTTTTTTTTTCTCTTCTCTCGTCAAACAAAAAAGTTGAATGAAACTCGTAGAGACTTCGGATGGTGTCAGTCTACCCGAAGTGTACTCATGACCATGAACTACTGCAAAAGTGTTCAAAATCCCATCGGTTTTCAAAAAAATTGTTGAAAAGTTTATTTTTATTTATAGTAGAGAAAACTAAATATCTTATTATATAAAAATTGAATTTCGGTTCAACAAATTATGCCTCAGATTTAGAAGGAAAGCTTAGAACAGAGTGTCCTGGCCCTATTAAAATACGCATGAGACTGAAAAAATAATAATTTATTGCACAATAGCATAAGCACGGCTTCATTGCGATTGCAATGCACCATTAGGTACCTACTGATGATTTACTTTAAAGTAATCGTTGCGTGTATTAACATATAATATAATTTAGCGTGGTCTGATGAAAATAAGAGCTTAACAACTTAGTACGAAATAAATAACTATTGTTCTTTTCAAAGTTCAGCACAGATTTTACTTTTAAAATGTACCTAAGTGTAAAGATACTCCGCAAAAGGAATTATTAATTTGAGCATTAAGTTTTTAGACTTATCTATTATGTACAGAAGAGGATCTTCAAGTTGTTTTTTACAATAAACATAGTTTTATTTTATATATTATAATTTTAGCTTTTTAAGATAGGTAAAAGGAACCTATTGTTAAGGTATTCTGTTAACCATTTTTCACAACTCGAGACAATGCTTGTTATCCATTAATAATAGAGATATATTATATATTAAGATATAAAAAAAAAACCTAAATTATACATATAAGACTAGGTACTTTTTTATATTTCTATGTACATATCTGTACCTCAACATAGGGTAGGCTGAGCCCGTTGTAGCTCACCGGCACATCTATTTACAAAAACTAGATTTTTTTGCAAAAAACGCCATTATCACATATAACGACAAACTTGTCGTTTAAATAATCCCTAAAACGCCAATATTACTTACATCAGTACTCCATACATTTATTTCAACGGTTGTAACTGATTTCGAAGATGCTTAAAATATTTTTGTTATTCAATAAAACGTCTCGCCTATTAATCTGGTTGTTTATGAGTCAGAATAAATTGTTTTCTTCAATTTCCCCATCTATGGTAGAGTTGGTAAAAACTTTAGCTTTATTTTTACCTTTACATACATACTTTCAGCAGTTTATTGTTGTAGCGGAAGTGAATTTTGACTATTGACTGAATCGCTTTATCTTGTTTGATAGTAAAAATAATTTATTGCGAATACTCTGCGAATGCGAATACTCTGTTCCGCTTCGTCACGGCGTTTATCCTTGGGTTTGTAATAAGCCTTCCTTACAAAAATGAAACTAAACGTTAAATAATCAAATTAATAAAAAATAAATAAAATTTGCATTAAACTTACACCGATAATTGGGCTTTAATTTTTTTCTACATTCTCGAAATGGGTGCATCTTTAATTAAGTAGCGTTGTAATCGTTTAAGTATATAATAGTCTTGTCTGGCATATTTCCAAGCCGCTCCAAGCTACAGTGCCAGAAGGTTGGTGAAGATGAATAGTAACAGTTGAGTTTTTTAGTGCGGTATTAAAATAAAGGCGTATGTGAAATTTAATGCTACTGCAATTTGTATGTTTTTATCTGACTTCTGGTAAATAAAGTCGATATGACAAGGGATTTGTGATAAACTATAAATTATTGTATTGTCTACCAGTACCAGATCTATACTAAATTTCAAGTCAATCGATATTGATTAAATTTAATGGAAGGAATAGGGTGAAACTTCAATTATTAGACGACCCACGATGAATACAACCTTTTCATCTAAAAACAACCGTTTAAAGAACATCTGATAGCAACTGACTGACAGACAGCGCACAACCGGTACGCGGGACATTGAGAGACAATTTCTAGAAATTCTTATAGAAACGGGAAACCAAGATTGAATGTTTTACGGTCGACACAAATGGAGGTGCGGGCTCGTTGTAATATAAGTTCTAATGGCAAAACTTTATCGTGACGCAATCAGAACGACACTCGAGCTGTCGATTGCAAGTCAAAGTCAGAATTTGTTTGAAATAAATATTATGATTAGAGAAATAAATATAAATATTTTGTAAAAGCATAATTTTAGAAACGCCATGCGCGCTGCATTTTGTATTCATCTGTAATTGTTATATTCACTGTCACGGTAGTTGCGAGTTCGATTTCCACTTGGAGAATAAATTATTTCCTTTTCCTCGCTCTGCGGAGAAAAAGCGCAGCGTTACGTCTAATTTGAATTTGATGGAAAATGCAAAACGGATTGTTTTATTACTAGGTTCCCTCTGCCTAACCTGTATGCGGGATAGTGTAAATAAAAAAAATCATTTCATGTGTAATAAGTGATAAAACTAATATATAACGTAAAGCGTCAGTAAATTATCATTTTTTTTCTTCCAGGCCTCTTCCCCTGTCATCAACCTCTCCATACATGTCCTCCAGGGTCTCCAGTTTATATCAATATCATATTTTTCATGATATCCTACATCATGATATCCTACATGATATAAAATCTACTTATATAAAAAAAGGAAAAGTAATTTATTTAACCAATAAAGAAAAAGCAAAAATATTTCTAGAGATTTTTTAAGAAACTCCATTACCAGCATCAAAGAGCCACCGTATCAGTCGCGAAATAAATTAATTTCTTAGTAAAAAAGTCATTTTCCATACTACGAGGCGACGGTGTTATTTACATTTTATTAAAATTAGATCGCCCTTATTATATTCGCATTTGTAATGGATTTGCGTAATTTTTGATGTGACTTGAACTTTATGATTTTTTTACTAAGTATAATAATCATAATGCTTAAAATTTTTTCCTTAGATTTAAGATGTTTTTTATATAAAGTTTTCTATACACATAAATTTTCTATAAAGGTTCCGTTTTTACTCCTTGAGGTACGGAACCTTAAAAATGGCGTAAAATGAAGAACGAAGAGACTTATTACTTAGATTACTGACAACACAAAAATTAGAAAAATATATTTTTAAAGTCATTAAGACAGTTAGTGCCTACAACAGCCATTTTAATATATACCTACTCGTATAAGTCAGCGTATTGAGACGTCCTAAATCTTCAGATAATGGTTTTTTATTGCAGTTCAATAATACTTACGACTGCAGGTATTTTATTCGAACTGTCTGAACAGTTTTATTATGGTGTATGCGGGAAATTAAATTTATGATCGT
This sequence comes from Heliconius sara, assembly GCA_917862395.2. Lineage (NCBI taxonomy): Eukaryota > Metazoa > Arthropoda > Insecta > Lepidoptera > Nymphalidae > Heliconius > Heliconius sara. The sequence continues at coordinate 262,876 of OU860799.1, forward strand.
CTGGCTCAGTGGTAGAGTGTGCCTAATAGAAGAAAAATAACAAAAAGCTTAATGCTTTAAAAAGTATAAAATAAAGTTTATGTGATTTTCATATAAATGTATGTGATTTAAAAGCTCATCGCAAGGTTTAAGTACTCGTGTTTGTTTTGTTTCAGATCGAGTTATTATTTAAATTTATTTGTTTATCTGCGAAATTAAATCTCGTAACAGTTCTTAAGTCATATAAACAGTATAGTGACGTTATAAGTTGATAGTAAAAGTTTTTAAGGACATTATGTGACAAAGGTGGATGGCACCCTGGCATGGTGAATACCCACTTTTAAACTTAATATTTAAACCGTCATTGGTGATGTTAGTTTGACTTGTATCTTTGTTGACGCCGGTCCCACGGATTGGGATTTCTGACCTAAGACTTTGTTAATAAGTAATTAGTTAGGCAACGTATAGATAATTTCAACGTATAGATAAGATCAACGGTTGTATGGACCGAACTATAGAAGATTGGTAAATGAAATTGAATGAATTCTCGTAATAACAATAACAATTTTTTACTGTTTCATGATTTTTTTGATACTATTGAGCTATAATAAGTTCTTTGATTTTCACGATTATTACACATTTTAAATGAAACTATTTTAAACGGATTAATTGCGTATATTTAGTATTATTATACATTCTTGGGGAACCCGACGTTTCGAACACTTTGCAGTAGTCCGTGGTCACGGGTAGTCTACCTGTGACCACGGACTACTGCACTAGTACCAACAAAGGTGCATGGTAGTAAAAAGGATAGATACTGAGGTCCTCTACCCATAGACAACCGTTGATCCGTCAATTGCATTACATCCTGTATACATGGTAGTAAAACATAAATATTTGATAAATCATAACTCGTTTATATTATTATTCAACTACACTTAGAATACTAAAAATCAACACGTTTTTTTCATTTGTCCTATAATATTATTAAAACAAATTATGTTCGCGTTTCCCGTCAGTACTTATGCCGCTGCGCCACAACGGCTTCAATAATTTTTATATTTATTTATATATTGTATATAGGCCAATAACATAAACCCGACCCAGTGTCGATTAAGGTTATAAAAACAGAACCATAAAATAAAGCGACTCGTAAAGTACCTACGTACGTTTATATATAGTCAGGACAAAGGATTTCATTTTTTCAATGTTCAAAGGACGTTTATTACCACGATTTTTGTGTGAAAAAAACAGTTTTTCCGGTGAATTTCTTGATGGGAGGCAGTCACAGGGAAAGCGGCCAATAATTCAATGAATGGCATGTAAATGAACTGAGGCCGGCGTGACGCAGTGACAGAGTGCCAGACTATAAACGCGGCGATTGTGGGTTGGTTCTGGTAACAAGACAAACCGCGGCGTTAAATTTCGATGCTCAACACGTAATGTCTCGAAATTTCTAGTGTTTTAACATAAGGTTCCCTCTGTCTTCTCTACTATAGGTGCAACACTACGTAAAGCTTAAAAAAAATATTATTTGAAGCTTTTTATGATTGGTATTGATGGTGTAGTCATTTATTATTCTACTAAATCTAAGATAGTTTCACTTATTAGATATTTGTGATTTTGTGATAGTAGGTAGCGGAATGTCTTAACAATAGGCTCCCTTTGTCTGCCCTGCTACATGCGAGAGACATATTCTTTTCTAGTAACTTATTTAGTCAATAATTTTCCATTGAGTGGAAATCGAATCCACAACCATCACGATTACAGTCGATCACCGACTTCATCTTCTTCATTTTTTAAGGATATATGTCTAGGTAGGATATAAATTATACTTCATACATACGTCCTCAGGGAAATTACGATGAAGATGTCAACCTAAGCAAATCTTAAAAAAATACATATTATTTGTCATAATCTTATCCTTTCTGGCTGTGTATTAATGTATGATGAGATAAATAAATAGAGAATAGTCTGTAGTTGCCATAAGCTACATTTTTATTATAATTGTCTGTGGCTAACAGAAAAATACCTGTATTTGAGTTAATTTACTTGAGTTAAAAAGTATTAGCTGTGATTTTGTGAACTGTGAACAACTATGAAAAATGAATTGTGAACAACTATGAAAACAGATTGTGAACTGTGAACTTGTGATTCAGATCATATTCAAAATTGACACTTAAGTGTAAAAATCTGTACGTAAAATTCTTCTGTTACTAAATGACTGCACTGCAACTAGGAAGTATTGGGGAGGTCTAAGAATGGATTTCTGGAAACTCCTACGTAAGCAGGAGAATATGGGAGTTTATAGTTTACTGTGTGAATGTCTATGTTTTACTACATACACATTTACATAGTAAAATGTAAAATCCATGCAAAAAAATCGAGGTGTTAAGTAGTACATAAAAAAAAATCAGCTTCACGCTGTATCCCGCACACAGCAGGGTAGGCAGAGGGAACCTAGTGTTAAGACACTTCGTTCCCCACTTTTTGCCGAATTCGGGAGGCATTGCATGTTGAGTGGCAGAACTCAACGCCGCGCTTTGCCTCGAAACCAGAGCGAAGAAATGAAAATATAAATTTAATTAAATATTTCACCTCCTCGAGTGGGGATCGAACCCACAACCAGTCGGTTTTACAGTCACACTTCGTGCCGCTGCGCCACGACTTTATTATACTACTACTTTACTATACTTTTAATAGAGACTATTACAAATAGACACTTTACAAATTTGGAAAATAATATGAAATGCGCCTCATAAATTCACTTAAACCAGAAAATACCTTCTTTAATTTATAAAATTTATGATCAAAATAATCAATCCAAGAATATTTATATAATGTATTTACCCTTGCGAAGGCCCAACCAATGTAATTATATGAATTATCTTTGACAGCAACGTCTCGTCTTGTCACTTGCTTTATTAAACTCGGTTATTTTAAGGATATCAGAGGACTGTCACTTCTGTTAAATAATGACTAAGCGATATGATGATATGATAAAAATAACAAAAGATTTTGGTGGATTAAATCTAATTTAACTGTTCAAATTCATAATTTGGTAATAAGTTAAATTAATAAATAATGAATTGCTTATTTTCTTGCTCTCGTATCAATACATAGCCCGTTGTTAATATCCCCCGCTCTCCAGACGCAACGTCTCAAAATGTGGAGCGGAAAGTGGAAAACTGAATGTCCTAACACTTTCATTTAATGTTAAATACAGCCTGAGGCGAAACAAAATATTTTAAATTTTCATAGTTGCTCAATTTACGAGTCGTGAGGAGTAGAGTCACACATGTACTATTTTAAGGCACAACTGTTATCAAAAACTTAGTAGAAGCTAGAAATTAAATAAAAAAATATGTTAACAAATATGAGTAGAACCAAAGACCAGGACGTGGTCGGAGGTTCTGCTCGTTTATTTTTAATACCTTCAACCTTCTTACTCCGAAATACATGTGACTAATTCAACGACAACTCAAGCTCAAGACAAATGTCTTGAAAATTGGTCGAAAAGTGAGAGAAAGAGAGTTCAAGACACATTAGGTTAAAAATATGAAGCTAAAACAGAGGTGCCGAAAAGGCGCCAAATTTAACTCTTTTATAATATTTTTGTCATGTTTTTCAACAGAATGGGATAAGTTGAGATATTTATAACGTTGTAAGAAAAGGAATATTCTTAAAGTATTCAGCGATGCTAATGTGAAGAAAACATCAATTTGTCATCGTTATATTATTGACCTCTTTCTCCAAAACAACTATTAGAGTACTATTACGTTCAGAAGCTTAACTTTCGTAAGAAAAACCTAAAGCTCCTTTACTGGAATTAATTTTGTAAAGTAATATTATGACATTATTTAAGTCATGTCCTTTGTTGCTCAGTGAAATAACGTCTGACTAAAAGCGGGATGGTAGGGGGTTACAGATTTTTTTAGCTTCACGCTGTATCTTGCATATGGTAGAGTAGAAGGAAGAAAACTAGGAACCTGGTGTTTTTAATATTTACTCTAAAGACTATACGTTACCTAAATGAGTTATTTTCATTCTTACATGTCTTAATTTTATACAATACTTATATTTTTATATATACATATTTACTAATTAATAAATATACATATTTATTAATTATTAAATAATTTATTGATAATAAATTAAATCATTTTTTGAACGTCCAATAATGTACCACTAATGTTAACTTTTTTTTTTAAATCAATTATGCAAAAACACATTTTAACATTTCTGACAATGATACTTTGAAACAGACCGGAGCGAGCATTTCTATGATCATGAATTTGATAATAACCTTTAACATACAAACGTCCGTTTCCACGTCAGTTAATAGTCTGATTTTTTAACCGCAAAAGCTGCTGAGCTAAGTCTATTTGAAAATCCATCGATATGAGGTCCCCACTGTAATTTAGAGTCAATGGTGATACCGAGAAACACCGTAGAATCGACAGGATCCACGGCTTCACCATTGAAGAGTACATCAGCTTTAGCAATTTTGGTGTTAGGTGTTCTGAAGATTATACATTTAGTTTTTTTACTATTCAATAGAAAGTTATTAACAATAAACTAATGTACTACTTTCAATAGAGCATTGTTTACATATTCATATATGTTTTGTCATAGTTATATTTTAAAAATCAACGAAGTATCATCAGCAAACAATACTATGTCATGGTTCTTTCAAAATAAAGTGAAACACCTTACTTAGCCTCATTTTCTGGAACTTGAGTAAATTATTTAAAACAGATTCAAGAGCAATCACTCACAAATTTCCAATTAACTACAAAAGTTGTCGTTTAACAGAATTTGCCAGAAATTAATTACGAAAATGAAAATCACTTAAGTCGTTTAACTCGAGGAAAGCTTACTAAAAGCTCCGAGTAAAGTCCATTGGCACTTGGTTTGATGAAATATTCTCGATATAGCAAATTAATAATTTTTTAACAAAATATTCTTCCTCTAGTTAATTCTACCGCATAACTAAAGCCGAGTAAGCAAAGAATAATTTATGTTAAGACACTCTGTTTTCTGCTTTCTGAATTCAAGATAGTGGAGTGACTGAATTCAACTCTATCTTACCACAGCAGAGAAAGAAAAATCACTAATTTTATTATTATTCAAAATCAATATATTCTTTATTTAATTAGGCCATTATAAGCACTTTTAAATCGTCGAGTTACATAGAAATGTCAGTAGTGTCAGTCCTACAGGAAGCCACCGCAGGCTCGGAAGATAGCTCTGCTGAGGAGTGCCGGCATCAAGCTCAACAACTCCTGTTCTGTAATAAAGTTAAAATTACATAGAAATGTATAACCATCATTAGTTACCCCAGTGAAATATGCTTCTGTCTCTTTACTTTGGGCATAGCAAATTAACTAAAAGTGAGGCCACTCATAGTGCAGGGGCTCAAGAGTTTGATTGCAAATGCGACAGGTCGTGGGTTCGATACTCACTCGAGGAAATGATATATTTCATATTTTAATTTCTTGGCCCTGGTGTCGAGGAACTGCATTGAGTTTCGCTACTCAACAGGTAACTCAAAAGTGGGGAGCGGAAGAGTCTTAATGAGAACGGAGTGTCTTAACACTAAGTTCCCAGGTTCCCTTTGCCTACCTTGCGAAGTGCAAGATACAGCGCGAAGCTAAAAGAACTAAATGTACAACTATCGCGTCTATAATCAGACACTATTCCACTGAGCTTCAGTGGATTTTAGTTATAATTGAATAATTAAATAAAAATATAAAGAAATAGTGAAAGTTCAAATATCTAAGATAACTCTGTAATTACGTTTGAAATAAAATCTGTCTAGTTAACACTGATCGCTAATTGTAAATAGGTAACGTGAGTTTGACGACAAAGTCACTTTGACGTTCTTAAATTTATATATTATACATTTTTCTGATGCCATTTTACCTTATTTTGTTACTTTTAATTTTATAATTTATATCTTCTATTTTAACTACTTTATGTATTATATATCTATTTAACCAACCTAACCTTTCCAACACTGCGGTAGTCCGTAGTCACACGCGGTGGTAGACTGAGGTGGCATTCTTCTCTCAGTTTCCATAATTATTATATAAAACTAGCGCCAGCGATTTCTTAATTGTCTCGCGTACTGCCCTGGATTCCTGCAGAATGAGCTGACTGTATCTTGCCTTCTGGTATGGTGGGTTTGATACTTCAATGTATATATGAGTGGTTCCCAGGTGGTAAAAAGTTTTCAGTCCTTCTCTCTATTGAAGTTTTTTTATTTTTTTTTTGTATTTCAATAGCCAAAAATGCAAGCCAAAAAAGTGTAGTACTAAGTATATGCGATTAATCTGGCTTAGTATTTTGATTTAAAATGTGTAATATTGGTGAAAATAAAAGAACTTATTATTTTGTGAGTTTTCTTTGGGGTAATGGCGCTAACGTAAACGCTAACATCATTAAAATGGATGTCTGAGTTGGCAAGCTGAAATTAGAGTGCTGTATTTAATTCAAGAATATTAAACGTTTCTAGAATTTTAAATGAAACTTTTTAACATTTTTCAACATTCCGACACTTTGCAATAGTCCGTGGTAACGGGTAGGCTGAGGTGGCATTACTGAGTGACTGTCTTTGATTTCATAACCAATAACCGTTTTTTATATACACGACACTAAAACATAATCGAACAGTTTTTAAAATGTTGTCTGTCTGTTTGATTTTAGATTGAAATAGAATGGATATCTTTTTTAAAACCCTCGTAAATATATACATATAATAAAAAGTGTGTACATGGAAGATAATTGAGAAAATGTAACGTTAGATTGTTTTTTAATTATTTTGTCTATTAACTATTTATATCGAAATTGCTTATCTTGATAAAAACTTAGGTTATTACATTAATTTTATATATTTAAATATGATAATATAAGGAAAAATACTTATTAAGAAAACATATTAAAAAATACCGTAGCGAGGTTTGAACCCGCGCTTCTTGAACACCCTTCAAGACCAGTCCAATCCAAGAGGCGCCGGTTAAAAATCCCACTATATTCAAATTTTTATTCGTTTTCCAAACAAATATTTTATTTTCCTAAGTGTGGAATAACACTTTAAAAATGACAAAATGACTATAATTGTGAAACATCAACAGACAGACAAACTTATTTCCAGCATGATATAAGCACGAATGAATAATTACTTGAGCTCGAAACAAAGGCGAGACAAAGGACATAACAATAAAAGCTTTGTACAAATACCAAATAGCACGATACAACATAATATACATAAATTACGAGTATATCGATACTTAAGTACCTATCTTTAAAAGGGGAATTCCGAAGACGATCACTTTGCACTAACTTTGTCGCTGATAAGTTTGAAACTCGATCGAGTTTAGACATGAATAGAAAACATGAGTTGCTGTTTATGCTTTAGATTGAAGAGGAGCTCATTTTGATGAAACTTTTCTAAAAAGAAACTTAACAGATAGGAGATTGTAGAAGGGTTCTTATCAGTCTTTTAATTGTACGGATTTAAAACATAAACAAAACATTTTGCTGACTACTTTCTTGTGTATATTGCGTCAATATAATGCTTTGTGTTCCTAAACAAGCAGTCATAGCGCAGTGGTTGTGTGTTCGATCCCTACTTGGGAGAATTAATTATTCCGTGAAAAAACTACGTTCTATCTGACCCATTTTGGAATAACTGGAATGAAAACTGAGGCCAATATATCTGTTAAATATTATATATATTTAACCGAGGCCGTGGCCTCTTATGCAGCGACGCATCCTCTGACTGTAAACGCGACTCGATCTCACTTGAGTAAATTATTTACTTAGACTCCGTTTTGTTCATAGTACCTCGATAATCGGGCGTGGAGAATGGTGTTTCTAACACTGGGTTCCCTTGTCTACTCTGGTATATAGGCAGACTCTGCTCCACTGGGCCAGGACGAAGTTATATATACGAAGAAGAATTATTCTAGTAACGTCTCGACAATTCAGTTCAGAAAATAAATATATTTTTGAAACATGTTTCATAAAATATGTTCATTAAATTTATATGAATGAATTACCATGTCAGTGCAGAGGTCCGAGCAGAAATCGTACTGGAATATTACGTTCAATTTTGATTTTTCAACTATCATATAAATTTTTACGTGATGCGAATGAAAGAAGCTTAATTTAAGAATTTATTTTTAGTTTTATTTCTTCACATATATTGTATATAAATATATATGTATAACGAAAGTTTAATTATTTATATATTTTTTACCTTCATGCTGTATCCCGCACATAGCAGAGTAATCAGACACTCTGTTGTCATTAAGACACTTAAATTTTCCACTTACCACCGAATTAAAGAAGTACTCGTGTTGCGTGTCGAGTGGCGGAACTCAACGCCGTGATGGTAATGAAAATATTAAATACTTAATTTTCTTCAACTTGAATTGAACCCACGCGCTGTTAGCTTTAGTCGCACGCTTGTGCCTCCGCCCCATGACTAGCCTCAATTTATAAAGTTATGCTTAATTATTTATATATTTTTTTAATTTGAGCTGTGTGATCTAGTCCTAGAATAGGATCATCCTGGTACTGGTGGTGTCGTAAGAGGCGACTAAAGTACGTGTGGTAGAGTCACGTCGCCAGCAATGGCAACACGCATCGGCCGACTCGACCGGATCATTACCACCCCCGGCATTTAAAACCGGCGTGAAGTAGTGGCTTTATGCCACTGCGTTTCGCATCAAGTAATGCCGGACTCCGGTGCCCAATCCACCTTAAAGGCCGGCAACGCACCTGTAACTCCTCTGGTGTTGCACGGGGTCGTGGGCGGCGGTAGTCACTTACCATCAGGTGACCCGAACTCTCGTTTGCCGTGTCTCTTCCATAAAAAGAAATCCTTTTCTTACTTTTGATTATATGAATATTGTAATTGCCCGTCCCTTAATTATGCTAAAAATATTTAAGGCAATAGATTCTTATTTCACATATTATTAGAACTCAACGCCGTGCTTTGTGCAACGAACGAGGAAGTGAAAATTCATCCCCCGAGAAGAACTCAAACTAGCATCTGTCGCGTTTTCATTCACACAAATATGCCAATACTCAGTTCCCCATAACAAAATCAGTTGCAGCGACTTACACAGTTTGCAAACTTTTAATTGAATAAATTCGCAACGAAACGTGACGGCTCCGACTTTATTCTGATCACGATTACTATGAAATAAATTACAACACGCAAAGAAATATCAAATGAACGGAGCGAAACGAAATAAGTTCTTACTTTAAATTATTTCATAGTTTATATACGAGTTAATAATGTCATGTAGATATAGACACAGTGGGACAGCGTGATTGTTATGGAGATTGTAGTGGGTACGGTCCCCACTCGAAGGAATGGATTCAGGATTAAACTCTCTCTATTAATTTGAGAAATAATAGGTATTCTTCAAGTAAGTATTTTTCGCCTTTACTTTGTCGTTTATTATGTACACAAGTATTTGGTGGCTACAAAATATATTAGCTAAGCTTTACGTGAAAATAACGGAGGGGTGTCTGAGTCCGGTCCAGACAAAGGATTAAAGGGACGTTTTAAGGAATTTCTTGTCACTTCAAATATACATACATTTAGTTAGTATTTTCAATATTTTATCTTTAAATTATGTTTTTTTAGCTTCACGCTTTATCCCGCATATACACGTAGATACACAGAACTAGCTGTAATATATACTGTTCGTCAAATTTCAAAACACGACGCCACGCTTTGCCTAATTATTAATGAGAGCAAAAAAAATAAAATAATTAATATGCCCCAAGTGCAAATCGAACCTACAACCGTTGCGTTTAAAGTCACTTAATGTATCGATACTTGCGAACGGCTTAATTTTAGTTAAGTAGCGAAAATAAAAAGTGATACCTCTAGAAATGCTCCAACTTACCTGCTGTGACTCATCACATTGTCATCAAAATCCTCATCTCTACATGCTTTCCGAGGGACCCTCATGCTTTTCACGTGACCTTCCTTCAGTATCTTCGACAATTAGCTTAGAAAATCAACTAAAATGTCTTTTTACTCAATAAAATAAAAATTAAAAAAAAAAAGTATTCACCCCAAAAAAGATACTATTATAATACAAAATACATATTCAATTTTGTAAACATAATTAGTTTTTTTTCATAGTAAATTGGAATGCCACCGTACTTCTCGTACTGTATACTCAACACACTCTGCATCTTGACATGTAATAAATATGTAAATTCTTTAAACATTGACACAGTATTTTGTGGACATATTTGGTGTAAATATATTACCAATATACTTAAATACAAATATTTTTTTCATTTATTCCGCATAGCATAGTGTATACAGGAGAGAATCTGATGTAAAGACGCTCTGTTCTCCACTTTCTGCCAAAACACGAAAAGCGATTGTGGGTTGAGTTGCGGAAATCAATACCGCACTTTGTCTTAGTACCAGAGCGAGGGAATACACATAATTAATTCCTCCAAGAGGAAATCGAAGCCACAACTGTCGCGACAACCGTATAAACGAAATGTAATCGAAACTGAAAAAAATATTAGGAGCCTTGCAAGAACTCAATGGTATTTATTATAGATATTTTAAAATGTATATCAAACGACCTGCCCTTTAGTAATCGCTTTTTAAAAACTATTAAAGTTTATTTATGCGTCTGGATGTCAGAAAACTCTTCGGTACCAAAGAAAAGGTAAGATGTTAAAGGCATTATTGCTGAAACGCGAATTAAATTGTAAAGAGAAATCTTTTTACTGTATAATTATAATAATTATAGATTAATTCCTATGCAAATTCAGGATTACGTATTTAATCCATGTCCAATGTACTGTACTGTATTTCAAGTAGTTGTAACTCGATCTACGTGTCAACGGTGGTCTATGGATGGGGGACCCCAATACCTATCCATTTTATCCCCATGTACATTTTATGTATATTCAGCGATTGTCACTGGTTCAGCAGATTATTTGGGATATTGTGTTCTTTTTTGGAAAAAATCACGTTCTTATAGAAATTTTACAAATGTAACCCGACTGTTACGAATCTACTCTAAATCTCTGAAAAAATATCATAACAAAAATCTTTTTTAGAAGTTGTTTTAACAATAGCTTTTAAAGATTGAAATAATTTGGATATTGTAAAACTATTCTTGCATTAGCCTTAAATTGGCTTTTTTTTTATGGAAAAGACACGGCAAAAAAGCGTTCGGGTTACCTGATGGTAAGTAATTACCGCCGCCCACTGCCCCGTGCAACACCATAGGAGCTACAGGTGCGTTGCCGGCCTTTGGTGGGTGGTGGGTTGGGCGCCGAGGCCCGGCATTACCTGATGCGAAACGCAGTGGCATAAAGCCACTACCACTTCACGCCGGTTTTAAATGCCGGGTGTGGTAATGATCCGGTCGAGTCTGCCCATGCGTGTTGCCATTGCTGGCGACGTGACTCTACCACACGTACTTTAGTCGCCTCTTACGACACCACCAGTACCAGGATGATCCTATTCTAGGCCGGGATCACACGACACAAATTGGCTAATGCACTCGGGTCGAAATTAAAATAAACTTTCACAAGCTGTAGGAAAAATATTTAATTTCGAACACTTAGCAGTAATTAGTAAAAATGCATAAAACTAATTTTACGCTATTAATCCGGTTTAATGATAGCGCCGACTCCAAAAGTAACGGAATTATATTAATTTCACTTATCATTTTTCAATTGCGTTTAATTTGAGGTGATTAAAATATTATTTTCTATAATTTAGATTTGGTTAAATTAGTGCATTTATGTCTAGTTTTAAAGTCGGCATACTTTTATTAATAATACATCTTAGTGATGCCAAGTCCAGTACACGTCAAAAAGTTGCGAGTGACGATGAGTTAATTATATATTATACCAAATCTTAAGGACAGATATCAAACATGAAATAAATATCACCGCGTACACAATAAATTCATCACCATTTTACAAAAAAATAAAAGAGTTTTTCCATTATTTTCCAAACCGTTGAAGATATCAAATATCTTTTCTCAACTCGTAATAACAAAACTGCATTAAAATGCCCAAAATGTTGTTATCACGCCGCTCGAGCGACTCCCCTTCGATAAGTTTGTGATAATATAAAATCTTCCCTATTTACGTGTCGGTGAATTCGCGTATTTGGAAATGGTCTTGGGGATTCTTACTTTTTACAGGCTTCTTTTTTTCGAAAAGAAGGGGTTTTATAAATATTTTTTATGTTTGTCGGTTTCTCCCTCGTATCTGGGTCTATTTAAAAAAAATTAAAGGGTGTATCTTCCTATTGTCACCATATTGTTATGATATGATGATGAAATGGCATTGAAATCGAGGGAATTCTATACTTATCTTTTTAAACTTTCTATACTAATGAAATATTTACTTCTTGTTATCATCAACTGATGACATAATATGTTGGTGATGATTATAGAAGACACAACTTATCAACGATTAGGAGTTAGCGATTAATATTTAAGTATTATAGGGACTTATAAAAATCTAGTTGCATACTATCAAGTTATTTGGGTATATGCTAATATTATAATAAAAAACAAAATTTGTGTCTTAGGTGAAGTCCATGAAACTTATTACCAACTTCATGAATAACTTTTGAAAGTTTTTAATAACAAGAAATGTAATTTTTTATAGAATTATATATTTGTTTTGATTTGTTATACAGTTTGCCGCATATAGTAGAATTGGCAGAGGGTTGGGAGAGTCCTAGTATAAAGACACTCCAATGAAAATAGTTTGTTCTCTTTAGTAGGAATAGAAATCACAACAGCGAAGTTTACAGTCAGACGCTGTGCCGCAGTGTCGTCACGTCGCCACGACTGTCTTAAGATTGATATGAAGATATTTTCATGAACAACTTTTTTTTTATAATTCTGAGAAAGTACAAGCACTACATGGCAGTTTCAAGTCATCGTATCGGCATATTTTAATTTCACATTTTTTTCAAAAACTATATCCAAATTGCATACTGTAAACGCCGAAATTTATCCTTATAAAATTTCCTTGATGATGTCAAATAAAAAATGGTAAAATATCTTGCAATTTTCAATTATTTTATTGAAAAAACAAAGCTTTTTTGTGATTTATTTATAAGATATATGAGATATATGGTGTCGGGGTTTTTTTTAGAACTAACTAAATAGAATCTTTTTATCAAACCACGTACTGACATATATTTAGCTTTCTTTGCAGCGCACACGTTTTAATCAATTCGATGGCGTTCACTATTATTGTTATTTCGTTATTTAAGGATAATTAAAAATTATACCGTAATATAACCTATGGCACTGTGTTATGTAGCCTATGGCACTCCTGAAAAATATAGCTATCATAGAAAACAAAAAAAATCGGACCAGCAGAGCTCTTCGCGTTTATACAAACAAAGTTTATTATATTAGTAAAGATAATATGTATAAAAAAATATAATAAAGAGTTTATTCAGGTGCGCACGCTTATACCAAGAACTACTGATTGAAATTGAAAAATATTTAGTGTTAGATAGTCCATTTAATGAGGAAGACCATAAACTAAAATCCATAACTTTCTTTGTTTCAAAGTAATCCGCTGTGCCTGCTATCATAGTTACCACTCGCACTAGGAATTGGTCGTGTCATACAAAACTCCTAGTTGTTTCCTCCACTGACCGGGGCGAAGCTGCGGGTAAAAAAAATAATATAGTCAGTCAGCATTAAGAAGAACGCCGTAATTTCCATTATAATCAGTTTCTTTTGTTGTGAGATCGAAACTACGTCTCACAAAAGATATACTTATTATATTACTTCTAGACAACAAGTACTTTACTCCATCTTTTTGATTAATTTTTGTTTCTTAGCGTTTCCTTATTACAAGCATTTCTTTTATTTTCTTTATGTTTTTGTACTTTGATTATAATCCTCGTAATTAAATATTTAATTTTATCCTTACTTACATATTTCGTTGCTAATGTAGTAGAAATCTATGAGTGTAGTAAAAGGTAAAAAAGTAAAGACTGTCTTATCACTAAGATTAGCAGTCGAACATAGTAACTCCACCGTGGAGACAGAGGAAATCTAGTATTAATAGCTTAATGACGGAACTAAACGCCGCACTTTCTCCACCAGAGCGACAAAATGAAAACAATAAGACAAATACGCAAAGCGTTTATGCTATTTCCAAATATAACAATTTTCGTTCAAACGAGTGATGGTAGTACCGTCATCTATCCTCCTAACGATAAAGTGATTCCGTTATGCGAGTTCCACTGAAGCAAAAAATAAAAGAATGAAACCGTGATTGATGACAGCAAATGTCATTATGAGTGTTTGGGAACGCGTTACAGAGGCGGTGGCGGTGGGTCGGAGTCCATCGATTACATTTACTCTTCATTTTAAATCAAATGTTTACGCAAGTATAAACTTTAGAGAACTCTTTTTGGAGAACGGAGTGATTTGATATTAGGTATATTAGGTTATTTCTGCCTTAGATAGTTTCTTAGATAAATAATGCACGGAAATTTTCTATACAGATAGCTTACACCAGTTTTGTTTGATCAAATATATTTGTCCAAAAATAAATAACAATAAGTGGTGCATGGGGAACGGAGAGTTTTAACACTACTGACTGCTACATGAGAGATACGGCGTGAAGCTACATTAATTTTATTTATTTTGGAAAATAATAACCATAGAGGCTTCTTGTGGCGCAATTGCCATCGAATTTTGCCTGTTGAGTGCTAGAACTCAATGTCTCGTTACCAGAGCGAGGAAATGAAAATATTAAATAATTCATATCCTCAAGTAGGAATCGAATCCACAACCCGTCGCGTTTACTGTCGCACGATTGGAGCACCTGTACTTAATAACAGATATTCCATAATATTTGCCAAAGGTAATTTAGAAAAGAAAGTTATTCAATATGTGAATATCGCTTTCTTATTAGATCTATCAAGTAAGAGATTATTTTCCTGTCACGAGCAAATATTGAGTTTTATAATAACCTTTGCGCTACCGGTAGCCGTGGGACCGCTGGGAAAGTAAATCAAATTTACGTTTATACGTTTCTTTTATATATTTAATACCTGTAACGGGTGTGGTGGCGAGAATTGGGAATGGTATATGCCAAACAGTGAACGATCGATGGCTGTCGATGATGCTGAATGTAGTACGTGATGTCTGTAATCGTGACGGTTGTGGGTGCGATTCTCACTTGATGGGATGATTTTTTTTTATTTCTTCACTCTGATAAAAAGTATATCAAAGTGCTACGTTGAGTTCCCAAATTCAACACGCAATGTCTCGTAAATCAGATGGGAAGTAAATAATAGCGTGTCTCAAGACTAGACCCCCTTAACATACCCCGCTATATGCGAGCTCAATATCTATCTACCTCAATTCAAGACATAGTCTGTTAAATAAAGTAAGTCAACGATACACTTTGTCTTGTCTTGTCTACCATAGAGAGGAATCGAATATAAGTATTATCCTCGAGTTGGAATCAAATCCACAACAGTTTCGTTTGCAGACAGTCATTGCGTCGCTGCGCCACGACGACGGCCTTAATATTATTAGTACGCCACCTTATTTCGGTATCTTCTAGATTTCCTTCAAAAAGTTTAATTAAAAGCACGAATTCATCTTTTACAACTTTCTTCATGAGCTCAATTTACACAGAAAATATATTTCAATTAAGTTCCACAAGAAAAATGTTGAATGAACCATTTAAGGACCGTCTTAATGTTTTAATGGACTGTATAAATTAAAATCTATATTTATACTCATAATATGAAGCTGACGAGTTTCTTTGGTTGAACGCCTAATCTCAGGAACTAACTTAACTTAGCTCCACGCTTTATCTAGCGGAGTAGTCACAGAGAACGGAGCACCAAACGCTACGGTCTCTACATATCTCTTTCACCTCGTCCACTGTCATCAAACTCTTCATAAATGTCCTCCGGGGGACCCTCATGCTTTTTACGTGACCTTCCTCTAGTATCTTTGATACTGTGTTTTTTAAGGTCTTTTTAAATGTACCTATATCGACTTGGAAACAATGCCCCAATAAGTCACGTTGATAGTGTCGATACCATCCACTAAATATACAGCTATCAGGTTACCTCAGAAACTAAGATTGTGCTACGTATGTATATAGTGTGTTTTTTTAAATAAAAGAGATAGTTACTAAGATAAGCGCGCTCAAATAAATTCTTTTGTTAAAGATTAGATCAAATATAGCTTTCCTGGTATCATTGTACAATTTCGATGAAGACAAGATGAAAGTAACCGTATAACAAGCTTATTTTTATCGGTGCCTCAAAACAACGCCTTTTAATCATTAAAATAGAAAATTAAAAATTGATTCGTAGTGGGAGGTGCCTGAGTGCAATGCGATGGTTATAAATTGTATGCACCTTCGATAAAATATATATATTTATTATACAATACTAAGAAAGCACGGCGTTGCTTGTACAACGACTCTAGACCTAGAGTCTTTTTAATATTCTGAAACATTAAGAATATATGTTCGTTGTATAGTCAAGAAATACCTTCTGCTAAAGAAAGACATGCTTCAAGAATTTAACAATGTTTCTTTGTTAACAAACACATTCGTGTATGTTACATACTGGCATGCTCGAGTTTCCTTCGTTTTACTGCTAAGGAGATTTAAATTCTCTTCATAACGAGTCGAAATGAAAATCAGCTTATTCGGAGCTCCGAAACGTTTCTTCTGATATTGTATTACTACCAGCTTGCGCGCGTAGTTTAAATCCGCGTGGTTAAATTCAAATAGCTAATAACTCTACAGATCTTCCTTTTTTTATGTTACTTAAAATGCGCATATACTCTCTGCCTAATCACTTATACTAGAAATACCTGGATTTGTCATATTAAGTTTATTTTAACTTTCACGCTCTATCCCGCACAACCTGTCGCATTTACGGTCACACGCCTGTGCTCCGGCGTCACTACGGGTTCATATTCAGTTTTTTATATTATATTTTCATAAAAAGGGTCTTAACAGATAGACATACAGACAGGCGGTTAACGAAGTGATCCCATAAGGGTTTCGTTTTTTTCTTTTCTGGTACTATAGTACCTTTAAAACATAATTATTATTTTTATCCGTATAAAAAGACAACTAAGATGTCACTGTCCTAAAATTCCAATAGAGTTCTGAATAAAAAATAGTGACTCACCACTAACAAACTAATAAAGAAATTCAACGAACTACGCAAACCTTAAAAACTATACACAACTTCTTTACAAAGTAAAAATATAAAGCAAAGAGACACAGCGTCCTTACAAAGACGTAGTATTTCTTATGAAAACGGTAAAGTGATTGTAATGGATATTTAACAGCCCATAAAGCCACCATAACCCCCTCTAAAGGCATACGAGAGAGAACGTGGAAACATTTTATATAATAATATTAGAGAAGTCTTTCCGCAGTAGCAGAGTAAATAAACTAAATATGTTAGGAAGGAATAGATTACATTTTGTGTTGGAGTAAAATACATATCTTTTTTTTAAAATATATTAGACAATATATTGGGAATATTTTTCAACGTAATAGAACCCAAAACATTTTTTTTTCAATTTTCGTCTGTTTGCCGGTTTGTCTGATGGTCTTTGCATTTGTGCACGATAATAACCAATTGAAATGCAATTTTCACTATTATATTCTAGCACACTTCGAACCCGCTTACTTAACCCGCTATTTCTAGCGAGGCTCAATCCCGCGCTTCTTGTAAGTTAACAATTTCAAGAAGGCGCAGATTCAAATCTTGTTACGTTCAAATTTTTATATGTCTAATAAAACGCTAATATGTATTATTTTTTCAAATTCAGCACAATATTGATATAAGAAGTGTTACATTGCTTTCCCTACAATATTGTCGTATTTTATGTGCGTTTTTATGACACAATATAAAAAGGATGAAAATTTAATATTGGAAAAGTGTTCGTTTTGCATAACGAAGTTGATTGGCTTCATACCGCGCGGCAGCTGTGATTCTGATGACAGTCTCTTTTACAGGGTGATAAAAATAATGATATATATATGTATGTTTTTTTATCCTTTGTAACAGTTTTCCGGGATACCTTTTACATATAACATTTAAAAAATATTATTTTACAATATATCTGACATGACAGCCCCCAATGAGTTATAATTTTATAATAAATATGTATAACAATACTTATTTAGAAAATCCTAAGTGTGAAATAAGACTTTAAAAATGTTTAAAAAACATATAAATATTAATATAAATATAATATATATAAGTTGCTTTTTTTATTTTTCTTCGTTGTTTTTAATATGCTTATGAGAACTACGAAAATGTAACCTAATTTTTTTCACATTAGAAACCTTAAGTGCGCTGTAAGCATATATTTTGTGATACATGTATTAAATTAAATGTATGTAGTTTAAGCAGGTGAAGCTGTTATGTTGGAGTTCTCACCCTCATTAATTAAGTACCTAGTGATAAGACTAAAAGTGTAAACAAGTATTTAGGTGTAAACATGTAATTAGCTTATTAGGTCTTTAGTAATCTTCCATACTTAGTTAAGTATCTTTGACACTGTAAATACAAACATTCCCACATCCCTTCCACAAACCAAAATGATCCTTTATAAGATCCCGACCTCGCTCGACGAGGCAGTCACTACCAAATCTCAACCTCGACATCACTTAAATCTTTTATACCATATTCGTAAATTTAGTTATAAATCATATAATAAAGTATTAGTTCTTAAAAACAGTGTTTATAAATTCGCCACATAACAAATTTGGCGCAGTCGGTAGGATTGGAACAGCCGAGCTGTATAGCTAGACGACGCAAGAACGTGCCAACGGACAGCATCGCCGAGTACGGTTCCCGAAGGGATTTAAAAAGCGTCGCACGAACCATGTTCCAGTTATTGTTGCTGTGGTGAGTTGTTGAATATTGTTTGCTCATTTCCTCAATTATCTACTTACCAGTATCCATAACTCCTAATATCTAATTTCATTATTTAAACATATATCTAAAAATTATCTTTACAACCATGCCAAACACAGAGAGTGTCACTTCTTCTAGATCAGCCTTAAGCCTTGATAATTTAATCAACCTCATTCCTGTATTTAATACGGCCCTTAGTTCAGAAGTTTACAGATTTGTTCGGTCTTGCAACGCCGCTTTTGACTTAGTAAAAGAAACGGACACTAACATTTTGCTTATATACTTTAAATCGAATAATCGGTCCATGTTCCGCAGACGTCCATGCTAGACAATTTGAAACATGGGACGAATTACGAGCATTTCTTATCGAGAAATTTTCTCAAGTAAAAACGATGTCCCACCTTTCACTAGAACTTCAATCAATGTTTCAACGTGATCGAGAAACCATTACTGATTATTATCATCGTGTCGATCTATTGAGAAGTAAAATTATTGAAAAATTGTCAGCAGAGGTCAAAGATAGTTCTTTACTAGGCAGAAAATTAAGTATCGAAGAGACTGCACTAAGCGTCTTTATCAACGGCCTTAACAGTGATCTAGGGACTATGTTACGAACAAAAGAATTCCGACAGTTATCAGATGCGGGGCGTTTTGCTATGCAAGAAGACAAAATACGTGCTATGAATAAAGATCGGCAATTGCTTTACAAAACAAGTCTCGCGATGCATAAGCCACCAAATAACATTTCAAGACTTCCGAACACACAAAACTTCAACCATCGACCCGCGAGACCTTTAAACAATTTTAATTCAAATGAACAATCATACAACACCAAAATATGTAATTATTGTAAAAATCCGGGACATCTTATTCACGAATGTCGAAAACGAGCGTACAACAATCAAAGGTTTGGTCAAAAACCACCAAGCCAACCCATGAAAGCACCACCTGAACCAAAAATAAATTCTTTAAACTCCAAGGCGGCCATCGAACAGGGCAGCTCGATGGAAACCGCTTTAGATTACTTCCCTTCGACCCAGATGCCCACAACGTCTCAATACAATTAAATCGAAAACCTACAGATAGACGATTAAATTTAACTACTACATATTCTCTTCCAAATCAAAAGTGTGATGCATCGACACAAATAAATGCAGTCTATCGCAGACAAACTTGCGATGCATCTACGCAAACTTCAGCAAATACTAAATTATCTTCAACGGCCTACGGACAGGGTAACCAGCCCCAAACTCTTGGCCATAAACTTCCTGAACCGATTTCGTTAGCCCACGAACAGGGTAACCAGCCCCAAACTCTCGGCTCTAACAAATCAAATCCTAAATCCAAGTCTAAATCCCAATTCAAAAACCGGTTCAAGAACAAATCAAAATCTCAATCCAATTCTAATTCGAACCACAATAATTCCAAATCAAAACCTAACACAACTTCTGAGCCTGAACTCGTTTCTATATCGGCATTAAATATTCCACCGGAAGATCTGCTCTACTGCAAATTTCACATAGACGGTGAACCTATTACATTACTAATAGATACAGGAGCAGCGATATCCGTTTTACAAAAAAACAAACTCGGAGCTAACCCTCTAGATGTATCGAATATAGTATCGATAGTAGGTGTGGCAGGTAAAGACAGTCCTATTCAAAGCTACGGCACAGCTAACGTTTCAATAGACAATTTCCGTAAACATAAATTCTACATAGCGGATTTAAATATCGAAGCAGACGGCATTCTAGGTTTAGATTTCATGTCTAAATCCGACGTAAATATATACATCGCATCTAAAACTATGCACGTAGGCAAACGACATTATAAACTTTTCCATAACGGCGAAAGCAAAACCAATATTAAAGACGATAAACAATTCATAGAGCATAGGACTGAAACTGTTATTACATGTACTACTCAAGATATTCAATGCGGAACAGCTATTGTCGAAAAACAAGATATCGGAAACGGACTTTCAATTCCCAACGCCCTTGTAAACATAGTTGATTATAAATTCCTAATCACATGCATTAACAAAACAAACGAAGATAAATCAATCATTATGCCCGTCGTACGAACAACTTTATATCTAAACGAGGCCCTAGATAATGAGATCGTAAATATCAATACGATAAACATGAAAAACAAAACAGACCGACGTGACATAGTACACAAACTTATTAGACGAGATCATTTAAATGCAGAAGAAAACGAGTCCCTAAATAAGAATATTGACGAATTCCCTGGAATTTTCTATATTAAAGGCGACCCTCTGTCGTTTACGAGTCACACAAAACATAATATACCTACCACATCTGAAGTACCCATTCACGCTAAAACTTATCGATTCCCACAAG
Source organism: Heliconius sara (assembly GCA_917862395.2). NCBI lineage: Eukaryota > Metazoa > Arthropoda > Insecta > Lepidoptera > Nymphalidae > Heliconius > Heliconius sara. Next base: position 284,188 of record OU860799.1, read on the forward strand.
TTCACGAACAAGAGGTAAAAACTCAAGTACAAAAACTTTTAGAACAAAAAATCATTAGACCAAGCACTTCACCATGGACAAGCCCCATTTGGATTGTACCAAAGAAATTAGACGCTTCTGGGAAACGAAAATGGCGTATGGTCATAGATTACCGTAAACTAAACGAAATAACAATAGGTGATAGCTATCCCTTGCCGAACATCACTGATATCCTCGACAAATTAGGTCATTCGAAATATTTTACAACTCTAGATCTTGCATCAGGGTTTCACCAAATCGAACTAGACTCTAAAGACGTCTCCAAAACGGCTTTTAGCACACCTTACGGTCATTACGAATTTCTGCGCATGCCATTTGGCCTTAAAAATGCTCCAGCCACATTTCAACGAGTCATGGACAACATTCTTTACGGCCTCCAAGGCGAACGTTGTTTTGTCTATCTAGATGACATTGTTGTGTTTGCATCCAGCCTACAAGAACATGAAGAAAAACTTCGAGAAGTCTTTTCCAGATTAAACGATTTCCATCTCAAAATTCAACCTGATAAATGTGAGTTCCTCAGACATGAAGTAGCTTACCTAGGACACATAATTTCGAGCGAAGGCGTAAAACCCAATCCAGATAAAGTTACCGCTGTTCAAAACTTCACAACTCCTAAATCATGTAAAGATATCAAGGCTTTCTTAGGACTTACAGGTTATTACCGTAGGTTCATCGCTAATTTCAGTAACATCACAAAACCTTTGACAGCCTTACTCAAGAAAGACGTTCCTTTCGTTTGGGGAGAAACACAAGAAAAAGCTTTTAATGAATGCAAACGTTTATTAACAAGTCCTCCGATTCTACAATATCCTGATTTCAGCAAAGAGTTCATTCTTACAACCGACGCTTCAGTCTATGCAATAGGCGCAGTATTGTCTCAAGGTGATATAGGTAAAGATTTGCCAATTGCATACGCTTCACGGACGCTGAACAAAGCCGAAAGTAACTATTCTACTATAGAGCGAGAGTTACTCGCAATCGTTTGGGCTGTAAAGCATTTCAGACCTTATTTGTTTGGACGAAAGTTTACAATCGTAACAGATCACAAACCATTAACTTGGCTCTTCTCTGTTAAAGACCCGGGCAGTAGATTAGTTCGTTGGAGACTTAAACTAGAAGAATTTGAATATAACATCGTTTACAAAGCTGGTAAAAGCAACACTAATGCCGACGCTCTTTCTCGACCTCCAGTAATGCACACGAACGCAATTGACTTGACGCACAACTGTGAAGACAATTTCAATGACCCAGACGATTACTTGCAAACTAACTATGAACACTTTCTTTCCATTCCCACTCATAGTTATGACACACCCAACTTTAAAACATCACCTGACACCCTCTTAGACGAACGTCATAAAAATATTCTCATTCCCATATCAGCACAACTATCGGACAAAAACGACACTTTCAACAAAGCCATAAGTCTTTGTTCTAATGTGATGCCATATCTTGAAAAGTCAAAAGAGCTTTACCACCCAGATTTATTAGTTACGGACAAAAAACAAAACATTATATTTGGAGTAACACGACCGACACATTTCGACCCTTGGAATAGTGAGAGCTATTTTAAAATACTCTTATCTTGCTTACAAAAACACAACCTCAAAACACTCTGCATACCTGACCTAACGAATGATCCCACTTGTAAACTAATGGGAAACCAACAATCTCATATTACAGCATACCTAGCAGATTGTTATGACTGTGAAATAACAATTTGCCAAGACAAAGTCAAATATCCCAACAAAGACGAAATTCCCACAATTCTAAAAACGTATCACGACGACCCACTTTCTGGTCATAGAGGCATTGTAGAAACTACGCGCAAAATCCGAGAAGAATACTATTGGAAAGGAATGACCGATAATATAAAATCATACATCGAAAATTGTCATGTCTGTCAACGTAGTAAAATTCAGAGAAAAACGTTTAAAGCACCTATGGTCATTACTTCTTCTTCAACTGAACCTTTTGAACGCGTTACCATTGACTTGGTTTCATATTCGGATATTACCGGTGACTCTAATAAATACATCCTCACTCTTCAAGACGACCTAACTAGATTTGTTCAAGCATACCCCATCCCCGACAAACAAGCGAATACAGTTGCTAAAACTCTTCTTATATTCTGCCAACACTATGGAATTCCAAAACGGTTTCACTCTGATCAAGGAGGCAAATTCATGAACAACGTCTTAAAACATTTGATGAAATTATTCGGTACGAAACAGACATTTAGCACAGCCTATCATCCTCAAACGAATGGGTCTTTAGAAAGGTTCCATGCCACACTCCGTGATCACATCAGAATGTATCATCAAAGAAACAAAGGAGACTGGGATCAAATTGTTCCACTTGCAATAATGTGTCACAACACATCTCTGAATCAATCAACGGGTTACACCCCACATGAGCTTTTATTCGGGTTCAAACCTCGTCTTTTATATTCTATGAAAGATACCAATGACGACTACACGACTCACGACTACCTGGATGACCTAAATGAACGACTTAAGATTTCTCGCAAAATAGCTTTAGAAAATATTCAGTCCATGAAAGAAAAGGCTAAGGAACGTTACGACAAAAATATAAAAAACGTGGCTGATTTTAAGTTAGGAGAGAAGGTTATGCTGAAAGTACAAAATCCAAACAACTTGGATAACAAATGGGACGGCCCATATGAAGTCATACGAAAAGGCTTTAACGAAAATTATGTCATAAGAAAAGCGGGCAGAAATCAACTAGTGCATGCAAATCGCTTGCGACCCATGCATGATTCACTTCAACCTCATCAAGTTGGCTAAATAAACAAAATTAAAAATTATAATATATTACTTAAAAATTATAATGTTTCATATTTACAACCACTTGATGATAGTTTACAAAATACTTAGTTTAGTTTACAATTTGTTCTATTATTAAGGTTATAATATACATCCTCTTTTATCAAATAAACTTATATATTAAGGTTTATATTTACATAATCCTACTAGAAATAATAATTAGGCATAATCTCTTTTCAGGTTCTCTGCAACCTTAGTTGTAGGAGACCACGTTATTGAACCCTTACCTTCAAAATCCGGTATTTACTACCAAGAAAAAGGCGATATGCTCATTTCCGAATCCTCTTGGAAACTCGTTATTTATCGTAACTTAGAGCCATTATTCCTATCCCGAGATTCAATTCAACGTTTAAATAATAACTACTTTTCATTAATTTCTAAATACCCAACTTTTGCTCAAAGTACTACCAGTTCTTTTATAAAAATAAACATTAACAAGATAAATACTCGTCTTGCTGAATTGAGTGCATACACCAAATCAAGAGCCAAACGAGAGTTATTTGATGGCTTTGGCACCGCGCTTAAATGGCTAATTGGCACACCAGACGCTAAAGACGCCCTTCATTATGAGAACTGTATCCAACTCTTAGAAAAACGCGAAATAGAAGAAGCTGATATATTAAAACAACAAATTCAAATAGTTTCATCAACTATCACAAATTTCAATGAAATAATATTTAAACTATCATACGATGAATATACACTAAATGAAAATCTTGAAAGAATCGCTAATAATTTAAATAAAACCAAAAGAATAATATTTGATCTCAAAACTGCTGAAGAAATTTCATCAGTTTCTATACAAATCCTCGAAAGTGTAATTTCTCTAGAAACTGACATCGATGAAATCCTCACGTCTATACTTTTTATAAAATCAGGTGCCGTACATCCTTCTATAATATCAATTGAAAGACTCTACGAAGTTTTACTCTCGTCTTCCCACATGCGAAATGATAAAAACTTAGTTCTTCCCATCACACTTGAGAATACTCATAAAATCTTAGATTCCGCAACCCTAACGTCATACATATTCATGAACAAAATAACATATATACTTGACTTTCCCCTAGTCCGACTTAATCATTTTACTCTTTACCACCTCTATTCTATTCCTATTTCACATTATAACTCATCCCTTTACTCCGTCATCCTTCCCGAGCAAACTTATTTGGCAACAAACCCAACAAGGCAACAATACATATCCACGAGTTCCATCGACGAATGCAAGATCTTCGCGCCAGCCAGATGGGTCTGCAAGTTTCCAGTCTACAATTTCAACGCGAGGCCTATCTGTGAAATGGCCATCCTTCTACAGACCAACCGCCAACTACCTGGTTCCTGCGAGCTTACAACATTTTCTGCAGAAATTAACATGTTTCTACAAATTTCCACAAACAAATGGGTGTTCATACTCCAAAATGAAACAGCTTCTATAGTACAATGTGAAGAAACAACGAAACATATTACTCTTCCTGGAGCCGGTATTCTTAAACTCGATAGAGGTTGCAAGTTTTACTCCAGTCTCATAACTTTGGCCGCAGCAGATGAAAACTTTCTCAACATCACACATCCTATACTAACTGTGGACATCGAAGATGCCTGTGCTGATCTAAAGGACTTGCCACAATCTCCAAAATTAATCCCAATCCGCATAAACCACGTTCCGACAGACGCATTACACTCAATCAAAGAAGATCTGAAAAAGCAATCATCAAGAATCAAACAATTTAATGAAAGGACTTTTATTGAAAAGCATTCCAACAATTTATCCCTCTTCTCTTACTTAGCAGGGATAACAATATTGGTGTATATTCTGTTCAAACTATTTCAATGTCTGCCTAGAAAATTTAATCGACGCCGTAACAACAACCATGACAACGGATGCATCCAGATTTTCAATAACTGCTTCGATAAAAGGAGGCAGCGTACTTCAGCTCATGTCGCCATCCCGATGTCTACGTTGAACACTACTTCGAGCCCTGCCATCTCCGAAGACTCAGAATCTGACGACGCCACAACTTTCGACGCCGCAACGTCACATCCTCAAAGATCGGGCAAATTCGAACCCGCCCAATCTTTGTTTTAAAGGGGGGAGATGTTATGTTGGAGTTCTCACCCTCATTAATTAAGTACCTAGTGATAAGACTAAAAGTGTAAACAAGTATTTAGGTGTAAACATGTAATTAGCTTATTAGGTCTTTAGTAATCTTCCATACTTAGTTAAGTATCTTTGACACTGTAAATACAAACATTCCCACATCCCTTCCACAAACCAAAATGATCCTTTATAAGATCCCGACCTCGCTCGACGAGGCAGTCACTACCAAATCTCAACCTCGACATCACTTAAATCTTTTATACCATATTCGTAAATTTAGTTATAAATCATATAATAAAGTATTAGTTCTTAAAAACAGTGTTTATAAATTCGCCACATAACAAATTTGGCGCAGTCGGTAGGATTGGAACAGCCGAGCTGTATAGCTAGACGACGCAAGAACGTGCCAACGGACAGCATCGCCGAGTACGGTTCCCGAAGGGATTTAAAAAGCGTCGCACGAACCATGTTCCAGTTATTGTTGCTGTGGTGAGTTGTTGAATATTGTTTGCTCATTTCCTCAATTATCTACTTACCAGTATCCATAACTCCTAATATCTAATTTCATTATTTAAACATATATCTAAAAATTATCTTTACAACCATGCCAAACACAGAGAGTGTCACTTCTTCTAGATCAGCCTTAAGCCTTGATAATTTAATCAACCTCATTCCTGTATTTAATACGGCCCTTAGTTCAGAAGTTTACAGATTTGTTCGGTCTTGCAACGCCGCTTTTGACTTAGTAAAAGAAACGGACACTAACATTTTGCTTATATATACTTTAAATCGAATAATCGGTCCATGTTCCGCAGACGTCCATGCTAGACAATTTGAAACATGGGACGAATTACGAGCATTTCTTATCGAGAAATTTTCTCAAGTAAAAACGATGTCCCACCTTTCACTAGAACTTCAATCAATGTTTCAACGTGATCGAGAAACCATTACTGATTATTATCATCGTGTCGATCTATTGAGAAGTAAAATTATTGAAAAATTGTCAGCAGAGGTCAAAGATAGTTCTTTACTAGGCAGAAAATTAAGTATCGAAGAGACTGCACTAAGCGTCTTTATCAACGGCCTTAACAGTGATCTAGGGACTATGTTACGAACAAAAGAATTCCGACAGTTATCAGATGCGGGGCGTTTTGCTATGCAAGAAGACAAAATACGTGCTATGAATAAAGATCGGCAATTGCTTTACAAAACAAGTCTCGCGATGCATAAGCCACCAAATAACATTTCAAGACTTCCGAACACACAAAACTTCAACCATCGACCCGCGAGACCTTTAAACAATTTTAATTCAAATGAACAATCATACAACACCAAAATATGTAATTATTGTAAAAATCCGGGACATCTTATTCACGAATGTCGAAAACGAGCGTACAACAATCAAAGGTTTGGTCAAAAACCACCAAGCCAACCCATGAAAGCACCACCTGAACCAAAAATAAATTCTTTAAACTCCAAGGCGGCCATCGAACAGGGCAGCTCGATGGAAACCGCTTTAGATTACTTCCCTTCGACCCAGATGCCCACAACGTCTCAATACAATTAAATCGAAAACCTACAGATAGACGATTAAATTTAACTACTACATATTCTCTTCCAAATCAAAAGTGTGATGCATCGACACAAATAAATGCAGTCTATCGCAGACAAACTTGCGATGCATCTACGCAAACTTCAGCAAATACTAAATTATCTTCAACGGCCTACGGACAGGGTAACCAGCCCCAAACTCTTGGCCATAAACTTCCTGAACCGATTTCGTTAGCCCACGAACAGGGTAACCAGCCCCAAACTCTCGGCTCTAACAAATCAAATCCTAAATCCAAGTCTAAATCCCAATTCAAAAACCGGTTCAAGAACAAATCAAAATCTCAATCCAATTCTAATTCGAACCACAATAATTCCAAATCAAAACCTAACACAACTTCTGAGCCTGAACTCGTTTCTATATCGGCATTAAATATTCCACCGGAAGATCTGCTCTACTGCAAATTTCACATAGACGGTGAACCTATTACATTACTAATAGATACAGGAGCAGCGATATCCGTTTTACAAAAAAACAAACTCGGAGCTAACCCTCTAGATGTATCGAATATAGTATCGATAGTAGGTGTGGCAGGTAAAGACAGTCCTATTCAAAGCTACGGCACAGCTAACGTTTCAATAGACAATTTCCGTAAACATAAATTCTACATAGCGGATTTAAATATCGAAGCAGACGGCATTCTAGGTTTAGATTTCATGTCTAAATCCGACGTAAATATATACATCGCATCTAAACTATGCACGTAGGCAAACGACATTATAAACTTTTCCATAACGGCGAAAGCAAAACCAATATTAAAGACGATAAACAATTCATAGAGCATAGGACTGAAACTGTTATTACATGTACTACTCAAGATATTCAATGCGGAACAGCTATTGTCGAAAAACAAGATATCGGAAACGGACTTTCAATTCCCAACGCCCTTGTAAACATAGTTGATTATAAATTCCTAATCACATGCATTAACAAAACAAACGAAGATAAATCAATCATTATGCCCGTCGTACGAACAACTTTATATCTAAACGAGGCCCTAGATAATGAGATCGTAAATATCAATACGATAAACATGAAAAACAAAACAGACCGACGTGACATAGTACACAAACTTATTAGACGAGATCATTTAAATGCAGAAGAAAACGAGTCCCTAAATAAGAATATTGACGAATTCCCTGGAATTTTCTATATTAAAGGCGACCCTCTGTCGTTTACGAGTCACACAAAACATAATATACCTACCACATCTGAAGTACCCATTCACGCTAAAACTTATCGATTCCCACAAGTTCACGAACAAGAGGTAAAAACTCAAGTACAAAAACTTTTAGAACAAAAAATCATTAGACCAAGCACTTCACCATGGACAAGCCCCATTTGGATTGTACCAAAGAAATTAGACGCTTCTGGGAAACGAAAATGGCGTATGGTCATAGATTACCGTAAACTAAACGAAATAACAATAGGTGATAGCTATCCCTTGCCGAACATCACTGATATCCTCGACAAATTAGGTCATTCGAAATATTTTACAACTCTAGATCTTGCATCAGGGTTTCACCAAATCGAACTAGACTCTAAAGACGTCTCCAAAACGGCTTTTAGCACACCTTACGGTCATTACGAATTTCTGCGCATGCCATTTGGCCTTAAAAATGCTCCAGCCACATTTCAACGAGTCATGGACAACATTCTTTACGGCCTCCAAGGCGAACGTTGTTTTGTCTATCTAGATGACATTGTTGTGTTTGCATCCAGCCTACAAGAACATGAAGAAAAACTTCGAGAAGTCTTTTCCAGATTAAACGATTTCCATCTCAAAATTCAACCTGATAAATGTGAGTTCCTCAGACATGAAGTAGCTTACCTAGGACACATAATTTCGAGCGAAGGCGTAAAACCCAATCCAGATAAAGTTACCGCTGTTCAAAACTTCACAACTCCTAAATCATGTAAAGATATCAAGGCTTTCTTAGGACTTACAGGTTATTACCGTAGGTTCATCGCTAATTTCAGTAACATCACAAAACCTTTGACAGCCTTACTCAAGAAAGACGTTCCTTTCGTTTGGGGAGAAACACAAGAAAAAGCTTTTAATGAATGCAAACGTTTATTAACAAGTCCTCCGATTCTACAATATCCTGATTTCAGCAAAGAGTTCATTCTTACAACCGACGCTTCAGTCTATGCAATAGGCGCAGTATTGTCTCAAGGTGATATAGGTAAAGATTTGCCAATTGCATACGCTTCACGGACGCTGAACAAAGCCGAAAGTAACTATTCTACTATAGAGCGAGAGTTACTCGCAATCGTTTGGGCTGTAAAGCATTTCAGACCTTATTTGTTTGGACGAAAGTTTACAATCGTAACAGATCACAAACCATTAACTTGGCTCTTCTCTGTTAAAGACCCGGGCAGTAGATTAGTTCGTTGGAGACTTAAACTAGAAGAATTTGAATATAACATCGTTTACAAAGCTGGTAAAAGCAACACTAATGCCGACGCTCTTTCTCGACCTCCAGTAATGCACACGAACGCAATTGACTTGACGCACAACTGTGAAGACAATTTCAATGACCCAGACGATTACTTGCAAACTAACTATGAACACTTTCTTTCCATTCCCACTCATAGTTATGACACACCCAACTTTAAAACATCACCTGACACCCTCTTAGACGAACGTCATAAAAATATTCTCATTCCCATATCAGCACAACTATCGGACAAAAACGACACTTTCAACAAAGCCATAAGTCTTTGTTCTAATGTGATGCCATATCTTGAAAAGTCAAAAGAGCTTTACCACCCAGATTTATTAGTTACGGACAAAAAACAAAACATTATATTTGGAGTAACACGACCGACACATTTCGACCCTTGGAATAGTGAGAGCTATTTTAAAATACTCTTATCTTGCTTACAAAAACACAACCTCAAAACACTCTGCATACCTGACCTAACGAATGATCCCACTTGTAAACTAATGGGAAACCAACAATCTCATATTACAGCATACCTAGCAGATTGTTATGACTGTGAAATAACAATTTGCCAAGACAAAGTCAAATATCCCAACAAAGACGAAATTCCCACAATTCTAAAAACGTATCACGACGACCCACTTTCTGGTCATAGAGGCATTGTAGAAACTACGCGCAAAATCCGAGAAGAATACTATTGGAAAGGAATGACCGATAATATAAAATCATACATCGAAAATTGTCATGTCTGTCAACGTAGTAAAATTCAGAGAAAAACGTTTTAAAGCACCTATGGTCATTACTTCTTCTTCAACTGAACCTTTTGAACGCGTTACCATTGACTTGGTTTCATATTCGGATATTACCGGTGACTCTAATAAATACATCCTCACTCTTCAAGACGACCTAACTAGATTTGTTCAAGCATACCCCATCCCCGACAAACAAGCGAATACAGTTGCTAAAACTCTTCTTATATTCTGCCAACACTATGGAATTCCAAAACGGTTTCACTCTGATCAAGGAGGCAAATTCATGAACAACGTCTTAAAACATTTGATGAAATTATTCGGTACGAAACAGACATTTAGCACAGCCTATCATCCTCAAACGAATGGGTCTTTAGAAAGGTTCCATGCCACACTCCGTGATCACATCAGAATGTATCATCAAAGAAACAAAGGAGACTGGGATCAAATTGTTCCACTTGCAATAATGTGTCACAACACATCTCTGAATCAATCAACGGGTTACACCCCACATGAGCTTTTATTCGGGTTCAAACCTCGTCTTTTATATTCTATGAAAGATACCAATGACGACTACACGACTCACGACTACCTGGATGACCTAAATGAACGACTTAAGATTTCTCGCAAAATAGCTTTAGAAAATATTCAGTCCATGAAAGAAAAGGCTAAGGAACGTTACGACAAAAATATAAAAAACGTGGCTGATTTTAAGTTAGGAGAGAAGGTTATGCTGAAAGTACAAAATCCAAACAACTTGGATAACAAATGGGACGGCCCATATGAAGTCATACGAAAAGGCTTTAACGAAAATTATGTCATAAGAAAAGCGGGCAGAAATCAACTAGTGCATGCAAATCGCTTGCGACCCATGCATGATTCACTTCAACCTCATCAAGTTGGCTAAATAAACAAAATTAAAAATTATAATATATTACTTAAAAATTATAATGTTTCATATTTACAACCACTTGATGATAGTTTACAAAATACTTAGTTTAGTTTACAATTTGTTCTATTATTAAGGTTATAATATACATCCTCTTTTATCAAATAAACTTATATATTAAGGTTTATATTTACATAATCCTACTAGAAATAATAATTAGGCATAATCTCTTTTCAGGTTCTCTGCAACCTTAGTTGTAGGAGACCACGTTATTGAACCCTTACCTTCAAAATCCGGTATTTACTACCAAGAAAAAGGCGATATGCTCATTTCCGAATCCTCTTGGAAACTCGTTATTTATCGTAACTTAGAGCCATTATTCCTATCCCGAGATTCAATTCAACGTTTAAATAATAACTACTTTTCATTAATTTCTAAATACCCAACTTTTGCTCAAAGTACTACCAGTTCTTTTATAAAAATAAACATTAACAAGATAAATACTCGTCTTGCTGAATTGAGTGCATACACCAAATCAAGAGCCAAACGAGAGTTATTTGATGGCTTTGGCACCGCGCTTAAATGGCTAATTGGCACACCAGACGCTAAAGACGCCCTTCATTATGAGAACTGTATCCAACTCTTAGAAAAACGCGAAATAGAAGAAGCTGATATATTAAAACAACAAATTCAAATAGTTTCATCAACTATCACAAATTTCAATGAAATAATATTTAAACTATCATACGATGAATATACACTAAATGAAAATCTTGAAAGAATCGCTAATAATTTAAATAAAACCAAAAGAATAATATTTGATCTCAAAACTGCTGAAGAAATTTCATCAGTTTCTATACAAATCCTCGAAAGTGTAATTTCTCTAGAAACTGACATCGATGAAATCCTCACGTCTATACTTTTTATAAAATCAGGTGCCGTACATCCTTCTATAATATCAATTGAAAGACTCTACGAAGTTTTACTCTCGTCTTCCCACATGCGAAATGATAAAAACTTAGTTCTTCCCATCACACTTGAGAATACTCATAAAATCTTAGATTCCGCAACCCTAACGTCATACATATTCATGAACAAAATAACATATATACTTGACTTTCCCCTAGTCCGACTTAATCATTTTACTCTTTACCACCTCTATTCTATTCCTATTTCACATTATAACTCATCCCTTTACTCCGTCATCCTTCCCGAGCAAACTTATTTGGCAACAAACCCAACAAGGCAACAATACATATCCACGAGTTCCATCGACGAATGCAAGATCTTCGCGCCAGCCAGATGGGTCTGCAAGTTTCCAGTCTACAATTTCAACGCGAGGCCTATCTGTGAAATGGCCATCCTTCTACAGACCAACCGCCAACTACCTGGTTCCTGCGAGCTTACAACATTTTCTGCAGAAATTAACATGTTTCTACAAATTTCCACAAACAAATGGGTGTTCATACTCCAAAATGAAACAGCTTCTATAGTACAATGTGAAGAAACAACGAAACATATTACTCTTCCTGGAGCCGGTATTCTTAAACTCGATAGAGGTTGCAAGTTTTACTCCAGTCTCATAACTTTGGCCGCAGCAGATGAAAACTTTCTCAACATCACACATCCTATACTAACTGTGGACATCGAAGATGCCTGTGCTGATCTAAAGGACTTGCCACAATCTCCAAAATTAATCCCAATCCGCATAAACCACGTTCCGACAGACGCATTACACTCAATCAAAGAAGATCTGAAAAAGCAATCATCAAGAATCAAACAATTTAATGAAAGGACTTTTATTGAAAAGCATTCCAACAATTTATCCCTCTTCTCTTACTTAGCAGGGATAACAATATTGGTGTATATTCTGTTCAAACTATTTCAATGTCTGCCTAGAAAATTTAATCGACGCCGTAACAACAACCATGACAACGGATGCATCCAGATTTTCAATAACTGCTTCGATAAAAGGAGGCAGCGTACTTCAGCTCATGTCGCCATCCCGATGTCTACGTTGAACACTACTTCGAGCCCTGCCATCTCCGAAGACTCAGAATCTGACGACGCCACAACTTTCGACGCCGCAACGTCACATCCTCAAAGATCGGGCAAATTCGAACCCGCCCAATCTTTGTTTTAAAGGGGGGAGATGTTATGTTGGAGTTCTCACCCTCATTAATTAAGTACCTAGTGATAAGACTAAAAGTGTAAACAAGTATTTAGGTGTAAACATGTAATTAGCTTATTAGGTCTTTAGTAATCTTCCATACTTAGTTAAGTATCTTTGACACTGTAAATACAAACATTCCCACATCCCTTCCACAAACCAAAATGATCCTTTATAAGATCCCGACCTCGCTCGACGAGGCAGTCACTACCAAATCTCAACCTCGACATCACTTAAATCTTTTATACCATATTCGTAAATTTAGTTATAAATCATATAATAAAGTATTAGTTCTTAAAAACAGTGTTTATAAATTCGCCACATAACAAAGCCGCGAGCAGGCCGCTAGGATTAAATATATTTAATCACTACTCAATTTACAAGAAATTATAACTTGAAATTTGGTATGTAGCTAACCTACAACCTCAGTGGATAGTAGTTTAGGTTAGGGGACGTACGGAAGCCGTAAAAACCAATTTTTATATTATACACCTGAAAGTTAACTTAAGCAAAGTTGTGAGCGACGACTGGTATCAAATAAATGTATAAACAAATAAACGTTCCAGGAGCAATGCGAAGCGGGCGCACTATTAATCCACGTCGTCTGGCTTCACCTGGGCACATCCGTGTCTAGACGCCAACAGAAACATACCACGTCTTATGATATTTATTTTGTAATATATACAATTAAATAAAATATGTGTTTTAAGAAACACCAGTGTCAAGACACTCCGTTCTCCACTTTCCACCCAGATTCGAGACATTGGATGGAGCGAAATTATATTAGTTTTGTTAGAGCGGGGAAGTAATAATAATTGTATGCCACTACGCTAATCATGGCGCAGCGGGACTGCAGCAGGCCAGCAGGCCTCCATACTTTACTTTAAAAATTAAATTAAAAATTTCTGACAAATTCTTATAATCCTCCAGCTCTTTCCAACTGTTAACTGTAACCATTACATATTCCTTTACAATTACTGTATCATATATAAAGTAAGTATATAATGTTTCATATAAATCATATATAAAATACAAAGAAACATTGTAGAGCCATTAATATATGTCGTTTGTTCGATGGCATTGTAAACATACATTTTATATTAAAAATCTTATTTACTTACTTTTTATTCCTTTAGAAGTAAAAAGAAATTTTGATTTCCGCAAATTTTATATATTTCATAAAATTGACTTCAAAACAATATTAATATTGAATATATACACAAATTTAAGGAATAACTAAATTGAATATTTTTAAACATTTTTAAAGTGTTAATCCACACTTAGAGAACGTATGGCTCAGTGGTCAGAGCGCCTGGTCGGTTTCCAGGAGGCGCGGGTTCGAGTCCCGCTACGTTTACAAATTTTTATACGTTTTCTAAATAAGTAACTAAATTGAAGTTTTTTGATTACTTCAATGATTGATGAAAGATTTTTTGAAGATTATATGTGAAAACTCGAGAAAATCCGGCGAAAAATGGGGAACGGAGTAGGACCACTAGGGAAATACATATTATCAAATAAAATAAATTAAAAATTAAAGTTCGTCCACAATTAAGGCGAAATCGTTAGACAGACATAAAAAACAATATCAAGATTTTCTATTCCAAGTGTCGTGCAAAAGAGGACATAATATATAAGGAGGAAGTCCTAGTAATATACTAGATACGAGTACGCTTCGCTGCAAAAATGTTACGCTGCCATTTCACGGCGTACAGTCACGAATGTGATAATTGAGTGGGTGCGGTTAAACGGAATGTAATGTTTACTGACTTTTCAATTTTGATGATATATTGATATAAATACATGTGAAATGAAATATTTAATACTTTCATTTCCTCACTCTGGTAATTCGGAAATTGGGAAACGGAAGTATCTTAAAAGGAACTTAGTAGGAACAGAGTATCTTAACACTACCCAGGTTCCCTCTGATTATGTGCCATGTGCAAGGTAAATTTGTTCTATATTCAGTTCTTTACGTTCAAAATGTAAATATCTTTATACCGAATTTCACGATAAAACTAAAATGTTCCCATTTATTGTATTTATTTTATTATTTTTTTCAGCTTAATATATTTTATAATGTACCAAAAATATAAGCAAAGACGTTACCGGATATTTCCGCTAGTAAAGTAGTACAATTCTTTAAAGAGGCTGATGCAGGTTGAAAGTTAATGAGATGTATTAAATTAATGATGTAAGTACGGAAGAGGGGAAAGAAAACGCAAATCATGACACGTTCGATCCGTGATCGAGCGATTAACTTGAGTGCTTCGTAAATATTGTTATTTTTAACACACTTTTATTTTATTAGGTAGGCTTGTAATTAAATCTAAGAAACTGATTTTGTTCTACTTGTAAATTGTATCAATATAAAACTTATCAGTAATACGAAGTGACACTAAAACAGTATGGTACCATCGAGCTGATCTAGTGATGGAACTGTAAAGTGGTTCGATCGGAACTGATTAGTAGTTGCTAGAAAATAACAACCTCTGAAGAGTTCCAAAAATGATTTAAGGTTCATATAATTTAAACCTCCATGCACATTTAACATTCTAAAGTGTGCACGATAAAATCACAAACGCACAGCTGAAACTATACAGCGTGTAGAATGGGATCCTTGCGAAATATAAAAGAGAATTTCGCGGAATTCTTACGGAAAGGAAATGAAACAAGATTTAATATATGTATATTTTGTTTGTAATTCTTTATCTACCTGGTATTCCCAGTCTAAGTCCAAGTCCCGACTTTGGTTGCCAGAGTCTGCCTTCCGACTCTATTTACCCCACTTACTACGTTCTTCAACCTCAGCGGACGCTTATGCAGATTATCCGCTACGGATAGAATTAAAACTATCTTGAATCAATGTGTTACAACTAGCTTGAATCAATGTGTTACATATGCAGTTAGACCGCGACATAGTGCTAGCCAGCATAAAAGAACCGGTCAGATCATGCTTTTGTGTATCGTCCCCTTGATTTTGGGTGGTATTCTGCAATCGCAAACTAGCCTCTGGGCTCATGCAAAACAAATTAAAGGTATCTGAACATTTTTGATTTAACGACTGGTACAGGACCTATATGAATGGTGTTCGAGACCGCATATAGAAAAATCGATAACTATACCGGGTGGAAGCGTCTGCGCTCCTTTATGGGAGCACCATATATTCTGCACTCATCTGGGTAGGCAAAGGGAACCTAGTGTTAAGAAACTCAACTCTCCACTTTCCACTGAATTATGGAGGCAGTGCGTGTTGAGTAGCGGAATTCAACGCCCCGCTAACCCTGAGCGCTAGAGTAAAGAAATGAAAATAAAATTTTATGTAAATATTTCATTTCCTCCATTGGGGATCGAACCCATAACCAGTCGCGTTTACAATCACATTTTTTGCCCATAACTGACTACTTTTTTGTTAGAAAAAATCACTTCTTAACTTTTGCCATAATCTCTTTTGTTTTAGCTAAAAGTAGCTAAAAGTCTCTGTTGTAGTTAAAAGTATATTTTCAAGTGGTGAAGATAAAATCACACTATGTATTTTAGTATAAAAGTTCTAGTTATGATATCATATATAAATATTATCTAGAATCAGCTTTGAACCTTCCATTAATCACAAGCACCGTCCATCATTAATCTCACCCGCGTGATCGCAGAGATCATCAATTTGTATTCAAACGGCAAAACACTTCGATTTTGTATTTGTAACCTTTCTTCATACATACTAGTATATATGTACGTATGTATCAGTATATGTTTATATCATTGATATAGAGATATTTATTTGTATAGCTTATTTGTATGTATGTTCAAACCCTATAACATAGTAGCTTTGTATTTAAAATCCTACAATATAGGGCGTCTTGGTGAATCGGCACATCTGACTATAAGCGCGAGGGTTGTGGATACGATTCCCGAGGGAATTTGGGGAATTAATTATTTTTATTTTCCCACTCTGGAGGAAGACGAAGCGTGGCGTTGGGTTTCTCCACCTTACATGCAAAGTCTCGAAAATTAGGCAAAAAATGGGGAGCGGTGGGGATACTTAACATTAAGCTCCCTTTGCTTTATCCTACTTGCGAGAAACTAAAAAAAAACACATCCTATAAAGCGAGAAAATTCAATGTGTCAATTAATGAACAGTTCGAACCGCTGAATAGATAACTCGAAATTTGGTAGACAGCTCTTATCAAAAATTCAGCTGAACCAGAATTTTTAGGTAGATCACAATTTATATTTTCAATTTTAATTTGAATTTCTTTAAAATAATTGATGAATTGACATATAAAATCACATCCAATTCCCAAGTATGATGTAAATATTTATTAATGTCTAACTGTACCAACTGTCTTTATGCGATCAAAAAATGAAAACAATTCATTTCCTAGACTAAGAATCAAACCGACAACCATTCAACCGACAACTACCCAACTGTGTCACGTTGGCTTATATCCGCTATTATATATGTACTTAAATCCTCCAATACGGTGACTGGTCTCAGCTCACACAGATCCATTCCATTCTCAATATATTTTTGTAGGACTTCATGCGTTCAGTTTGACTGACGCGACCCAATTCCGACACCATGTTATTTCCTATGTATAGAACGTGCTGTCTTTTTGTGTCTTCTGTCCACGGTTCATAGTGCGTTCTGTAATAGTGGTTTGTCACGAGATATTTCGTTTTACTTGGCGTATGTCATGACTAATGAAAATACAGGTCGTATTTTTTTTATTTTAGGTTAACATATTTTTAAATATATTTAGCTTATAAACATAGCAATAAATCAATGGTGACTAAAAATAATCTATTAATAAAAAGTGAAAATGTCATTTATAAATGTTATAAATGTGTCATGTGGAGGAACTCAACGCCATTCTACTAATCACATTACAATAATATGTTATTGTTACGTTTCTCAGATTTGCTGCATTGAAATACTGATCATCAGATGACGCAAACCGGTGAGCGGAGTGTTTTGACGCTAAATGTCTCCGCTTTTTTTTTGACATTGCTATAAAACGTAAATCTTAAAAATAAGCAATAATGTATTAGCTCACAAATTAGTAGTTCATACATAAATTGTAATTATCGTAGCGTCATACGGCCAATTTCCCTGGAGATCTATACAAGTTGTATACATGAGCTCATTCAAATAGACATAAACGATAGAGGAAGTAATCTAACAAGTTTTAACTAGATCCTTTTTTTTTTCAAATAAAAGGTTTTTTTAAATTTCGATACATTTAAAAAAGATATACAAGAAAGAATTTGCGTGATAACGGCCGTATTACAAATCAAATCAGCTTCACGCTGTAACCCGCATACAGCAGAGTAGGCAGAGGGAATAAAGTAATAAGACACTCACTTTTCGCAGAATTTTTCAAGACATTGCGACATTGTGATTTGAATTTTTCGAGATATTGCGTCTTGATTTGTGGAACTCAACAACGGGCTGGGCTTTTGCTTTGGAGCCAGAGCGAAGAAATGAAATAATAATTCATTCCCTCGAGTTAGGATGGAACCCACAACCATCGCGTTTCAGTTACACCCTTGTGCCCGTGAGCCACGATGGCCTCAAAGACTAACTGTTGTAAATATATGTAACAGAGCAACTTTCACAATGAGATACAAAAAAATTATAAAATAATAAAAGAGATAATATAAGAAAGTGTGTGTTTGCATATTTGTAGGACATTAGTCTCAAATTGTTAAGATTAAGATAAGCTTTTCGGTCTCATCATAATTTAATATTAAAAGCCAAATATATATAAATGATTTGACTTTACTATATATTTTTTTGCAAAAAACAGATTCAGCGTAAAAAGAAAATAAAATAAAAATACAAAAGCTAAGGCTTACACTAATGAAACATAACGTCAGATCGCTGGTAGAGTAAAAAAGCTTTTGAAGGAAATGAGCAGTTTCCTGCGGGATAAAGGGTTTCCGAAATTGTCAGGACGAGAAGAGGATAATTATTTAACAGTATATGTGTTATATATAAAGAGAAATCAGTATAATTTATCATTACTTTTCATGTTAATAGCATTAACGGTATGGGTAATGCTATTAACATGAAATTAGGGCGTGAAGAAAAATACCGCACTTGTAATATCATTGTCAAATCTAATCACTATTATAATTTAAAAAATCTGTTTCGCTGTATTCCGGCACTACCTGTCGAGTGGCGGAACTCAACGCTGCCCTTGGCCTCGACACCAAAGCGAAGAAATGAAAATATACATTTAAATAAATATTTCATTTCCTCGAGTGGGGTTGAACATACAACCAGTCGTGTTTATAGTCACACACTTGTGCCCCTGCGCTACAACTGACCTATAATCTACTATTTCACTTCACTTCACTATTTCACTTAATCAACTACAAAACACTCCACGAAACACGTAACGATACGCCACCTTGTTTTGAGCCCGGTTTCCATCACCATTAAGGACTACGTTGCACCATTAAGGACAACGTTGAACTCGCAAGAGTAAACTACGTACTTGTATATCCACCAATAGAGAGATGCGTTCACCGTTGCGGTGGAAACTGGGTTATACAATCCGTTATTTTAAAACGTAATGGCAGTTCATATCCCGTTATTGTTCGGTGTTTCGTCAGAATGGCTTAGAACGCCATCTTTTGTCACTCTTCAGCTCGCCGCGCAGCATCATGTATTATTTATTTTCTTAATAATACGATATATTTATTATAAGGCTAGAGGTGAAGTAGTCCAGCGTCTGACGTGTCGTGTTTACAACACGACGGTTGTGGGTCTGATCCTTATTTTGGTATTTTTTTTTTATTTAAATCATTTTCATATTCCGTTCTAATATAAAATTGCGCATTGCGTTGAGTTAGTTACGCCACTGAATACGCATTGTATCGAAAATGAGGCAAAAATTGGAGATCGTGCCCTGACAACAGGTCCCCCTTCCTGATTTAGGCTAACTTAATGATTAACATATTTTTTATAATCTTACTTTTTCACTGCCATATCTTTTTTTTATAATTTAATAATTTATTTTGTTCTCTATATTTGCTATCTTGATCGAGATTACCATTCACAATGAACTTTTAATATTCTGAAACGAATATATCGGAACATTTTTCTAGAGGGCTCCTTATAAAAGCCTTATAGCGTTGTCAAAACGAGTATTGTAATGGTACTTACTATTGTCCATATTTACTTTATCTTTATATAGTAGATAAATGTAGACGACTGCAACTTTAGACTTTTTGATATAAATTGTATTGATATTTGATATGATATAAAATGAAGTACTGGTTCACATAATAAGTTTTTTTGTATATTTAGTATTATACAATTTTTGAAAACCTGACGTTTCGAACACTTTCCAGTAGTCCGTGGTCACGGGTAGGCTTAGTCTATACGCAATTAATCCGGTCAAAATAGTTTCATTTTCATTATAATAATCGTGAAAATCAAAGAATCTTGCTTTTTAATGTTTACAATTTTAGTATTTCACAAAAAAATAGAGTAAATAGAAGTGTATTTTACTATGTATTGTATTTAGTCTTGAAATAGTAAAAATTATGTAACATTATTATTTCACGATGTGCTATGTAGCTAGCTAGCTACATATTTACAGTATTGTTATTGATACTTCAAATTGGCAAAACAGCAAAATGCCCTTTAGATCTCCATTTTATTTTAAATGACGAAGTGAGAGCCAAAACAAGGATTCCTTTATCTACTCTGCTGTATCAGCCATATCAGCTTATTAAAATAAAAATTTATCCTCCTCTATGATCAAATGATGACTTTTGCAAAGCTAGTACGGGAAGAGATAGAGCTTTCGTAAAATATAAAAGAAATTGGAGTAATTAAAACTGGTCAATATATAAGGAATCAATGGCTATAAGGAATCAATGTAATCAAATGTGAAGAGAATAAAAACGCCAATATATCTTTAATAAAATAGGTAAAGCTTCTTCCGAAGCGACTTTAAAATTTTAGAATCTCTCGGCATTAACAATTTTTCAGCTTCATGTAGGTCGGACAAGCTGTGACTGGCAAGATATGAAAGTCGGCGTGTCTAAAGGCGGTATATTATAGGCGGTTATCTGTATTTATTGAAAACTTTCAATTTCTTCCGTAATAAATTCTCGGTGCCATCTTTAAGCTGATGACTTGCACCTTTATGAACAGGCTATTGTTGTCAATATCGTAGATGCCATTCACACTTTAAACACCAACCTTCGACAAATACCGCTACGGTCTACGAAATACGGCGTTCAAAATAATCCTTACAAATGTCAGGCAATAATGATTGGTAGCTCATGACAACTGGGTAAAATGAACACCAACACTAACTAACTAGCCGTAAGTGGGAGAATCGGCTAACTAGCCGTACATACAAAGGCACAGTTAAAAAATTTTCTAAAATTTTATTATAAAAGACTTCGGTATAATAATTGATAGGTTGAGTTGAAATAAATATGTTTTTTATATTTTTTGCAGGATTTCTGCTACATTACTTTTAATGTGACTTAAAAGCTTTTTATAGGTGCAAACAAAAATTCAAGTGAGTAATACATTGTTGCTTCCAATTATCAATTATGATTATGCTTGTTGTTTTGATATAAATATTGAACTCTTAAATCTGCAAACATTTCATCTATAGCCTTTGCAAATATGACCTATATATATTTCGTCTAGAAGGAATCAGCTTGGGTGGCTCACAGTGCTCGATCGCCGAAACTCTAGATTGTTATCTTTACTCTATTCTGTTCTTTTTAATCCAAATTCTCCCACTTACCTCTCTTCTGACTTTTCGTTCCTGTCTTCTTTCTATAACAAATATTTAGGATCTCAATCCAACCTCATACTTTCCTTTTTGACTCACAATTCGGGCTTTATCACAAAATAACTTTGCTGTCACTGCAGTTAGGCTCATCAACTGAAAATTTATATTATTAGTATTACATATTAGCGTTAACCCCGCCTTTTAAGCCTGTATATTTTTATACTGTGTGCAAAATATATATTTCTTTAATTTTTATTTATATTTAAAAGGAACCATAATTTAGATGAATAATATAATATATTAATGTAACGTTCTATTTGGTTTAGCGTATTTCGGTATATTCAACTACGTCTAGGACTTAGAAGGGCTTAGCTAACTGAAGGGCAATCGTGTTCCAGACGACGCGGATTAAAAGAGCTATTCTGAAATTTATTGTATTTATCTAAATCATCTATACTTATAATAAAATTGCATCGGATCTGCGTCTGTACTTGGAAAATATACAAGGTGGAGAAGGGAATTGTCTAAATGGCAACGGAGTATATTAACACTGGGCTCCCAGGTTCCCTCTCAATACCCTGCTATGAACGTGATATAACGTAAAGCTAAAAAATATATATACCCTTCGATAATTGTAATACTTAAAGCCACGTATACGTGAGTATAGTCAAATACTTTCTCCCTGAGCTACAACATCTAGGAAAGAAAATTAATATTTAATCAATCATTACCATGTTATCAAGTTCAGTTACGGAAGTTAAGCTCCGGTATGCCTATCTTTTTTTTTTATGGAAGAGACACGGCAAACGAGCGTGCGGGTCACCTGATGGTAAGTGACTACCGCCGCCCACGACCCCGTGCAGCCCCAGAGGAGCTACAGGTGCGTTGCCGGCCTATAATATGGGTTGGGCGCCAGGGCCCGGCATTACCTGATACGAAACGCAGTGGCATAAAGCCACTACTTCACGCCGGTTTTAAATGCCAGGGATTGTGATTATGATCCGGTCGAGTCTGCCCATGCGTGTTGCCATTGCTGGCGACGTGACTCTACCACACGTACTTTAGTCGCCTCTTACGACACCACCAGTACCAGGATGATCCTCTTCTAAGCCGGGATCACAATCTAGCCCACAATAATGATATCCTTTATAAAGGATCCGTGCCTTATCAGTTCTAAAGAAATTTCTATTTGATAAGCCCTTTATAGGGAACGTTATGTATACCTTTTCAATTTTATCGTAGGTTTTACGTAACTTCATCAAAAAGACTGAGTGAGTTTGTTTGATGTGGGTACGTATGAATTTTTTTGTATGTTATTTAATATATCTGCTTAACAATGGATCTATCAAAACTCTTCATTTGATTGTTTATTTCTTTATAGCTTGTTTTGTTTTTATTTCCCATTAGCTAGATTTTGTAAATTATATAAAAACGTAGCGATTATTCATCATGTAAAATCAAAATCAGCTTCACGTTGTATACCGCACACACCAGGCATAAAGTTAGCAGAGGGAACTTAGTATAAAGAACTCCGTTCCCTACTTGCGCCGAATTTTGAAGGCATTGTGTGTTGAGTGGTGGAACTCAACGCCGCGCTTTGCCTCGACACCAGAGCGAAGAAATGAAAATATAAATATAAAATTTTTCATTTCCCGAGTGGGGATTGAACCCACAACCTATCGGTTTTACAGTCACACTTTGTGCCCCTCCGCTACGACTGGCCTAAACACACAGTGTTTTAATAAATTGCCGAAAAGTGTGAAACAGAGTGTCTTGTCACACAAGCTTTCCTCTCCTTCTCCTGCTATGCCGTAAAATGAAATTGCATTCTAGTTTTTATATTTATTTTAATAAACTTCACATATAGAACGGACTTAACCGAACCTCGCAGTAAGCCCAGCCTCGTGACTTTCTTAGTGTACGATGGCTTTTTAAACAGACATTGAATGAAGTTGTCTTATATTTACAAAGAAAAATATTTATATGTTCGTTAAAAAATTAAATTAGCTTCACGCTGTAGAAAAAGACACCTTTATAATTATTTTTCTTTACACCAAATATATATATACGTACAGGTTATAGAAACATAATTATATTCGACTATCAAATACCGGTCGGTATTTGATATAGATGATCGCCACTCCTCGAACGCCCACGTGCGAAGACTCAATCCTCTAGAGATATCATTCGACATACTCGTATAACGTGGTTCAGATTATTACGTCCTACACATCATTTTGTTCCACGGCTCTTCTCTTGCCGTCGATGAGGCCAAGTGGGCGTCTGCTTATTTTATATTTTGCAAAATTTCTAGTTGCGACGCCTACATGAGAAATTCTTATGTAAAATCATTTTGATTTAACTCCTACATAAATTTTCATGATTTTAATTTGATGAAGTGTAAACGTGATACCAATATTCGGTCCCATTATCACACCAGGTATATACGACTGCCAAGTTTATTAATGATATAAAAATTATAAGAAACAAACTTAAGAAAATGAACTTTTTCATTAAATACTGAAACTTTTATGAGTGTAGAGGAACACTAAAAGAGTATTTCTTAAAATTCCTAAGAACCAGAAAAAAGATGATTTTCTTTTCTACATGTTATAGTTTACTTAAGCACAGTTTCTGTTGATGATTAGTTCATATATTAATAGTAATCATTTTAAGGTCAGACGTAGTCGCAACCTAGAAAATTAAATATTTAATAATTTTTTTCCTTGCTCTGGTAACGTGGCAAGGTGTAGTGTGGGTTCCACTTCCACCACTCAACAGGCCTCAACGAAAGTATCTTAATAGAAACGGAGTGTCTTAAGATTCAGGTTACCTCTGCCTACTTTGATGTAACTGTGCGGGATACAGCGTGAAGCTGTCATCATTCAACTTAACCAAACCCAAAAACATGGTCTAGTCAAATACATACATAATTCTTTTTTTCTATAAATCTGTGTAAATGTACATGACATGAAAAGTTTTAACGAGGTGATTTGGTCACGAGAGCTTCAACTTCGACTTTGTGTCGATGGTGAGTTTAATGAATCGTTGCCTTTTATGTTCGCGTAATGTGTACTAAATAGGGAGTTTTACTGCAGTTTGGTCTGGTGGACCGGTGGTGGTATTACTGATAGGTTTGTTCGGATGTTTGGATTGTATGATCTATACTGATGAGATTGATTTAGTTTTCTTTTATACTTTTTCTTCACTCATTTACGGTAAATAAGTATTTCATTGTAACATTGTTTTTTATTTGAGAAGATAGGTAGAGAAGAAGATAGAAAGACAGGATAAGCAGAGGTAGCCTAGTGTTAATACACTCCGTTCTCCATATTTCTGAAAGAAATGAAAATATTAAATATGTCATTCCTCGAGTGAGAGAGGCCTGAGACTAAATATTTTTGTATAAATCGGCATATACGTTGCATGTTTAAAGAACAAAATGCGTATGTACGCGTCAATTTGTTTCTTAGTACATATAAAAAAGGAAAACAACTCCGAAATATATTATAATTCTTAATCCTGTATAAAGATGTTAATTTAACCTTAGTTCTAGCTTCTAGCTAACTACGAGATGGTTGCAACACATCGCCGGCTAATGAAGTCGAGTCCGTAATTCATTCATCGCTCCATTACAAACTGCTAGTAGTAGAATCCGCTAGCAAACGCTACGTAGAGCTATAAACGCTGACATTGTTGCATATATCTACATACTTTGTCTTAATACTGGCGTAATGACTTTCTAAGGTGAGTGATGAATGAGAATTCTAGAGGAAGACCGTCGTGGTACAGTGGCAGAGTCTCTGACTGTAAACGCAACGGAGGTGAGTTTATTTCTATTTCATTTTCTTCGCATTTCTTTGCGTTGAAATCCGCCACTCTAAGTGAACTGAATCGTATTGGTTGGAAAGAGGACGAAGTGTTTATATATTGAGCTCCATCGGTCTAACTTGATATACGCGGGACACTGCGAGAAGTCAAAAATAAGTTTATTAGCAAACTGTAAGCTTTTAAATTTGTTGTAGTTTTATCTGTTATAAGAAGATTTATGTGAGTTTGTTTTAAAACACATGTTTATCTATAAATATAAAAGGACATGTACCTTCTGACTACTGAGGTAAGACGCAAGCACAGCCGTAACCGCTGTGCGAAGAAACGTGAAATTTGGACAGATGTATATTTTTATAATCTGGACATCCACTGAGAAGGATTTTGAAAAATTTTAACCCTAAAAAGATGAAATAAGAATTTTTAGAATTCACCACCTAAGCGTTCAAATAAGGGGTTGAAAGTTTATATGGAAAAATCTTTAAATCGCCACCGATTTTTTTAAATATTTAAATTCAGACTATTAAAAATATTTTATTGAACACGTGTTTCGTGTTTTTTTTAGAATTCACCCCTATGGGTGCAAATAAGCGGACGAAGCCACGCGCGCCCAGTAGTTCAAAAATAAATCGGTAAATGACAATACTTTATTTATAATATCAGCCCGATAAACTAACAGGACCCTTTTTTGACACCTTATTTCGTATTTTTTATGCTACTCTTTATATTTTAATTACGTTCAAGTATGTTAAAAAAAGAAGTATTTTATTTATGGTTCCTTTAGCCGGAAGTACGTACAGTGGAAAGCAACGCAAAGCAAGTAACACAAAATCGAACTAACTTTTTGAATGTTTGAATTAAGTAAACGTTGGCCTTTGTAAATAATATTCGTTAAATTTTGGCATAGAAAATAATTTCTACCTCCCCAAGACATGTCTCGAATACGAAACGTTTTGACTTGTAGTGGAAAGTGGAGAACGGATGTCTTGACACTAGGTACTAGGTTCTTTGCCTACCCTGCACTGAGGTACAAACATGAAGTTACTTTTTAGTATTAATTTTAGAAAGTGTCATAGAGTACAAACAAACAGAAGTACAAGTAAAACTGTTGTAATATTTAAACTGAAGTATTATCATTTTTTTACTTTGTTTCAATTTGTATTCCGTATATAACTGGATAGTCAGAGAAAACTTCTCGATTTCGAGACATTATGTGTTGAGTGACAGAATTCAATGCCACGATTTTTCCTAGTTACCAGTGCATAGAAATAAAATTATTAAATATTTCATTTCCGCGGTCGCGTTTACAGACGCACGCTTGTGGCTCTGCGCCACGACTGGCTTCCAATAGTATAATGATAATTTCTTTTGTTCGAGCGGAAATCGAACCCACAACCTGTCAAGCTTGTACCCCTGCGCCACGACTCGCCTCTAACAGTAAGGTGGTATTTTCAATATATTTCAACAAAAACAAACCAAAGTTGTAAAAAATTACGGGCTTATATACTTGTAATGTTTATTTTATTCTATTCTACATAAGGAAGCAACCGATGCGGGTAACAATCAGAAACAAACGAAAACTCTCACATCAGATAATATTCGGGAAGGAAACAGTAAAATACGAAACACGGTTTTATTGACGTATTTTTTCGCTAAAATTGGAATCAAAATATAAAATTTAAAGGGTATTCAAAGTATTATTATATACGTAATATTAAACAAGAGCAAAAAAATCTTTTTTCACAGATTTCATGTTCAAAGGACTTTCAAACTCTACAAACCAAATAGTTCGACAAAACTGTAATAGACACAGAGGTTTCCGATTGAACGAATAAACTTTAAATTTTTTGATCACATTCGGAGCTTTTACTCGAGTGAACCGAGCACTCTACTTGCACGGTGAGCTTTTTAAAACAAAATAACGAAAGCTTTCACACATGTTCCATTATAAAAGTTTAGGTGAACGTGAACTTTATGTACATATATTTATGTGTGTGCTGTACACGTTTTGTTTGTTTCAAAATAGTTTACATTTAAAATAAAATTACAGAAAAAAGATTTAACTATTGTTTGAGAAAATATTTTTAAGTTGTATACGAGTTGTCTATATGTGACGTTATTCAGCGCCGCAAATTAGGCCAGTCGTGGTGTAGTGGCACGAAGTGTGACTGTAAAACCGACTGGTTGTGGGTTCGATCCCCACTCGAGGAGATGAAATATTTACTTAAATTTATATTTCCATTTCTTCGCTCTGGTGTCGAGGCTAAGCGCGGCGTTGAGTTCTGCCACTCAACTCGCAATGCCTCCAGAATTCGGCAGAAAGTGGGGAACGGAGTGTCTTAACACTAGGTTCCCTCTGCCTACCCTGCTGTGTGCGGGATACAGCGTGAAGCTGATTCAGCGCCGCAAATTATCTAGTCTATTAGAGCGAGGAATTGAAAATATATTCCTCCGAAAATTCATTCCTCCGAGTGGGAATCAAACTCAGAAACTATAGCGCTTACCGTCTGACACCGTGAATACTTATAATATTTTTTAACATATAAATATACCTATAACATATTTAACGTGTCTGTAATGAGTGAAAGTGTAGCATTAAGTTCTGCCACTCAACACGCAATACCTCCAGAATTCAGCCGAAAGTGTGGAACAGATATATTTTAATGGAAACGCACTGTCTTAACACTAGGTTTCCAGATTCCCTCTGCCTGCACTACTAATGTGGAATATAGCGTAAGAATAAAAAACAAATTTCTGTGTACTCAAGCAAACGGAGAAAATTTTGAAGTCTGAAAGAAATGTTAAAAGGAACGCTGCCTATAAAAAAATAAAAAATCCTGGACTCCTGCGTACTTACCTCTCACACTTAAGAAGTTAAACCTGGAAATTCACGCTTAGGGTAAAAACCAAGACAAGAACCGGCCAACGAAGCATGGAGGCTAGCATCACAAATTGTTAGAAAAATACAAAAAATCCCATAATGAAATACGACAAAAATAACATTAGTTATAGATGTACCAAAATTTTCTCAAATGAAATAAAATTTCTGAAATATTTACCTTAATTAATATTTAAATTTCTTCGCTCTAGTTTCGAGGCAAAGCGCGGCCACTCAACACGCAATGCCTCCAGAATTCGTCAGAAAGTGGGGAACGGAGTGTCTAAAACACTAGGTTCCCTCTGCCTACCCTGCTGAATGTGGGATACAGCGTGAAGCTGATTTGATTTGATTTGATTTTAAAATGGCGCTGGGCAGGCCATGTAGCAAGGTTGAACGTTGACCGCTTGACTTCTACTCTGACGTCGTGGCGGGGCCTGCAGACTTGATAAAGAGAAGGAATAACTATATAGTATAGGAAGGAAGGACGATATAGTAAAAATAGCGGGTAAAAATAATTACCAAAGACAGATACAAACGGAAAAGTCTGGAGCAGGCCTTCATTTTCTCATGAGAGGGGTCTGTACACCTGCAGGATCATTAAAAGTTAAGATATTTTTCTTTTAAAAGTAATTTAATGAAATGATTTTTTGTATTGATGAATCTAAATGTATTATTCATCCAATTTAATTACTTAAATAAAAAATTAAAATTAAATTAGCTTCACGCTGTATCCCGCACACAGCAGGGTAGGCAGAGGGAACCTAGTGTTAAGACACTCCGTTCCCCACTTTCTGCCGAATTTTGGAGGCATTGCGTATTGAGTGGCAGAACTCAACGCCGCGCTTTGCCTCGACACCAGAGCGAAGAAATGGAAATATAAATTTAAGTAAATATTTCATCTCCTCGAGTGGGGATCGAACCCACAACCAGTCAGTTTTACAGTCACACTTTGTGCCACTGCGCCTCGACCGGCCTCTATTACTTAAGATTATGATATAAGAAATTGATAAATGTATTCTGTTTTAAATATGCAAGAAATAAAAGGTTTTTATTTATTTTATTTTTAAGTTATTGTAATTAGTCTAATTAGTATATAAATGAGATCCTAATAATTGAGTGTAGTCGTGTGTCGCTGACGCCGCCCTCGGCGCAGGCGGCCGTTAAATTAAACCTTAATTACATACTGAACGAGAATTTTTAATTAAAATCATATTGTAGTGCGACTAAAACTTGCGCAAACTTTATAGTAAGAAAATATCTGACTGTACATTGTTTGTGGTGATCGCGTAAATTTTGAAGGTATTGCGTGTTGATTAGTGGAACTTAACGACGCGGATTGTCTTGACAGCAGAGCGAAGAAATTAAAATCTTCAATATTTAATTGAAATTCTCGAATTATTCTCGAATGGCAATTAAAGCCACAAGCCACCACACTTGTGCCACTGCGCCACGACTGGTCCATTACATATATTTCGGAAAGAGTTGGAGTCCTCTAATTTTTGTACGAAACTCTGGACTCGCGCTTGTCCAGTCAACAACCACTTCATACAGGTCCTCCTCCAGGGCTCCTCATGCTTTTTACGGGACCTTCCTCCAACATCATGTGTTCTTTAATTTCTACTGAAATCTCCCCCTCCCTCTCGCGGTAGCTATAATGATCACGTATATTCGTCACGTTTGAATGCGTTACGACAGCGGCCTCTGAAAAAGTTATTTCATATAATTTAAAGATAACAATTCAGTGACAATGGAAAAGTAAAATATTAATAGAACATAAAGAAAATGCTTTTAGTCGGTGTCCTTTGAAGACATGGGAATGGTCCTAACCAAACACGTAAGTCCTTTTACGCGGTGTTGCAAAATAAAAATTCTTAAATTAATGTTCCTGGACGCATTTGTCTGCTATAATAATGTAATTAGGATTTTTTTTTCTTGAAATGGATTTTTTGTTATTAATTTATGGACATGGCATATGTGTTTGTATATAAATGCAAATTCTAATTAAAAATATTCTTCATTCTATATATAAACTAACATAAGTAGCACGTTTAAATCATCGAAAGAAGATACAAAAAAGCTACCAACTGCTTCCATTTTCTGTAGAGTAGATGGAATGCAAGTGTCGTTACACTCAATTTTCTTCTTTGAAATAATTTAAAACATTATATAAAAGTCGAGCATACAACCGTCGCGTTTTACAAGGCGCTTCAAACATACTGCTATAAATGAAGATTTATTACTAAAATTTTATCATTTAATATTTTCAACTGTAAAATTTAAATGAGCTGCATACAGAAGAGAAATGCACAAATCGCGTGACGGGCCACAACGAGGTCGCGTGCTCGCAGTGCTTATTGAAAATGAATAGATATTGCATTAACAAAGTAAAGTTCGCTTAATAGTGCATTGTACTTTATTAAGCTGGGCCACAAATAAGAGTGAAATATGAGCTTATTTGAGTTAATGTTATTTTATTATTTCTTAGTATTTAGGAAGAGTCGATCTGTTGTGTATGCGGGCAGAAAGAAATGAAAGACTGCAAAGCAATCGTGGCGCAGCGAGCATTTGACTGTAAATGCGCCGGTTGTGGATTCAAAACCCATTCGGGGGACCTCGCTTTTGTAAAGCAAATAGCATACAAAGTTGAATCCCGCTGTCTTTTTTGTCCCACTATGTATATATAGGTTGATAAAAAAAATATAGAAGTTTAGATAATATTTTATTATTTTATTTTCGTTTTTAACATCTTTAGAAATATAGAGAAACACAATGATACATTGCCAATGGAACAACGTCTGACTTGAATGTTAAATACTCCTAGTTAAAACGGAATATTACAAATCCAAAAAATACCCTATTCATAGCACGACTAAAATGGATCTAATTAAACTATACACTTCTACATTATATATTATTATAGCTCTTCTAGAAGACGCTATACTTGTATTACTTTGCTTAATTTGCTTTCCTGCTGTCCTCTTTCCGCCGTACAAATATAATACTATAATAACAGTTTAAGTAGATATGAAACTAATGAATTTATGAGTACCACTACAGTCTCCCTTGTTACAGCAAAGAATAATGTAAATTACATGACACATTCTACGCGCAAAAAATGGCTATATAAATTGTATTGTGCTTTGTTTTGTAATATTAAGTATAAATCAGAAACTTTTATTCCGTGATGGCGTTTATCTTTTAAAGTAAAGTTATTCTAAACATTTTTGTCGGCATTTGGGTAAAAGCCAAAGTGTTCAATTTTTGTAAGCAATTTTTTAATAAAATATTCACCCTCGATATAAATAAATTCACGCTATTATGAGTATGTAAAAATATTAAAAAATGTGCTGAAAGTCGAGGTTAATAATAAATTTCGTGCGTATTTTCGATATAACAGATAAATTTACTTAAAATAACAAAAGCAGACTTAAGAATAGACAAAGGCAGCAGAACAAAGCTTTTGTTATTTTAATAATTAAAACCTAACGTTTATAGGAAAAGTTATATATAATAAACGGGCTTGACGATGTATCCCGTGCACAGCAGGGCAGGCAGGGGGAACCTTGTGTTAAGATACTCTGTTCCCCACTTTCTGCCGAATTTCGGCAGAAAGTGGGTAACGGAGTGTTTTAACACTAGGTTCCCTCTGCCTACCCCGCTGTGTGCGGGATACAGCGTGAAGCTGATATTTCAAGAAGTAAAGTAGTAAGTCTAACTGTGACTTCAGAAGAACAACGGCATTATTTGGACAAGACAAGACTTCCACCGTGGCTACCTTTTGGGGAGGCCTATACTGGACAGCAAAGCAGTGTTCGCACGCCAACATTTAAAAAAATGTTTTAGGTGAAATTACGTAAAACAAAAGCGTCACGCTGTATCTCGTATATAGCACTGTAGGTAGAAGGCACCTAGTGTTAAAACACTCCGTAATTATAAGAAGATTTTTTTGTCAACTTGTTGGTTTATTCCACATAGCAAGATAAGCAGAGGGATGTCACAATCGCTCGGTTACGTGATAGAATACTCAGCGTTGCGTATTGTCTTATCAGAGCAGAGAAATAAAAATAATAATTACCTTCGTGTAAAAATCGAACCCACAATCATTGTATAACGCTATCCCACTATGTCATGATCTTTGACTTTTGATATTACAACACATTCATTGAAATAATTACAACTTCTCCTTCTTTTTTTAGCTTCACGCTTTTAGCATATCCTGCACATAGCAGGATAGGCAGAGGGAACCTGGAAACCTAGTATTAAGACACTCCGTTCCCATTGAGTCACTGCCATTTACCACTTTCTGCCGCATTCTGACGGCATTGTGTTTTGAATGGCGTAACTCAACGCCGCGGATTGTTTCGTTAGACGCTAGACGACGACTAGAGCAAGTAAAATATTAAATATTTAATTTACTCGAGAGGTATTTTATTATTATTATACATAAGATATAAATAAACCAACTTAATATTTTTGTTAAAGAATATAAAATAAGCTTTTAAGCTCCTAGTTCTTTCTATAGGAAGTATCGACATGTCTCAAGAGAAATCCGACGTGTGTCATATTGCACGCCACACACACACGCCACTTTGTATCCTGCTCAGTATTATGATATTATACTCGTCTTCGTACTGCGGTACGAGAAATGCTAAAATCAAAGAACATAATATTAAAATATCACTATCAGAGAGAGAATGATCATAATTTAAATATTTTGATCTCTTCGTTTTCCCGTTCTACCCAAACAGACATAAAACGTGAAAAAAAAATGGTTTAAATACAAAGAAATAATTGAATTCTATCTAACGCTGTCACGGTCAGTCAGTTGAAGCGTACATACTCGTATCTCGGGCGTATCGCGTGTAGCACACGATTGGTTTAAATCCAGTTCAAATAAATAGTCAAATACCTACAACTTACTTTACTAAAATTTATGATTTTAGTTAAGTCAGTTGTAGGTATTCAAAAGTCTTCCAGCTTCACGCTGTGTCCGGCGTAAAGCAGAGTAGGTAGAGTCAATCTTATGTCAATATAATCATATTTTGTGATGTACATAATATTAATACTAGAAATAGGCTTAAAGTTGGATTTCTTTTGTGGGACTATGTGTATGGATGAGATTCCATTGGAAAAGAGAGAAGAGAAAAAAGAGAAAATTTATTACTAAATTTATGATTTTAAAAATGATAACACGCCCTGGGGAATGAAATGCTCGCTCCATTCTGTTCACTAATAAGTAAGTGCCGGTTCTATTCGGTGCAATTACTTTAGACAACTGGCGGGACATTAATTGACGTTCAAAAAATGAAGCATGTAACATCTTATTTTGATTAAAATTATTTGACTTTGACTTCCAGTTCTCAGCTTTTTGTTTGAATACATGATTTTATGTGTAATAAACGGAATTCAACGTTGTATTTTGTCTTACATTTCGAAATAAAAATAATTCGTTCACCTACTGTTGGTCGGCTATATCGAGCTTACAGAGCGTTTGTCTAGAAATTAATTGAAATGTTGTCCTTCTTCGCTACCAATCGAGGATTAACATTTCCTTACTCAGAATTTTTCGATAAATAGGCGATACGTATAAATAGGAATGTCTTAACACTAGGTTCCCTCTACCTACCTCACTATATGCGAAATACAGAATGAAATAAAAAAATACTCTTCTACACTAGAATCTACAACATTACGTTACTACAAGTCCCAACATCTTCGTTTAGGTGTTACGTTCTAATGAACACGTAACACCCAAAGGCACTCCGCTAATATCAATTTAAGCGATCTTTGTACCGACCTATTATTGGCTTTTCGTCTGCGGTGTGTTTCAATTTTGATATAAATATTGTAGCCGTTATTGCTATTCACTGAGGAATATTAATTCTATTCTATTCTATTCTATTCTATTCTGTTAATTTACAATATTAAATAGTACAACTTTAAAGCTATACAATTAATTTAATTATAAATAGCAATTTGTCAGCGCTGCCCGCTTAGTTTGTCAATGCTGTGGCTCGCTCGCTTCGGTCAGTGTGCTGACAAAAAATATATTTAAAGGACGTTGATGTATTTTTTTTAAAACAAATTCAAAGTTAAATAATTTATTCATTTTTATACCCTTTACATGATTTTCTTGATGATGTTTCACTAGGTCCATCTTTTTTTTTTCATTGCGGTGTATCCCCCATATAACAGAATAGGCAAAACTTCGTGTTAAGCCCCTTTATTTCCGCCCAATTTTATAGACATTGCGTATTGAGTTGCGGAACTCAACTCCGCTCTATGTCCTACCAAAGCCAAGAAACGAAAATAATTCAACCCTTCAAAGATACAATGAAAATGATTCAACCCTCCGCTGCGTAACAACATCGTCTATTTATTTTAAATATATTTACAAAATATCTATTAAAAACTTTCATTCCAATATTGCCAGCGTAGAAACTAATATTTCAGAAATAATTCAAACCACACGCTTCGTTTTAATACAAGTTTGGTATCAATGCGGATGAAACAATGCTTATTTGTATTGTACGCGGTAACAATAGAGTACAGTTTATTACACATTCTCGTGTACTATTAACGCTTTGATATACTTCCTAGTGATTTAAGACTTATATATATTGAAGTTTTATTTTATAACATTCTTTAAATACGAGGCCAGTCGTGGTGCAGAGACTCAAATGCGCAATTGTAATAGCGACGGATTATGGATTCGATTCCCACTCGAGCAAAATGAAATATTTAACATTTTTATTACCTCGTATAGTTATAGAAATAATTATACTTTTTTAGAAAATATATTAATTTGGAACAACAACTCTTGGAAACCATTCAAGACTGATTATATTATTTACCCATTCGTTCATATCAATCTACCTCGAAGTTATATGCTTGTTACAACTGAGCGCGGGTTCCAACCCGGCCCTCTTCAAATTTGTAAACGCTTTATAAAAATATTCATTTCTGTGCTGTCAATTTACCGTAGCGTTTGGCGCTCCGTTCTCTCTGACTACCCGCTAGAGATAAAGCGTGAAGCTAAGTGAAGTGCATTTAAAAATGTTAAAAATATTTTACGTCTAAATTACTTGCTGAAATATCATAAATTTATGAAAGGTACGTAAGAGATCCGATTTCGGTATTTGCTATGACTTAATTTTATAGAGATTTCGATTGAATTAAGTATTATTAAAATTGTTTTTAGTATGAACATGAATTCATAATTTTATTTTTTTTTGGTAGCAGACAAATTGCGGAATTGAGTTTCCCCGCTCATCGCGCACTGTATCGAAAAATCGGCGTTGCGGGGGTAAGTACGTATCTGGCCTCACGACCCCTTACCCTTACGCCGCTGTATGGCGAATACAGCATTAAAATTAAAATGTAAAAACTAAAAAATATATGTTTATTTACAATATAATAAAAAAAATTAACATTTTCTTTAAAACAAAATGCTTAGATATGCTATAGCCTACCTATAGATAAAAAGAATAATAAAAGTCTTTGGTTTAAGTAAAAAAGCTTCATAAATCGTAACTTTGAGAACTTGAAAGAAACTTATTAAAAGTTCCGCTAAACGTAAGCGAAGTGAAACCATTAGGTGCGGATTACGATGAGGTATTAAAACTTAATATAAATTATAAAGTCTGAATTTAATGGCCGTAGATGAAAAAATGTTATATTTAAGATTCTGGTGTTAACTGCCTTATTAATTACTAGTGTCCGCCCGCAATTCCTTTTGCATGAAATGAAAAAGAAAATTTCGTTGTTCCCCTTCCCAATAAAAAATCGGGAAAATCTCTCTTAGAGTTCCCTAAATAAGCTAAATGCCAAATTTCAGCATTATACGCAGCGCTTTGTCCTGTTACGAGCAAAAGAAAAGAACAGCAGACACAGACGCAGCAGTGCCTACATGGAAATTGACATTGATAGAGAACGAATTCGTATAGAAGGAAGAAGAGTAGCAAAAAAAGGAAATGCGTAGCAAATTAACTCAAATAATTCCGACAAAGTCGAGATTTCAACTAAATATAAATATTTTTCTTAGGATCGTATCACAGAACCAAAAAGTCAATCCGTTTGTCAACACTATATATCTCAAGACTGTGTAAAAGTATGAAATGGAAATTAAATCTTAGGGTAGCACAGAGAAAATCTTCTAGGTCAAGGCACTAAAAAGATACAAGTGAAATTTACCTCGTAATTAAAATCTATAGGACACTTGGACCGACATTTATCAAATAAAAAAAATCCGAAAAGAAAAATTTATAGATTTTTCATAGAAAAAAAATATTAAAAACTTATATTTGAAGTTAATTTCATAAACACCGTAAATTGTAAGCGTAATTTGTAAGCTTTTTTGTTTTCCTTTCCGTCGACCTAAAATCCTAAATATGGAATTGAACCCCCGGTAGGCAAGTCCAATTCGTGCCTGACCTGAAACTTATAACACTAAAGACATTCAATCTGTCTCATTTTTCTCATTTTTTCATTATCATTTTATTTTGTATTTTAAAAGTACAAGCATTAATTGTAAGACCAACCCTAAATAATTTTTTTTCTCACAGATTATAAATGTAAACTTAAACTTGCTCACGCATACGTCCGTATGCATTCATTTTGTAGTAACAAATAAACTACTATTATAAGTTTAATTTTTCTATGAAATACATATCAATTTTCACTTTACGGATTTTTATCTTTATTTATATTTATCGTAATTTTTCACTTTGTGCCAAATTTCATAACTGTAGGGCCACGGGAAGTACACGTTTACTAACCCTATACGTTTAGATTACGAATTTCATACAAAATGCAGTCAAATCGATGCATAAATGTTCGTATCTTTTGATTTCAGTGATTAAGAAGCTTGATTTTTACTTGTGTTTGAAGGGACGATAGACCTAAACATTTGGTATTACGGACAGACAGACGGCAAAGCGATCCTATAAGGATTTCAATTTTATCCTTTTAGGTAAGGAACCCTAAAAATTGTCTGTCAGTAAAAAATGCGAAAATATAAATAAAAAAATCCTTTATAATGTTACTAAGATAATTGTGAATACTTTCTTTCATCATAAATCTAGTTGATAAAAGGGTTGAAGGAATAAATA
Organism: Heliconius sara; assembly: GCA_917862395.2. Taxonomy (NCBI): domain Eukaryota; kingdom Metazoa; phylum Arthropoda; class Insecta; order Lepidoptera; family Nymphalidae; genus Heliconius; species Heliconius sara. Next base: position 321,625 of record OU860799.1, read on the forward strand.
ATTTGCGATAATATTTCACGTCGAGAACATAAAGCTTTCACTACAAATCGTTTTATTGTCGATCTTTTTACCGCCTTATAGTAAACAACGATACAATAAAACATAATTTAGAAGTTTTTGGTACTTCGATAGTACTAGCTAGTAGACCGTGCCTAAAAATTTACGATAGACAAATGTTATAAAAATAAGAAGTGAATTGATTTCTTAGTACAATCATTATTTAAAAAAAATGTGGTCGTCGTAACGTAGAGCTCAGCGTTAGGCTGTTAACGTGACGGGTGTGGGTTCGATTCCCATTCAGGGAAATTAATTATTTAATACCCTTCTATGGTATTAATAAAATACGTCACAAAGAAGTTGACGATAGAAGTATATTTGAAAAACTCATTTTGTATAAATTCAAATATTTTAATTCATATTCAGTACATAATATTTTTATTTAGTAGTTTCATTTGATTTTATTTAAATCAATTTCAACAGATATGAAAACAAAGTGCGACGTTGAACTCCTCCACACGCAATGTCTCAAAATTCGTCGGTCCGTAGAGACAAAGCGTCTTAAAATTAAGTTTTCGTTAGTTAAATCAAAAGACATAAAATCAATCAAAGGACAAAGGTCAATCAGGACAGGATAACACAATTCTTGATGCAAACTGCTAACCAACACAAGTGAATTAAACAAAATTTTTTTTATAATTTAGTTATAATTTTTATACAAAAAATTGAATGAAAGTACAAACATAGAGCTTGCAACCTTATGTTCCGTTTGTTTGGACGTAGCGGAGTCGAATTCACGCCTTATGGAAACTGTGCAGTGCTCGTGAAGCTAAAAAAATCGAAAAATGTCAAAATTCTTATACGCTTGGTACTACTTATTTATGTTGTGGCTAACAACCATCCAACCATCACTTCTATTAGCGAATGCGCTATATTTCACTGAGAATATAGTGTACCAAGTTACTGTAACTGCGCACAAGAGGCTCGAACCACGTCTTGCGGTATTCAATCATACACTTGACTCGTCAAGCCCTACAGAAACCGCACTAATTAGTCGCGGCATTATAATTCTGTTGTTCTACTGGTTTGTTACTTGTATAAGCTTAGTAGGTACATGCGACTGTAAACATGATGGTTATAGGTTCGATTACCACTCGTTGGAATTGAATATGAAATATTTTAATTTCCTTGCTCTGGTAATGAGGCAAAACGTGGCGTTGGTTCCTTCACTCAATACACAACGCCGTGAGAATTAAAAAAATTAGGTAATACAAAAAAAATTAGGTTGCTGAAATGTTACATGTAGGTTTGCTTGCTTGCGCACTGGGCTTAACACAGTATCCCGCTTATAGCACAGTAGACAGACTGAACCTAGTGCCAAGATGCCCCACGTTTCATAATTTCCCAATACTCGAAACATTGCTTGCTGAGTGGCGGAACTCAACACCACGCTATTTCTTATTACCAGAGTGAGGGAAATGGGAATAGCTTTTGGATCGAGAATATATCGAAATTTCTTCGAGAGAAATAGAAGCAAGATTCTACATTTTGTAGTCAACGCAAACAAAATTTAGAGCTCCTTTAATATAAAATGGTAACAAGAGGAAGTCTTACATCGTCATTATAATAAATTCCTTAAAGTATTATACAAATTTAAGCAGAGTCTTATGTAAAGGGTTTCATTGACCTGGAAACAGTACTTATACAGCTTAAAGTTACTATGGCTGATGGTAAGTCAAATAAAATATGAAAAATTGCCTAATATTGTTAATTGGCAGCACTTGTAATTTCTTGAAACCACTCATATAAATCTTAGCAAAAACATTTTTTTTATTATAATTATTATTTTTAAATTTTATTTTTGTAATTCGTAAATAATAATAACAGTTGTTAAGTAATAATTGATAAAGCAAACACATATTGATATAGCACACGTTTAAAGTACTCGTTAGGAATATAATATTATATGTAGTTAAGACAGTATGTAGGTATACTCACCTACTTGAAACTAGCCCTAAGAAAGCCTTTCAGAAGTAGCGAAAAATAAAGGTGCATCTCTGTCTGGGAAGATTAAGCCATTTAAGACATTGGATTGGTGATTTAACGTAGCTTAACGTGTACTTCCAAGTTAGTAAGCACGCATACAGTCTTAACTACTTTTTATACTATTAATCCTCAAAATATAAGCTTTGCTAAAATGACGTAGGTCTGGGACTCTGGGATCTCATTATATTCTTTAGAATAACTGAAGGCACGTTTCTTCCGTATAAAAAAAACAATTAAACAATAGGGGCCGTCGTAGCGCAAAGGCACTGCGTCTGACTGTTCTGTTCTAAATATTTTCATTTCACTTTCTGGTAACAAGACGAGGTACGGCGTTGATTTCCGCCACACATTAGACAATGTCTTGAAAATCATCAAAACAAACAAAATAAGCTGCCTACACTGCTATACGCGGAACACACCATGAAACTGAGAAATAAAAAGTCAGGTATTCGGCCCACATATATGTACGTGGCTACCTACTCAAACTTTTACTACCCGAACCTAACTATGCATAATGCTCTAAATCACAATTTCCTTATATTATCACATACTAACAGCCTTGTCCTCTTTCGAGCGATTCAATTGAAGTGTAAAATAGTTTGAACAGTCAGCGTTTCAGAAATAGATAGTGATTGATGAGACGATGTGAGATGCTTTATATAATGATCTCAACGATCTATCTCGATCATCTTCATGGTTGCAGGGATATTATTAAATATATATTAAGATGGAAATGAAGCCAATTGTGCTGAAATTTTAGATAATAGCTTCTGCAAGGCGTGTTATATTTGTATGTGGTCTTTTCAGTCTCCGTTCTGGTGAAACGATGCGCGGGTTTGGGTTCCTGCCACTCAACGGAGTCTTAAGGCTGGGTTATCTTAGTCTACTCCGCGTTATATCTAAGAAAGTATAATTTGAAAAAATAAAATAATAAATATATGTGGTGCTTTGACCTCAGTACTCAAAAAAAAAGCTTTCTACCTTTTAAGGCCGATATGCATGATAGCATTAAATTGTTATGTTAAATTGTTTTAATCGTTACTAATCATTTGTAAGAGCATCATAAATACTAGTCTCAATGTGTATTATCCAACTCATGTCTCGTTAGCATTAACATTAACAAAAATATATATTTATAATTTATAGTTTTTATTTTTACTTACATTTAAATAATATGTCTTATATAAATATGTCAATCTCCAGTGAACCCTCACTGGATGTGGGTTCCATTTCAACTCGAAGGAATTAAAATATTTAATATTTTCATTTACATTTATACTATGTGCGGGATACAGCGTGAAATAATAGTTTAAATAGTTTTTAACATTTTTAAAAATACTTATTTAGAAAACTTATACTATATATATTTAATGTTGCGAAAAAAGAAACCGCGGGTTTTAAAACCTGTCTCATGAACAGACAATAAGAGATATTGAGATAAACGAGTACTTTATACGTTTTCTAACAAAATATTTTTCTTCGTAAGTATGGAATAACAATTTTAAAATGTACAAAAACTTTAAACTAACTTTAATATACAAAGCGTTAGAAACTTATTGTAGAAAAGAACAACAACGTTAGTTTTTTAATTTAATCTTGCAACAAATAAAAAAACAAATGCCATCTAATTAAGCCATTTTCTCCTCACTGTCCTTAATATGCAGAATTTAATCAGAACTTTTATACAATTTACATATAAAATGCATGCAACGAGCGTCAGTGTAGTTTATTATTAGTTCAGAATGAGGTTGCATGGCCTGTTAATTTTGTCCAAGAAAACTACACAAAGATAATGATAGGAATTACAATAAATCAATATATTAATAAATCATAGTTTAATTGGCCGGCGGCCAAGGCCGGTCGTGGCGCAGCGGCACGAAATGTGATTGTAAAGCCGACTGGTTGTGGGTTCGATCCCCACTCGAGGAGATGAAATATTTACTTAAATTTATATTTCCATTTTTTCGCTCTGGTGTCGAGGATAAGCGCGGCGTTGAGTTCTGCCACTCAACACGCAATGCCTCCAGAATTCGGCAGAAAGTGGGGAACGGAGTGTCTTAACACTAGGCTCCCTCTGCCTACCCTGCTGTGTGCGGGATACAGCGTGAAGCTGATATTTTAATTGAATTTCATTAGATCGTTGTGACTCAAAAAAATAGTGTTTTACTTTAAACGTGACGGTGGTTGCAATTTCCTCTCGGGTTGATGACTATATTTTTTAAATATTGAAACACTCAGGTCTCTCTGCCTACCCTGTTTCTGCAGACGATTTCCAGATCTTAATAGATTTTTAGTAAAAATTTAATTAGATTTTTTACAATAAAAGGAAGGAACGTAATAAAACATTATAAAGAAACATCCCGTTTTTTGCCGCACAAGCTACATGACACTCTCTTCAAATCGTACCGCCCAGTTTGCGAGATATTCCGCTTTTAACCAACAACGGCACCCTTCGTCTACAAGGGCGGCTAAATATATATAATATAAATACAAACAACAATCTACCAACCCAAAAACGGTTCGATCACAGTGTGTCACTGTACCACTAAGCCATGATGGCCTCAATAAAACATAGTGGAGTTAACAAGAAAAAGAATGTAATTGATACATGTAACCTCGTACTATATTCATTACCCGGTACACTCTAGCCACTTCTAGTTTAGTAGTTGTCGTTGATTAAAGAACTGACGCGGAGTAAATTGCAGCGATTGATCGCGCAGCTGCAACGAGCCCCACACACTAGACCAGCCCACCACTAGACCAGCATGTGCATTTTAAAAATGCATGCTTATTTACTCCAATCGCTGTGTAAGTTTAATGTGTAAATGTGCCTGTGGTGCAGTGGTGGTGTGTTTTGATACAATGGTATTGGAAAGTTGTGAATTCAAATATTTGTGAATTTTTAAGAGAATAGTGCCAAAAGTCATATAATTTTATGTAAATTAATAAGTTACTTTATTGTTTTACGTCCAATAATTTACCACTAGGTCACTATAGTTACCCTCAGACCTGATAAAAACCCGCGCAAGAAACTGAGCGGGACTTTTTTTAATTCAAATATTTACAAATTCACCTTTACTTATCGGTAACAATGACATTATCCTTGAAACAGACTGGAGTATTGAATAACCAAGACATACAACCACTTATAGATTTATTTTTTCAACTTTTTTTACATTTTTTTTGGAAAAACGTCAATTACTCAGTTACATAAGTCAGTTAAGCATTTTTTATTCACTTTCACACTGTATTCTATACTAAACAAGGTAATCAGAGGGAACCTAGTGTTCAGATACTCCAATCACCATTATCCACCCGATTTACCAGGCATTGCATGTCGAGTAGGGGACTCAATGCCATCAATGCCACTCATCTTGTTTCCAGAGCGAGGCTATGGAAACCGCTGCTCCACGACAACCTCATATAGCTATAACTAACTTAAAGTATTTAATTCTACATACTTTTAAGTAGTGGTTACTTAACGTCACTTTAAATTACGTAAATTACCTTAAACTTAATACATCTTTCTTTGACTCGACTTCAATCAAAATGCGACATCTCATGAATATAGATGTTAACAAACTAATTACATTACATGACGTGCAAGTACACGTTACGCCTGATGTGAATAAGTTAGCTGCTTAGCTATCACTTCATTATAAAAATTATGTAGTAATAAAGATACATAATAATAGAGTGAAGACTGTCCAGACTGCAAACGCGACGGGTGTGTGTTTGATTCCCACTCGGGGGAATGAATAAGCACGGCGCGGAGCGACATTGAGCTCTGCCAAATGATAAACAATATTTCGAAAATAAAGAAGCTAGAGAACGGAGTGTCTTAACACTAGGCTCCCTGCTAAATGCGGGATATACCCTTCATCATCCTAAAAAATCCTTACTCAAAGAAATTGATAACAATTTATTTCGTATTAAATCAGTACAGCTATCTGTATCTTGGTCTAGTGTCAGTTAAATAGTACTTGAAATCCCTAAGCGTAGATAAGATAAGCTAAGCTATATTTATATCAATTATTATTTAAATGTTTTTTTTTATATATATTTTTATAAAATTAAACTATTTTAGTTATTTTTGTTGTGAGAAACATTGTTCTAGCTCGATGCACGCACCAATCGTAAGAATTCTTTTAGAGCTTGTAATTTGACTATTGACACTGAGGATAATAAAAAAAATCTTTACCATAATATTGCCCTGGAGTGTAAATTAATACCACAACTACCACCAACACAATCACAAGCTCCTCAGCTTTACCACAAAGCCATCCAAATTAATTTGATAGTGAATAGATCAATTACAATATGAGTGTAGTGACCTGTATATAGAACATTGATCTAATAATAGAACTCTAATATGGAAACCCACGCTATTGAGACATATCAGATAAAATATGATGATTACTAATTCTACTTTATAGAACATAGAAAGAACCTAGTGTTAAGACACTCCGTCTTTCATTTTCCTCTCATGCCCAATGCCACGCTTGAATGAATGAATGAATTATGTGATTTGAATGAATTGTATCAGTTTTTTTACGCTTCGTTTGTTTACGCAGTTTTTTAATCAGACATCTTAAATTTATATTATTGCATCGACCGTAGAAAAAAGCACTTTAATTTTGGATTCTCTCCGCCTCCACTACTTTATGCAGAATAAAGCTCGAAGCTGTAATTAAAAAAATATATATGAACTCCTCCTGAACTGTAATTCCGTCCATATGAACGGATATTAATAATGCACCAACTAAAACTGTAATTAAAAAATATATATAAATTTCAAATAAATATAACCTAATTTCTAGCATATAGTTCCCAGGAGCTTTCTCTACTTTATATACAGCAGATTAATAAAGAGGTAAAAAGATTTAAAAAATGCCGTAGTTTGCGTTATGCAGCGAACACGAGAGATGTTCAAGATATACTGTGTTATCATGTTCCTCGGAAATGCACTTTCATAATTAAACGAAAAATGCAATTTTATAAGAGTAGGTAATTTTGAGCAAAATAAGTTATTTTAGAATTTTGGGGTAGAGGAAAATTAAAAAATATTATATGTACATAAATATTTTAAAAAATATTATATTTTAAAACTAGCTTTTATCGAGCTTATCTCTAAATATCTAAAAAATCTAAATTTAAATTATATAAATTATAAGATCTCGTTTCAAGAGGCCAGTTATGGCGCGGAGGCACAAAAATGTGACTATAGATCAGCCTGATAATTTGATTTTCACTCGAACAAATGAAATATTTATTTTCATTTCTTCACTCTGCTGTCGAAGGAAAGCGTGGTGTTAACTTCCGCCATTCAACACGCACTTCCTCCAGAATTTGTTGGAAAATAGAGAACAGAGTGTCTTAACACTAGGTTACCTCTGCCTGCCGTGTGCGGAACTGTATCCCGCGTGAAGCTCACTTTATTTAATTTATTTTACTCAATTCATGAGTTAATAGTAATAATTTAATAAAAGACGTTTATTTAGCGCATACATACACACATATGTACATAAAAGCTTGTTTTTAATAAAAAAGTTTTTACTTAAAATTTATTGAAACCAATATTGTAAACCAATATATATACATTAAAAAAACAACAAACAAAACAACAAGTTCCAACAAAATTATTTTTATATACAGTTCTTATATAAAATTTAGGGATATCATCAATTTAATGTATAATCACTAGGTGTATGTGACAGCTACTTTGATATACACTTAATTAATCGTAGTGTGCACTCCTATATAATTATTGCGTTATGATAAAATTTCTTCATCTTCTTCTTCTTCTTCTTCGTGACCTAATTTATCATCAGACAAAGACGAAAATTAGTTCGAAGATAAGTGAAAATAAAAAAAGACAAGATCGAGAAAAAGCTTATCGAAAAATAAAAAAGAAGAAAATTTGATCACCTAACTGAGATGCAAAATTGAATAAATAAAAAAAAAGAGTCAAATGTTTCAAGAATATTAGGAGTTCTTCTAACCTATTTTCAAATTAGGTACTGTTAAGTACTTTTACCGCCATCTGAAACTTAGTATTCGCCGCCTGGTGGTTTTGAACCTCTGTTTCCAGAAGCGGCGTTAATTCTGCACGGCATCTCTTGTATTAGAGCGGAAAGTGCAAAACGGAGTCTGTTATCACTAAGTATCACTATCACTTTCTGCCTATCCTTTTAAAATACATATATACTTATTATTTTAAAAGTATATATGTATTTTAAATACATTAACCTCTTATATTACAATTTGGTATAAAGTGAATCGTCGCGTGTCCAAAGCCCACAAGAGCAGTATCCGTTTTTGTAAACATAAACAGTGCTCGTCGTCGTTCGACTACATTTACTTTTACTCCACTCTACTTTACTGTACTGCATTGCATTCTGTTTTGTACATCAGTACATAAAAAAATGTTAGAATCATTTATTTTTTATTTCACGCTATATACCACATTTAGCAGGGTAGGCAGAGGAAACCTAATGTTTTAACAACGTTCCGCCAAATTTTGGACAGATTGCGTATTAAATGGCGGAATTTAATACTACCCATTGTCTTATTACAAGGAAATGAAAATAATTTATTCGCCCAAATGAAAATCGAACCCGCGACCGTCGTACTTACAGTCGGCGTTGTACCATTATTCTTAGAACAATTTTATTTCATTATCATCATCATCGTCATCATTTGACGCACGCTAAAAGAGAACGCTGAAAGAGCTTCCTCAAAGCTCTCAAAGATTATCGATCCTGCGCTGCCCACATCCAGCGGCTGCCCGCCTTGACCAGTTCCATGGTCCACCTGGTGGAGGGCCTGCTAATAGTTTTGTGATGTTGTCCGTCAATTAATAATTAGCATCATTTAATAACTGTTAAAGCTGTTTTCTTTATTAAAGAAGGTACTTATATAGTTTTTTACATCGGAAGGCCATATTGTGCACTTTAAAACAAATCTATAAAATAATCTGAGCTAAACCTTACTATTTCAGCTAGATACATTTATTAACGTGGTTAACGGAAATGTTCTAATGGGAACGGAGTATCTTAATACTAGGTTCCCAGGTTCCCTCTGCCTACCTTGCTATGTGCAAGATACTGCGTGAAACAAAAAAAAATAAATGATTATTTAAAATAAAAATTAAAAATTAAAATGATTATTTATTTCTTTATAAATGTATTTAACATTTACCTGATAATTTTACACGGAATAATCGTAAATGTAATTTGGAGGACCTATTATTGCGTACTCGGCACGACCTCCCAAAGCTTTAAGTGAGCTTCGAACATTAGAGTTAATTAAGTTTTGCGAATATATATCATGTTGGTCCCCTCGTACATATTTCTCACATTATTCATGTTTGGTAGAAGAGATGAAGAGAGTGGAAGATTACCGTCACCGTTCTCCGTGTTTACTATTATAAATTTGCCCAACCATGAGCGTAGTATAGGGGGCCAGGTGGTTTTTGCCCATCTTTGATATAATCTGACCTACTCTTTACTAATTATAAAAAATCGCATGAAAACATTACAAAAAATGTTCTAACAAAAAAGTCTGTAAAAATGTAAAATGTAGAAATTATAACGGCAATTTTGAAAACTAAATTGTCATTCAGGGAAATTAATTATTGCCTCCCTCTAATAACAATCAAAACTGCGGCGTTAAGTTCCATCACTCAACGCAAAGCAAAGTATCTGAAATTAAGCATTGCGTAGAAAACAGAGTATTTCAGCTCGAAATTCCATCTGTCTACCCTGCTTTATTCGAGATAGAGCGTTAATAATAAGAAACACTAGGTTCTAACACTAGGTTCCCTCTGCCCACCCTGCTGTGCGCGGGATACAGCGTGAATCTCATTTAATTTTTAACATTTACATTGTATGCATAATTACGAATCTAATTAACAAAGATGTTTACCCAATTGCAGCTTCAATAACGTAAGTTGGTCCAATTTGTGTGCTCCCAAGCTATTATCAGCCAAGTAATGTTCTGCGTCTGGATAGTTTTAGAATATCACGTGCTGTGGAGTGTGGCTTAATAAAATGTATATAATTATAGTACCTAACTACCTACTGAAGTAGTTTTAGTTCTTAGATACTTGCATGTTGTTGTCGATCTAAAGAAACGGAGATTTTACATTTTTATTTTGCTTTTGTGTGCTTTTTTTAATTTGATACGTTTTTATATTGAACTCTGTAAGGAATAGACATTACAATTGTATAATTCAATAAATATCATATAACAGAATCTTTTCAAATGTTCATGCGATTTCTATAGCGAATGAATAAACAAATTAAACATTTGTAACCACTAGATATTATATAATATTATAAATATATCAATTTTGGTCGTATTTTTTTATTCAAAACAATCAAAAACCCTAGTAATTACGATAATATAATATAAAAACCATATTAGAAGTCATTATAGTTGTCAGTCAATTCTGTTTATTAAATCAATAATCATGTACTTTAAGTAGGTGAAGCCGCGGGCGGGCCGCTGATCATTAATAAAAATAATAATTTTCAAACGAAATAGATAATAAAAAAGAAATAGACGACATCAAAACGCAACAGCATAGCGTCTGATTGTAAACACGACGATTGTGCGTTTGATTCCCATTTTGTGGAGAGAATTATTTAATTTATTTTATCCTACTCTGGACAAAATAAAGTACGGCATTACGCTCCGCAACTCAATGCACAATCAGTATCTGACACTTTGCGGCGAGTGTTAAACGGGATGTCTTAAAACCATGTTTCTATCCTGCTATATGTGAGATACAGCGTGAAGCTAAAAAAATATTGAATTTCCTATAATTACATAGAAAATTCTAAGCTTGTGCTTACTCATGATCGAAGTTGATTGAGTTAAGACGTCGCATCGAGAGCCAGAATCATGATCACTATAATGTAACATCGAATATAAATTACCTAATTCGAAACTCGTCGAGGTGTGCTCAGTTGCCAAAAATAACCTAAACATTATCATCTATATATTTTACCAATATTTTTTATTTACGCGCGCAAAATTGGAGGGTTAATAAAGTACGACATTTTTATATGACACAATTTTTTTTATTTTTGATATAGCAGGTTAGATGGAACCTGGGAACTTTTTATTAAGAAACCATTCCCATAAGGACGCTTCCCCATTTTCCGCCGAAGCATGTCGTGTTGAGTAGCGAAACTCACCCACGCTTTGCCTCTTCACCAGAGAAAGAAATGAAAATATGAAATATTTCATTTTCTCGAGTGGGAATCAAACCAACGCCACTTGCGCCCCTGCGCCACGACCAACCCTCTATGAATATATGATACGTTTATAGATATTCTTTAATATTCTTGCAATATTTATTGTCTAAGTATGTTGTGCGAGCGGCGGGATGCCAATAATATGTTGACATAGAGTGACTACTCACAAATCAAAAGTATTCAAAGGTGTCTACTAAAATAATTGTTTTTGTGAACTACAGTAGTAGTTTTTGTGAAGTAAAGTAGTTTTCAACAGCTACCACAAGCTCTACACTGTAGCATTCTGAAAACAATATATAAATACTATTTTAGATTCCTTCATTTGTTTTGCCTTTGATTATGCCCCAGCAAGTGCTTATTTGTGTATCATATTTTAAATCAATTAAATTTTTTCTTATAAGTTTATTGTCGCGTCGTTCTGCAGTGACACACCGAACGTGTTGTGGGTTGGATTCCCAATAGAGATGATTAATTATTTTCGTTCTCCTCTCTCTGGTAACGATCCAAACGGGACATTGAGTTCCTTCCATCACTCAATATGCAATATCATGTAATTTAGCGGAAAGTCCTCATTTTCGAAATGTCTCTAAAACTTTCTTATATACGGGTCCTACTCTGTATGCAGGATGCAGTGTGAAGCTAGAAATATAAAACAAAACATGTTTTATGTTAATCATGAATGTAAAATTTTAATCGTTATTGGGACTGCCATTTTTCGCTTATTTTTATTATGTGTGTTATTATTTTTTTCCTTATCTGATAGCGACCGAAGTGGAAAATTGGAGTTCGCAATCTTGAAAAAGTAAAGAAAGGCGGGCTTATTACCAAGTCAATGATGCTTAGAGTTTGTTTACCCAAAAATACTTGTAAGGTCAAAAACATGTGGTTTACTTGATTTAACTATATATTTAGCCGAATCTGATTAATACGATTTTTCGTATGTTCAGTAATATAGCTCTACGATTTAATGTAGTTTTAAAAGCATTTGGAGAGGTAGGGGGTGGAGGTTATGTTATATAAACGGGAAGAAACAAAATAATTACTTAATATTTTCTTTTCCTCGCACTGTGCTGAATTCCACCACTAAATAAATAATATCTCGAAAATTGGAAAATTCCTCAGCTCATCTTTTTATGTGCGATATATAGAGTGAAGTTAAAATATCAAAAAACCAAGAAAATAACGACAAAAAATTTTTTACCGTTTTATACTGACACAAAAATGCACTGTCGATAAGACATGTACACACATAAATATTTATATAAAATATACTACAAAGCTAAATCCATTTAGGTTTTAATGGTATATATAAAAATATAATAACTCATTTATATGACGCTTTCCGCGAGGGACTGAGTACGAATCCCTGTTGGAAGTTAATTTTAATGTGTCGTAAAGTGTGCGGTCATCTTTACGACTTGAGCACATATTATATTATACATATATGTTTATAATTGTGTATGGCGTTAAGCTTTTATGATATTATACTAGAATCTAGATCAATTGATAGTGTTAAAGGTCATATAACTTATTAAATTATTAAAAATAATAAAGTGTTTTTAAATTACATTAACATAGTTAGGATACGTGGCAGTACGTCCAGCCAAGATACAAAATCATCAAAATGAAACATTACATGAAACGTTACGAGATACTTTGACGCCTTTACATCCCATTGTAAGCAAAGTTGTTAAGTTACATACAAAACTTGGCACATTTATAATTAATGTGAAATCAAAAGGTTCAAAAGGCGATTGATAGGCTAACGAGATTTCTTATTAATTTCAGAGATTGAGGCCCAAGAATCAATCATTCAAATACTATTGAATATTAAATAATACGTCGATTGCAACCACACCAATAAAAGAAGTGAGGCCAAGATCAAGGGATGTAACTCAAGATGTTTTTGGTTAAGATAGGTTTATCATTTATTTAGTACTCTTGAAAACAATAATTTTACAAATGAGTCCTGGGTTCTGTTTTATACTTTTGAAATTTACCTCTAAGGACACAATGCCTCGTTAAATTTCATTCTCCGGGTCCATTCTGAGCTGAAAGCTCTGAATAAAATGATTTTAAATAAATTATTAATGAAATAATAATGTAATATTTTTAAAATGACAATGAAACGATTACTTTGATAGCTTAAGCAAATCTTTTTTTTTATAATTTTAATACAAATATAAATACATTGTATACAAAAGATAATATTTCATAATTTTATTTACTGGAGACCTCCAGTCTACCAAAGTTTACTCTAAGTTGAGATGTCAAGTGAGACCACTTGAATAACCAATGTAAATCGGCTTAGGAAATTTGTTGTTTTCAGGTGAGTTTGGCCCACTGCCTCCTTGCCGCAGGAAATAAACAAGACGAGAATATTAAGCGTATAAAGGTACTATGTTTCTTATAAGAGGTAATTTGTCTTTGCACAATAAAATTGGATTAATTAACACAGCCTGCTTGAATACAGCATAGCAGTGGATTCAAATCATTAATGTTTATATTAAAATATATATTTTTTTAAATTATTTTCTCATGTTACGGCAAAATTACTTGTGGATTTTCAGGATTTCAAGCGGAATTTACCTGGTATATTTTTATAACTTCATACTGTATCCTACAAATAGCAGGGTAGGCAGAGGGAACCTGAAAATCTAGTGTTAAGACACTCCGTTTCACAGGCACTTTACATGTTGATTGACAGAACTCAACGCCTTGCTTTGTCTTGTTAGTAGAGCGAGTATTTTTTTGGCTTTTTGTCTAGGGAATAGGAATAGAGTCCACAACAATCGCATTTATTATATTCGCCACTATGGAAAGTGGAAAATGGAAATGTTAGCATTGCTTGTTGCGTCTGGTAAAGAAGCAAATAAAAAATATTTAATATCGATAATTCTACTCTCCAACAATTCAATATTTCTACAAATTACGTGCCTACTACCTAATTTCAGTTAAATGAATGACATTTTGTCTCATGGTTACAAATTGGACAATTGAATCGGAAATAAAGAATAAAAAAAATAACGCAACCATAAAAGTAAAACAGCGGAAGTTTAATTATTGTATCAAGCCCTCGGCTGATCCCCGTTTTATTTGAGTCATATAATCAGAATCACGGTATACGAGTACATTTAAGTTTAACGTCGTTAATGTTGTAAAACGAATGTAATATGTTCTAGGAATTTTCCCAAAATTTGTGAATTTGCTGGTTTTTGTTGAGATTTACGTAATTCTGGGAAGAGTGATTCCCATAGGGTAATCGCCTATGGCATATTTCAGCAGTAATTAGAGCGTTGACATGTGAACTTTGTTTTTATTTTAGCTTCACGCTTTATCCCGCATATAGCAAGGTAGGCCGAGAAAACCTTATATTGGGACAAATTATATCTTGAATGGTTGAACTTAACGCCTCGCTTTGTCTTGTCACTAGAACGACATTATTATTTTTTCTTTCCCTCGAGTGGGAATCGAATCGTGGGAATTCGTTCTTTTTTCATCGAGACATGTAAGCATGGCGGTTGTAGATTCGATTTCCACTCGCAGAAATGAAATATTTTATATTTTATTTGTAGGCTCCGTTAACCAAGTGTTTTGCAACCTGAAATTAAATATATTTATTAAAAATCATAGAATACGTACTTATTCGGGTATCTTTTTATTTAAAGCAACAGGTGTCTGAAGAATTTTAGGATATAAAAAGCTTGTAATATTTCAAAGTATGATGTTATTATACGCATAATGTAACCGAATCATTTTGTATTGCATTTACAAGTGGCACCTGTACCTCAATATTATTGAAAGCATATTTTTACTCTACTATATTTTTAGTAGCAAAATTTATAGTAAATTGTATTAAACGCGAGATTTTCGATGAAAATGTGTAATGATGAAGCGTCTGATTGATAATGATGATCTTGAAACGCTTGGTGGAAGGTCCAATCACTTCTTGAAGCACGTCTTTGGATTCCACCATCTGCAATATCTCGAATTGGAAGCTCGGAGAAGAAAGTGGAGAACTTTATTATCTATTCCAATCCTAGATTGTTCAAAAACAAACGCGTGAATCGAAAGAAATAAAAAATATACAATATATATCCAAATTGTCCATCCTATCAACAATTCACGCATCAAACACGTTATCCGTTTGTCAAGCAATAAATATTCATTCGTCGCAGTGCGGCCGATAATTTGCAACACAATTTACATTTATTAGTTGATTTCACACCAGACTCGAAAAAAATTGCAAATAGCATTTAAAAGAATGAACCAACCAAAATAATCGAATTATTATTTATAGACATTTTTATTTATATATTTTACACGCCCAGCGTTTAGTTCCACAGCTAAGCACACTCTTGACCAGAACTTAGGATAAGAAACTACTTAAAAATTAAACGATGCAGGACTAGGAGCTCAGAACAGTGACTGGAACTGGACTTGCTACCTAAGAGGCCCCGTAAATATGCCTTAGCATATTAACGTTATCTTAAAATAAAATTGTAATAAATCAAAGTAAGTAATAAAATTTTCTGCAATTAAATATTGCACTAATCAAAAAACAATCAGGAAATGTTAAGAATATTTTTTGCTACTGAAAGCAATTCGGGACGTTCCCAGATTGTTTTCGTTCATGTTCTAAGTGAATTGGATGAAAACAGTGTACTTGAAGCCACTAGGGATTTGCCTTATTATTGACTACATCAATACCGCCCAAAGCTTACGAACATTAAATTATCCAAAACAACAAATTTATATTTGTAAATCGAATCTCTAGAAAATCGAACTTTAAGGTCATGCAAGAGTTCGGTGAAAGGTATAAAAGCTAAGATATTTTTTTTACAATTATATATAAATATTCATGCACATTGGATAATACAATTTATTTACTATTTAAAGTAACAAGAAAATTATTTTAGATTTGACCTTACTCGGGGCTAAGAATTGTTATCATTTTTCTACACCAGAAGATAAAATTCTATGAATCAATATTCTATATATATATATATATATATAGAATAATAAAACAAAGTTAATATTCTATATATATATATATATATAGAATATTAATATATATATATATATATATATATATATATATATATATATATATATATATATATATATATATATATATATATATATATATATATATATATATATATATATATATATATATATATATATATATATATATATATATATATATATATATATATAATTTTAAAAAATTATACATTGACTGTCTATAAGTGACATATTTCAACGTTCCAGTACGTCACAGTCAGAGCCCTACAATCAAAGTGCATAAGTGAGTTTTGTTGAATCAAAGCGGCCGGTGATCGCTCAATAATGAAGTTAGCTAGCACTTTGCAGCGATACAAAAAAGTTACTCGATTTGAATGTACTCTTAATTTTAAAAGGAAACAGCATTTCAAATTTATTTTATAATTTTATTATACCTAATAATATAAAGCAAAAGAGTTCGTTTGGTTGATCTCAGAAACTATTGATTCAAATTGTTAGTCAATTTAATGAGAAAGGCATCGACTATAATTAACGATAATCTTTTCACACGCTTGTGCCTGACTGACCTCATTTAATGAAGCATAACATACGTATGATTATTTACCAATAAATCTTCATCTTAAATCACAATATCTATAAATGAAAACCGCATCAAAATCTGTCCAAAGCGTGGTTTAAAAGGTGTAAACGTACATCGGTGGGAACCGACTTATAATGAATAGACTGGAAAAGTTAAATTGACATATACTTTAGCCTGACCCTCGCTCTGCTCTGACAGTCTCATAACAAATGCTAAGCCATACATAGCAACACAATGTGACGTCACTCCGTCTGCTGTCCGCTGTCAGTGTGATGTATGTATAGTGTTTTAAATGTCATATGCTCCGAGTTCTTCGCAAAATAATCTCAGGCTTATTGTAGAACGCTAAAATATTACAATTGAAATAACTGTCAACCAGCTGTAGCACAGGGGAGCGAGCGTGCAAGTGTTAACGCGACAGGTTGTGGGTTCGATTTCGCTCGAGAAAATAAAATATTTTGATTTCCTCGCTCTGGTAACAAAGCAAAACGCGGTGTTCAGCTCCATAAAACAACACACAATGTCTAAAGAAATCGGCGGAAAGTAGAGAACAGATGTGCACTCGTTTTGCCTTGTTACCAGAACGTGGACATGGAGGTGAAACTTTTGTTTCCCTATCAATTAACTAATTCAAAAACCTAAGAATTGTAACATGATAAATGCCGATGTGAGTGAGTTTTAGTAACTGTAACAAACAAAACCGGACAATCGCGAGTCGGGCTCACCCATTGAAAATTCCTTATAAAAATTGTAGGTCTCAAGCTTTTTCTGACATTCAAGCTAGAGCAAGAGCCCTTTCATCTGATACCTCACTTGATGTAGCGACTTTTATAGAAAAATTTTATCCCCCTTTTAAAACTATTATTTTTTAAGGCTTTAAATTTAGTACAGATTTTTATCTGAACTAGTACTACCTGTAGATGCTAGCTGGCAAATTTCATAATTCTAGGTCAATCGGAAGTACCCTATGAATTTTGATTCCTTTTATAGTGTGGATATACTCGTTTTTTGTGATATATCTTTTTTTAAAGTAAATAGAGAAATACAATTTTTCAGGATATTATGGGAAAGTGATCTTATAAGGGCTCCTTTTATCCATAAAAGGTAAGGAAACCTAAAAAAAATATCGTTTTCCTTCTAATAATTTTATTTATTTTTGATTGTTATTTCTTATTATTACACAAGGGCACAGGGGCGAAGTTAGCATATATGTTTAAAAATTGTTATTATTACTATGCAGCCATCGTAACGCGGTGGGACAAGGTGGGCAAAGATATTTATATTACCTTCTCCTTGTCTCATAGAGAAAGTGGCGTGGCGTGGCGTTCAGCTCCGCTACTCAACAAGTAGCAGAATTAAAACTAGGTTCTTTCTGCGTACCGTGTTTTGTAGAACAAAAACGTGAAACTGTAGAAAAAAATGTAAATATAGAAAAAGTATTTAAGATAATGTTTCTCAATTTTTTATAAGTCAAGCCAATTCTTTTCACTGCGCGAACAAAGTTATCTATAAAATATTCAACAGGAGTGTTCGCAACCGCGTCTCAATTAGCTATTATTATATTCTAACAAGAATAAATTACACGCGAGAATGAATACGAACAAACTTTTATATTGACTTTGATTTTGACTGAAAACAGCTTCGTCGTTATAGGTAAAGTCTTTACATTTTTTGTATAGGCTTAATATTTCGCCGAAAATTTAGTTTCTTTTGTTATTTTTAATTCATTCTTTTATTCTTGGAAATTTTATTTAGAAATTGTATTTATATTAATAACTAGCTTTTTAATATGACTTCGTTCATGTGCTGTGTGCTGTTCATGGCCGAAGGTACAGTAGGTCACATCGAAACAATTAACCTAAAATAATACAAGCTTCCTCGATTAACACAATGTAAAACATGAAAATATACTCGTATATATATTTCGGACCTCTAGTCCCGAAAAAGAATTTAAACAAACAAATTCGTCAGCTTTATAACATTAGAATATATTTTTATAAGCTACTTTCATAGCCTTATTTATACCAAATTACGCTTGCCGGGCGGGGACGACACGCACGTACAATTTGTGGCTTTAAAAAAATATTTTTAATTCTTCTAATGAAGTATTCAGCTTGACACAACCTCTCCCAAATATCGGCATTTTTGCTCATTGTTCGAGTCCTGAAACCGCCCCGACATAGCCTCAAATATTTACACGTTTACATTACACAATATTTGACGAAATCTCGAATTGAAACCTCATTCAGGGTCGAGCAATAGATCGTTACTAAAGTATTTTTACTCGAAAAATATATTAATAAATACTTGAAATTTGTAATATATCTAACATATTTTCATACTCATTTTATAGTTCTCATTTGATGGAATCAAGACAAATGCACGAGATTCACGCCGGACTGCTTGCCGTGCTGCTCGCGCGTCTGAATGTACCATAGAACGTTATCAAGTCAAAAAAAAATATGTAAGACCATCTAATATACTATCAAACACTAGATATCAACGATGAATTTTAAGAGTACAGCCATCATTTTCTTATGACTTATAAAACTAGCAATAACTGGATTTTCTATAAAAATATGTTTCCAAATCCCCCTTTAAGCCGCTACGAATGTTGTCTGATTGGTATCAACCTCGTAACGTGCGCAATAAAAAGATAAAAGCTCTAATATATGAGGAGTGAAATAGATCGACTGCGTTATGCGTTTTGATATATTTTTTATTGCCCATATGTGGTATTATCTACCAGTCGTATATAGATATGATGTTTTATGATGTACACGCTTTTATAACGTACTTGTACATTGTTAACGCTGTTGGCGCACTTGAGGGTTCCATTGTAAAATCGATGTATTCGAATCCTTAAAATAGAAATGTGATTATTTGAAACGATTTCGTTTTATCTTACAATATACTTTGGTGTTATTAAAAACAGCCAGCTTTAGTTTCGTCTAGAACATATTCAAATATCACTCTTTTTTAAATAGATTATTGCAGGCAGGATATTTGAGGCAAGTCGTGGGGCAGGGGCAGAAAGTGTGAGGGGCACAAACTGTAAACGCGACTGGTTGTGGCTCCAATCCTCACTCGACGAAATGGAATATTTATTTAAATTTATATTTCCATTTATTCGCTCTGGTGTCCAGGCAAAGCGCTGCGTTGAGTTCCGCCTCTCAACACGCAATGCTTCCAAAATTCGGCGGAAAGTGGGAAATGAAATGTCTTAACACTAGGTTCCCTCTGCCTACCCTACTGTGTGCGGGATACAGCGTGAAGCTGATTATTGTAGAGTGCTCAAGTTTTTGATATACGAAATCAGCTAAATTTCTTTTCGAATTCTTTAACACTAAGTTCCATTGGCCTATCAGGTTATGTGCATGAACTTCACTTAATCAAATTCAATTATACTACAGCATTAATTACTAAGTTCTAAAACAAGCTTCAGTGCGTCTTTGTAAGCTGCACTCGAAACTTTATAACTTCTTCCGAGTAGTTTGTTCATTTATTCTTCCTTAGTCTTGTTGAATTTTCTGACACATAAAATTATTTATATCAAAATATTGTGAACTTTAAATAATTTTGTTTTATTATTAACCACTACTTGAGACTTTGTTTTTTCTTGTTTTCAGAGATGAATTCACTAATTATTCTAAATTAGAAGTTTTGTCAGTTTCAAGCGATTTTCTGCAGCCAACGGTGTAGGCAGAGGGAACCTGGTGCTAAGACAAAATTTGTTTGTACTGCAGTATATGATAAGTATGTCATAAGCACTATGGCATTATACACGGTAGGCTCAGTGTATCGTTTATTAGTGTTTCTATATGAACACGAGTATCTCTAATTGCAAAATTTACAGTGACACAGCAACGAGTCGCATCAGCCGCTCTGTGACGTGTCACGTGGTGTCCAAGTAGTTAATAGCTCACTATTCGCGTACACATACAACCGATACGTTTATATCGGAGTTTCTGTCATAGTCTTTTCAGGCCATCAGTTACTTCCATCACACCGCGTCACGGATAAAATCTTGTACTAAAAACATTTTCAACATTGAAAAATTTAACTATATAGTTATTTTTTTCTAGATATAGAAAATAAAGGTCGGGCGAGACCGGTCGTGGCGCAGCGGCACAAAGTGTGACTGTAAACCGACTGGTTGTGGGTTAGATCCCCACTCGAGGAGATGAAATATTTACTTAAATTTATATTTCCATTTCTTCGCTCTGGTGTCGAGGCAAAAGCGCGGCGTTGAGTTCTGCCACTTAACACGCAATGCCTCCGAAATTCGGCAGAAAGCGGGGAACGGGGTGTCTTTCACTACGTTCCCTCTGTCTACCCTGCATTGTGCGGGATACAGCGTGAAGCTGATTTATTTATTTTATTTATTTATTTAGAAAATAAATAAAAATAGATCAAATTCACGCTGTATCCCGCACATAGGGAACCTAATGCAGGCACTCGGTTACCCACTTTCCACCGAAGTTTTTCTAGATTATTTGTTATAGTTAAAAGTACAAAAACCGTGATTTAATTTAATTTTTAATTTAAAAGTAAAATATCCAACTGCAGATGTTTCTTATTATTTATTTTCGTATATCATATTACTTTCACTACAAATACAAATAGTAAGTAAAGAGCGTTATTTCATAGCTAAAAATATTTCATTTAAAACATTTTCTACGTGATTTCAAGCAGTCACTGAAAGGAGCTTCAGATGGAACATTTATTGCGAGCTCTTAGGGAAGACCATGTTACTATTATTTGTGGAATTGTTCAGAATAATCTTATTTTCTTTTTCAAATAATTGGATTTCAATTTCATTTTTTTTTAGATCAAATTTTTTATTGAAACGACTCTACATTCAATAATGTAGAGTAAAAAGCTACTAAACATTTTATGGTTACACCGTGCTCATCACGTTGCAACCTAAGATTTACGATCCAGGTATAGATTTAAGGGACCCCTTTGCACATTGACACTGTCCAAGTTCCTCTCTCTACCTATTCAATTACAAACAATGCAAAAAATAAAATAAGAAACAAATAAAAACATATATAATAATATCCTATAACTATAGAAACATTAGTCACAACATACATTTGTACACCTCACGGCGCATATCTGTTCCGGAGCGATGTCGCCTCTCAGCGCGCTGACAACCTGACAGGACAGGAGGTTTAGTTCTCCACACTTATTCCTTCACATTTTGTTTGCTTGGAACTCTAGGAAATATAAATATATAGTCTGTGTACCTGTGTCATTTTTTTATTGTTATCTTTTGTTTTACGATAGAAATAACTCCATCTTTCGTTTTTAGGGTGTCTGACAAGATCATTTCTTTTAAGATCGTGTGGAATTATCGAGCTAAAATTAATATCAAATTTTAGATATTTTCTCTTGGAGCACAGAAAAAAATTATAAGTCAAAGCAATCAATATACACGAGCGTTTGTGATTAATTTTACCACATTTTATATGGATTTCGCCGTGCAATCAAAGCCTTTAAGATACTTCTCGTTGCCGAAGAATTATGAAATTCGGCAAGAAATAATAACTATTATAAGGAATACTAAAGATTTTAAGAAGCCTCAGACCGAGATTACACTTTATTCGGCCTTAGTTCGATCTGGTCTGGAATATTGTGCGCAAGTCTGGTCACCATACTACGATGTTCATATTCAACGTATCGAGAGGATTCAAAAGCGTTTCCTATGGCACCTTTCGTACAATTGTAATAAAGCTAAAGTGTTGCCTACGTATCAAAGCCGCTTAAAATATTTCAATCTCATTAGTTTGTTCGATCGGAGACAGTTGTTGGATCAGGTTTTACTTTATAATTTGGTTAACGGCAAATTAGACTGCCCTCTTCTTGTTGAAAAACTAAATATAAATGCGCCTTCAAGGTTACCCCGTACAAGAAAATATATTCTATTTTTAACAAAAATTTCAAAAACTAACTTGGGCCTTAACTCTACTATAAACAGATTAGCCAACGAGTATAACAGGATGACAAAACAGTCTGATGCTAGTATTGATATCCTGTCAAATAGCCTTGAAGTATTCAAGACTAAAATTATAGCATTACTGCGCTCTTCTTCGTCTTGATACTAAGAAGTCATGCTACCTCGATCACGTTTCTGTATGTTACTTCTTATATTTTGTATTTTTTGTTTTTGTTTTATATGTACCTATATATATAGTTTCAATTAAGTTTTTTTTCTTTTCTTGTTACATAAGAAATTATAATCGTTATGTAAGTAATTAAATTTAGTATATGAAACTGTCCCTAATCATGCCGTGGCAGCTTATAAGTAAAGCAACACTAAGCCAATAGTTTTTAAGACATGATTGTAATATTCGATTAAGTGTATGTTTTGTTAGTTGTCCTTAATAAATAAAATAAAAAAAAAAAAATAAAATAACTTACAGTACAAATTAATGTTTAAAAAGTCCAACAACTCACTTGAACTCAAGCCGCTTTAATACCAAATTTTACCCACTTTTAAGGTTATTACTTTTGAGGAATTGACCACAAATGAATAGTTTTTGGATTTTTTTCTGAACTAGTACTACGAGTGCCAACTGCCAAATTTCATAATTCTAAGTCAACCGGTTTGTAGTATCAAAATACGCATTTTTGGCTATATAAATGGAAAAAAGATATGCTTTTTTTAAAGTAAATAGAAATACGTTTTTTTCAGGAAATTAAGGGGCTGTGGATTTGAGTGTCTGGTTGGAATTTCAACACGATATCTCCAAACATTATCGATACAAACAAACGGACGGACAATAAAGCGATCTTATAAGAGTTTTTTTTGCTTACAAGGTGCGGAATGGAATGGAATAGTAAAAAAATGGAATTCATAGGCATATCCTATGTGCTTACCAAAGTCTAAATGTATTTGGATAAAAAATAATTTTGAAATTTCTTTTTTTGAATAACATAAAAAAACTTCTAAATTCAAATTTAAATTTGTCAACTTTTATGTAATTGACATTTTGACCTAAAGTCATGAAACTGGTACACAACTCTCGGGGGGCAGGTTCGACTCGCACACGACCGACCTTGGTTTTTTTTATAAACACATACATTGTGTTTTGAGTAATGGAATATTATGCTCTACTTAGGTGTAACCAAATAAAACAACTAAATAAACTTGTAATTTAAATTATTATCAAACTTTTTCAGCATGGTCGAATTCTGAAGGCATTGCGTGTTGATTGGAATTCAATGCCGAGTAGACTCCTTAATGGGAATCGAACCCACAACCTGTCGTCTTTATAGTCGTGTATGTCGCCTATACAGTCGTGCCCTAACATTTGTGCCCTGCGCCACGACTGGCCTCAATGAAAATTACTGTATCAGCAAGACCTAAAGCACTATTATAACTAATCACCTAACATATTTATCTCGATTAATATTAAGGTTGTATTGAAATAAATATAGTCTGATTAATGATATGAAGATAGAAATAGTTATAATAAATCACCTTTGATGTGAACACATTTATAGCGTACATACAAATATACGAATATTTTTATATTATACGAGTAAATATCGATTTCGGTCGTAGCTCAGTGGGGCAGCGTCCGATTGTTAACACGACTGTTATGGGTTCGATTCGCACTCGGAGAATTGAATAATTTACATTTCCTCGCGATGAGGTAAAAATCAAATCGCGGTGTTCATCCGCCACACAACAAGCAAAATTTCAAAAAATGGGCAGAAAGTAGAGGATGGAGTGCTCTTACATTAGATTCCTTCTGCCTACTTTGCTATATGCAGGATGCAGAATGAAAGCTAAAAATAAATATTCATACACAATGTTTTTATTAAAATAATTATGCCTATTACTATAATTCCGTAAAAGAATATTAAGAATATCAAATATTGCAAACCCACGCGGTTAACAATGTCTACGCACGCTAATATTTAATAACAATTATGTCGAGCTTTCAACATCGACATAGAAACTAAGTCGGTCGTAAGCTCTTGGGCCGTTGCGAGCAAATCCTTTATGAAGCCATATCCGAAACTTGGCGGCGGCTGGAAACGGATGTAATGGCGAAAGACTGTTATTATATGCTATATAAATTACTTATTGTACTTATACTACAGTACTACTATTCGTTTTTGAATAATGGGAAAGATATATATATATATATATATATATATATATATATATATTCAGGTTTTAATTCAAAAATATTTATACAAATATATTATAGTGAGCACTTTTGAATCGCCGAATGAATATGTAACAATAAAAGCTACCACCACGCCACCACCATCTTTTCGCCGTATCCCGCATGTTACAGCGTAGGCAGAGAGAGCCTGGTATTAAGATACTTATCTCTCTGCTTAATATTATACTAATATAATAATTGTCAATTATTTTGAGGATGAACGTTTGTTCCACTTTCACGCAATAACTACTAAACTAATTAATGCTAGAGTTACTTATAATAACAAATATTTACGTATATAAGTATTATAAGTTTTTATCCTAATTTTGGTATAATGTGACAATAAACATGGTTTCTTTTTTGTTATTATTCTAATAAAACTGAAATTTTCTTTAACATGCGCGTCAAAACAAAATCAATATACATGTATTCTATAATATTGATCCAATGGATTAGTTTTCAGTTTTAAATATCGCTGTTACAACTTAACAACCAGTTCTCTAATTATTATTAAACTTTATAAACAAAATATACATAACTTTTATACAAAATCAGTGATAGTATACATTTGTGGCGTTTAAAAAGGACACATATTACCTGTCTTTATATACTTTATAAAGTACAATATACATGTATATTGCGTATGTATGAAAAACAAAAACTTCTATATAAATGGAATACGTGATAGTAGTCACACAGCGTAGTCGTATACGAAAACTATCTAAGTACAGCGAGCATCAGCAACTTTCATAGCACGTTGATACCTAATGCACTTCTTATCTCTTGTTATTTTTCTATTTTCATTTTAAATTTCAATTTCAATATCTCTGAAAGGTTTAAACGATGAAATGGAAATCGTTTCTTCTATTCAAAAACAATTAAGCGATTTTCATACAAGAGGAATAGATTAGATTGTTTTTGTATGAATATAACAGAATATTTAGAAAACGCTGAAGGAAATAAAAATGAACATTGAACCAATATTCGTGAGCAATGGTAAATATACGCTGACGTTTCGTTGTTTATTATTGTATCTTTGATCGTTATTCTGAGTGTTTGTATAAAATAATATCAAGATATTTTAATTAACATTAGGTTCCCTCTCCCTACCCTGCTGTGTGCGGGGTACAGCTTGAAGCTGATTCAATTTTTGATTAGATTTTCATTAAATAGTAGCCCGCTTTTTCTCGTTATCGGAGCAAGAAAAATTAACGCGCCACGATGACCTTAAGGAAAATCTAAGAAATAGATAATCAAAGAGTAATTTTTAATTATCTTCATTTTCATCACACCATGATCAAGATTTGATTGAACCTACAACCACTCCGACTTCGTTAGACATAATTCAACACAACAACTTATTAATTGTAAAATGTGTTTATTAATTTTATATTTCATTCCTTACTTTATGTCAATTTTATATAAATATTGTAGTCGTACTCGTTATTTGTTCAATAGCTTTACAACTACACGTTTCTGTTCCGCTCATTTTAATTGAGTACTTGTTAAATATAATTTTACATGATATGGTATTGAGGTAGGAAATATTATATTACAATTATTATTTAAAACAAGCTTCATATCTTTTCCCGCATAACAGGATAGGCAGTGGGAACCTAGTGTGAAACATTCAGTTTTCCACATCCTGGCTAAATTTGACTTGAATGGAGGAGTGGTACGGAGGAACTGAAAGCCGCGTGTCTTACCATAGTATAATTCAATCATATTTTTGACATTATGCGCAAAAGACGACTAGAACTCTTCTTTTTTGGGTTTATTCTTTAATGCTTAAGGTTGGGCGCTAGCTTCCTACACTCTACTCTATCCAAAGCTAGATGGAATAGTCGATGGTTCAGTCTCTGATGCTACTTAACCACGAACGTATTAATGGTGATCGAAATGTTCTTATGAATATATGCATAGTAAATCGAGAAAGGCTGCGAGCTACATATATATATTATTAGATTATCTAATGTGATTTCATAATATAGCTATTGCGATTTAAGGTACTGTACTATCATTGGTCATGGCTTACGCACAAATGATAGTCACAATATCAAAAAATCTAATTATTTAAATACAAAAGCTTACGTTTTTAAATTCATTAGAGATAAACAGATGGACGCCATTTTTTACGCCAATATTAAGGCATAAGAGCGATCGAGGCTATTTGTTATCGGTGTAATATATCTGATGCCTGGGAATTATGAAATTTAAAATAATAACAAAGTAATTATTTAGGAGAAGCTGTAAATAAAATTGAGCTACACATTTATTTTCTTTTTTTCCCCCAGCGGCACAACCTTCAGGTGTAAAAGCAACGCTGGTTCTATTCTTATTTGGGGGAATAAATATTTTCTGTTAAGAAAACAAAGCGCAACGTTGAGTTCTACCACTCAACAAAACGGAACGGAACGGAAAACTGAGTGATAATATACTGAAGAAGAATGAAATGTTACATATGTTGTTTACTTAATATTTCTAAAACACATCACTCAAGCAAAGCTCTTTAAAAGCTCCAGACCAAAACCCATTGAATTATTTACAAACTACTTCTCACCTAACTTTTTTTAAAGTCTTAATGGTACTTTCTAAAGTTATAAAGTATATATTTCTTGGAAGTAGCTAGTTGATAAAAAAACTATAAGAGGACAAATAAATGATTGAAGCCGTCGTGGCGCAGTGACATATAATCATGTAGAAAAATGACGTATATTTATATTCTCTAATATTATTTTCTGCCATGTTAAATAAGCGTAAGTGCACTATATCATAAATAGCTTACGGACCAATGGTTCAGTAACAACGATAATATAATTGACTCGCTGATCCAAGGCTAAATAGTCTGTTGTATTTTTGTTTGATATTTATTTTTATAATATATTAATAGAAGTTGTCATCTTCACGTATTGCAGGATAAACAAAAGTAACCCAGTACTAAGACACTCCTTTGAGAATTTGTTGCTTTCTTTACGAGATATCATATGTTGAGTGGATAGTTGATGATTGGGGGGGGGTCAACGCCGACGGATTTTGTCAGCAGGGAAATGAATATATAATCATTCCGTCGAGTGGGGATCGCAGTAAAGCGAGGCGTTATGTTACGTCACGCAACGTAATGCATCGAAAATTCGGCGAAAAGTGGGAAATGGAAGCCTACAATCGTTGCGTTACAATTAGACTCGTGTTTAAGTATAGATTATAGTCCTTAAATAATATTAACCAGAGCCTACTAGAGTTCTATATTGATTAAAAAATAATCGAGAACGCTTTAATATATAAAGAACATATGGATATTTTCTGTCTGTAGTAGTACGTAGGTAAGTCACGTGAGCGGGCCGTTCGTGCGGGCATTTGGATCCGATCCAACTTTTGAATATGGCTTAATAAAAGATTTGTAGCTATTGCTATGTTTCGTGCAAAAACATTGCGAGTGCGGGAATGTTACTTAGATTACGATACGAGTTAGAAATGTGTATGTGTTTATTTTAGATTCCTGTTGTATCCTCTATATATGAGGGTAGACAGTGAAAAAAATACGTTGAGACTCTTGTTTGGAGCTTTGTAATCTCGGTGATTTTGACGATGATGACCATATCGTTCATTTGGTATAATATAAACGTCGTTTGGAAGAATCAATTTGGTAATTTTGGTATTCCTCATTTTATTACAAAAATGCATTTAATTTAATAACAAATCTATATATCAGGTAAGGAGAAAATGATAAATGAAATTTCGTACTTGGATAGTAATTAAAAAGGAAGAACTTTTTGTGAAATAACTATGAAAACCAGACTAGAATGCGAATAAAACAAATATAATAATTACATCATCAACATTTATTTTGATAGCACGACGATCTACCGTGTGTCAGAATATAAACCCAAACTATGCCTTTCAAAGTAAAATCCCAGCTCTGCCTCGCCGCGACCGGATTCCTGATAACTCGAAGTCCCTTTGCTTATATTTTAATATTAGAAAGTAGATAGATAAGTAGATATAAGTAGTGAACTGTAATAAATTAACGCACAATATAATTATTCAAATCTGTTCATCATCTCCAAACTTTGGAGAGAAATGATGGTAATGAAGTGGAGATTAATGAATACACCAAACAAATTCTATAATATTAGCGTTATTATTTATAGCACACATTTTTAAATAAAACTATTTAAGCCCGATTAATCACGTATATGTAAGATTATACATTTCTGGAAACCCAACGTTTCGAACACTTTGCAGTAGTCCGTGGTCACGGGTAGGGTGTACGCGTGACCACG
Organism: Heliconius sara; assembly: GCA_917862395.2. Classification (NCBI taxonomy): domain Eukaryota; kingdom Metazoa; phylum Arthropoda; class Insecta; order Lepidoptera; family Nymphalidae; genus Heliconius; species Heliconius sara. Next base: position 351,005 of record OU860799.1, read on the forward strand.
GACTACTACTATAATCTTAAATATACGCGATTAATCCGTTTTAAATAGGAAATCTTGCTGCCTGAATTGATTAGTGAAATAATTTATTCGATAGCTTGGAACTTCGAATACTCGTAAATAAGTAGTAACATTCGAGCCGAGGTCAATGCTTGTAAAAGGATAATGATAAACTTTTGCAGTTTTTTAATTTTCCTGAGAACTCACCACCATATTTTAAAACCATTATTTATTACACTAAGTTTTATACCACCATGTATATATTTCAAAATAAATGATAATAACGCATGGGGAACCTGGAAATGGTTTTTGCATAAAAAAGTAGAACGATCCATAAGCGTTTTTTTTAAAATTGCATCGAAGTCGTATCATCATAATCTTGCCATACATATTACTTGATAATATATTTATCTTTTAAAAAAATGCAATAATTTACTGTCGCTCTAAAAGGCCTTATATCGCAACAAAATAACAAAACAACTATTGAGGTACTCTGAATTAATATTATTCTTATATACTTATATCAAAAATATGTAATGCACGATGTACCTCGGGGGCTGACAAGTGACGAGAACAGGTCACCGAAATATGTCTCCCGTTTTGATATTGCTTAATACTAATTGAAATATTTTCCCAAAAAGACAAACTGAAACGGCCCTTTTACTATGTAGTAGCGTAATGTTAAGCGTTAAAGTTCAGAATTATTATATATAAAATAGTTTATTATCTATGAGGGCATCGTGGCGCAATAGCATAAACTTGTGACTGTAGACGCGATAGTTGTAGTTTCGATTTCCACAGAGGGGAATTAAATTAAATAAACCGTTCCACTTTCCGCCGCTCGAGAAATTGCGTATTTAGTGGCGGACCACAACGCCGTGTTTTTCCTTGTTATCAGAACGAAGAAACGAAAATACTTATTTCAACGAGTGGGAATCATACACACAACCGTCGTGTTTACAGTCAGATAAAGTACCGTTGCGCTCTGACGGCCACAACGCTTTTAATATGCTAAAAATTGTTAATAATTAACATCTTATATGAAGAAAATCGACAAATTAAAACATTTAGTACGTAAATAAGGGGACGGAGTTCAAATGAAGATGTAATTATGAATAGAGATGCTACTCAACAGGGCACTTGCATTCACATGTCATGTCACTGACTGTAAGAGCAGAGGGGATGATTGTTGACCACACGAAGTAAAGCTATAATTTCTGCCTCACTTTTTCACTTTTTAATTTTTTCTTGTGTAAATTAAGTAAGTTTAAATGTTTATTTTTATTAAATTTATTAGCGTAATACACTACAGATATTTGGTCCGTACTCCTTCTTTACAAAAAAATTATAAAATCTGTGATAATGTTATTAATGTATTTAAAGAAAACATTCCAAAATTGTAAAATTGTAACCAATTTATGTCTTACAGATTATAATAATCACTTTCTTGTAAGAAAAGACAAGACAAACCAACGTGCGTCACGCGATGATAATCTAATCACCGATGTTCACCACACGAATAATGCAAGAGGAGCAACAGATGAGGCCTTTATGATAGAAATAAATGCGCTTTTATAACGATGCCGAACATTGTATAATAGTGTGGCATGTTCCACGTGTTCATTAATATCTAGTTTTAGTGGATAACAATATTAATAGTTATGTAAGCTGATTGAGTAATCATCAAAAAAAAATACAAAATAAGTAAATACACAGGAAAATACTGATGAAGAAAGTAAATTGATGGTAAACGAAGCTAATCGATAATGTTAAATGAATTATTCTGCTGATCCTGGAAAATTCTTCAAATTAAATCATTTATTTTTAAAGTCAATATGAATTTTAAAAATAAATATTTGAATTTACTTTTTTGCAAAAATGTCGTATTTAATAGAAAAAACGTTTAATTATTTCATTTTGATCTAAGAAAGTACGCACCGGAAGCAGAGTTTTAACGATCTGAATCGAATTTTGTCATTGGAAAATGTCCATCATGCTTAACAACTTTTTTTACGGCGGCATTACATTATTTCGTACAGATAAATTGAACCACTACGATTCTGTATGAGGTAAGGAAGTGGGAGAAATCAATCATAACCCATATCCGAGCCAGACCTGATATCTACATAATGAAAACAGTTCCATTTAAATCGGTGTAGTTCAGATGTGCGTGTAGAAACGGAAAGACAAAAACAATTAAGATTCTATTCTATTAGTTATTTTAAACTCACCTACATTCTTTTTTTACAAATACCTATATTCAATGTACAGACACATTCTTGTTACTGATTTCAGTTTCAGTTTATAGACATTTATTCTCAATAAGACCTAAGCCACTTACTTGAGAACAATACTTTAAAATACAATAGTTCAGTTGTCGTTGTCAACTGTTATATTTAAGTTTACATAAATAACTTATAATAATTAAAGATAAAGTTATTGTGACGAAATAGATTTAAACATAATTATTTTGAGAACCAAAGCGACACTACGTAGCGCCTGACTGCAAACACGATAATTGTGGATACGATTCGCACTGGGGAAAATAAAATTTCGTTTTAAACGCCACGCTTTGGCTTGCTACAAGATCGACGAAATAAAAATAATTAGAGTAGAAAACTCATGAACGTCGGCTTCATTTCTTTTTCATAGATATTTTCGTCATCGTCGCATCTTAGCGTCGCATATTTTCAACAAATAACAGATTTAGGATAAAGAAAAAACACAGAAGACACTTTGTTATTTTCTATGAGACGTCGCATCTACATTTTATGAGACGTCGCATTTGCCTTATGAGACATTAACAGTTTAATAATAAGTTAATATTATTCCTACTGTAGTTTCAAATAACGAGTGTTTTTATCTGTTCTGCAAGAGTATTGTAGATCTGAATACTTGATATTCATTTCAGTAGGATACCTTCCATATGATCTTGTGAAAAATGATTTTGACAGCCAGACAAACAGACAACAATATGATCCTATAAGTGTTGCCGTTGTTTATTTTGAGTTACGAAACCCTAAAAATACAGTCCCTCAGTTCAAATACAGAGGTATAGAAATATATTTAATTAAAATTCTCGAAAATATTTAGAATATTTTTCGTTTGAATAATTATTAAGCTGGCAGTTGCGGTGAACAGAATAGTAATGATAACGTTCACCCCGGCGGCGGACGGCGATAGGCAATGCGAAAATAACTCGACGACAAACGACTGATTTTAATGAAAATGCGTTTAAGTCTAGACGATACAACTGAATACAGAATAGATTATATTTATATTTATTCGTTATGATTTATATTTAAATTAGTATGTGATATTAATCTATAGATTAATTAACATATACGTTTTTTTTACAAGTCAAAAGAATCATGTGAAAAGTAGATGGTTTACTTTTTCACGCTGTATCTCGCATTACGAGCCTTATAGAAACTTTAACGTAGCGTGATCGAACCACTAAACCATCCGTCGACGTACCTACATCATCGAGACGACAGTATTATTCCACGTATAAAACATAAGCAATATTCCTATTGTATATAAACCACTTTATAAATCAAAAGGTGACATAGTATCCACATACATAATAAATCTGTAGAAAATATTTGCAGCCGCACCCGCCGCGCCACGATGACGTCACTGTTTGGTAAACTCTGTAATACTAGGTAAAAAACACTTGCCTCGAGGAAAACGATGTTTCTGTACAAGTCAGTTATCCGATATATTTGCAGCGTAACTGATACGATAGTGGATAGTTGATAGTGTAAATGTTTGGGAGTGCTTCACTATACTAACAGGATTTTTACTGGGTATAATGATTATATAATATTAATAAATCCATATAATATAATAGTTTTTGCATCGTATAAAGATTTATATAGAGACCTTTTGAACGCTGTAGGAGAAAGGCTGGCTGGCTCTTAGGTAAATTATCATAGTTTTAAGCGAACTCGTGTAAAACCGGGTGGGTGTAGGCGGAAAAGTTGCTTGTAGGCAACGGCCCTTACTAGATAGAAAATCTGTGTGAAATATTGTTATTGGGTGATACATATTATTTACTTAGAATCCTTAGAAAAGAACTTTCCGAATAATTTAGAAACATATCGATGCCGAAAAAAATATAAGGCGAATATGAGTTATGTAGATATATCATTCAAATCAGAAAAAAAACTACTGCATCGAATGAATTATGTTGAATTTATTTCGACTATTTTTTTTTTATTTTGATACAATATAATTTTTTTTCTTAATTCTCAGATCATTTTACACTTGCAGTCTGTGGTCTAACATTACGCGGCGCAGCTACAATACCCTGCGTGTCCAGTACAACAACGTGCTGAGGGCGGTGTTAAGGAGGCCTCGGCATTATATGGATCAAAAGTCTGAAACAAAGAAAAAAAGAGTATTATTATTAATAAATATATATAATATCAAATATACAGCATTTTATTTAAAGCTACTGATTATTATGAGACTTACAAAAAATATCAAACCATACTAGAAAAAAATATTGGCTTAAAAGAAAGTAACGGTAACAATTTTAAAATTACATTTAGATACAGTAAGTTAGTTACTAGTCTTCTTGAACAAGTTGGTTTCAAGGTTTATATAAAAAATATTTTCCCAACTCGTCTAAATAATATTTTATATTTTTTTCGCTCTGATGAAAAGTTAATTTTTTGAGATACAACACGTTTGTTTTTTGGCGTCGATATAGATGATATCTGTTTTTTTCTAGTTTTTTTAAAAAACGTTAACAGTTTCCGATTTCTAATAATAGATATAAAACACAGCGTTAGCACAACTTCTCAGTATACCTTTTTTTCGTACGGTCGTATTGATATATTGCCCGAGGGAGGACTGGAGCGGGCTAGTGGGGACTCATGTACGCGGATATAGAGCATCCCTAACACCCATTGGAACCTCACGGTGGTCCTCCCACGGTGCTGCCTACCGTGTGCACGTGCCTGCACCTAAGCGTAAAACTGAACAAACTATAAGTTACACAACACTTATAAAACTAACTATAGGAGGAAAACTAAGTGACTTTTTGACTTTAAAATTCTGCAATACTTTTAAATTAAATACTTAAAAATGATACCTCTTTATAGGTACACTAAAACATATAAGGTGAACTTGCAGTTTGAAAAGTTTCATTTTCTCCAAAACTTATGAAAGTATTAATTTATTTAATTTTAGTTTCCATAGACGTAAAGTGGCTGAAGCTCCAACAGACAGCCCCGAGCAATACGACTTTCACAACTCACGACCAAATGTTCTTAACTTTGGTGACAGTAACCGTCCCTATGCGTGCCGTTTTGCAAGTTCACAAGTGCTTTATACACAAATAAGTCTAACTTAGTGCTTATATTATTTTTTAAGACAATTTTTTTTATACGTATTATTTTTTTATTTTATACTAGTGATGACTTTATTTATTTAGGATATTACAAGTTACAGAAAAAATCAGTAATGCTCGGCAAATTTGCTGAGAAAACCCATTTACATTCAAAATACAAATATGTTATATTCAGACAGTTCTACTAAAACATTGGAAGCGGCTAATTAAACGTCAATGTAACTGATATATTGGAATAGTTACAAGAGAGAGGCCGCAACTTCATTAAAATACTTGTTGGTCGTGCTCTATATGTGAATACATATAGATGCAAAAAAATCTTTTGTCTTAGAGATAGAGACGTAAAACATAATGTTATTTTCTATATTTAAATGATCTGAGGGACACTGTGAGATTTAGATATAGTATATAATATCCAAATCTCGTAAGTAGATTGTTGTTATAAATTCAATTACATATAATAAAACTTATGAGCTCGGAGCAGTGCCTGGGACTTCGGACCACAGATGTAGGTCTCAGTGTCTCCTTTACAGTAGGTAGAATTCGCTTTCACTGCTGTAGCCCAATATAGCGAAATATCTCAAAGGAAATGACTACCGCTTTTATACAATTTCGTTGTAAACATGGCTGTCTATAAAAGCACAATGTTGCCACAGGCATGTTACAGAAAAGTAAGACACGCCGTATTATTATCGGTAAATATAACAAGTTAACAATAGTGGTAAGAAGAGCTTGCTGCTTTTGGTACTTCAATCCAAATCCAAAACTGACAAAGGTTTGTATCACTAAACCTAAAATTAAAGTATTTTTGTGAATATTATTTAATAATCATGGTGATTTGAATCCACAGTTATCGCAGTTAATCCGTTTCGTATCGTAATGATGTCGTTAGCTTAGTTTTAGTAAAGAAAAAAATTGGATATGAACTCTCCTTTCTGCTCTTATTTTCACTTTTATTATACCAGTATATATTTTACGTACCTAGTGTAAAATATTGGAAGGGCGAAAAGGTTTATTGCTTACTATTGTAATTGTAACATCGGATTAATATTTTCATTGAGGGGTATTCCTTCTTACTGTGTTACGTGTTAGTCAGTCATGATTTAAAACCAACAACGAAAACTACAACAACTACAACAAAAATATTTTCAAACGTTACCGATAAAACAACAAAAAATAAAGTATAAATAATTTTGATCCCGCTGTGGAATATATTATCAAAATTTCCCCGCTCCCTGGTAAGGCGGCGATGAGCTACACTCAACACGCAATATATACCTAATTTCAAAATTGGTAAGTAAAGAACGGAGTGCTTTAACACTAACTTCTCACGCTCTTATACGCGGGGCAAAGCGTAACGTTAAAAAAATAACTATGATAATTCTTCTTCTTTTATTTTTATATATTTTTCGTCTTTTATTTTTTACAAACGACAAAACGTTATTATAACAATACGTTAAACAAACGTTATTATAAAAACATGAATTATGTCAAAATTGGAAATATAACGAAAAATTGGAATAGAACTTAAGCAGAAACAACCTTATAATATATCGTTCTCATTGTGTTATTGTGTTCGTTGGGGAAAAGGATCGGGCTTTGGTTGGAAAGAACTTTGTATGGTTATCGCCTGATTGAGTTTAGCTTTTCTTCTTTCTTACTATGCTTAAACTTGCGAATACAGGACAGTTTATATTGTACTTTTGTCATGTTATTATTATTTTCGATATAGTATTTTAGTATATTTCATAGAGCTAGGATGATTTATATTAGGTTATTTTTATGTTTCTGGTTATAGTAAAAAAAAGAAACTATTCATCATTTTTATAATTGAAGAGGCATTTTATTTTTTATATTTTTTCTCTTTCCTTTTCTACCTTTCAAATATTTTCAAATATTAACATTTGTTGAGTGGAGTTCGATTAAACGAATTATTATTATTGAATTCCTTCTGCTGTTGTCAAAAAATCACTAATAAATATAAATGATATATTTCTGTCAACGGTACAGCACCAAGCCTGAAGCTAAATAATCAATAAACGTTAGAATTTACGTTTTTATTTACTTGATGTCCCACTGAAACTACGCCATATTGCAATATTGGACATAAATCATCCCTCACGCACGACACAGGGTAAAGGGAACAACATATATTATCTTGTTTTTTCGTGCAATTGACGTAAATCTTCAGCTTCTCCTTAAATTATGAGTATATTTTCAATTTTTTTTACATTCACACATATTTCCTGTATAAGTGAAAACATTGGAATAAGTATTTATTAAAGGAGACCAATACTGTATTAAGTTTAAACAGACCAAGAAATATTTTTTTTTTATAAATGTAACTGTCTTGATTTGACCTGTGATGATTTTTCGCAATGGCGGCTAGTTTTAGGATAGATGAAAATGTGTTTATTTACTTTATTATATAATTGGGCACATGGCCTCCTTTTTTTTCTTTTAACCACCATAATAAACAGACTTATGACTTTTCTAAAAGAGAATTCTGTGTTCACTCGGGATAAAATTCAAGCTCTAAATTTAACTTGGCTTTTTTACAAAGCAAATATAAAATTAATAATCTAGTGCAGGCTGGAAGTACACTAACTTGCAAATGTGTAAAAACCTCGACGTAAAAAAATGTCAATTGAAATTTGGAACTTGAATTGTATTCTGAACGAACACAGATATCGGTACCCATATAGATCTCCGATTTTTTCGTTGGTGAAGTTAGGAGGAGACGCATAACTTAACTTTTATATTTTTGTTGAGATCTTTCTTCTCTATTACATACTTTGGCAGAATATTATCTTAATGTTATTAAATTGTATAAAAAGTGATATGAGAATAGATAATACAAGATTAGACAATTGGAGCTCGAGCAGTAAAGTAAAGCCTACACTTGAGTCACAATTCCCAGATCGCGCGAGCTCAAGACTACTTTTTATTTACATTTGCAATAAAATGACGAACTGATATAAAAAATATAATATTAAACAAGAGTAGCTTTCTTCACAACATTTTAATAGAAGTAATTCAATATTTTTGAAGTGAAATTACCAAAATCTCGATTCCACGAACGTCTGTAGAATAGAATAGGAACATCTACAGTAGACGTGGCAATTTATCTGGTACACGTTCGTTAAGTATATTGTATAGAATATTGCTAGTGACGGTGCAATTTGCAATCTATTCATACTGTAACTAAATCACTTTTAGAAATATGTCGCATGAAAACCGTCGGGAACATCGATTAACTTGTTTTCATAATTCTAAAAGGATTTTCGATCAAATTTGTAAATTACTTTCATGGAATATAATGAGACACAGACATCAGTGTAAGCGCGTCGATTCGGGGTTTCAATACCAATTGGGGAAATTTATTATATTCAGTTTTCCACTTTGATAAGAAAACAATTTTTGCCATTGAGTTCTAATACGTCTCATACACTCGCTTCGATGCCAATGTATCGAAATTTGGGTGGAAAGTGGTGAACAGAGATTTTTAACTCTGGGTTCTCTCTGCCTTTCCTCCTAGATATAGACAGTGTACTTTCTACTTCTACTTCTTTTAAGACTCTCTCTGTCTGTCTCTGTATTCTCGAAGGTCAACCGAAGTCTACCGCACACTTATGTGTTATATTTTTCCTTAAAATAGGGATCAAACCCACGATCATTGTCCCACTACGCCACGACGACGGTATCAAATGTTATATGTTAAGAAAAGTTCTTTTAAAAATGTCTTAACCTTAATATATTTATGATATGAGCCCGTCGGCCTGTGACAGAGCATGGTCTAAGTGTTCAGAGGCCGCTAGACACCGAGGCGTTAGTGCCGCTAGGAATAGTGATTAATGACTAACAACGACACTGCATGAAAAATATTTGCAAAGTAAGAAGAATAAAAACGCTAGGGTTGATGAATTCATCATCAACTAAAGGAATAAAATATTACCATTATATTGAAACGAGCGAATTTTGAGTTTATTGTAGGCTCTTCTCAGTCTACAACGAACTCAACAATCCCACCGAGCCAGTGGTAGCGACTTGTTGGTGTCTTTAATGTTAACATAATATTCAGCATCCGATTATAAACACGATGATCGTGGGATCGATTTCTTCTTGGTGATGAATTATTAAACCAAGTGTCTTATCACTGGGTTCCATTTGCCTACATCGTTTGAAGTTTTACATATTCTTTTTTAAAATATTTATGAACGACAGCCCTGTATCCCACGGTAGGCTGGAGCCAGGGACCAGTGATTATTTATGCGTTCCTTCCAATACGCGTGACAGACGCGCCGCTCTCACGGTGAATGACAATCGGATGTATAGTTATTGATACATCGAAAAAAATTTTACTGCCGTCTGTCGATTGACTTGCCTTATATAGAGTTTGATATTGAGGTAAATGTGAGAGAAAAAAAATATAGTTTTATATTAAATAGTAGTCGTTAAACCCCCGTCTAATATAAAGAGCTAAATTCTATTTGGTTGTATGCGCTAATCTAATGAACAACGGGCTCTGATTTAAAACAAAGTGTTAGATAATCCTTTTATATAGGGTATTCAATGTGCCAAACACAAAACTTACTTATTGTCATTTAAAGTCGCGGGCGAAGACACATTAAACAACGTTAACTAATAAATGACGTCGTAGTTTGTTTTTTAAGTAAAATGATGTCTGTCGTTTTTGTTTTTTTTTATTAAAATATATTAATCTATTTAAATGAATATAAAATATTACCCTGAGTTCCATCACATATGTACATATATAACATATAACAGAAAGATACAAAATATTATCAGTAAAATAAATTGGCACTATGTCCATTGATAAAGTACAGTCACTTAAATTTGCATAGAAATATGAATACTATATATTTCTGACCGTAACTTATCGCGGCCTCGGAGACTGCTGAGATAGCGTTCTTATGAGTTATTGTCGACGATACCTACAAATATTGTTGATAGAAAAAGTCATAAATCAAGAAACAATAATACAAAAAATGTATGAACCGCACCGCAGCCGTGCAATGGATGAATATATATAGAAAATGTTAGCTTATATTATATATAGAGCATTATTTCTAATTATCCCCTTTATATTCAGGTGTCACTGTAATTAAGAGGACGTCATTTGATATTGTTTCCGATTACCAATTGTATAAAGTGGCGGTAGTGTGCCATATCTTTTCCGGTGGATCTCAAATGACAGCATAAACGACAAGGAATTTTTTGTTCGTCAGTGAAATATAGTTGTGAATTTCCAACATCACTGCGCTTTGCCTCGTTACCTGAGCGAGGAAATTAAAATATTAAATGTTTCATTTACTCGAGTGGGAATCAAACTCACGAACTGTCTGCCTATGTGTTTTTAAAGTCGCACGCTGGTGCCTTTGCGCCACGACTGATTTTAGCAAAAACATAATTGAATAAATATTGTCCAATATTATTAAAAGTGCGTGTAACATTTTAGTGTAAACAACAAGTACTAGTGAGACTTCTCAGTAATGAGATTTTAAAACTCAAAGCTAAGGTTGGAGTGTTCGGAAAATATTACTACAGCCATCCTCGAGAGCCTTGTTATTGTACACAAGTCCCCGTCTTCAATCTTTCGGAGACTTGTAATAACACCGCAAATTGTTAAATTACACTTTATTTTAACTGAAAATTAATGAAAATATTTTTTCTTTATAGTCTGTAATTAACGAGTTCTTCGTAGTTAGTAAAAGGAATGAATTTATAAGCTGTATACACATAGCAGAGTAGGCAGAGGGAACCTAATATTAAGGCACCCCGTTTTTATTAAGAGAATACGGTTCCCCACAGTGTCACACATACCTACACATTACAGTCGCCCCTGCGACACGACTGGGCCCAATTTACAAATATATTCTAATTTATGTAAAAGAGTAAGAGTGACAAATTAACTGTGGCAATACAATATAATATATCACAAAATCATTACAGTTCAAGTATCACTATCGTATCGCATATGTGAAAAGCCATCGTAAAATACGTCACGTATCTAGTTTGTCTAAAAAACTTCTTGGCGAATCTTGAAATATATGTAATGCCATGTTCTACACGCCTGGATCTGGTCACAATTTTTGGTGTTTATATTGTTAGTGATAATGCATCTGGCGACCATTTTTATGAGAATGCAAAAACTGATCATAAGTTAGTTAATATCTCGACTCGCACTTGGCTTATTTAAACTTGAGCTGTGGCCACAAGCTTTTTTGAAAGGTTGATCCCCTTCTGCTCGTCTATCGTAGATATATTGATCTCTACGTATTATAATACTCTATGTAGAACGAACTCTACTAACACCCGATTTTCTCAGATTTATTTATAATAGCGTAGGAGTTTCTTAAAGATGTTTTTTTCTTTTAAAATAAACAAATATAATAAATCAATAATCGATTTCTCTCAACACAATAGGGCGTGGGCGAGTAATCTCTCTCGCACCACACTTGTGAGATCATTTTGATTAAATTTAATTATTTTATGTATATTTATAAATAAAAATATTGATGCCAATCAAAATTAATGAGACTTAAAAATTAGCTTCTCGGTGTATCACGTACAAAGCAGGGTAGCCAGAGGGAACATAGTGCTTAAACACAATTTTCGTCTTGGTCCGGGGAATTAACATCCAAGTAACGACACCGTTTTTATTAAACAGTTCTGACAGTTTGTAATCAGTTTAATCAGTTTATTTTTTTAATCGTTAGATGAACAGCACAGACTATCTTAACACTAGAAGGAACCGGGAAAATGTTTTCTATCAAAAATCGCTAATATGTTCATTATTGGCTGTAAGCGCGACGGTTGTGACTCCGATTCGGGGGAATTCACTTCCTCGCTGTTATGATAAGACAAAGCGCGGCGTTAAGTTCCACCACTCATCCAAGAATATTTTTAAAAGTGGGCTTAAGAAAAGCGAACACACAATGTCTTCATACTCAGTTATCTCTTCCTTCCTTTTCACACTATGCAGTGTGAAGCCACTAATACGTTTTACGACTTACGCGTCACTCGCATATTATGTTACCAAATGATTAACACCTCTTGTGAGTGTGTTTACAATAGGTTCCCAGATCCCTTTTACCTACCCTTTTATATTTTCTAACGGGGCTCTACGTGTTGGATGTGTCTGTCCATCCACGTGAGCCTTCCAAAAGACCGAGTTCATTTCAACCCATCTCGGGTTAACAAGGAACCTTAGGAAAAGAGCCAAGCCAATTCTAAGATTCGTTATTGCGTTTTCTTTTTAATACATTACATATTTTTGTAATTTTGACATTGAATTGTACACACATGTAATTATGCTTAAAAAACGTTCCACAGGCGGTCACATGATACTTAAATATATTATAATAATAAAAAAACGCATTAACGAACCTTAGACTTGGCTTATAGATGTTTTTGTTGGGTCAAGTTGTCTGTTTTTGACAACTTGATTAACCATGAAAACTTATATTTTATATGTTTGGTGGCACAGCCTATGGATGAAAACTCGATGTTTATTTTTTCGATTCCCACTCGAGAAAACTAATTGTCTTCATATCCTCGTTCTGGTTAAAAGACATAGGGCAGCGTTGAAGTTTACAACCCGACACATAAAGTCTGGAAAATAGGCGAAGCGTCTTAACAATAGGCTATATATAATATTACGACGTTATTCTTACTTAATCTTAAATAACAAAATAACCACAATATAAGTATATTGTACAGCAATAACATTGAATTCCATTAGTTCTAAAATAAATCCCGCAACATCGTATGATAAAAAATAATAAAAAATTGCAAAATGATTTTTTTTATTTACGAGCGGAAGTTAATCCACCACCTAGGAAATTTTATGAAGACAAGCTTTGACTTTTATAGTATGTAATTCAGACGTATATTTTTCAAGAAAATCTTTTCGAGAAAAGAAAATAAAATTAAAATAATTAGACGTTCTATTTAATAGGTCTCGCTATAGGTCTAACAGCCACGTAGGACTTGCATTTTTTCTGGGACAGAGTGCCTTTTCCCTCCCCAACCCGTGTCGCTGTAAAGGGAAAGTAGGGTTAACAGCATTAACTTCAAGCTCAAAAAGAAGTCCAACAGTTCATGGAGGACCGGACGGTGCAAGAGGATGGTGAAGATTATAATTGTAGTATTATTTTGGTAATATTTAACAATTAAGTAAAACCGTGCAATTAATTTACAGGTCTACAGTTCTATCCCTACTCGTAAACGAAGGTTGTACTCTTTGGAGTCGTTGTTTTATTGGATAGAAATTGGTAGGCTGTTTTCTGATTTGGTCTAAATTATGAAAACGAACTGTTCATAATTGATCTTATAAATTATATATTCAATCTGATGGTAAATAGAATATAACAAAAGTAATATAGGTGCGCAAGCAGGCCGCTAGTAAATAATATTTGCGATTTAATTCGAGCAAAGGAATACAGCGATTTCTATGCGTGGTGCGTGCGTCGACAGCTTGCGCCGAGCGAGTGCTGAGTGTCGGCTCGGGGCTGGAGTGAAAGTAAACTTTATGTAAAAAGCTTTATTGTGTTAAACTGGGAGCTTTTCGTGACTTCCTTTGCTTTCCCTCGGTGTCGCGTCCCGCCGTCGTAGTTACTTAAATCTTAATTTGTTATATTGAATTCTGGTTTTTGTTTGTCTGAGTTTATGGTTTTGGTTTAGTACTTTTTGTTATTATTGGATATATATGTTAAGAAAAGGGAACCTTGTGTCAAGACACTCCGTTGTTTATTTCGTTCAAACTATGTGTTAACTAGCGCAACTAGCGCTGCCTAATGTTGTTACTAGAGGGGGAGGACAAAACGAATTCTGGAGGCATTGCGCATTTTATGGCGGGACCCAACGAAGCACTTTACTTTGACGCCAGAGTGAAAAAATGCAAATATTAAATATCTAATTTCCATGAGTGGGAATCGAACCCACAAACTGTCGCGATTACAACAACACACTTTGATCCCTGCGCCACGACTGACCTCAAAGTATTGTTATTTTATAAAAAATAAATATTCAATCTTAAAAAATACGGCCATAAATGCATTTACAAAAATTCAAAGGTACTTTCACAATCGTCTCAGTACGCCGCTAATTTGATCACTAAATAAACACAATGAGAAGCTCAATAAATACCATTTTGAAAAAAAAGGCAGGAAAATGTAATTTATTAACAAAAGAGAGATCGTTTTTCATCTTATAATGGAAAGAGGGCAAGTATACACTGTATATGTGTACTCGTATAACGTGAAATATTGTTGCTATTTTATATACATTAATTTAATTTACCTTAAATACTAAGACACTGACTGTGGGTTGCATCACTAACACAAACACAACCCGTGCTGTTAAGTTGTATGAATTAAGTAAATTGAATGAACACACGTGAAGTGCCTTAAGATTGGTTCTCTTTTAATTACTGGTGGAATTAACGATAAAAATAGAATAAAAATGTGTATATATTTATATATTATCTATATCGTTATATAATTATGGAATTAATACCGTCATTGATCTATATAAAAAAATGTTTGCGTCTACTATGGGAAATTAATTATTTTCATTTCCTCAAAACAATACAAAAATCAATTACGGTAAGAGGTTCACCGCTCAGTTAAAAACACAAAAAGAATTCAAGACATGATGCCTTGAGCGGCGGTACTCAACGGCGCGCTTTGCCCAAATAAGACATTTTTATATACTTTAACCTATGCCAATATGTTTCCCTCAAAACAGAGTTTAAATGAGTCATAAAGACAATATTTTGTAAACCTTTTACACTGTAACCCGAGGGAACACAGGGAACCGAGGGAACTTAGTTTTCAAACACATCATTCCTCACATACCGCCTAATTATCCAGACATTTCTCGTCGAATGACATTACTCAACGGAACGCTTAAAAAAACAATATTCAATTAAATTAAATGATGTAAACGCTACTTTATTAAAGGGATATTTATACGTTTTTCTTATTTTGCCGAATCACAATGAGAAATATTGATGCAGAAAATATGATTTATTTGAGAACAAAATTCAGTGACTTTTGAAGTGTACCCTCGTACAAAGATCAGTCATTATTTTATATAAACTGGCAGCTAAATCATATATCGATAAAGCCTAGAGGCCAGTCGCAGAGTCACTAGCGAAGATCGATTTCAACTTGATGGACTTAAATATTTAATATTTCCTCGCTCTGGTAACGAGGTAAAGCGTGGCGTCGAGTTCCGCCACTCAACACACATGGCCTTCGGCGGAACACGCAAAACATTCGGCTGAAAGGAAGCGGAAGTGTCTTAATTAATGGGAACGGTCATTACCGGTTTTCAGGTTCCTTTTGCCTACCTCTGCTACTGCTGTAAAATGATTATGTCTATGTTGCTGCTAATATTTTCTATCCCCACACGATTGTAGTTTAGAAGCCCACTCAGACAATGAGTGGTGTTGAGTTTCACTACTCACCATATTATTAAAGAGAAAACCAAGAGAATAGTCGGTTAGAAGGTAAAGCCGCCTTGCGTTTGCAACGGTTAGATCCAGCATGAATGTGGGCTATCTATATCCATTCAATATCAATAGCAGAAATAAATAAAAAACAAGTATTAAAAGCATTTGTAATTTTTTTAAGTGTCCTCAATTGGGCACGCCTGTCGTATATGCTAATTAATGTAATTTAACATTTATATGTAATGTGCCTGTCGATTTGTAACATTTCAGAAAGTTACCTAATTAGTTATTTGATTCGGGTTGTTTTAAGGGTCCTCCCTTCACTGTATAGACTGCGAGATATAAATTATTGGTTTATTTACAGACATACTCATGGGAACGAGTATTAAATAACAGATACCTAAAGAGACTGAGAGGGTTCGATGCCCGCTCGAGTAAAAGTAAATTGTTAAATTTTAAATTATTTTCCTTTACTGCTAGTATAATAGGAAAGATGTAAAAATAAAAAAAAAGTACAAATGTCTATAATAATAATTATTATTTATAGTTCTTACTACATATCTTCTGTAGGAATTGAAAATTGGAAAAAAATATTTAAACGCTTTAGACATTAATATATCTATTATTTGTTTCTTTTAGGTTCACACTGGGTCACGCAGGAGGGTAGGCAGAGGGAATTTGTGAACCCAGTGCTAAGACACTCCGTTCTCATTAAGAAACTTCTTTAAGTTGTCATTTAGATTACCACGACAAAGAAATGAAGATATTACATAATTTTATTTCCTCGGGTGAGAGTATGATTGTCCTGTCACGTTTACAGTCACACTACAGTGCCCCCGTCGTCACGACTGGCCTTCAAATTAAACTGAAATGAACCTGTAAATGGCAACATAATATGTATATAATTTTCTAATAAAATCTTTTCAATTGATTATAATATTATTGAACATATTCAACGACGCATAAGTATTCTTTTCATATATTGTAAAGAAAATTGAATGAACATTTTTCAATTTCGTACCCGAACCTTTTGCGTACTTATTAAATTCCATAACCTTCCCGACGACCCTCACTTATCTAATCGTAGAAAATAATGCACTCTAATTGATAAAGAAAATTGCATCACGACAGAATCTAGAAGTATATTTATTTTATTACACTTTATGCAGCATATAGAATAGACCGAGGCCCTTTGACGCCGAGCTTTACTTTACCAGAACTGAAAAATGAGAAAATTTCATCCACACTGTAAACGCGAGACAGGTTTAATTTCCACTAGAAAACATGAAATATTTAATATTTTCATTACCTCACTCTGGTAACGAGGCACAGAGCTTCGTTGGGTCTCGCCACTCATCACAAAATGCGTCCACAATACCCACTGTATTGGACGAAGGACGAAAGAGTTTCGAGAGAGTGGGAACAATATCTCTCTCTCAACGGAGTCTTAACCCTATATTCCCAGGGTAACTCTGCCAACCTCGAAGTAGTAAATGCGAGGTATTGAGATAAAAAAAATGTGGGAATCAATCACAACATTGCATCCACATACAGTTAGATGCTGTCCCACTGCGTCATATTTAGCGTACTCGTATATATATGTATATCTATAAGTTAAACACATCCCAAGTACGTCACGATGATATAGCTATTATAATTTATAAAGAGTAAATGAAGCGTTATGGGAAAATATTAAAATTCGCTGAACCTGTGCGGGGTGATTCATGAGAGTCACTTTCAGTGATTGCTTGTTTGAAAATAAATTGCTGTTTATAGGTTGCTGTATATAAAAAGAATAATTATTAAAAATATATTGATACTTAAGTCGCATTTAAACATTAAGAAATTTAAAAAAATGCTTTAAAGTGAGTAGCGTTTATATTTAAATTATTTACTAAAGATATACTTTAGATACTAACTAAACCCAAAAATAAGATGAAATATGACGAAATAGGTTATTATGTTAGATTAAAATTAAAATGTGTAAAATAACCGTGAAATGATGAACATCACAGTCGAGTGGGATGGTATTAGCGTACTTAACGTTGTAATAATATTTACATGATTTTTGATAATGTGCCAATGTGCTTGCGTATGCGCATTAAGAAATCAATCAAATTAATAAGTCTTTTGTTTTTTAGAGTTCCGTGCCTGAAAAGAAAGAAACCGAACCCTTAAAGGATCAGTTTGTAGTAAGTCTGTCCGTCTTTTAAAATAATTTATATTGATATCGCGTAGAGGTATGAAGCTGAACGACGATGAGTTCCACAACTGAACACTGCAACTGCTGCACTGCTTCCGCAACAACTGGAGCATTTTTTTCAGAATTCGACAATCTTGACACACGCGAAGGAACAAAGGTCGATGGCCCCTAAAAGCACAGTAAAATCAAGCTTCTGAGTCAAAGCAATCAAAAGTAAAGTAAGATAGAAGCATTTATTAATGTATCGGTTTTGCTGCATTTTGTCTGAAATTTGCCGCATAATTAAAACGTGTAGAGATGGGTACCCCGTGGACCTATCATTATAAAATTTTACAGCAAGTAGGAACTTGCAATATAAATAAAAGAAAAAACCGAAAAGTTTATATTAGAAATAAACAATTTTTTTTTGTACTTAATTTTTTACAAAATAAGTACATACGTCCCCTAAGTTCAGTTTTTCATCTTTTATAATTTGTATTTCCCATTGACCTACAATCCTCAAATTGGTACGGAATCCTCGTGGTCGAGTTCGACTGGCTCTCGAACACTTGTCTTTAATCTTTACGCAATTTTTATACTTGATAAAAGGGTTTATAAATATAACAAAAAAGAATATTTCCTCGATCGGTTTACACAAATGCAGTGTTAGGTTCCAACATATAATACGTTATGTCTTGACTGATAATGAAATTAAAAAACCAAATCTCATCTCTCTCTCTCTCTTTTAAAAAAACAAGCCGAGTCTCGATGAAATTCCTGTTTGTTTCTCAATAAAAAATAATGAAATCTCTAGGTAAAGCCGAACCAAGTCTAGGGTTATACTGAGATTTTTTTATTAATATACTTAAATTTTGTGTGACCGACCGTTAAACATTATTTAAGCATAATTACGTTAATATACTTGTATATTAATCAACGGCCAACTCACGAAAAAATTAATTATATTTTATCTGAAAAATTTGACGGAAAGTGGGGAACAGATCATCGTAACAACAGGTTCCCACTGCCTCCGATACAGTGAAAACTGAAATAGTAAAAATTATATTCCACCGCTTTCAAACGGCGTTCTAAAATAACACATACATACATATATGTGCATAGGTATATTTGCAAACCAAGCGCTGTTACAACCAGCACTATTTACGCACTATTATAAATGAATAATCCATTTCGGTAATATGTAGGAGTGCATCAGTTCCAGCAGGCACTCGCGGCTGGTGGAGCAGGCACTCGACGGCGCGTGGGTGGCGGCACTACGGCTGTTTGCCTTTATCGTACGAGTGCTTGGAATATGAACATTATACAATCATGTTGTGTTTGTTATGTTTAACAGTAGGTATAATGTGTTCTTTCTTCTTTCTACTTCACGCTGTGCTGAACCTCTCGCATAACAAGGTGGGTAGACAGAGGAAACTAGTGTTAAGACTCTCCGTTTCAAAATTTCCACCTTATTCGAGGCATGGTGTGTTCAATGGCGGAACTCAATGCCTCGCTTTCTCATATTGCCGAAGCGAGGAAATTGAAATGTGAAATTGAAATATGAGGTATGTTATAGGGAGTAAGAAATGTAAGTACAAAAAAAAAATATTATTCTTTTTTTTTAAATCAATTGTTCACGCTTATTAGTGACAATGATACTTTGAAACAGACTGGAGCGAGCATTTCATTCCCAAGGCGTGTTATCATTTATATAATTATTAACTTGGTAATAACATTCTCGGACGTTTCCTGAGGTCCTATTGTAAAAGCGAACACATTGTTCCGTAAAACAATTACGGACTCGAGGCAATCGAGTTGCGATGCACTGAGTTGAAACCTATTTAGTAGTATTAATAATATGTACATCACTGATTTTAGGCAAATCATTATTATTTTTCCTAACAATATATTAATTTCTTATTTTGTTTTCCTTAACGAATCTTTACGATGTTAATCTTATGTTACAGATTAAGCGAATAGCTCGCTTCTGCAAGACTAAAAAATATTTAATACCGGCTGCATTACCCCCAAGTAAAATGCCGTAAGACATAATACATTAATAATTAATTTCTGCGATTGCTCTATAAATAACACGATTCCACTACATAGCAACTAGGTAACTACTAGGTCACAAATAATTACCTCTTGCTGCGAATTGGCCACGTATAGTATGATATTAACTATATAATTCTACGTGATGACACCCGCCAGTCTACGTAATTACTTTCACAGTGCCTTCCTTTTATTATCAACGAGTCATTTATCTCAATCTACGTGAAAAGTGCTTCTATTCGCATTAATATTCGTATAGTATGAGTTATTAATGTCTTTCTCGTATATTTGTTCTTTTGTCGCTCACTAATCATCGCCAGCGGCTCTGTTTGGAATTCAAACATTAGATAGAAAATCCTGTTAAATCTCTCCGTTTCTTTAAGAATTTTTTTTTATGGAAAAGACACGGCAAACGAGCGTGCAGGTCACCTGATGGTAAGTGATTACCGCCGCCCACGACTCCGTGCAACCCCAGAGGAGCTACAGGTGCTTTGCCGGCCTTTGAGATGGGTTGGGCGCCGAGGTCCGGCATTACCTGATGCGAAACGCAGTGGCATAAAGCCACTACCTCACGCCGGTTTTAAATGCCGGGGGTGGTAATGATCCGGTCGAGTCTGCCTATGCGTGTTGCCATTGCCGGCGACGTGACTCTACCACACGTACTTCAGTCGCCTCTTACGACACCACCAGTACCAGGATGATCCTATTCTAGGCCGGGATCACACGGCACAGAATTTCAATTTCAATTTCTATCCTCATAGACATTTGAAAAAGGAGAGCTACAAATTCTGATACATTTACTTAACTAATGTTGTATACAAATAGTATTCTGCGAGTTCGGACTGGAGTTCCGGAGCTTCGTTTACGGACAATATCATATATTTTTTTTCCGTTCCCAAAAGAACAACTTATGAATTTCTTATTTTTTAACGTTTCCTCTGTTTTAACGTTCGAAATAAGTATATTTCAATATGACTTATGCTACAACGATGCTTCTGATGTACATGTAGGATATTCGTTGAACATAATTTTTCTACGTATTTCCTTTTGCAAGATTAAGTGACTAAAGTAGTTCTCATATGTCGAACGTCAAAGTAAAATTGGATACTTAAATTCAATTCCCGAAGAACGCCTGTGAGTGATGTCAGTGCTGTAAAATCTGCGCTTTAATAGAATTTTTACTTTAAAAGTTACGGAAAATAACATAACGCCACGTTTTCGTTATAAATAATAATTTCTGATGATAATCACTTGGCGATGGAAGTAGTCTTAATTGTAACTTAAAATCATAAAGTTCATACAAACAAACTACAAACGAGATCTAGTAAATAATAACAATCAAAAAAGATCATCGTCACATTATAAAACGCTTCTTTTACAAAAGCACATAAATTCGTAAAAGCAGTGGAAGCTTCAAATAAACTTTGTGACGGAGGACACCAATGTTACAGTTGACCCTTTTTTACAAGTTCACATTATGTCGTTACAAAAGCTCGCCTCAAAGCACTACAGTAAAGTGTCAGAGTGACGCGGGTAGCGGGTTCGGGTACGGGCAGGGTGTAGGCTATCAATAGGACGGCTAATTTATGTTCTAAGCTTCAAGTGATCCCGGCGACGTTAATGGAAATTTATTTGAGCGTCGACTTTCAAATATCTTTGTAATAAGAAGTGTAGATATATATTTTTAGCTTAATAATGTGTCCTGCACGTAACCGGGTAGGCAGAGGGGACCTGGGCACCTAGTGTTAAGAAACTCCATTTCCATTAAGATATTTTCACTTCCCATTTTCCGCTGATTTGTTTACTGCGTGTTGAGTGGCGTGCTTTATCTTGACACTATGGCGAAAGCATTCATAATTTTATGTCCTCGAATGGGAACCGAACCCACAATCTCTCGCGTTTATTGTAAACACGTTTGTGCCCCTGTTTCACAACAGGTCATTAAGGGGATTATAATGTAATTACTTTTCATTCTATAATATAGGTATCATTTCTTCCCTCTGGCACTCAACACGCGATGCCTCGAAATTTCGGTGGAACGTGGCGAGCGCAGAGTCTTAACACTAGATTCTCTCTGCCTATCCTGCTATAGACGGGATAAGGCGTAAATCTGGTTTAACTTTTTAGAGAGGTAAGAGAAGCTTGCTAAACACAGCCAAACAGACAAACTGACCAAATTCTTTTTCTAATACATCTTCCATGTACAGATACCGATGAGTTACGATCTTCTTCTAAAAATTGATAAGATGTGATATTTTTTTCAAAGAATCAATTGAATAATCTTATAGTAATTACGAAAATGCAACCTAAGCTTTAAATATTTTTTACAATAGAAATCTTAAGTGCGCTGCAAACATACATTATAGATATATTAAAACACGAACGCAGTTCAGTGTATTAGGTAAATAATTCAGTAGTTTAAGCGGGCGAAATCGCGAGCGCGTCGGGGTAGTATAATAATTTATTTATAGCGAGAGTCACCGGGGTAGGTGAAAAGAAGCTAGTATAATACACATCTTTTTTATTGCCGACTCTATAATATTGGATACATATATGGAGTCTGGAACCTGACGCTGCGTTTTGTCTAAGAGTCTAACCTAATGAAAATTAAAAATTATTTAAATTCTTTAAATAAAATATTTCAAAATTTAATTAGTCTACAGCCCGTACATTATATTCAGATAAGTGAGCCGCATCAGACAGAGGTGTTTTGCAGCCTCATTGTTTTTCCCTCGTAAAAAGTTAGAGGGTACCTACATATAAGGAACCCACGCGGCTGTGGACATCGACCGTCGTGTACAGGCAGTCGCTGCACCACAACGGTCGCAATATGAATATAATTATAATAAGCAAATGAAAACAAATAGGTCAATAACATCTATCTGCGAACAAGTCAAATATTTATTAATTACTCAGCATTCGAAGAATTTACTATAGATAATGTAATTTACTGAATCAATGAGATTTGTTTGATTCTATCGAGGGGCTTTATACAAGCTAAATATTTGAAAAAGGTAAATTCAATCAAAATCAAGTGAAAGATATAATATTATTTTCTTTATATTGCCAGATTTTTAAAGTGTTTTGTTGTCTTTTGAGGTCAAAGTTTAACGTCTATCACAAAAGACCAGGACCTGTATTTTGATTTTTTATGCTTCTCGCTGTATTCCGCATATAGCAGCGCAGACGGAACCTAGTAATAAAAGATTCCGTTTTGCACTTTATATTGAATTTTCAAGTAGCAAGGCGCCTTTTCTCGACGATCTATAAATGAATATCTCCGATACAAATTTTCCGTAAAATAAAACTCTTACACATGTGAATTTATTTTAATATTTTAATTACAATGCCTTATAAACTTTTTAATTAATTTATTTATTTATGTTATTTTTATTGTTTATTTATTTATTACATAGGTCGCTACAGCCCACCAAACTATCAATGAAGTCGCACAATGCCCACATTGTACTCTGCTAGCTAATTGGCAAGCTTCTTTAGAACTTTCAGCATAAATACGGTCATTTTCTTTGGTACAATGTTGCTCAATTGTCGTTTTTTTCCGTGACCTCTCTTACCGTGCCACTTAATTAGGTGTTTTAATTTCACCACCCTATTCTTTTTTAAATTATCATTTTCAAGTCATCTCTTAAAATACGCGACACGGTTCTAGGTGCTATATTTATCTCTCGAGATGAAATCTTTTGCTTTCAGACAGTATTTCTTCAAACTCGTCTTTTTACTGCTTTGATCGCCTTTTTCCCACGAACACTACGTGGTTGGCCCGATGTTTTTCTGTCACAAACAGGAGGTTTCATTTTTTTTATCAGCTTCACGCTGTATCCCGCACACAGCAGGGTAGGCAGAGGAAACCTAGTATTAAGACACCCCGTTCCCCACTTTCTGGCGAATTTTTGGCGAAACACCGCGCTTAGCCTCAACACCAGAGCGAAGAAATGGAAATATAAATTTAAGTAAATATTTCATGTCCCACTTCATGCCGCTGCGCCACGACTGGCTTCATTGTACCTATCAATAGCCGGTACACAAAGATTTGATTAATATGAAGCGTATGGAGGATTTTAAAAATTGTATTTAGTTCCATATTTTATATTACATTGTGGGAAAATAAGAAAGCAGAATATCCTGTCATTTTTATACAATGAAGAAACTTTATGTATTCCAAATACAAAAGTAATATCTTGTTTATTTTTAATTTTAATAGTATTTATGAGGCCAGGCACAAAGTGTGACTGAAATCCGACTGGTTGTGGGTTCGATCCCCACTCGATGAGATGAATATTTCGCCCTGGTCTCGAGGCAAAATACGCGGCGTTGAGTTCTGCTACTCAACACGCAATACATTCAAAATTCGACAGAAAGTGGGGAACGTCTCTTATCACTAGGTTGCCTCTGCCCACCCTTATGTGAGCGGGATACAGCGTGAAGCTAATTTGATTTTTTATTTATTACCAGACAAAGTAAAAAAAAAGTAATATATAGACGGTATCAGATAAAGAAAAATTAATATACGGTCATTGATCACAGGCGTCTTACGGATATCTATTGTAGACGGACAGATTTACTCCGTGATGGACGACTTCCTTGTTACTTATTTCCCAAAACATTTTCCCTCTCCGTAATCAATCATAATTATTTAAGCGACACTATCTCGAGAGCGTCCTACTTGGAGAAAAGTATAGTTTATATGAATGTATTGTATATCTAAGTAACAAGATTAAGATTAAGAAACTGTGTTCGATCTTTTTTTCTACAAGAAGTTGAATTGAGAATTCATTAAAAGTAAGTTTCATATTATTTTTCAATATATACCGTTTTAGGCAGCTAGTGAGGCCGTCGTGGCGCACTCATATGGCGACGATTGTGGATTCGATTCTCGAGTTGGAGGAATAAAATATTTGAGAACGAAGTGTCTTAGCACAACGTTTTCAAGCTTACACTGCTATGTGTGGTATACAGTGTGAAGCAAATAAAAAGAAAGAGGTTAAGGCATGGTTATAAGTTACAACTTTTTGTACTTTAACACTGGTTAAATGGCGGATACGACTTATATGAAAGAATGCAAGGTTGCGCTTTGCTGATCAAATCAGAAAAACGCGCGAAAAAAAATTGTTCAAAAATTAACTTTTATATGCGGCTTCGCCCGCGTGGTCAGATCAGTTATAACTAAGAATTGCTAACGACATTTGCCATGCCATGTGGGCTACATGGAAACAAACAATTTGATGAAATATATAGCTTCCTCCATAAATGGTTTCACCACATTGTTTTATTCGAACCATAGTTCCAGAGATAAGCGCATTCAAACAATCAACCTTCAGCTTTATTATATTAGTATAGATATAGATTATCAATAAAAACGAGAATATTTTAGGACGTAGTAAAATTTCTATGACCTAATAACATTTATAATCTAGCTATCACAATACGGCATTCGAAAGGTTAGGGACTAAACTCTCGACCCCTATTGTGGAGTAAATATCGCGACCGGGTTAGCTGCTAGTATGTAGGGCGACGTAGGGCGGCGTAGGGCGATGTAGAGCGGTAAAGAGCTACGACCGACTTGTAAATCAAAAAGGATTAATGAATTCAATAAACATGCTATCATAAATTTTGTTTACCTTGTCTTTTCTCTTATTTACGTACATTTTCTCTTTATGGAAATTTTGATTAACCTAAAAGAGAAATATGCGTAAATAAATTTAAATAGCTTCACTATTTACACGTAGTTCAACACTGTATTTTATTTCGGGCAAAACTGAACGCTGCATTTAAGATATTCACTAATATAGTCAAATAAGGCATTTGTTCAATCAGGTCTCTAACAATACAAATGAAAAATTATAACACTTTATTGATGTCACAGAGGACGAAAAAACTTTAGTAGACAATTATCGCCTCCTGAGAGTAAGAAATAATCCAAAATCGTAAGAAATCGTCATCATTTCTCTTTACAAATTGTAGATATAAATAAATGTGTTATGTTTGTAGTGTTGATGGTGAATAATAAACACGGTTATCACTGAGTATATTCAACACCACTTTAAAGTACAATAGTTAGAACACAAATAGTAAATCACGACACAGTTTAGATAAAAGTCACCCATAAACATATATAAAAAAGAGAACACAAAAATTACAATAATATTAACAAATAACTGAAAAAACAATGGAACGTATATGAAGCGCATCGAGTGGAATATACTAAATACGGATACTTACTATAAAATACATAAATTCTTTTAAATGTATGTTTGTATATAAGTAATAAATAAATACATTACAATATTGAAATATATAATAACACATATTAAATAAACTATAAATTTAAATAATAGTTCCCTACATGTTTATGACGCCATCGTGGCTTATGTAAGCGCGGTGGTTGTGGTTTCAATTCCTTTTTTGAAATATATTTATATTTTAAATATTAATAATATTCAATATAATGTATTCATACTTACAAATAACTTATATGGTGAGATAGTTTTCAGGTGATTGTGAATATAAATCCCACTCGGCAGACTACATTATTTTCATTTCTTAGCTTTAGTAAAAAAAAACGAGGCGTTAAGACCGAAACCCAACAGGCAATATCACAAAAATTGGGTGGTATCTGTGTAACTGAGTGTCTTAACACTACATTCCCCGTGTCTACGATACTATACGCGTGATACAATGTGAAAAGAGAGTGCCTCAACAGTAGATTTTCTTTACTTTTCCTCCTATCCTATATACGAGAAATATCTAAGCTAAATATTCACATTTAATTTGACATTACAAACACCAAATCCAAGGATTAATGATTTCGCTGAAATATGAATAATAATCACGATTGTGAACGTCGAGTGCGTCGCGTCTCTGCGCTGTGACCTTTGATAGCGCTGCCACTGTCTTAGCGCGGATGATTGATAACGTTTGGCTTACAAATGGCGGATAAACGCGACAGTAGCTATAGTATGAGAGATGAACGTATATTTTTTGAGTGTAGAATTATCATATAAACGATTTGTTATCTTTTTAAATTATTTCAATATCATTTATCATCTAGCCGTGGCGCAATGGTCCATCGAGGAATGCTAAAGGCTGTATAAAATTAATGTGTCATGTAGTATATTTAACTCTAAGTTACTTCCGTTTGGCCACGGACTTATTGCAAACTTACCGTGTCATTATTATTGGCACTTTAACTGAGTTCTGTGATCCACTATACCTCATCTAACTAAATCTAAATTAAGACATTTAATTGAGATTATAAATGCTATTTTCATTATATTTCTCCATTTTCAAGCTGATACAATTAATTAAATTATTCGAGGGGAGAGGATCGAACCAACAACCAGTCGATTTTACAGTCACACTTTGTGCCTCTGCGCCACGACCGGCCTTACAAAAAATTGTAAACTCAATAGAGCTTACAATTTTTTTTTTTGACATTCGGTAGGTACTTGTTTTATAAAAAAGAAATTCGCAAGAAATGGAAAAATCGTGTTAATAAAAATATAGCGATATTTTTAAGGCTTGTAACTTATTTTAGAACAATATTATTAATTAATTTTTCCTCAAATTTAAAGATCAAGTAAATATACTTCACACATCCACAGCCGACACTTGGACTACCTGTATAATATTTACGAAGTAAATGGTACATAAGCGGAGCCTACAAATTAATAATCATTTTGTATGTAAACCGTCTCTAAGCCGTTTCTTAGAGTTTAAGCTAATATCACATGTAAATTAAAGTATGCAATCTTGACGCAGTTGAAAATCGTTCGATATACAGACAATGGTTGTTAATGTGGACTGAACCCCACAACCGTCACGTTACAGCCAGACGGCCCTTCAACAGTATCAACTCAAATATTATCCATACCATCTGGATAGACTCCACTACTGTGCGATTTCGAATGAACTTCCTTCAAAGAGCAGCAAAACTGTTGATGCCTTTCATATAATAGTACTGTAAACGTTCCAATACAATCATCTACTTTCCATGTTCAACACGAAAACGGCGGAAACTGTTAACTGTTGTAATT
This sequence comes from Heliconius sara, assembly GCA_917862395.2. Lineage (NCBI taxonomy): Eukaryota > Metazoa > Arthropoda > Insecta > Lepidoptera > Nymphalidae > Heliconius > Heliconius sara. The sequence goes on from OU860799.1 coordinate 379,129, forward strand.
CGTTACGTGCAGTTCCTAAGTTCGGACTTAAATCCGTAGCCAACTTTCAATGGCAGCAATACTTAATATGGACTTATGAACTCTGAATGCAACAGCTTTACCAAAATAAATACCCTTAAAGTAATTCTTAAATGTAACTGAACTAAGATTGTTACGAAAAAATTACTTGACCTCGTCTGTGATTATTAAAGTATACTATACTAATTGCCTAATTCTTTAATAACTTTGTTTATTAGTGCTATGTTTTAACAAAATATTGGACAATACAAAAAATAAAAATGCATTTATTACATTACAAGAACGTTTTACGTTTTATACACAAAACAAATACTAAGGAAGAACATAATACATCCAACGTGTTAATTTTTTAATAATACTTTATTATAATGTATAATTATATATTTTGATGTAATTATTTATTACTGAGAGACATCTACACAACATTACAGATACCTAGCAACATTTTAACTAAATGTACTTTATCTTCAAACCGTGTTCCATTGTTGTTTGCAAAATAAAAACTAGATGGCGTCACAAACGACTACGGACGTAAGCAACCAAGATATAAAAAATTATTTAAATAATGCTTTTATAAATTAAATTTATTTAAAGAATAAAAATACAATGATTTATTATTTTATCTAAGGAAATCTAACAAAATTAAAAAAATAGATTACCATATCGATTACTATATTAAATATTGCAATAAAAAATAAATTTACAATAATTTCGTACAATACAATACATAAAAAAATATTAAAATAATTTTACAAACTATTAATAAATACACTATATTAATTATTACCATACATAATCTTTTTTTATCAGCTGTCTGCATATTGTCTATGCAACGAAATACAGACAGTAAAAAATAATAATTTGTCTATAGTTTTATATTTGTGTCGAACAGAAATACGTCGGGAGATACGCCGGTGTACAATTTATTTCAATTATAATGACTAAGCCCGCTGGCCTCAGTGCGTTATATTGCTTGGTGTAGTGAAATTGTTTAACTCGAAACTGAAATACGTTTTCCATTCTGTGTGTTGCGAATAATGTTTAGGAATGAAACGTTAGTGACATACAGTCTTGCAACCTTGCTTGTGGTTATGGTTACAAGAAAAAGTGTATTTTGATTATATTTCCTTGTGTTTTCTTGTTGAAAACATTAGTGAAGTATTGTTGTAGACTGTGTGTGTAAAGTCGGTGTTATGTCGGGTGGTCGGAGTATTGATAAAGAGCGCAAGTCGCCCAGGGAGAGTGGTGAGGACTCCGAGGATGAGAGCGAGATCCTGGAAGAGAGTCCTTGTGGTCGATGGCTGAAACGCAGAGAAGAGGTAAGCTTTTGTTAAATTTTATTATTATATAAATATACATATTATATTTATAAAGGTACACAATATAAACACTTGAAATGTAGGCCAGAACAAAGATGTCATCAGCTGATTTACAAGGTTAGCAAATATCGAAAAAAAAATAAGACGCAATTGCAGTTTTGTTTTAAATACGCCTAATACAATTATTGTCTTTGTCTGTTTCTGTTTAATTAGGAATTGAATAGATATATTTTGTAATGATATTCATTTTACATGTGTTTTGTACAAATTTTAGATGTAAATTGTAAATCAAATAAAAAAATATTTAATTTATATCATAATAGTTATAATTTACATAATTATGTAGTAAAAATATCTAGTTATTTTAATTTCAAATTAATCTTCTTATTACTACATGGAAATATGTAACCTGTTTAGAAATATTTGAATATTACAAAACATTAAATCATCATTTGAACTACTTGATTTTCATATTTTAATATATTAATAGCCATTGTGTGATAGCTTCTCTCTAAACATAATGGTTGAAGGTGATTTCTGTTCAGAAGAACAATCTTACTTTACTGGCATGCTCAGATCTCCATAATCAAACCATACCATAATTTTATTTTTATATCTATTGGTCAACACAACTGTATTGTTCCACAACAATAGAATACAATGCCTCATAAATTGGATTATAGTTAAAGCAGTGTCTTTCACACTATTGAAGCCTGAAGCTGTTTATTTACTGCAAATTTTAACAAATGCAAATTAAATATATTTTCTTGGAGTTTCTTATAAAAAAAGTTATGTAGAGTAGCTGAACTCAATAGTGCACTTTGTCATGTTATCAGAGTAAGGAAATGAAAATAATTCATTGTTGGAATATGGTTAGAAATCAAACTCATAATTGTTGCATTTACAATCAAAAATTGTCTATTTAAACCACAACAACCTAAATTTGTAGTTTACAGTTATATATGAAATATAGCAAATACATTGATGCCCGTCCTGGCACAAAGTGGGACTGTAAACGCAACTGGTTGTGAGTTCAATTCCTATTTAATTTTTTACTCTGGTGTTGAGGCAATTAGTTCTTTCACACAATATCTCCAGAATTTAACAAGAAATGTGATATGGAGTGTCTTAACACTATGTTCCCTCTGCCTATCCCACTATGTGCATAATATAGGGTAAAGCTGATTTATTTTATAACAAATTCATCAGACGCTGTTTACAAAACAATATTTTTAATGGTGCGATATTAAAACATTGTCATAAGTAATTCATAATATAATTATTTCTCAACTTTGAACTCAATTTTTTCTAACTTTTCCCTAATTATTATAGAAAAAAGATTAATGATGAGACATAATATTATAAAGATGTGATGGATTCAAACTAAATGATTAATAGGACTTGTCTAATCTTAGTATATAAAATAAAAATAAATAAATCAGCTTCACACTGTATCCCGCACACCGCAGGGTAGGCAGAGGGAACCTAGTGTTTAAGACACTCCGTTCCCCACTTTCTGCCGAATTCTGGAGGCATTACGTGTTGAGTGGCAGAACTCAACGCCGCGCTTTGCCTCGGCACCAGAGCGAAGAAAATGGAAATATAAATTTAAGTAAATATTTCATCTCTTCGAGTGGGGATCGAACCCACAACCAGTCGATTTGCAGTCACACTACGTGCCGCTGCGCTACGACTGGCCTCTTCCTATCTTAGTATATATTGCCAATAAACCTTATTTACTTTTAAATAAATAGTAAGTAATAGTAATTCTTGAAGTTTACAAAAGCACTGCACCATGCAAAGAATCTGAGACCAATAGTCTCAGAGAATCTGAGACCAATGTATGGTCAGTGTCTGATCTCAGTGATCTCTATTCGGAGTAATCAATCATTTTCAATCATATCTAAGCTAGATAAAATGCTATGTTCTGTGCAAGTGGACTGGAAAGTCAATCAACAACCATAGTTTTTATTATCTATACATTTTATTTAATCTATAAGTGCAGTGCAGACTTGATCATCCAACCCTTAATTATTAGGATTTTGTATTAATTGAACTACCAACTTGGTACATGTCATTCAATTTAATGCCATAATTCTTCATATTATATATGAAAAAAAATTTGAAAAAGTGAAGAATATTATTTATCTTTATGTTTTATCCCACACACAGCAAGATAGGCAAAGAGAATGTAAAGTAACATTAATATTAATAAGGAATATTATTAATATTGTGACCACCGTAGCACAGGAGAACAAGAGTGTGGCTGTAAACAAAAAGTTCGTGGATTTGATTCCTACTCGGGTAATGAGCCCAAAGCCTGTCAAGTTATATGGCAGTGGGCATCGAAACCACAATCTGTTGTGTTTATAGTTGCTGGCCTCAAATATAAACAAAATTAACCTAAAATGATTTATACAGTTAGTAATTAGGATGCTTGTCTACGCCAACTTATCTATTAAATTATTGACATGTTTTAATATATATTATATATGAAAATTAAAAATAATATTTGAGGCAAAGCGCGGCGTTTGCTTCCGCTACTCAACTCCCAATGTCTCGAAAATGAGGCGGAAGATCGAAGAACAAAATGGGTTTTCTTGATTGATAGATTTCTTAAATTATGGCGTTTCGAGCGTGCCAGTTGGGTTTTCTTTACCTACCTTGCTGTATAAGGGGTACACCATAAAGCTAAAAAAAAATTTTTTAAACGTAAGCTTATTATAGATTGCAACTTAATCATAAAGTATACTCATAAGTTATCAGTAATAAGTTAATAACGTAACTATTATAGTATTAACAATCCTAGTAGTATAAGTAATTAAGCGACTCTCGTTAAGCTGCGCGTACGCATTCAATTAAACAGCCACTACTTAGTGACTTTCCCCGCACTCGCGCCGGTCACTGACCGACGTTTCGGCTTGCGCAACCCATCACTGTCGCTTTCTAGGCTCGCCTAAGTTTTTAGTTTTAATGCCTAATCGATTATATCTTAGAATCGATAAATGTAATATCTATACTTCTATAGTAGTTGATTTTGGTCGGTTGAACGCGATAATCTCGGGAACTTCTTTTTCGAATTTCGATAAACCTTTCGATAAACAGATGACCGTAGACGCGACGGATGTGGGTTTAATTCCTACTCGGGAACATGAAATATTTTATATTTTCAATTGTTCGTTCTGGTAACAAGGGAAAGAGCAGTGTTGAGTTCCATCACTCAATATGCAATGCGGTGAGAACTTGACGAAAAGTAGAGAACGGAGTGTATGTGTGGGAGACAGCGTGAAGCTGAAAAGAAACTTATGAGAATATCAAATCAAAAAAATCAAATCAGCTTCACGCTATATCCCGCACACAGCAGGGTAGGCAGAGGGAACCTAGTGTTAAGACACTCCGTTCCCCACTTTCTGCCGAATTCTAGAGGCATTGCGTGTTGAGAGGCAGAACTCAACGCCGCGCTTAACCTCGACACCACAGCGAAGAAATTTAAATATAAATTTAAGTAAATATTTCATCTCCTCGAATGGTGATCGAACCAGTCGGTTTTACAGTCACAGCTCGTGCCGCTGCGCCACGACCGGCCTCTTATGAGAATATCTTACTTTTATTTAACAATCTCCCTTTAATATTTATGAGTTGTGACGTATTTTAAACAATGTTTAAAAGCGTGCATATCCAATTGACGCAATTACGCTTTTTATGCGATTACTCACGTTATGACGTATTGAATCAGTTATGTTTAATTTATTATAATAAATTATTTTATAATTTTATAAATATGTTTGTAATATTAAGATTTTTTGTTTAATTAAATACAATTTATGTAAGGCAACCTTTTAAATGTATTCTGTATGGCAGTAAAATATGTGCTACAAAAATATGCAAAAAAAAAATTACTTTTAATTAAGAATAATTAAAGATAAAGGATTCGGATCATTAAAAAGATTATAAACATTGATTATATCTAAATATAACAATTAAAATTTAAATGTTGTAATAACCGTAACACAATTACGATTCTTTAGTATGAATGTGTATTAATTACTTAGAACGCTTGTGGAGTTTATTAAAGAGGACGCTGGTTCAAATCATACCAGTATTTTTATTCTTATTGGATATATTTATTTTCCAAACTGTTGTTTGTATGATCTGTGAACTATTAAATCTCCCTCTTCCATGTTCCCGAAAGAATTTCGTAAAATCCTTCAGTCTAAACTCCTCCCAAATCTCTCTCTCCAAACCAAATTTCAGCTTTTTAAGTCCTGCAGTTTCATCTGTGTGTTGTCTGTTAGTCACTAAGCTATTTTTTAACGTAAAATTAAACCTAAAAAAATATTTGTATTTAGTGGTCCCAATAACTTAAAATACGGTTAAATTGAATTTATATTACCAGTAGCACAGTTGGGAAACTTGAAAAATCCACTTGTTTTCAGAGGCTATGGGTTCAATTTATAATCATAATGGATGGTTTTATTAATCATTTATAATAAATGATTTTAAAGTCATCTAGTATACACACATATATAACCCAAAATATGGTATTGGGTGCCATCGCGACGTCACGTCCTTTAAATACACGACAAATAAAGTGCTAATTAACTCTCGACTGTCAAACAATGACGTTCGTGAATTTCCTTGAAGCGTAAACATAGATATTCTTCTGCGAATACGCGATTTGTAAACTGTAGTATTGAGACGTTGTGTACACAAGTTGTTGGTTAATGTGTGCGTGGTGAATATATATTTGTTTTAGTTTCACGCTGTATCCCGCACATAGCCGGGTGGACAGAGGAACCTAGTGAAGACACTCCGTTCCTCTCGCACCCCTCAATTTTTTGAAACGTATCGTGTTGAGTGGCGGAACTCACCGCCATTGTTCGTTTTATAAAATTAAGCTTCCAATCTTGAATGCAAGGATGATGTTACTGTATATTAAATATATCTTTAAATGTCTGTGCAAAAATTGGACTAAAAATTAAATTTTATCTAATCACATCAGTAGTTTTTGAGATATGAGTGTTCACAAGTTTGTCATCTAAATGATAGGGACAGATGTTTGATCATCAATCAATCAATCATTCAAATTTTGAAGTCAGTTGGTTTATTTTTTTTTATTTATTAAATTATTTTATTTGTAGAATACTGAATTCAATTATGTTCTAATATAACAATTTACAAATTGTGTAAGGTAATAAAGGTAGGAAAAAGTAATTACACAACAGCCTAATAAAATGCCCTAACGCTCATTTCTATGGAACAATACAGAATATGTAATCGTAACATAAGTATTTCAATGGTAGTAATATGTTCGTAGCTCAAGTAAGGTACAATATTCGTGGAAAATCAATTGGACGTCTGATGGTTTTTGCTTATTATTGCCTTAACAAAAGAATGTGTTCTGTATTTTATAGTTCTAAATAAATAATCACGTTTCTTTTGAAATCTTACAAAAAATAATAATAACAAGTAGCTTATACGTATTGTTAAAGTTTATTAAATGGTAATTATTTTTTCTCGTCATCGTAGTCGAGGTGGTTTTGGTTGGCTATAAATGTATGACTAAATGCAAAGGCAATGGGTGAAGCTTAAAATATCATTTTTATCAGGTTCAGTTCGAAGTTAGTATCTTTACAGATTAATCTGGTATTACAAAATTACTATTAAACCAATAATACTTATTAAACCAATTTCATTTTCACATGAAGCGTTTTTTTTTTCGAGGAAAATTTTGTAAGACGGCTTTTGTACAGTTGCCAAAACACTTCTTGTAGTAAATGTAGCGTAAAAGTGCGCTTCAGATAAAATAATTATGAGAAAAAACAAAATTTGTACTTAGAATACACCAGTGTGCGCCTGCACCAGTAGTGTCAAGCGTGAAACTATAAACAAGTTGTGGGTTCGGTTCACACTTGAAGAAATTAAATATTTAATATTTTCATTTGCTTTCTCTAGTAACAACGTAAAGCGGAGCGGTTTTCCTCTGCACCTTGGTATGTGCAGGATACAACGTGAAGCTTAAAAAATTATACATTTCTTTTTCCCGATTCTGTTAATTACAACTATTCTTTTTCTTTCGCGGCGTTGAGTTCCACCACTCAAGACGCAATGTCTCCAGAATTCGGCGGAAAGTGGGGAACAGTGTCTTAGCACTAGGTTCCCCCTGCCTATCCTGCTGCTGGGATACAGCGTAAAGCTCATTTTTGTTTCTTTTTCTTTATATTTCGACTATATTCGTACGTATCAAATCGAAATAACAAAAAGTTATATATATACAACTTATTTTATTTCGAACTATTTCCTAAAATACGGGGTGTTCGACCAAACAATATGTTCAAGTTAAAGGTATTTGAACGTGGCATGTGTCATACTCTTTACACAACCACGTTGTTATTTATAGGACTCTTACCATGCAGGCAAAGCCGCAGGTAGAATCTAGTATATTATATATAATTAGCGTTATTCACAACTGTATGACAGTTGGTCGTCTGTCAACAGTCGAGTGTTCCTCACTGGCCTTCCTTATACCTATCGTCAATTGTCAGATTTGCGACCTAGACTCAATGTCGTATCTATTGCTTTGCGAATAGTTGTTTATAATTGTCTCTTAGAGAACTGAAGGACTTGGCAAATTTGCAATGGAAATTTAGAGATTTTAATAGTTGTAATTTTTTTTGAAAATATTTAATAAATATCGTTTAGCATTCTTGCCAAATGATAGTTCTAAGCAATTATCTTTGAGTAGTAGCAATTCGTAAAGATCTCCCTACAGAGTCTGGTGCCCACCCCAGAATTTTTACCAACAAAGCATGATTTTTTTTAAAAAAAATACCTTTTTATTTTAATATTAATTAAGGTGTGCTGTTGAAGTTTTTCAAAAAATTACGGTAATAAAATAAACGTATATATAATATATCGTTTGTGGATATCAAACCAACAATCCAACCAACATCTTTTTACTTGACTATAAAATTTATGTAAAATTTAGAGGAAGACATAAACCTCTCTAAGCTTTTCCTTCATTTTGTAATTCCAAGCCTAAAAAATTGTATGAAAATCTTAATTTATACTATAGCAAGGAGGAACCGCCTATTTAAGGTAGGTCTACTTAGGAACATTCGGGGTGCGCCATAAAAACGACGACATGGCTTCATTAGGTCTAATCTGTTTAACGCTACTTAGTAAATTGCCTGAGATTTATTGTTGAGAGTAAAATCTTCCTATTGTTTTTTATAAATACAAGAGGAGGAGGAAATGAACGGAAGTATCTTAATTTGAACCAAGTGTCTTAACACTAGACACTAGACTATTAATCGCTCTCAAGTCGAAACTCGATCTCATATTTAAGAGTTTATAAATACAGGTCCCTAGTTCCCTCTGTCTATCCTACTATGTGCAGGATACAGCGTGAATAGAAAAAAAAACTTTTCTTAAAAGTATATACGTATATGTATGTCATATCTCTATACGTATGCTTAGAGGTAAAATTTAAAAAAAATGTTCCGTAGATTTAGGTTTAATACGTCAAGTTAAAAAGATACATATCGTAATCCTACGCTTGGAGTGGAAACATCTTGATACATTATAATTTGTATCTGCATGTTCAATAGATAAAGGCCCCCCATGGCGCGTTTTAACTATAAAATTAAACTCGAAAACACGTTTTTACGAAGACAATTAAAAATTCACGCTGCGGCCGGATGCTACTCAGTTCTTACAACATCATTATCAGGTATTCGATTTTGTCCGATGTAATGATTACCTTGTATTTACTATAATTTTTTTAAACGATAAGAAAGTCCATATAAAAATGGTGCTATTGATTTGTTTTATTTTTCAGTTTTGACCTCCTTATACCGTGAATTTTCCGAACTTTGAATTAAAGTAGAAATAAAAAGGAAAAAACGCCCGTTGAAGTGGTTTTTAACATTTTTTAATGTAAATCCTCTAATAACCGACGTAAAACTTCCAGTTAAGTTTCATTCAAGTTAATTGCAGTTTCACAAATTATGCAGAAAATACATAATTTTTTTTACCCTGTTTCTGGCTAATGTATGTATTATACTAATATATGTATACTATAACGTACATCTTTTTGTTTTTTTTTTTAATTTGTTTATATGAACGCGCTGTATAGAATGGAAATTTTTTTTTGTGTTGTATAGTCCATTTATTGAGGATTGACTGTTTGATGATTTGCCTCGGGGGCAACGCCGCGTGTGAAAGCTAGTATGTCCTATACAAAGTATCTAGCTTCTAACTTACCACAATATCTCTCTAACATTTGTGTCACGTGACACAATTTTTTTTCATCGACACATGATTCATTACGATACGTTCTTTTTTTTGCCATTATTTTTTATAGTCACTTACAAATTATGTAAAGCTCTTAATACCTAGTATTAAAGCTCATTATAACTCTGTCATGTTCATACCACACGTCTCTAGGTCAACTTTACAGTTAAGTTTGACGGGCACTTTTGTCCGAAAGTGAAATTATATATAATAATCTATTTGTGAATTACGATGACTCGATGAAAGTTTCATTTCATATTAACTCGGTTAACCAATCATAGTAGTGTTAGCGAAATCTACTGAACTTGCAGTGTATTTATTTTGACAAAGAAATAGATGTGATTAAAATAAACAGGAAGTTTTGTCCACATTTTGTTTCGCTTGAAGACAAATTGATTTTTTAATATAATTTCCATACGAATCCACGTATTTTATCGTAAATTAGATCGTATTTTGAGACAACAACTATTCTAATTATTTAGAAAAATATCTGTGGACTTATAAAAGTATAAAGTATAATATATTTTGAGTATATTTTATGTAAGTATATAAAAAAATGTCTGAGTGCAGACGGTTTTTTATAGACGCGATGACGCTTTTACCTGTAAAGTATCCTTACTAGGATTAAAATAAAAAGCGGTACTGCATAAGGAAATTAAAATTAAAACCAAGCTCACTGTCACATCGAACAAAAAACTATTATGGTTGTACATTTTCATTTATGTTTAGATATCTAGACCCATGTACTACAACAATGTTATTGAAAATAATCTATTACCCGACTGCAGATTTCTCTACTCTGCATTTCTTTGTTCCCTAGTAACTATTGCACAGTGAAACGATTTTGATAATAGATACGTCACGTCGTCATTGAAATTGTCTTGACTTGATTACACGAGTTTTACTGGATAGGAAGTACATTTATTTACTTAATGCAGTCTTTTGGATTTTCTATGTTGTCATAACTATTTCTTTTTGTTTTTTAAATTTTTACACTCTTTGTAGACTTCGGGGAATTATAGAAGTTGACAAATTAAATTATTAATTAGAATACTATCGCTAAGTGGGTACTATCGTTTTGTTTGTATTTTAAGATTTACGACGTGTTAATTACTATGACAGTTGTCTACTGTTTACACGGTGGTGGTGCCAACATATAAATTAGTATATACATTACAATACGCCACTTAGACGATGCCACCTGCAGTCTAAAACATTTTAACATTTTAAGCCGTTAAAATATAGCCTCCAAAAAAAGCCAAGTCTCGATGAAATGCTGTTTGTTTATATATAAAAGTAATGAACTATTTAGATAGAGCTAAGCCAATTCTAAGGTTCCTTCGCTTCACGCTTCACGCTTTCCTAAGATTCCTTACTGCGATTTTTTAATAAATATTGTTAACTTTTTTGCGATCGACCGAGTCCAAGTGAATGGCAAAGAGCATTTAAATTGGTTAGGCCATTTCTGAGATTAGCGTGAACAAACGCACAGACATACAGATAAATAGATAACATTTAAATAATAATTATGAAACAGTATCAATAGTGAAACTGAACGCCTCGCTTTGTGTCTTTTCCAGAGCTTGTAAATGAATATACCTGGCTGCTGCCGTGCTTGTTTCATATATTACGTATAACCAACCTTTATGCCAAGACTTTGACGACATTACTCAAAATTTTTGATATCTTACGAGCTTTTCCTTTTCTGTGGGTATTATCGCGTTCTGCACAAAAACAATGTCATCGTTGCACGCGATCTACTACTTATAGCTAAGTTTTGTTTTATTATGTAAGTGTCTTTGTTTAACATGAAAGGGTCACGGGTACGGATTCAATTCTCAAAAAGGGTATATGGATAATGCTTTTAAGCTTATTATACGCTTTGTAAGTCTAATCCACAAAGCTTTATGCTTTTAAATGGAAAACCAGAAAGAGTATATGAAATTATTATTATGGTATTATATCTTTTAGACTTAATATAACTTTTTTGAATATTGAAGTATCTATTTGATGAGAAACTACTCGTCAATCATATCAACTTACTGTTGTTGTTATTGTCTGTCAGACATTCAGAAACGGAAGAGTTTCTTATGTATTAAAAGTCTGAAATATTAAATAAAATCATTTATTTCAAATGTTTATGATTGTAGTCATATTTCTTTATCTTAAATTAAGATTTAAACATTATTTTATATTGTACTGTAGATTGTAGATTATTTTATATTGTAGAATGTAAGTAGTACAATTTCTTTTTAAAACGTGTCTTATATACTTGATAACTTCACGCTGTATCTTGCAGATAGCAGGGAAAACCTAGTGTCTGAAGATTCGTCGAATTTTTAAGGAGTATTGCACTTTGCACCAGAGCGAAAAAATGAAATTATTCTTAAATAATAATTATTTCTCTGACTGGCAATCGAACCCACAACCCTCGCGTCACTAAAATATACTAATAGATAACATTGTCATAACACGCAATTAAATCCAGCCCCGCTCGGTCAGGGTTATTTACATATTAAATAATGCGGTTTCGTCTGTAACAGATTAAACTTATGTATTGGTTTCAAGCAAGTAGCTAGTATTTAATACCGCCCTACTTGCAACTTGCAACTGGAACACTTTATCATTTGTACCTAAGAGCGCAAGACCACCAACGCGCTCTGTGAATGGGACCACTGTGCAGGCCATGGCTTTCTTTGAGAAATTCTCTAACACAAAAAAAAATAACAATTCGAAGCTGTAACCAATTAACCCTTAAATGCGCATTATGACTTGTTAACAACAAACTATTTATTTGCTTATGATATTCTGTTCTGTTTTCCATAATTTAGCTATTTATATTGTAATCTTTTAGATAACTTGGAAATTGATATTGCAAGTAGCATATTATTATACCAACTTTGTTATTTTTATTCTTTGTGGCATAATTATATTATGTAACATATTTACAGAGTGAGTCCAGTCGCAGGGGCACAAGCGTGTGACTGTAAACGCGACTGACGAAAAAGACGAAATTGGGGAACGGTAGATTCCCAGGTTCCGTCTGCCTACCTTGATTAATTGATTTTAGAGATATTGTATATCAGGAACACACACTTGAAAATCGATACAACCATATATATGAAAATATTCTTGAATATAATTATTTTAAGTCCCGAGCCGTCTTGCGTGTAGAGACGCTCCTTCTGGATATGCTGCATATAAAGTGTAAATATATATTTTTTAAATAAAACTCCTTAGCCGCTTAATCGCGTATATTTAAAATGACACATTTTTGTAAACCCGACGTTTCGAACATTGCAGTAGTCCATGGTCACACGTGGTGGTAGACTGAGGTGGCATTCGTCTGCCAGTTGACATAACCATTCATTCTAGGATTATACCTGTTCTTCCTAGCGAGGACGTGCGAAATATTTTCTCGAGTCAAAAATCGAATCCACAATCAGCGTGTAGATATTATCAACTGCACTCTTAAAGTGTGTTGCAACTTATAAAAGGACCAGTTAACTAAAAGAATTCTAGGAATAGCTCCACAGTATCGCAGCGTTGGGCTCTCATTAAAACTCGCATAGTGTTTACCCTACATCCCTCCGCCACAATTACGCGCAGCTACCTGCATATTTGCATCCACTTAATGGATTACAACTACGCAAGTGCAAAATAAAATGAAATCCCTTTGGTTTACAGAGAATGAGTACCGGCGAAATGATTTCTGAGAATTAAATTATATATTTTCCTATGTATTTACTAGAATGTAAGTAGTACCTATTTGATTTGGATATATTTTTTAAAATTTATTTGTATGTGGTAGCTAATGTAAAAAATTAGCTATTTACAATATAATACAAAGAATTAAGTGTTTTGACAAACTCCCAATTTCAGTAGGTTTCCATTGCAGCGTTTACTTTTTGCTTTATACTGTATTCCACATTATATCAGGCTTAGAAGATATGCAGTGATAGCGAAAAATTATGAATATTTATATAATGTTCATTTTAAATAAAGAAAAGTTAAAGAAATAAAAATGCCTTAGAATAACAATAACAGCTTAAAATCCAGGCAGACCTAAAACACTATCCAATTAGGTAATCTAGCAAATCGCCCAAATACAAGCCGAGGTCGCGTCAATGTCGTCCCGTCTAACCTATCGTAATTTATATGAGAATTTTACTAATATGTTTATATTAAACTTGTTTCTTATTAAGTAAATATTTAATTATTTATGTATACTTCAGATTATTTCTAGAAGTATATTTAGAAGATACATACACTTATATAATTAATTGATGTTGGTAAGTATTGTTGGAGGCCGGTCGTGGCGCAGCGGCACAAAGTGTGACTGTAAACCGACTGGTTGTGGGTTCGATCCCCACTCGAGGAGATGAAATATTTACTTAAATTTATATTTCCATTTCTTCGCTCTGGTATCGAGGCAAAGCGCGGCGTTGAGTTCTGCCACTTAACTCGCAATACCTCCGAAATTCGGCAGAAAGTGGGGAACCGAGTGTCTTTCACTACGTTCCCTCTGCCTACCCTGCAGTATGCGGGATACAGCGTGAAGCTGATTGGTAAGTATTGTTTTATATTTTTTTTTCTTTTCTATAATCCGCCACGCAGCGTACGATGCTTCCAAAATTTCGAACTTCGGGCGGAAAGTAGAGAGCGGAGTGTGTTGACACATGGTTCTTTTTGCCTATAAAAATATAGATACTATTGCTAGATATGTCGTTACAGGTTTCGTTTTATGTTTAACATCCATTTATACGATTCGCATGTAATGGGATGCTCTTAAACCTCTTTATATTTATTAAAGACGGTTATGGCGTTGGGTCTTATTTTTATGGCCTCTTTGAAAGTCTCACTTTTACTCCATATTTATTATAATTAGTTCAGATTATGGAATTGTCAGAAAAAAATATACACACAGTAAGTACATGCTTAGGATAATAATAACATGGTTATGGTTTCGATCCTAAAGACTAAGCTGAGAGTAAAGTTTAGCCACTCAATACACAGTGTCGAAAATTGGATAGAAAGTGGAGAGTGTAGTTTCTATGATACTAGGTAGCATCTGTTTAGCCTTCTAGGTATGTGCAGGGTGAATATGTGAGGATGGAAAAAGATACGTAGAAAAATAAAATGACTGTTATATGCAAAGCCCAACGAGAAATGTATAAAATGTTTTGCATAATTTTGAAGCTTTAAAATTTAAAGTATATGCAATACAGGAAATGGGAAATAAAATTTTATGTTCAGTTTATCCATATTGCTTACTTTGACACTGATCGTATTATAACAGAATGACGTAGTGACTCAAAACATAAAATCATGCGAACTCACGAGATTTTATGTTGAGTGGCTGAACTCAACGCTGCACTTTTTCTTTCTAAAGGGGTTAAATGAAAAAAATTAAAAATTACTTGTTTAATTTTGTTTTTAAATTATTGAATGATACTAACAAAATTATGTTGTTTTATAACACAGACAAAATCACAGGCAGTTGCTACTATTAAAAATGCAATATAAAAGAAATGCCACCTTTTATGAAGGTTAACTCGGTTCAGCCAAGCTTACAAAGTCAAGGCTCTCGCTGACTTTTATAAATATTTACGTCTAAACACTAATAAGGCATGAATATAACTGCTTTTTTCAACGCGATAACCATTTCATTAACCGTACATTCACCTTTGAATGATCTAATTAATTACACCCATTTATTATATTGGCCCCGCTTATATAATGACGGTTTGCTTTAGCTCGACCTTAGGAGCGCGTCGGAAGTTTATTTTGAGCTTTTATTTTAACACTTGCTTCACACTGTATCCCGCATATAGCAAGGTAGGCAAAAGGAAGATGGAAGAGGACCTAGTGTCAAGACACTCCCGGACGGGACCTTGTGTTAATACACTCCCGTAAAGACATTTCTGATCCCCACTTTGTCGCTGAATTCTGGAGGCATTGCGTGTTAAGCCCCTGCGCCACGACCACAGTTACAGTTTACAGTTATAATAAAGTTTGCGTTATAGGTAGATATAATATTTACTGGGCTGATAATCTTCTTTCTTATCCTAGTCACTATTATTATTTTCTTTCTTCTTTCAAATTTGTTCGTAGTATTTGCTACCAAAACTTATATGAACACATAGATGTAGTTTCTATGTGTTCCATCAAAGAGATCAGTTTTCGTAACATTTAAACTGCTAACTTAAATAAATTTATCTAAATTGAAAGTACACTTAACTATTATTAATTTGACTATGATCAATAATTGTATCCATACTTAATATTATCCCAACGCAGAATTGAAACTGCAAATACCACAGAAGCAACGTTAATCTTACTAAAATCCAATTCTATCTACCTATACCTTAACAAAAAATATATATTAAACCCTACTTTATATGTTATGTAAGAAGTAAATGTGTGTTATATAAGTAAGTAAATTTTGTATAATTTCTGAGTAAATCATTTACATAATGACGTGAAACAGTGATAACATTTTTTTTTAAATAAGTATCAAAACTTTTTTTTTAATTGCACTGTTACATATATCTTCAATTACTGTGGAATACGTATATCTTCCTAATTATAAATATGGTCGCATGCATCCCACTGGGAAAGCATCTGACTGCAAACTCGATAGTTGTAGTTCGATACCCATTTGTGGGAATTAATATTTTCATTTGTCCGCTGTGTAAAGTAAAAACACGCGTCTCGAGTCTTCAATTCAGGCGGTAAAAATTGTGTTTAATAATGTACCATTCCGTTTTTCCTCTGTACTTATCTATACATCGAAAAGTATGACACCAAACTCATTCATTATCAAACTTCTTAGATAACATCAATCAGTTCAGTCCGACCGACAGTTTTTTTCCACCCGTACACAACTCAATGGCGTCCAATAATAGATTAGAATAGATAAAAACCGATCGCTCGCAGTGCAGCGTGCTTGTGAAAGTGTTACGCGCGCGCCCAGACAGCCGGCAGACAAGAGAAAGGTGATTGTCTAACTAAAGAGACATTGCTCAGTGGCCGAGAGGGCGGGATCAATGATCGCGGCGCGGCTTCTAACTAGTTCCCATAGCCCGTATAAGTGCTTAGAAATGGTAGTTTTGTTTTTTTATTTGGTATAGCTTCACGCTGTACTCGGGACCAGTTGTTGACTGGCCGGAACTCAACGCCGCGTTTTGTGGTTAGATACCTTATGATATAGATATATGTATGATTTATTGCCATGGTTATTTCGTTTCGTCGATTTTTTCTTTGGTAGTTTGTTGGTGCTCGTTAAGGAGATGTGGAAGTTAATTTTGATTGGGTTGTTAGTGCAATATTAGGGTCTAATGATATATATAGAAAATTATTGTTTCTTTTGTAATCAATAAATTTAAATATTTTATGCATATTATTTCGGTGTCAATTCCAATTTCCTTAAGCATATTCTTAGTAGTTAGAACGAGTAGCTTAAAGACAGCTTTCAAAGCTAGATGCACCTTGAATCGCTTAAGAACATTGTTTGTTTTGGCAAAATATTGACTGATTGCAAAGTAAACGGTACTCAGTGCTTAGAAACGGCTGTTCGATTTTAACTAGTACTAGATTTTTTTTATTTCTTTTAATTTCACGCTGCATCCCACATATAGCTGCTGAACCCAGCTGAAACCTAATGTTAAGACACTCCGTTCCCCACTTTCCGCCTTTTCGATACATTGCGTGTTGAATGTTGGAATTCAACGCCGTGCTTTATATATTATTATCAGAGTAAAGAGATATTAAAGAACCATACCCCCAAATCGAACCCCCAACTAACCCAACTATTAAGGCGCTGTGCCACTATGCCACGTCGCCCTAAGACTTACTACTAGATACGTATTTTAATGTTTTCCCGGTCGTTACACTGTTGGCCTTCTAGTTTCCCTTGTCACTTCTTAACTGGTTGTTAATGGTCGGGATTTATCTTATCTCATACAGACTGTCTGTGGTTGTGCGCACTTTTGTGCTTGTAGTTGTTATCGAGACGTAGATACTTTAGAAATGTTTTTATGTTTTCTTTATTATGTTGCGTGTGCGCATCTGGTGATACGGATGATATAAATAATGAATAGTGTTTGTTATATTTTAAATAACTGTTTGACGATAACTAGGCACTTAACATGTTGTTAAAAATTATGATTGTGCAACATAAATAATGTTAATATTTCAATAAAATTCTTTCATTGATTTTAATCTCAAAATAATCGTAAAAAGATGAAATTAAGTATTTTTTTCTCAAGATCTACAGGAGCGACAAAAAATCAGCTTTAGCATTTTATGTCATAAAGTCCACGTTGACAAATTTCCAAGCGACGACTAATCATTATGACAACAAAGTGAAATAAGTCCCAAAAGTTATCCAATTTTTGAATACGTATATATTTAAACTCAACATTTAATATAAATTAATTTACTTAATTCTAAAGCATGACAGTAACAAACAAGTACATTATATGAATTAAGTTATACCAATCAAAACTATTAATCTACAATACTGACTTTCTCCAAGTAATGTCTATAATATTAAAGGATTACAATATCTAATGCATATTTTATGGCTTTCGCTCAGATAGGAGAAAGGCACAAGTAGATGTAGATACAGTACGGCCGATGTGTCGTGGCTGCCTTGAACTAAAGCTTTCTGAAGCATAGTACTCGGGATAGAAAACAATTAAAAGTAAAAAAATATATAAAACCACGGCCACGACTCGTCGACCGTATTGAACCTACTTACTAGTACGAGCCAATACAGTGCCCAGATGAAACTCGATGTGTGATACAAGCAATGACGGACGATGATGAATTATTTTCTATTTGCTCGCTTATTGATCACCCCGACCGTGTTGGTACGAAAGTGGAAAGTTATTTATAGTGTATGTATGAGTTTGTAAATTATGATTATTGAGGCCGTCTCGGTGCACGGTTTGACTGTAATTGCGATGGTTGGGACTTTGATCCTCATTGGGAAAAAAATATAATTTACATTTTGTTCGTTTTCGTCCTGGTAGACAATACGCGCCGTTGAATTCCGTCTCTGAATGTCCTACAAATTGGGCGGCAATTTTAAAACGGAGTGTCTTAACAGCCTGCTATACAATGAGTTTGGTTTTTATGAGTAGAATGAAGTTTTTGAACAGTTTGTCTGTTTATTGATGTTTTTTTACCATTTAGTGTTTTCGAAGCAGGAGGCTAGATTATATTTATATAAATACACGAATGTTAGATATTTGATCCAAAAATGTATACATAGCAAAACATAAATAGCAGTGAATTGTCACTATATTTATTTAACGAAATGTTAAATGTGACAAAGATCAAAAACAAAGGTTTAAAACTTCTACAGATCCTTCAATAAACTGTAGTCCCCATAAAGTAATAGGAGAAACACTGTCTTTACAGCATTACGATTAACTAATCATGCATGCACATATATGGAGGTCAGTCCTGGCGCAGGGACACAAGCGTACAACTGTAACCGGGTTGTGGGTTAGATTCCCATCAGTAATCAAATATTTAATATTTGATTTTTCTCTCTATTTCCTCACTCTGGTAAAGCAGAAGGCGGCGTTGAGTTCCGAAACTCAACAAGCAATGCCTCCTGAATTCGGCTGAAAAGTGGGGAACTGGAGTATCTTATAAGTACCGTCTTATAAATTCTAATGGTATTTCTGCCTACCCCGCTATTTGCGGGTTACAGTGTGAAGCTAAAGGAAAAAACATGTACATAGATTATATTCTAGGTACCTACGTAATGCAAATAACATTGTCGCTAAGAATGGCATTGAACGCAGCCAATGGGCCGTGACACGAGCGGAATGGTTCGCCGGATCTCGCTGTTTAGTATTGCCTGTGTTCCTGTGTTCGCCATTCCTTATATAGTGATTTGATAGATACTTAGGAAGTCCTTTAAAGGATGTTTTGTGTTTTAATTATTGATAGATATATTGTGTTGTTTTCCTGTTAGATGTTGAGTTTTTTTTTGTTAATTAGTTAGTTTTACTATTATGTAGTTACGTATTTTATTAATTAATTAGTAAATATATTATAAATAAAAAAATATATTTATTGATTCATTATATTATGCTTTTCTTGCTATTTTTGTCTATATAACAAAAAATATACAGTCGAAATGACAGTCTCCTTATTTTTAAGTCGTTTAAAAGTCTAAGGGTCAGTTTCACCACTGGCTGATAAAGTCCCGCAAAGTCTTATCTGCCAGACAGGCTATAATTTTTGGTTTCACAGGTCTCGAATAGCAATATCTAGTAGATACACATTTGACAAATGCATAAAATTTTTACCTACTTATTTGTAATTTAAAAATATATCAAATCGTATGAATTGTTACCTACTATTATCGTTCATTAATGAGAAAATTATTCTGGAAAATATAAGAAACAATTATAATGTATCATCATTTTATTTTATTTAAAAATTAAAGTGTTATCTTAACTTCTAAATTAAATTTTCCACACTTAGGAAACAAAAATACTTATTTAGAAAACGTATAAGAATTTGGACGTTGCGGTACTCGAACCTGTGCCTCCTGGAAACCTACTATTATCATCATTTGTCTGTAAGAGAGCATTAATTATTAGATTACTATCTGAAACTTTATTCGTAACCGGTGAAACTGGTAATAAGTATCTAAGTACGACTCTACATGATATCGTACATTGTAAAACCTGGTCATAATGTTGGAGTACGCCTCTCAATGCGCATTAACTCGAAAAAAGGGCGGGAAGTGGAGAACAGAAAATCGTAACACTAAGTTTTCTCTGCCTACCCTGCTATGCGGAAAAAATTTCGAAGGAAGGACTTTTCTTATAATTAGTATGCAAATCGGCATTATAAATGGAATAAAACGTGAGTTTTAAAACTAAATATGGAATAAAAATGTTACAAATAAAAACTTACCCCTTATTACGTAGCTACGTGTTCTTTCTCTAGGGCTTGGAATATGGAGCTAGGATTTAACGACCTCCTATAAATATTTACGACTGCTTACACCGCTATCACTGATTTAAACTCTAAACGGGCTTGCACTGGTTTTGTAAAATTGTATACCGGCATAATTTTTTAACGATTAAAAAATGTTTTTATCTAACTTAAATACTAAATGTGTTGTACTGTAATTTCATCGTAGCGTTTTTGAAAGTTTTTTTTTTCATTGATAGCGTCATTTACTTTCCTATGACTTGAATAATATTTAAAAAGACCCATCTTCATTATAATTTCTTGCATATCAGGATAGACAGAGAGAACCTAGTGTCGAGACATGCTGATGTCAGTGATAGCTGAACTTAACGCCGCGCTTACTATACCTGAGTGATTAAATAAGGATATCATTTTAACATAATCATTATTTCGTTGACAGTCAAACGCCGCCTTACTGCACCACGATAGCTATTATTTCACACAAATAGATATTTAGGTATATTTATTAGGATACGAATAGACTTCGACACTATACACCGTGCACTTAGTGTCTTAGTCACATGCCTCTGAAGGACACGAGTGTATCTGATTTCTGTAAGTGTAAGTAAATTAATTTCATCACTACCACAGTGATGATAAGTAAAGCTTTTTGGATATACTGTTTCATACATTTATACATTGTTATTTTCATTTGAACACACGAGCAAAGACACAGTATTTTTTTTTATTATATACTAATATATAGTATAATAATATTATTATACAAAACGTACGTTGCGTTAATCGTCGCCACTCAACATATATTCTCTGTAAAATGTGCAGAAAGTTGTGAACGTAGTGACTTATTATCAAGGTACCACCACCCACACAACATAATTACTAAGCTTCCTTGCTTTCCACTTGTAATTAAATACCATACATTTCACGCCCAGAACGGGGCGACGACGCCCACGTGGCTTTATTAAGGCAATAGGTAGATACTGAAAACATGTAGGTACTAGGTATATTATATTACTCCGTAACTCTACTGCCATTGCGCGGCTAAAAATAATTGCTATTGACAAATGCCTTTCTCGTTTGCTGTTTGCTTTAGAAAGTCATTTGTTAGATTTTATTGTCTATTTTGTTTGGTTTATTATTATATTTTTGTTAGCTTTAACCCGCGGTTTGGTCCGCGTGGTCAAATGGAAATATCTAACATTTGATAGCTTATAGCCTTGTTTAATAAATGGATTATTCATATTCAACACACAAAGGCTAGTCGTAGCGCAGGGGCACAGAGTGCGACTGTGTCGACTGTTGTGGGTTCGATCCTCACTCGAGGAGATGATATATTTACTTAAATTAATGTTCTTCGCTCTGGTGTCGAGGCAAAGCGCGGCGTTGAGTTCTGCCACTCAACACGCAATGCCTCCAGAATTCGGCAGAGAGTGAGGAACGGAGTGTCTTAGAACTAGATTCCCTCTGCCTACCCTGCTGTGTGCGGATACAGCGTGAAGCTGATTTATTTTTTTATTAAACACACAAATATTTTTAAAATGCAAACTAAGTATCAAAATTTATATTACAAAAGATATATGTCAAGAAACACCATTTAAATAAAATGTGGCTCTCGCGCACACTTGCACTATTAAGCTTACTCTTGTAGTGTACAGTGAACGCGCGAGCTTTCCAAAAGCCCCCCGTGGCAACAGGCCCGGGGCGCGCCATCAGGCTGCGAGGCGATAAATATCTCACGCCTTGCAAATTGTCGCGTAGGCTGTGAAATATATCTGAAATAATGTACGGATCGTCGTGGCGTAATGGCATAGTGAATGTGACGGTTGTAGGTTCAGTCTCAATTCGGGGGAATGATTTTGTTTGAGATAATTTTAATTGTTATTCGGCAGATAGTGGGCAACCGGAGTGTCTTAATGGGAATGGAGTGTCGTCACTAGGTTCTCTGGTTCTCTGCCTGCTGTGGTTGCGTCCATGGTGCGTGAAGATGAAAGAAAAACATACCAACATGGTTTCTCATATAGGCTTAAAATAAGTTTTAACATGTCAATGTCTCTGTCTATATACCTTTATCACAGTTGTCAGCCGTTATTTGTCCTAATTGTGTCCAACCTCATTAAGGATAAGATGGCCGGCCAGGCAGTACCAATAACGGCGGCCCGTTCTGAGAAATAAATACATTTACTTTATTAGATGCATTTAATAAATATTTTCCTTGTCTTTAAAAAAGCCAGCCCGGGGACTTATTGGAAATGAACGCGGCAAAAAGTGCTTAAAATGGAATATATTAATTAACTATCGATCGACTCGCAGCTTTGGCCGTTTGAACCACACTATTATTTCTTTACTAATCTGTTTTTTTTTTTGTATATTCTAATAACTTCACATCACTTTAACAATTACAATAAAATAGACAATATCTATTATTTGAAAACTCAGGTTTTAGCTAATTTAATCAAAATTATGTTGCTATTTTATCGAATTATTTACTTTAAGTTAATTTAACTTTTTTTATTTATAAACCGATGAAATAAAACAAACACTAAATGTTAAGGAAAGCTTGCCAAAATGTAATCCTCAATATTCGTTTAAATCGGTTAAGCTATTTTTGAGAACAGCGTGCACAAGCACACAGACAGACAGAAAAAAACATTCTGTCGAGTTCTATTACATTGATAAATGTCCATGTATAAACAGCCATCTGTTACAATTTTATTATATGTATAGATTTTTTTGCATGATATATAAGTAGAATTGTAGGTTTGTTTAAATGGATCCATATTTCTATACTAAGATTTAAAGCTTAAGAATTTGTTTGATTGAACGCGCTTATTACTAGTGGTTTGTATTTAAGAATCCTTTTGTTGCTGGATAGTAAGTTTATCGAAGGAGACTGTAATATATTTCATCACGTGATTTCCATTATAGCGACGTTCAGACTTACATCGGATCGGATCATGTGCATCTAGTAACTACGCGGCCAAAACCACAGATAAAATAAAATTTATATAATTTATTCACTTTAGATGATGCACTGCATATTTTTTATTTTCTGTACATTTTTTTATTATAAACAGTTGTTGACATAAACTAAATGTCAAATGAGAGCCAAGTTATATTTTAAATAGCGCGGAATCTCGACTTTGTGTACCAAGTTCTGGATTCAATCGGGATGGCTAAAAAACCACCAGATCAGAACTACCTTGACATGCCCTTAGCGATTAAATTCTCTAAAAATCCATATATATATGTACATATATTCAATATTGCTTTTAACATTTTAAGTAGTTTTTGCTTCACGCAAGTAGTTTTTGCTGTATCCCGCAAAAGGCTGGATATGCAGAAAGGACCTGGGGAACTATTGTTGAAACACTCCGTTTCCATTAAAATATTTCTGTTCCACACGGATAAATATTTTTTTATCGAAACATGAAAATATTTCTTAAAAATCTCTTGCAGTTTTCATAGTGTCTTTCATGAAGTAACAAACAGACCAGTTGTTAATTATGTAGTTACGTGTAAATATTTACAGTAGGTCAACTTACATCACACACTCGAGTGTCATTTGTAAATACTGAAATGCGATTATCTCCTCGCAACAATAGTACACAACAGTTTTTGCATAAGTTACACAACCAAGGATAAATGCACTGGCAACTTATCCCGACTTTGTCTTAGTTATGAGTGCCATGCGCGAGGCGGCGTTATATTCCGCTTTTCAACGCGTTATATCCTGAAAATTGGGTGGAAAGCGGGTAACGAAGTTTTTTTAAAATAGAATCTTTCATTCAAGATTGAAATCTTATATACTTCAAAATCCTATCTTTTATACATTGAAACTAAAATATCTTAACACTAATATTTGTGAGGGCTACTGCCCTGTGATAGTGGCGCATCGGCAAAAGCGTGGGACTGAAAATGCGAAAGTTGTGAGTTCTATTCCCACTAGGAAGAATGAAATAATGTTTTTTTTTTATTTCCCCGTCCTGTTTACCTGGCAAAGCGTAGTGTTAAGACACTCAACACGCTTTGCCTCCAGAATTCGGCCGAAAGTGGGGAACGGAAATATCCTAATGGGAACGGAGTGTCTTAACTCCAAGTTCCCTCTGACTACCCTGCGATAAAAAAAAAAATAATATAATATCGGTCAGTAACACTTTCCTCCCGTTCTATAAGTTATCAATAGGATATTATACTTCGATGATAAATAGATGTACTTTGTGTAGTTTTTAAAGAAACTTTCTCAATAATGGCTTGTGGTAGATTTGCTTTACACTATTACCGGCCACCGCTCAGGCCGTTTCGTCGCTTTATTGTAATTTATGGCGAAGCGTTTTTGTATGGCACTTTGTAATCGATGCTATCGAGATATTGAAGCAAATTCTTTATCATGTGAATATATAAAATATTTTTTTTTTGTGAGTTATATAAGGTATTTTTTATAGATTTTGTGCAATAATTTTTCGGTCTTTTTGTTCTATTTTGTCATTATTTAATTTAAAGTATAAGTAATTTATGTTAATAAATAAATAATGTTATATTAAATAAGGATAAGGTATACCTAAAATTACATTTTTTTTAAGACATAAATCGTTATAACAGAATTAAATTTAAAAACAATCAGCTTCATGCTGTATCCCGCACGCTGCAGGGTAGGCAGAGGGAACGTAGTGAAAGACACTCCGTTCCCCAGAATTAAATTTATATTAATTAATTTAAACCCCCCCAACTTCACCGACGCGACTATTGTTATAGTAATGTAATAATTTGTTGTGATAGTAATAAATAAGTAATGTAATAATCATGAATTATAATATTATTTAACAATAGATCACTATCGCTCGCGACGAGAACGTATTGTTTGAATAGATATAATGTGTGTTATGTAAGTATTACGTTTTGTTTCTCGGAAAGATAAGCCGGCGCGTGTGCTCGATATGAGATAAACCTCGCGCGTGTTTAGACTTAGTATTCTTTTAATCTTTTTTTAGGTTCATGCAGTATCCCTCACATAGCAGGGTAGGTAGGTTCCCTACCTGGCAACCTAGTTTTTTGATACTCCGTTCCCATTTAGTGACGTTTACCACTTTCGCCGAATTCTTAAGGCATTTTGAGTGGCGGAACTCAACGCCTGGCATTAAGTCGCATCTTCCAATTACCTATTTCCAAACTGAAAAAAAAAACAGAGTAACTTAAAATAAATTCTTTGTTTTTTTCCCTATACTATGATTTTAATGTGCTTATAGTTTTCTAAATGCTAAAAAAATATTTATTTATATGGTATAGTAGAACTACTTGTAAACTTAAATAACCTTTATTCACGCCAACGCACACTCCCGTTCTCCCCAGACAAGCGAGAAGACAGCGTCTGTCTGTCATATAGCTAATTGACACTTGAGAACATCATGAGGCATCCTTTATTAAGTATACAGGCGTGCTTTATACTAAAAAGCTATTTATAGTCGTTACACTGCACCCCTCCTTAACGACGCAAGTGGTTATGGATCGTTCTTCTTTTTAAATGTTCACTTTGTGTTACACTTATGTGCACTTTTAATTATTTTCAATACATAATATAGTGACTGTTTTATGAAGCAAGAGTGCTCTCACTTGTTTCATAAAACATAAAGAGAATTAGGGTGAGATCTCCGTTGACCTTCGAGAACACAGCATCTATGAGACGGAAGTATAAGGATCTTCAGGACAGCATGTATGTGCGGGTTGATGACAGTGGACCGCAGCGTGGCGCACCGTTCTCTTTGGCTGCCCCGCTAGAGAATTAGCGAAAAATTACAAACAAAAGTAGTAACTATTAAAGCCTATAATAATATAGAAATTGAGTGTGCTATTTATAAACCTATAAGGACGCTTGCATAATCTTGTTATGGAAAAGTGTAAATATGCGGTTCAAAGTTTGTTTTTTTCCCTATACTATGATTTTAATGTGCTTATAGTTTTCTAAATGCTAAAAAAATATTTATTTATAGTCTCGAGTTGTGAGTTAGAGTTTTGTGTACATACTAACATGGCTTAATTAAGTGAGACTATTAGCTATGATCATATATTCTATTTTAATATTTCCTCCTGTTCTGTTCTGTTATAGAAATACGTACCCTACCTGTCATATCATATTATTATATTTTGCTTAATATTTATCTGTATGTAAAATATAATTTATAAAGCTCTTTTGTGACTGATTAACAAACGAAGCACAGCCGAAACTTCTGGACTTATAAAAAATTATATTTGACATGTAGATTCCTTGGATAATAAACAGTCGACAACGCGTATTATATAACACACCAAATAATCCTCTCATCTTTTTAACTTCACGCTGTATCTCGCGTACAGCAGAGTAGGCGGAAGGAACCCAGTGTTAAGACACTCCGTTCCCCACTTTCCGCTCTATATGTTCAGTATAAATAGTCTTTCCTTAAACTAATAATATAATAAACATGTCACGTTTCAACGATCTAACATACAGATTTGGTAGTGCTACTATTTTTTAGACTATCTTTTTGACTCTCGCCCGTATTATATGGGCATGGGGCGCTGTATGGCGTGGCTCTACTGTCAAGCGTAGTGATTCACCGTAGCTGGTGGTGATTCACGCTCCATTCTCTAACTTATGCGTCGCCCGGTCTTGTAGTTGCCTACTTATGGCACGTGTCTGTATTTGATTAGATCTTCTACGATTTTTTCTACACGAGTGTTATGCTGTGTCAGAAATATATACATATATGTACCCATATACATACGTATTAAAATTATATTTATTTTGGGCTGAATAAACGAAACGATATTTGTGTAATGCTTTACCTACCTATAACTAATCATATGTTTAGTTTTTTGTGTAATATAAGGCATTTCAGTAAATTTAATGTATTTTACGAGATACAAAGTATTTAAAATTTCTAATATTAATATTAACATATTCTACAGACATTTTAAGTACGACTCAAACAGATGTATTGCCTACGCAAATTGAAATGGTTATTGGTATTACTTTCTCTTTATTGAATTTATTTATGCTATAAATATCCTAAGTCCGCCCCGCGTCAACATTACCCGCCCAATTCTCTTTCGCGGTGAAAACCGGACTTAATATTAGAAAAAGTGAGTCTAATGAGAATAAATTAGTATTTCAGTGTGAATACGGAACCAACGTTTAAGTTTATGTTTTTATTTCATTTTAACTAATGACCATTTAAAAGATAAGCTTTATTAAACATGATGTCGCGAAATGCTGATTACACCTACTAATGGCTGCAGCTATCCTTGACCGTTGCAGTTTGTGGTTGCTGTTCTAGAATTTTAACAGATTTTTTTTCATATAATTGTGTGTCACGAGGTCAGGATGCCATTAAAAAACAGGATTGCTTCTTGCAACCCACGCTTTTGGCGCCCGCGGCTGTGTAACGCGAAAACACGTTATATGCTAGACATCTTTGCTTTTGCATGTGTGTTGTCACTTGTTAAACGCTATCACTTCGTTTTTATTGAAATATAGTTTGAAGTGGTTCTATTATTATTTATATACGTATATGACTTATCACTTCGTTGTTATTGAGTTTTTATTGTCGTTTTTATATAGCTTCGTCAACATAACGCTTTTTGAAATCACTTGTATGATAGTCGCTTCAATTTGCGAATAATTTCGATCCAAACTTTATTTTAATACTTATTGTCTACCCTCAACTACTTCTCAAATATCTAGAGGTAATTGAGAGACTGTGGAGGGCAAATAAAGGATTTAGTTTCACCTACATTAAGCTATTACAAGGACAAAGGCTATTTCTTACATTATTAATGGAGTACTTTCTGTTATGGTTTTTGATAATATGTAGGTACTTATATATTATGAGCATAATATTAATTAGTACTTTTGTTTTTTGTGACCACAAATTTCTCGTGTGCCCTCTTACTGCTACTTTCAAATTGCCTTGGTTTGGCTTCAATGAATAAATCAAAATTGTATAAAAAAAAACATGAATTGTGGTTTCATGCCACAACCACCGCGTTTGGTCGGTCATAACCTGCGACGCGATGACGTTGATAGAACAATATTTTTTTTTTTTTTTTTTTTTTTTTTAATTTTATTTCTTAACACTACAGACACTTGGTCCGTACACTTTTTAAATTTATTATTATATCTAATATCCTTATCATATATATTAATTACATTGTCGTTTACATATAATCAATATCTATAATAAGCAAATTATATTTTTATCTTTACATTATTTTACAAAATTTACTTAGATCTAACGTAAAGCGAGTGTTTATATTTATATATATATTTAACAATTTTACATATTACAATATATATTTAATTACATAATTATAAGTACATGCTACACTTTTATCGTAATTGATTTGGATGTGAGGAATTTTGCACTAGGATAAGGGCATGACCGCTATGGTGGAAGAGGTGACTGCTGCGTTCCTATCTTTCAAAGCCATCTTTAAATTATATTCCACAATGCTTTTTGTCGTTGCCTTCGTCGCGTTCCGAATTAACATATTTACTGCGTCATCTTTGCCTTCACTATAGTACGTGCAGGTGTCGGTGTGCCGAGATATTGCTACGACGGCGTGCGAAACGCTATCATGCAGCTGTAGCCTATACATTGCTAATATTTATACATTGCTATTTCTTGAAATATTTCGCGTTGACGACAAAAGGGATTTTTGGATTGGTTTTAATATATTCAATTTAAGACTTACATAAAAAGCCAGTATATCTCTCTAATTTAGCTCCCCCTACAATTCTATCTGTCACTCAGAGCCGTTTCTGTTGATATTGACAAATGATGTGTAGCAGTAAGGGCTCGAGGGTACGTGACGAGACGCTCGTCCGCCCTACCGATAGTTTTTGTGTCCTTTCCTCTGTTCATTCAAATATTATACAATGGTTTATCTTACTGGATGTCATTTCACGCTAGGGTTACCAAATATTTTGAGAAACTACTCGTTTAATTTTAAAAGTCACCGCTTAGTTTTGGATAATTACAGTTATTTAGTTATTGAGCAAAAAATTAAGAAATGAGGAAAGAAATGTATGTAGTAATTCTATGAAAATAATCTCGCGTTTATTGCCAGAGTTATAAGTATATGAACAAAGTTATGTTGATAAAAGTATGTATACCAAGACATGAAAAGTTGGCGCTATATGAGAGAGGTTACGTTTAGAACAGCAAATATTATTATTAATATATTTATTATTAATATATTTAATATTATATAACTGACCCACAGAGGTAGTTATAAAATAACCTTAGATATCCCAAAATACAAAAAAGACTAGTCCTGGAAAAACAGGACGTTTGGAAACTCTTCCTCACATTAATATTTGACTTGAGCCCACATAAAAAAAAATGAATGGGAAGTATAAAGTGGATATGGACACCGTTTTTTATGCTGTGTAATGTTTTATTGTAATTCTTTTTGATATAAATAGTGTTGCAAATGCACAGTGTATCCCGCATAAAGCTGGGTAGAGAACGGAACTTGTTAAGACACTCCGATCTCCACGCACCACCCAAATGTACTGCGTTTTCAGTGGCGGGACTCATTGCCTCAATTATTATATTAATTATAACTCATTCATTCTGTCTAGTGTAAAATCAAATCGAAAAGGATCGCATTCACAACAAGACTAAAAATAGTGTTGAAAATTTTATATTTTCGCTTAGCAGCATTAAGAAGAAAGTTGCAAATAGACTTCATTTAAAAAAATATATAAAAAGATTGTCATACACGTCTAAAACTTATCGATTTGATCTATTATTTTTATCCAGACTATTCGATATTTCAAATCACCACAAATACATAGTAAGTATCTAGACATAAGTAGACCAGATTAATTTAATACCGACCACCCGTTGGCGGTCAGCTCTAACCTAAGCCGCTTATTTGTTGTATAATAACAACCTATTAATGTCCTATATCATACCTATATTATTGTGATATATTGAAGACCGCCATTATTAGTGCAGTTGCAAAGTATCCTACTGTATATACGATGGTAGGAGGCTTAGTTGCCACTCCGAAATGGCCTACTGTAACCGTACATATAATGGTTGGTGGTTGAATTCACATTGAAAAAATTAAATGATTGAATTAATTACATTCCACATGCCTAGTAGGCGCTGCGTTTAGTTACCTTCTTTAGTTAGTTTCTAACAGAAACAACAGAAGAGGAGAGAATACTATATATTTAAAATTATAATATCAAATAATAACCCTACTTACAACCTACTTCAGTTATTATAACCTACAAGCTATTGTGTAAGAGTTATGTAGAATCTTAATATGTAAGATGTTGCATTACTAAAACCCGACAAAAGTCGGGTTCTCTTTGTACTCTTATAACATGACGTTCTTCAAGAAATTTCTTTGCACAATACTGGGATTCCTTTGCATTATGAAAGTTTCCTTCCTACTTAGCATACTCGTATATATGTATGAACTTTGTTCATCTTGGCTTAGTTAGATATTGTTGTAGAATCTACGGTCTGTATAAAGCTTAAAGACTGCTTTATCATCGCCGATGGTTGTGGGTTCAAGTGCTATTTAGGCGAGAATATTTTGAAAATATAAACGTTTCTCTTATTAGATTATATGCATTACGCGTTGACTTCCGCAACCGAACTCGCAGGGTCTGGAAAAGCGAAACACAACACTTCGTAATACACAAGAGGCATGAAAATTATTTTATTTTGATTTTTGATTAAATTATATTATGAAAAAAAAAGTAATTTAGTTAGTCGTCGCGGCGCAACGTCACTACGAATGACTCTAAACGCAACGCTTGTGAGTTCTATTCACTTGTGAGAATGGAATATTTTCTCCACTGTGACAACAAGCTAAAGTGCCACAATATACAATGTCTTTATAATTGTAAAATGGACTAGCCTAAACACAACGTTTCTTAACCCCGCGGCATGCCAAATACAGCGTGTAGTTAAAAATATATATATAACATACGACATACCTAACGTATTGTAACTTAGGTTTGCCTTATTTTGAAATAAGA
Source organism: Heliconius sara (assembly GCA_917862395.2). NCBI lineage: Eukaryota > Metazoa > Arthropoda > Insecta > Lepidoptera > Nymphalidae > Heliconius > Heliconius sara. Next base: position 410,764 of record OU860799.1, read on the forward strand.
TTAAAACAAAAATTAAATTCTAATTTCGTTCTCCCACAAGATGAACAAGTTGGCCTCAGTCCAAGCAGCTCGGTACACAGGCGCATTGTAATGTATTACTTAGGTTACGTACCTACAACCTGGCAGTACGCTCTATACTTTAACTAGCGGAAACACGCAGCTTCGCTTGCTTATTTGCGCCCTTAGGAGTGAATTCTAATAAACCATTAAAAATGTGCGCAATTAACTATTTTTAAGAGACTTAATTTATTTTTTAAAAAAATCGGTGCCGATTTAAAAATAGCCATACAAACACTTTCAACCCCTATTTCACGCCTTTAGGGTTAAAACTCTTTAAACTCCATTCTTAGTGGGTGTTTACATTATGAAAATAAACATCTGTCGAAATTTTACGTTTCTACAATCCGCGGTTACTGCTGTGCTCGCCTCTATACCTCAGTCCGGGATTTTAACCGTTGGAACCCATCGTTCCGTGACGTGCCGTGAGACAGGACTGGCCTCGTCATCTCTTACGACGGCGAAGACTGTTGTGAGACTTAGGAGTGAATCCTGCCTGAATCCTGAAATCTGGAAACCTGAAATCCTGCATGTACTGGGCGCTTGCGGCTGTAATTGGATCGTCGGTATCTAAATCTCAGTCAGTGGGAACTTCTCCTTTCATATATATAGATACAAGAGTGGATGTTGTAAAGGAAAATTTGTCTGGAATGTACGTTTTCTTATAGACATAAGTGTATCGGTAGTGTTTTTTTTATATACTAACTAATATTATGTACCAACAAAACATTACAATAATAAGTTTCATTGATTTACCTCGAATTATTACAAATTCTGTTTAGTCACGAACGAAATACAATTTGAAACGAACTCGGGTAATCTCCTTTTTTAATAAATACCTTATCTTCTTATGTCGTACATTCAAAATGAAGATATATTAAATTGGTCGTGTGTCGCTCGCAAGTTTCGTCAAATTCACTTATGAAATGGGTACGACATTTTTGTTTTATTGAAATGATGATATGAAATTGTTCATCTACCTTTTACTTCATGCAAGTGCATTTTATGAACTTAATGTAATAGTAAGTCATCAAGATGGAGTTTTGACGTCACTGTTCAATAGACACTTGCGCATATATTCAGTGCCTTTTGTATACGTTAAAACTGTTGTAATGTATATGGCGTGTTCTTTTTTGCTTTCGTCATATACCGACGAAAAAACTGGAGGTGTTTCATAATTCGATGTGCTTATTATTTTTATTTTTTTTCTTGATTTTTTGTTTACTGAAGAATTCGATTTTGGTCATTCCTTTTCATTGGATAGAGTATACCTCAAATGAAATCCTATATAAATTTTATGGCAATTGATTTTGAACCCTTAAAAAATCTGCTAAACCATAAGATATATACATACGTATCTTTACGCTGTTTGACTTATAAATTATTATAATATTATTAATTTCATTTTTAAAAAGATACTCATTTTGTACGACGGAACCCAACAGCCCATTTTCTTCACTCACACCTATGAAACATAAATATATATTTACCCTATCGAAAATCAAACCAACATCCATAACGTACGTGTATATATATATATATATATATATACATATATATATATATATATATATATATATATATATATATATATATATATATATATATATATATATATATATATATATATATATATATATATCTATATATATATATATATATATATATACTATATATATATATATATATATATATATATATATATATATATATATATATATATATATATGGTAGATTTTAAATGGTGGATTCGAGGAAATCTAATATATAATATTTTTATTACCTAGCTCTGGCAATGAGACAAAGCGCGGAGTTCAGTGCCACTTAACACGCAGAAGTCGGCGGAAAGTGAAGAACGGAAGTGTCTTAATAGGAAAGTAGTGTCTCAACATAAGGTTCCTTTGCCCACCCTGCTTTGTGCGTCATGCTAAAAAAAGACAGTTTCATCGTACTTCATACCATAGGACAAAGGGAGATAAAATAATAGATTAAACGAAAAAACATCTAAACAAATGTAGATGCTCATAAATAACACAGCAATTACATAATAATTTAAAATGTTGAACTTTATCTTTAATAAGCTATTGTATAACATGAACTTATTTTTAAAAATTTAAACGGTTAATATCACTTTCTCCCGTTCCTCGTTCTACAGAGCCTATTCGCAAGTCGGCGGGTGGTCCGCCACGCCTACGTGGTCGTTCACCGTGCACCTATACATGACGGCTAGTCTAGTATCAGTGGTGTTTATATTGTGTTATATACCTATATTAAATGTATTGCGAAATGTCTATGAAATGAATTTTATATGAAAAATTGTGGGGAATATTTCCAAGAATTCTCTATTTATTTTTAGCAAATATCATAGTGTAATATAGCTTTTGAAATGGAATTCTGTAACTGGATTAATCGTGCCTAGCTTTTTTTTTCAAATTAACTTTGAAATCAACAAAAACAAAAATCAAGAATTTTGAATATCAACTGTAGCGTCGTCACTATTTGCATATTATTATTATGTTTATCAATATAATAAAACGGAAGTGTTGATTTCTTTGTTTATTTAAAGGCTAAGATCAGAAGATCTCTGGATGTACTGATGTGATTTACTTTATTTTGTTTTGTTTGAAAGTTACATTGGTCAGGAATGCTATAAGCTATATAACATTACGATGTAAGTCGCATAAAAAATAATTCATATTATAAGTTTGTAGAAAAATCCGCGACACCGTATTAACACAAGATTCCCCCTGCCTACCCTGCTGTGTGCGGGATGCGGCGTGATTAAAGCTGATTTAGGAAATGTATGTAGGTGCAAAACCACCATTTTGATTATTGTTTAATGTTACCGTCTCCTAATTAACTTTGCCTTGACCTAAAACTCGAAGCCAGGATGTCGTGATTCTAGACTAGACGCTAAATCAATAAGGTAAGTATATACGTAACTAACCCTAATTAGTAGTTTGGAATCATTATATTTTGAGGCACGCCGTGATTATCCCACAGTTTAATTATAAACGCGGTTATGGCTCCAATAATCACCTGGCGTGGCCTGATTTTTTCGTTTTTCTTGCTCTGCTAACGCAAAGTGCGTTAATCTCCGCCATTCAATACGCTATTATATCGAACACGGGCAAATACCAGCGAGTGGAGTATATAGACACCAAGTTCACTCTGTCTTCTTATGCTATGGTGAAAAAATCTAAATGAAAGATAAAGCTATAGGTGTAACAATTAAATGTTGATAATATATTTACATTTATATCTATATTAACAGTTGTTTTAGTTATTAGCGAATAGATTCTAATCCCGCTATATTCATTTTACATCACGCTGTATCCCGCACATATAGCGTGTTTAATTTTTTATATGAAATTTCAATTTATTTACAAATAAGAAAAATGTTTACCTGAAAATGTGTAACCTAGAAAGAAAATTAAATTTCAATTTTTCTCTATTGAATTCTTGATTAAATACATATAACAAACAGCAATAAGCAATTATTTCTTTCCCTTCAATAAAAACGAAATAGAAAGGAATGTCAGAAACACGTATTGTTCTCTCTTTTCGTTAATTAATGGAAAATAGACTTATAAAAGACCATCATAATATTAAAGTGTCTGTTAATGAAAAGGCTCCTAAGAGTGCCTGTGTTTATGCTGACGACGACGTAACCACATTCTTAACATCTTAGATCTATGTTGTAAAGAAAAATATGAAGAAATCTTGTTAAAAGGCAGTATTTTTATCTATCATGTTTAATAAACTAACTTAATAAACTAACCAAGAAGACAACGAGTAAAGAAGAAACAAGTGTTAAGGCACTCTGTTTTTTCTTAATAATATAATTTGTACTGTACTGTATAATCAATAACTTGACTCTCTTTAGCGTTTCAGATCTTCCAACTATATTAAAAAGAGTGTTTACAATTATTGTGGTCAATACCCACATCACGTAAATAATGTAGACTCTTATTGCAAAGTAGTTTATTGATACCAATTCTATAATTTACAACAAATACAAAAAAAAACTCAAGTAAAAGACTTCATTGTACTATCACTCGCCTTCACTCCTCGAGCTCAATATGGGTAGTTAAATAGCATCTTTTTTTTTTTTCGCCGATGAAGTCAATGCTGCAGGAAAGTAAGTACTCTGTCCCTGTGAAATTGCAATCAGTACGTAGTGTGGTCGTAAAAGTATTTATGTGTATAAAAAACACCTTTTATACAATTTAATTACAAACAGTGCTGGTACTAGTGAGATTATAGTATAGTTTTGCCAGAACACGTTAATTATTATTTACTTACTATGATCGGTAAATGTATATAACAAGTTAACACATAATACTTCCTTTATTTAGCCACGATCAAGTAAATAATTATTATATTACATATCATCTGATTTAACACTACAATACACTAAACGCTGTAGGTAGTATACCTACACCGCGTCACATAGAACCTGTGGCGCCACAGTGGCCTACATCGTTCCAGCGGCCGCGGGTAAGCCGCAGTGTCGCCTTACGTTATCCTATTACGCACCTATGCGAGGTTAGGGTCGATCGAGGCATCTTGTTTATATCGTAATGTAGTCCCACTGTTGGGCAAAACTGTACTGAATTTCGGGGAAGTGGGAGATTAAATATTACGATTTCTTTTTTAATATTATTAAAGTGTTATTTCGCAATGAGGAACGCAAAATAAAGCGCCTTTACCGCGCCTAATCACCAGGATCTCTCTGTCAATAAATGCCTGGCTAGTCTGTTTTAGTGATATTGGGTATTTCGAGTATTTAAGGGAATGTACAAATATGGGAAATAAAATTATCTTTATATTAAAGAACTCTTGACTACGAGACTACAATTTGTTATATTTTTTTAGGATTCAAAATGTTAAGTGTTTATAAGCACAACTTTTTATTTTTTTTATATATATTTAAATATATAAAAGAATTAAGATACGAGTAAACATATAATACAGTTTTTTCTAGTGTGCCCGTATTTCATCAGTTGCTATTTTATGAGCTCCACACACTAGCTAATTTCTCGTCGCTTTAAACGATGAGATAAACAAAGAAAGAAAAATTACGAAATATCCAAAAATGAGACCTGTCCAATAAAAAAGATTTTGATTTCCATTCAAGTGAATGAATTACCTATTCATTCATTACTTTGCTCTGGTAATAAACAAAGCGCGGCGTAGGGTTCCGCAACTCAACGAGCAGTGTATAGAAAATTGGGATTTACGTGGGGAACGAAGAATCTTAACACTAGGTTCCCTCTACCTATTACTTAGATACTCTGTGAAGCAAAAAAATAAAAACTCCACGTTATTCGCTTAAAAAGCTTCATTCTCAATCCGGGCCTCGGGGACCGCTTCGACGAGCTCTAGCCGTTTTAGACTTTTTTGTTTGCCGCACTCACGTCGTAGAGCTTTCGCTAATAAGCTGTAAAAGTAGCAACTCAGCTCATTTTCATCATAATAAGAAAAGGAAATAAGCTTGTGGTTTTATAGCTATAGTTTCATACAAACTGATACACTTGATATACTCGTAGACTGTCTGGTGTCTTTGTTTTGACAGTGGCTAACAATACTTAATAGAGTAATAAATCAGCTTCGCGCTGTATACACAGCAGGCTAGGTAGAGTTAACCTAGCGTTAAGACACTCTGTTCCACACTTTCCACCGATTTTTTCGGGGCTTTGCGTATTGAATGGCGGAACTCAACGCCGAGTTCTTGCCTTGGTGCCAGAGAGGAGAACTTAAAATAATTAATAATTAATTCATGTCATTGCGTGATGCTTGGCGGAATACAATGTCAACGTTATTTACCAGAGCGAGGGAAATGAATACAATTAAATAAAATCATTTTGCACTATGTGAGGATCGATTACATAGATTTAAAATAAACGTTTAAATTTCCTATCAATACATTAATATGATATATTGTATTCTACCATGTATGTGGTATCTTAAACGTACATACTCTTTTGTTTGGTCAGTTCCAAGACTAAAATGTAGTGATGCATTATATAGAACGAGCGCTACTGTCCAGCAGCACTCCCCATTGTTAATACGACGACAAAGCGATCTGTTTTCAAACCATTGTAGTCGTGTATTGATTCTTAATGTTTGTATCGCTTAAAGGAAGTTCTCACGAAGACTACTGTGACAATTCACAATATGTGGTGAACAAGCTTTGTACAGGTATCCAGGAATAGTAATATTGTTATAGGATTTAATTAATTTTGACTTTGAGATCTGGGAATAAATATAGTTCCTTTGCATCTCTCACTTGGTGCAATAGTGACATTATTACACGTTTTTTTTTTGAAAAATAATTAAAATATTTCAATGTATGAGGAAATATTATTCACAAACTTTTATTGCGCTTCCGGCCTTATTTCAAAATGTGCAAATGCGTTATTGTCACACCGAACGGGCGATATAGTAAGCTTGATACTTTCGTAACGTAGACGTCTTACACCTAATATTCATTTATATATACATTCATATAATGGCACTCCATTACATAATAGATATAATAAATAGAGTGTCCTAGTATTACGCTGTCTCCCTGAAAATAATAACCTATTTATGTCAATTATTTTAATAAACGAATTGCGCTTTGTTTCAGGTAAGTCACGAAAGCTGAATCACGGCACTTCCCGATCACGGCTTGTGTTATATTGAGTCATTGTGTGGTAAAGATGGTAATGTATTATAATATTTGCTTATATAGATTTTTTAAATTATTTTTTGAATTTTACGCCCTATCCCTTCCATAGCCGAGGTAGTCTCAACCTCAGAGGATAGAGTTAGACACTCCGCTCCTCATTCAGGCACTTCCATTTTTCACTTTCCGCCGAATTCTTGAGGCATTGTGTGTGGAACTCAACTCTGCGCTTCGCTCGGGTACCAGCGCGGTTAAAAAATGAATAGGTCAAGTTTAAGTTTAACATCAATCATATAAAACATAACTAATATACCTACAGTAGGTAAACAAAAAGTAATAATATATCGAAAACAAAGTAAAAGTTCCGCAACAGTCGAGTGAATGCAAATATTTTTTGCGCGTCTCCCAATATCATCACACAAGACGCAAAGTCCAAAAGTAAATGTTTGCAAAGTAAACATTGGTTGTTATTGAGAACATTGAAATTGCAATTTACTCATCATACAAACAATATATATCTTTGCATCTGAGGGCCCGGAAACATTAGACCTGGGAATTATTAAGAAACTCGGTCCACTTTCTACCGAGTCATGGTCACATTTGCCTTGTTACGAACCAGAAAACGAAAAATATATATATTTCATTTCTTCGGGTGGAAATCGAACCTTTTCGCGTTTACAGTCGCAAACTCTTACCACGGCACCACGTCTGGCCTCATTTAATATATCAAAATTAAAATATTGTTTGTTCAATTAGAGCCATACCACTTTTGAATCTTAAGTTATATAAAATCATTAACGTAAGTCCTTATACATATATTAGATAGATAATATATAAATGTGGAATTGGACTCACAAGTCATGTACAAAACTACTTTAAATATCTTTTCGAGAGGCTTCAGTAGGTTCATATAATACCATCATAAGACTAAATTTACATACATATCTGTCTGTGTATAACATATAATATTTTTTAATATATTAAATTTATCATATCTATATAATAAATAACGAACGCCACAAAATTTAATCACAAACAGCACCTGTTATGAGCGCGAGTGTAAATAATATGTGCCCGTGGATTTCCTTTGATATGTAAGGTCAATACGCGCTCGGCATCCCATTACATGCCATTACTCCTCTACTAGAATGCTTCAATGAAAGTTTTCCACGAAAATGACATCGCCTTTCTGAGTTTGTATGAAATATATTTAATATAAATTTTGAATGATATTTACTGCGAATTCGGTTGTTGAATATGTTTCAATCGATTTCATTTAGATTATATATAAAAAATGTTTTAATTATATTGCTAAACTATCTATGTACTTTAGACTCAATTTAAGACTGTATCTTTTCACTCTTCGTCCTTTTCAAGACATTGCGTGTTAAATACGCCAACGCCGCGCTTTGCCTTGTTACCAAAACGATAAAATGAAAATATTTTTTATATTGAATTAGTACAATTAAGTATTTCAAGCGGATAAAGAAGCATATTAATGTTTGTCCTATACATATTGTATGTACCTACATTATACATTTACTAACTTATTTTATTTCCTTTGAATGGGAATCGAATCACAGCCATCACGTTTACACATTTTGCCGCTGCGCCATAACAGTCTTAAGCTGAAGCTTCATTGTACATCTACGTAAACATTAATATATGATTATTTTATATGTATACTTATATTGTGGTTATTAATAATGTTTGACACATACAATCCATGTCTCAAGAGAACCTGACATCTGATTGCAAGGGTGCGAGACGCGGAAGCCGGAAGCTTGTGAAGGCGACGTTGCTGTCTACTAAGTATTTATGCCGGATAACGTTGAATATATGTATTATACTAGCGATTCAAACGTGGCTTCGCTCGCTTATAGCCGAATTGTGGAATGTATTAAGTTTTATTACTATAAAGTTTTATCTAAATCTATCCCAGTATGCAAATGGAGTGTATTGACCCAGTGTCAATACACTCCGTTTGCGTTAAATCACTTCCGTTCCCCACTTTTCGCAAAATTCTGTAGGCGTTTCGAGCGGTGTAACTTTGCTTCGTTTTTACCCATAACTTTTTTAATTTAATTGTTCACACAGCGTCCATACATATGTATATTTGATCTTATCTAATATAATATTTAAGCTTATCTTAATAATATTGCGCTGACGTTGCTATAGGTATCGACATCAAAATAAAATTATCTTTTTCAATTACATTAATCACGTCATAATTAATAAGATATATAACTGATAAATAGTAAATCATTTGGAACTTCTAAATTATTACCAAATTTTGTGGAAACACAAAACAATAATGTAAAACGTCAATATGATAAATGTTGTATTAATCTTTCATAAGTGTGGAATAACAATTTAAAATGTTGAAAATATTATTATTTTATTATTATATATTTACAGCAGAAAATGGGCAGAGATGTCTTAGTTGAACAAAGTGGCCCCCTTTGTTCAATCAAGACACTCAGTTCTCCACTTTCCGTTCGTTTTTTTTGTACATGTGATTAAAATGAAAATGATGTGTTCCCAGCTAAAGTCATAAATGGTATGAGTCAGTCAAAATACTATAAAACATATAATTTTACAGTATAAGGTAAATTTAAGGAAAATCACAGAACTAAACTAGTTGGAATAAATTGAATGAACGGTACTTTGATTTATATATTGTACTCCAGTATTACAGTATCCATGCGATACTTATTTCAGTGTTCCTTACGAGCTTTACTATAAAGCTCATAAATTCCATTCTCTATGGGAAAGATTACGACTCGATAACGTCGGCCATTAGCCGGGGCTTTGGGACCTAGGCGATTAATGATAAAATTCCTCAACCTGTAAAGGTTAGGACTTTAATTGAAAGCTAAATTACTATTTCGAGTGGTAAGAGATTGTAAAAAGATTTCACAGCATTGATTAAAAACATTGTCACGTATTTTGGTTTAAGAACTCACTAGAGGAATTCATTATTTTTTTTATTTAACACGTAGCGTGACGTTGAGTTCCTTAAAACCACGAAATGTATCAAAAAATATTTGGTACCTGGGAAACACTAGTTTCTCTCTGCCTACCTAACTATACGAAGTATAGCTTGAAGCTGAAAATTAATAAATTAAATAACACAGTAATTCATCAATAATTTGGATTCGACACTAAAGTTATATATATTAAAGGCAAATGTTTGTCACTTAGATTTGAACCCATGACTCTCGCTTGGTGCTACTGATAAAAACCTATATATTTATGTATTTAGTAGTATAATAAACCGCTTGAAGTAAAAAGTCATTACTTCTCCGCTAATGTTAGGTAATTTACTCTTGTATCGCTTTACCAGCGACACAGATAGCGCATGACAATTGCGATAAGAGTTATCAGGTGTGAGGTCATAGCAGGTTCGATTACAACTTGGAAAATTATTACATATATTATTATGGTTCGAATAAGGCCATACTACTTGAAGCTATCAAGGCGCAGTAAGATAGACCCACTCGGTAGCGTTAATGCTTTCCATTTCCCTGTGTTGGCAAACAAATTTCCAGCAGTAACTGCAGGACACGTACGTACAAGCTGTGGAATGATGTTCTTCTTGACTTCGTATCTTCTTCACAGGTCTGAACCCAAGAAATTAGCAACCGTGGATTGGTCAGTTTGCTTCCCCTTCTTCCTTCTTCCTTCTTCCTTAATGTATACAGTTATTCTAAAAAAATTACCTTAATGGTATATACTCCTCAATTGAAAAATAGAATAGTTTAAACAGTTTTGTAAGCTTCACTACTGATTCATATATTATTTGTGTGATCACTGATGTTGAAATTATCAAAAAGTGTATCTATTTTAAGATTTATTGTACACTTGCTTTCTGGTCTTTTGATTTTCAATAAAAAAATATATTTTCGTAAATTGGGAACTTTTGCTAGAAAAAATTACATTTAAGCCACTTGGATATGTTTGCAAAACGCAGTATTGTTACAAGTAATACTAATAACAATTCAACACTAAATTGTGCATACGTATATTGTTCACTAAACGAGTGTAATTGGTAACTTCCAACCCTTCGGATTGCACCGTCTGTATCAAGTAAGCACGACTTACTTGTAAAATGGCGCGTTGATTTGTGAATACCCTTAGTAATTATGATTTTATAGTAAAAAAAACGTGTGTTGTTTTTACTATAAAATCATAATTACTAAGGGTATCACACTTTTTATTTATATCAGGGAAGTAGCTCAGTTCTCGAAACATTGAGTGGCCGAACTTAACGCCGCGTTTCATTTGTTACCAGACCGACCATAACACATAATCCTAATAGCCACGAACCGAGCCATCGACCTACAACTATCGTTGAGGAGTAGACGATGTGCCGCTGCGCCTAGAGAGCTTAAAAGATTGTATGTTTGTAAACACTTTATTTTATATTTAAATTTAGGAATGAGAAACAAACATATGTTTAAATATACTACGTCAAAACTTTTATTGTAATATAAATAAATAAATCAGCTTCACGCTGTATCCCGCATACCGCAGGGTAGGCAGAGGGAACCTAGTGTTTTAGACACTCCGTTCCCCACTTTCTGCCGAATTCTGGAGGCATTGCGTGTTGAGTGGCAGAACTCAACGCCGCGCTTTGCCTCGGCACCAGAGCGAAGAAATGGAAATATAAATTTAAGTAAATATTTCATCTCTTCGAGTGAGGATCGAACCCACAACCAGTTGGTTTTGCAGTCACACTTCGTGCCGCTGCGCTACGACTGGCCTTGGGTACATTTTAGGATACATGCGCAATTGTATATGGACGTACGGCCTATACAGGTACATAGACCCAATCATGGTCTTCGAGGCGTATTGAGACGGCAACTGACAGCAAACGAGATGCTTGTGCATTCGATCTCTTAATTTCCTGCAATTGAATACAAAGAGTTCTGCCACTCAAGAAATCGAATACAGAGCGGAAAGTGAGAGACCCGGAGTGTCTTACACTAGATTCCTTCTGCCTAGGGTAGGCGCCGTGCAGCACAGTACAGGCTATACACAGAGAAGCTGTATATGTATATCTATACTTCTATACTAATATTATAAAGAGGTAAGATTTGTATTTTTGTATGTATGTATGTACGTATGTATGTATGTGTGTATGTTTGTAGAGTTTTCACACAAAAACTACTGGACCGATTTCAATATTTTTTTCACTATTAGAAAGCTGCATCTTCACTGACCAGCATAGGCTATATAACATTTTCAAAAAAAATAGGGATCCCTAATAAAAATGCAATAATGTAACTCAAGGTGAGAATAAAATGATCTTAACAATTCTATCATCGCGTGCGCTGTGAAAACTATTGATGATAGAACAAAACAATGTTCTACAGTATTGTAGAACGCATCAATATCTATATAAAAGTCCGCGATAGCATATGTTTAACTACTGTAGTTATGACAATATAACCTTTTTTTTATATTTTATAAGTTAACAAAAGTGCCGACAATAATCAAACCATATTATTCATACCTCTGCATTAATCCTTATCCTATTAAATGATATTTTATTAAAGATAATTTCAATACCTGTAAAACACTTTTTAAATTAATAAAATCGGATATCCCATTCAAAAGATATTACGAATTTAAAAATATCAATCTAAAGAAAATCATGTAATAATATAAAATGCGGCATGTGTGTCGTGTGGCCTCGCGCGTCGTGGCGAGAACTCTGCGGGGTGAGGGGGAGGAGCATCAATATCACTAAAATTATTAAGACAATCGATTAGATCTTTTGTTTCCTTATTTGATTTGAATAGGCCCCGAAACTTCGAGACTAATTTGGAAAATTCTTTTACAATTAGACGATTAAGGTGTAAAACAATACAAAAAAAAACCTTATATCGCGTACTTTGTGGAAATTATTGCCAATAGAGCAAAGTGATGTACTATAATTTCATAGACATCAATATCTACAAAAAGTTGACGATGCCATGTGTAACTGTTAGAGTTATGTTACAATAACTAATTTTTAAAAGGAAAATGTGCAAACTAGAACAGAGCCGCCATCGTAGTACAGAGGGACATCTAAAATAAATATATTTTATAATCTGTCATAATGAATAGCTTTAAACTTTGCATACAAAGGTATCCCGTACGTAGTATATAATTTTTTTCATTTATTATTACCAGTACAACAGTATCGATACTAATGCGGTATCTGTATTTTTATATATATTTAATATTTTTTATCCCCTTAGTGTTTTTCAGGTGAAAAACACAGAAAAAAATTATTTATTTGATAAAATATTTTATTCATCATAAAAATGTTAGTAGTTTTTATAATTCTAATAGAATTAAACAACTTTCTAAAATGATCTTTCCTTGCATGTGTTGTAATAACTATCAAGAGCTATTAAACAAAACAATACATTCTCATTTTGATAAATATATTATATGTTATTACAGTATAACAATATAATATACAAGATTTTATATATTATTTTAATTTTTATCTTAAAACTAGCGGGCGCGCGCAACTTCGTCTGCTTATTAGCACCCTTAGAGGTGAATTCTAAAAAAACACGAAAAGCGTGTTCAATAAAATATTTTTAACAGTCTGAATTTAATGTTTCATAAAAATCGGTGGCGATTTAAAGATTTTTTCATATAAACTTTCAATCCCGTCCATTGTTTTTAGAATTCATCTCTAAGAGGATGAATTCTAAAAACCATGAAACACGTGTTCAATGAAATATTTTAAAGAGTCTGCTGACTTTCAAATTTTATGAAAATCGGTGCTGTTTTAAAAAAAATCCATACAAACTTTCAACCCCTATTTCATCCGTTTAGCGTTAAAAATTTTCAAAATCCCTTATTAGTGGATGTCCAAATTATTAAAATAAACAGCTGTCCAAACTTCACGTTTCTCCCATCAGCGGTTACGGCTCTGCTCTGCTCTGTGTCTTACCTCAGTCAGTCAGGTACATGTCCTTTTATATATATAGATAAATAGATAAATAAGTGTATTTTGATCAAATTTATTTTCTTAAAAAATGAACAGTGCCCAAAAAAGCTATCATTTCTCTATGACGATATAAATAAATAGTTATAAAGGTCAGTTTTTTAATCATTACACCATTCATAAATGACGAATGTTACAATAAAAACAATTAAACCGATTTCACCGCTCCCGCACCGCGCTCACGTCTTAGCTCTTTAAATCGCTTAAATCGTTTCTGAGATAAGCATCGACTAACAGAAAAACCAACAAACAAACAAAATTTACAAATATTATTGTTTCTGGTTCTATTACTTTGTTAGTTGCCCCAAATAATAATTTTTCTAATGAAAATCTAAAATGCCACCATGGTTTTAATAATTTTCACATTAGAAATCATAAGTGCGCTGCAAGCATACATTATTTATTAAAACAGGAACGTAACTCCCTGTACCGAAACAAACAAATAATTTACAAATTTAAGCGGGTTACAGTACATATATTTCTCAGGAGAACTTAATCAAAACTTTTTATATAAAAAAAATAAAAAAATATATTTGGTACTTCCTTAACATGATTATGTTAAGGAAGTACCAAATATATTTTATGAATTAACCTTAATGTTATTCAAAACAAATGAATTGTATGTAAATTTGTTAATATATTTCAAGTATGAAAAAAAGAAAAAATGCAATATAATTGCGTTTCTCCTTTTCTTTCCAATGATTTATATTTCTACTATTTATATCGATATATCAGGGACGTAAATGCGGGAACAGAGCTGCCATCTTAGTACAGAGTAACCTCTAAAAAATATATTTACGTATTATAGTTAAAGAGTAAAAAGTGTGAAGTGTGAGTATTCTATAGAGGAATCACACATTCCTCTATAGAATATATTATTCTACATAATATCATAAAAAACAAGCTTAAACAGGATATATAACACTCCTACAGTATAATTCTTTTCGATCAATATTTTTTAACTTTTAATTTTGAACATTTTGAATTGAATGAAAAATTTAGATTATTTAGATTGCCTATTTTTTTGTCATAATGGCGCAAAAATTTTCAAAATATTCAAAAAAATTTTATTTTGAAAAACATCATTTATGAACGATAAGAATGTTGGTAGTTTCTCAAAAGGTATAAGAATTTAAAAAATGCCTAAAATATGCTTCACAAGTGTTGTAATAACTATTGGTTACAACCAATCACTAAAAAATTGCTATAGATATTAAATATGCTCAATTATATAGTATTTTTGTCAGCGTCGCTTTAAATGAAACCATAGTTTTAACTACTCTATAAAAGTCTGTACTCTAATACAATTTAAAAAATCCCTAAAACGAAAAAGTTATTTTTTTATACAAAATAAATTATATATTATCGTTAATATTAAAATAAAACGCTATTTGTCATTAAAGACGCAAACAGACATAGGCCTATCAAAGGGAAACCGCCGCATACGAGTCGTAGGTATTGGCGGCAAAGCTCAAAGTAGCTTAGCCTTTAGTAATATTTTGCAGTAGTATGTGTTAACGTTATTGGTATCTATGCGTAAAAATCCTACCTCTAAACTGTTGAGGTATCTTGATTAATTTCTTTAGGTATGGGTTTAAAATATTTTATCCTATATACTGCCCCCGTAAAAGAAGCGCTGACGCTTCCATTCTGTATAAATATTGAAGGCGTAGGGGCACAAAATTGTGCCGGTAACGTGACGTTATGGGTTTGATTCCCACTTGGAGGATTGAATTGTAATTTAATCATATTTTCATTTCGCACGTCAGTCATATATCATACGCAGTATCTTAACACTTAAGTTCCCTCTACCTACCCTGCTATAGGCTGGATACAGCGTAAATCTGGTTTTAATTTTTTGTGAACCAATAAATCTAATACTAAATATTTAAAGGAAGTTAGGCAAATTACAAAACTGCACTTAAATCGGTTAAGCCCTTTTTGAGATTATCCTGAACGCACAGATAAACAGACAAACTGACCAAGTTCTATTACATTTTTAAATGTCCCTAATAACAATTTTTCTAATATATCTTCCATGTCCAGACACCGATGAGTTAGGATTTTATTGTAAGTATTGATATAACTATATAGCTATAACCATAACTTAGGCCCTAAGGACTCCTTAAGGCAAACGTTTAAAGAAATAACATATTGACAGTTGCATCTCTCTTATGGGAGGTACGAAAATGCGACCTAAGATTTTAATAATTTTCACATTAGAAATCTTAAGTGCGTTGCAAATATACATTATAGGTATATTAAAACGTGAAGTGTTTTAAGTAAATAATTCTGTGGTTTAAGCGGGCGAAGCCGCGAGCGGGTCGCTAGTATATATATATATATATATATATATATATATATGTATGTATGTATATATATATATATATATATATATATATATATATATATATATATATATATATATATATATATATATATATATATATATATATATATATATATATATATATATATATATATATATATATATATATGTATATATATATCCCATCCATCACAGTACAATCTCAGGCGCAGTGTCCGTCGTCTCGTAAACATCATCATGTATAAATATCGCATCGCGTTTTATTTGCATGATCACATGACAGCCTCGTTGTTTGTTTTGCTTTGCTTTGCTGTGTTTTTGCGATCCGTCTATCTTTTGTAATTATAATCATTTTATTTTTATCAATTGCCTTTATTTACTCAATTGCAATGCCTGTGCTTATAATAAACTAGTAGATATAGAAAGTTAAGCAGGTGTAACCTAGTGTTAAAATACATTTCCTCTATTTCCGCCTAATTTACGAGATATTGTATATTGAGTGGTGGAACTCAACGCTGCGCTTTTTCTTCTGTACCAGGGTTATGTATCTTGAAATAAGGTTTTCCAAAAACTAAATATTTAAAAAGCTACTTATAAAATAGTTGTACCACCTTGCAGAACTTCAAGAGATTACGTCCAAATTCAATTTGTCACAAAAGCCTGTGAAAAGCATACTGATGTAGTTTTTTTAAAGAAATATCTTATGATCGATCAACACGTCCATTTTTATACAACTTAGATAATGTAAAATTTATTGAGATTCTTTAATGATAGATGAATAGTTCTGGGGTGCCTAGTTTCTATTTAAATAATTTTATTTTAAGATAAATATTTTTATCTATATTGTATAATTGGGAACGGAAGATTATTTCCTCGAGTGGAAATCGAACTCACAATTTATCGCGTCCTCAGTCACACGTCTGTGCCCATGCGCCGCGACTGGCTTTTATAGTACACACTACACACATAAATTCGCGTGAAACCGCTAACAAAGTATACTCGATAATATTTAATATTTATAATAGGTTTTGCTCCAGCGATGTAAGGCGACATCGCACAGTATCGTGCTAACCGTATACTTTTCTTGAGGAATCTATAATTTTGCGTGCAAATAGTAATTAATTCAACTCTTTAATTATGGACATCATATTAAACATAGAAATGAGCTAAATAAAGATACACAGTATGCTCCACGTTCGTGTTTGTATGTAGGTAGAGAGTTAACCTAAATGATAAAGGCTCTCGACGCACCGCAAAATTTTCGAGACATTGCATGTTGAGTGGCGGAAATGAACACCGCGCTTATTCCATAGTCTACGACAGATTATACAAGGAAAGTATATTTAAATTTATTTTGTTACGCTTATTGTACTTTATCATTATAATCTAATAAGATTTGTTTCGTAAAACATTTCCGTCTCGCGCTGCGTAATGGAGTAACAGATTAATGTTATAAATACTGCGCATTTTGGACAGTTCGCTATTTGATATCAATACCGGATTTGACGCACTCTAACAAGCCAATAAATTAGACGTCTGCACGAGAGCGCGCGGAGTGTGAGTTACATCGACGGCATAATAGGGAAGTTAAATTGACTTTTAGCACTTCGCCGTGTTGATTGCAACACTTTGTGTTTATTCTGATTTGTGAATACTGTTAATATTGATTTTGTATAAATATATAAAGTATATAAAGTTATGTTAGCGTATTCTTTTTTTAGTTTTTTTGGGTATCCCGCATGGTAGGATAAGGAACCTAGTGTATGCTCCTTTTCTCACATACCGCTTAATTTCAAAGACATTGCGTATTAAATGGCGTGACTCAACGCCACTTTTTGTTATCATAGCGAAAAAAATAAAATTATTCATTCACATGAGCGGGAATCGGACCTTTACTTGAAAAGTCAAAAGCTATGCCGCTGCCTCATGACGTTCTCTGAAAATAAACATATAAATATACTATTGTAAGAAATCGGAAGTGGTTAACATTTACACATTTATAGTTTAAAAACGCATATCGTCTATATGTTTCTAAATTATTCGGTAAGAGATTCTACGCAATTTCAATAAATGATATGTATCACCCAATAATTATACTTCACGCGAGTTTCCTTCAAATAAAGGCCCACGTTGCCCACAAGGAACTGCCTCGATTGATACATTTCAATTGCTGTTATAGTCTTTTCCAATCCACATCTACACACTTTTGCCGAGCGACCTTGCCAATACCAGATATAATAGAGGCAGAAAGTAAAACGGAGAATGACACTAAGCTCTGCTATGCTGCTAACTAGCAAGGTATTATAAAAATCTAGTTAAAATCATTCTAGATACGAGTTTATAATTTCTCTAATGTACAATATTTCGAAATTTGCTTACAATATAACAATATTGAAAAGGATATGAACTTGCGCCCTCTACGGTCTTAGCCTTTTACCCCGAAATTCTTAACCGTTTTGTTCGCAACAGATAGAAGTACAATTGATAGAAGCCTTATAGGGAAAGAATTTTATTTTCTATATAAATAAATTCTAAATGTAATAAGGTACAAACATACACATATATGTAACGGTAGGACTGTCTTCTCCTTATTGGATGCCCTATTTATAGCGCCTCTGATAAGTCTCTTTTGTTTTGTAACGAGCGTGGAGCGAATGTATGAGTCATATTTGAAACACATTATTGGAACATAACTCTATTTGGCATCTAATGGTCTGTCTTTCTTTTGTGTTTGGAAATAAAAGAAAGAACTTTCACGCTTTTTCCGTGCATGTAGCATAGACATAGGAAAAGGAAAAATAGTGTGGAGCTCCGTTCCCCATTTCCAACCATTTTTCGAGACATAGCAAGGAGTAGCAGCACTGCGCTTTTGAAAATGAAAATTCATATTATTCGCCTGTCTGGAAATCGAACTTAATTGATCACAAACGAACATAATTGATCACAATGCTCTACGGCAGCCCCAAAGGAAAGTAAAATGAATACATATACCATCTATAATATATTTATTAAGAGAATAGATTGAGGCCAGTTGTGGTCCAGCGGCACAAAATGTGACTGTAAAACCGACTAGTTGTGGGTCCGATCCCCATTCGGGGAGACGAAATATTTACTTAAATTTATATTTTCATTTCTTCGCTCTGGTGTCGACGAGGCTAAGCGCGGCGTTGAGTTCTGCCACTCAACCAACACGCAATGCCCTCAGAATTTGGCAGAAAGTGGGGAACGGAGTGTCTTAACATTAAATTCCCATTGCCTACTCGCTGTGTGCGGAATTCAGCCTGAAGCTGAAAAAAAAAGAGAAAAGATTCGTAACACTATATTGTGGTCTCATTGTTTCGATTTAAGGATTGGATCGCATTAACGATGAGTCAACGGAAGATAGTATTCCTTTATGGGTAGATACTTGGGTCCGTCAAAGTACGCTCGTACGTTACTTAAAATTGTTTATAACATACCATGTACTATTTGTAGTCCGTATGGTTAGGGAAACGGGAAATTCCGCTTTCGCCTTTAACGTAAAATTTTTGGAAAACGCTCTAATTGTGCTCCTCTACACTCACCAAGGAACTATCAGTCAGTCACTTAATATGAGTAAGGGAAGAAATTTATATGAATAGTTATCTATACATAACGTACCTTTTCGTTCTTTTGTTGTTCTTAAACGCTAACTTATGCCTTATAATGTTCATTCTAACAATAAAATACTCATTAATCATTTTTTTTAATATATTTTTTTTTATTTTAGACTTTCTTAAATATAATTGCAGCTTATAGACTTTGGAAAGCGCCATGATGGTGCCAGACAATTTCGAATGCATTTTTTGGCTTCTTAGTATTATGCATTTAAGTTTAATTATTTAATTATATTTTAGCCTACTAGGCACTATGACAGGATTTTTCCGAAATTTCCATTTCCGAAAGCAACGGCAAATTTCCATTTAACGTCTTAAAGTGCAGGTACATAAAGCTGCGGGCGATAACTTCTTTTCCTATAAAATACAAAGAAACTATCTTAACAAACCAACACATGGTATCTTAAGTAACATCTTTTAGTTTTAAAATAGAATTCGTTACTAACCAGCGTCGCACTCTCCCCAGCCCCCGTGTACATATACGGGCATACTGCATAGATGTCCTGGGATCGCGTTGCACGGTGCACCCGAGGACGACACCCGACAGTTGCCTTTTAGTTTTATTGTACTGCATTTACGCTCGCAAATAGCTTTGACATTGCCTGGTGTTTCTTTTATTTTGCTTTAGCTTCACGCATCTATTGTGAACAGCATAAGCTTATCACGCAGAGAGAATCTAGTGTTGAGATTCTCCGATGTCCACTTTTGGCCCACTTTTGGGTCTATTGCCGGAATCTAACGCCGCGCATTGTGTTGCTATATTGCAGAGATGAAAAAAAAAGATTTATATACTGCCTACACTGCTGTACTGCTATACTTGCTTGATAAACTTATACACATTTGGTTAAAATACATCGTTATTAAAATTAATGGAAGTAAAGTTTATGCAAATGATTATGGTTATGGTTATTTCTGAATGTTGATGTATCCATGTAGACTATTATAACATTTTGCGTTATGAAGGCTGATTTTGGGACATGTCTATGTACTGTGCGTGTGTATTTGCCTTTTTTAGCTTCTCGCTGTATTCCACATATCGTAGGGTAGGCAGAACGCACAACTTTCGGGAGAATTATTCGTGCTGAGTGTCGAAATTCAATACAGCTCACTGTCTTGTTACCAGGGCGAGAAAATTAAAATAATTTATTCTCTTCAAGTGTTTTCCGTTCCCAGTGAGACGCAGTGCCACTGCGCCACTAAGGCCTCAACAGCATAATGTAATGTAATCAAATATACCGAACTACTCAATATTAGATTTCAGAACTTTCAGCTACTGACTAGTTAAAATTTACGTCACTGGTAGAACTAGTTTCAGACATTGTACCTAGCTAGGTACAGTGGCCCACACGAGCCTGTGCTGTGAATATGCTAATTAATGAATACGAAACACTGTATTAGCAGTTTGATTACTTTCGAACGTGAGTTGATTAGATGTAGGCTTTAGAAATTCTTAGGCTTCTACGTTTTTTATTATGTCGACTTGACAGTTGTAACTCTGTAGTAAAATCTAAGAAACTGAATTTGACCCATTTCTCATATTTTTTTCATCGTGAAACTTGGCAGTTTAATGTAGCTCAGTTGATAGATACCTTTGTGTAGTTATATACGATGGTTATAGGTTCAATTTCCATAATAGGTTTTTCGGGTAAACTAATGTACATACCCATTTTAAAAACAGTGAGCCATTCACCACAAATCACCGCCATTTCTTGTAAATAATTTATAAATTGAACTATTTAATAAATGCTCTACTGTAATTAATTTTCATGGCTTCTATAATATTCCTATTACGTTCATTTGAATTTATACGAGCGTTGCTATTTCAAACGTTCGAACTATATGTTTCATATAGGTAGGTACCTAGAGTGACATCAAAGCGAAATAGTTTTGCGTTAATAATTTTAACTGACATCTTTCGTGGCGCAGTTGCTACGTTTCTAAGGCCTGTATTTATAAATTGCTCTCAACACTGAAATCGATCTTGAGAGTGATTTGGAGATGCCAATTGTTCTACTGCCCACTTCATTTTAACTACTACTGCTATTAACTTCGCGTTGTAGCATATATATAACAGCAAAGACAGAGAGTACCTAGAGTAAAACACTACATTTCTCAATTTCCGATTAAACGATGCAATTTGCCTCGTTATCAGTGCAAAGAAATGATAACTCCTTCGGGTAGGTATGGAACCCAAAATTGTGGCGTTTACAGTCAGGCGCTCAAACGCTGTGTGACTAAGTTCTCACTATATAATCTAAATAGACGATGATGATGTTTCCATAACTTTGAAGCTATATACAAATGTCTTCCCCTACATTTCTTTTACCAATTAGTTAAATCAGCAAACCGTTTACTGTCCACCGTCGCTTGGAGTCCTGCCAGCACGCGGAGCAGTGCGCCGGCGTCGGGTCGACGACACCGGACGCGTCGTGATACGAACACTAGAATTGTAATGACTGCACATTATTATCTATTATATCTATAGTATTATATGACTGAGTATAATGGTATCCTATTTTCGGGAAGTCGTGGGTCATTTTTATTTCAGTTGATGTCTTCTTGATAGGTGTACGGAGGGAATAAGGGTGCGACTTTGACGCGGAATTTGTAAACGAAAATACTATTCACAAACTTTACTCGTGTTTCTGGAAGTTTAATATAAATTGCAATTATGTCATTGTTGCACCAATAAGTGATGCTGTCGCGTTTTGGGTCAACAAAACTTCTTGCTGCTGCTTACTTAGCTTAAGTTAGAGCAAAGTATTTAATGAGATTAAGCATTTTGTAGAAGGAATTTGAATCTATAATCATTGAATTGTTCATAAAATTCTTATCTTGCAACAAAAACGTCAATATAGTAAGGTAATGAAATAATGGTCTATATGAACTTGAGTACCGCCGTCCAAATTCGTAGTGATAACTGATATATAGCTTATCGATATCCGCTATAACAGCCCACGTAGAAATCAATGAATATTATCTATATCATACAATCATATGAGTGATAACAGGCCAAACCATTTTTATATTTTGCATTGACAAAAGAGGTAGGTCGTGTATATGAGATTTGTCTAAATATAAATCTTTGAATATACGATACATAATTCTAAATATATGAAACTACTATAACAGAGTGACTGACAGACACAGTGCACAAATGAAACTTCTAAGAGTTATTTTACCAAAAATTCCATAAGAACGCAAAATAGGAAATTGAACGTTACATAGATCATGCAAATGACATAGTGGACTTCAACTAGTGATGTACCTATTATGATACTTAAGTATAATAAAATGTCAACCTTTGAGTAGGCCAAAAATGTTTATTGCATTCTCCATTACGCTGACAGCATCTCCGACTTCGAGCCAACATTCATCAGTACATTTAGACGCCACCGCAAGGAGAAGGGCCAAGTTTTCACTGGCGTAGGAATATTTGGTCACTACGTCACTGGTCTCAGTCATAACTCATGTTACGTAACCGCTGGTATTTGTGCAAGTGTGTAGGAGTGTGATTTAAAATTTGATTATAAGTTATGGTTGCCTACATTTTCTGTACGCTTTTTTATTCATTCGGATGAAGCCCTAATAAAAAAATATTTTTATACTTATATATAAAAATTTAAATATAGCGGAATTTGAACCCACGCCTTCGCCATTACTATGCCCCTAATCTCCTTAGAATATTCATTCATTTAAGCCAATTTTTTTACAAATAAAAGTCACTCAGAAGTAAAACACAAACAAGTTTTTGAGACTTTAAAACGTTGAGCTATGGATGGCGTTTTTTCTGTTCATTTGACATCAGATAACTAGAGCCGAAATATTGGTATAATAAAGAGACAAAAATAGTTATTTTGTATTTTAGACGGATTTATTACCAAATAATTTGTTAAATTGATTGATTGTCACTTCAGAAACTAATTTTGAAGAAATTCCGACTGTAAGCACTACTTTGGTTTTGTGACCAGGAGTCGGAAGGGTAATAAGCTTTTTGATATAAATGAGAGTTTTGCGGTGAGATACAAGAGACGTAACTCAATAAAAGATGTCATTCAAGTAATTCAAGTAAAAGTAAGTAGGTGGCTAAATACTTTTAAACGGTAGTGTATATCTGAGAAAACCTATAAAAAATTGAACGTAGCCGAATTACTATGCCATATATTTATAATTATTGATTTTGTTAGCTTGTTTATTTTTATAGTGCCTACTGCACCAATATTCTGCCCATCACTTTAAAAGCGTTGTTTTTTATTTTCTAGACAAATAGAATATACAACATAAAAATATGTTAAATATGTAATAATTCTCAAGTGATTATAATCGAACCTAAAGTGTAAATACACAAAATAATATAATATGTAACAACCCTAGCATTAGCAATTTATGAGCTATGACGGCATCAATGACGTTCACAAATTAAGAATAGATATGGCTTGACATTGATCTTGGTGTGCGCCTCCTGGGAAGTACCGTCGGTTTCTGGAGGGTCCATTGCCGTGACCCTGATCTATTTCATTCTTCACACAAATAGGTTTATCGCAGCTGATAGACTTTCAGTGAGTTATCTATGTTATGATACTGTTAATAAAATGAAAATAACAGTTTTTTTCGAAGTACATAAAAAATATAATTTACCTGTAACAAGCCTGGCATCAGCAATGACGGCATCGATGACGTTCACAAATTAAGAATAGACAGAGTTTGACATTGATCTTGATGCGCACCTCCCGGGGAGGGACCATTTGTTACGGGAAGGTTCAATGGCGTGACCCTGAAATATGTTATTCTTTAGTATCCTCCATTGGGCTTATCGCAGCTGATCGATGGTTGTGCTATCAATATTATTAACATTATTTGCAGTTTTTACTTTATTTTCTTCCTCCCTAAATCGTACATATTATATTAAGGGTAGGCAAATTAAACCTAATTTGGGAAGGTCGAGTTTCCTCTCAATTTGCCCTAATTATCTCGTTTATCGAACCTACGACCTTACAATGTGTATGTACGAAGTAAATTAAAATAAAAAAGTTAAATACTTATTTATAAAAAAAATGAACATAGCGAGATTCGAAACCGCACCTTCTGACTAACCCACACGTTCCTAACAAGCTGTCGAAATTGTTATACACTGGTTGCAGTTTATTTATGTTGTATTTTTCATTATGTGTAAAAAAAATCAATGATGGATGATATCTTTTTAAATTATTTTAAACATATATGAGTGATTACGAAATGTCCAACGTAAAGTTAATTAAGGTGATCCATTTTCATTTTCGGCTTTCATTTATATCTCCGCAACTGTCATTTTGCCAACATGAGAATGATTTTGACGGCGGCGCCTTTTGCTAGTAACATAAGATCTTTTATATATACGTACATTAATTATGATGAAGATACTCTATTACTACATACTAACACAAGTTGTAGCCTCTTAATCTTTGTTTAATAAATAATATATGGACCCATATATCACAAGGGATGCTTCTATAGATATATTATACGTATGTGTTACCCGAATTTCAATAGAAACGCACAGACAAATGTTAATATTTATAATATTATCATCTTCAATCATGTTTACAATATACAAGACTTGGCAATGATTTAGTCCGGCATGGCCTTAACTCATCTCTCATCTGACAGATTCCTTTACTGTGTCACGAAGACAACATTTTAGGGTTATTATTCAAATTTTATCTACCTATACGATTTATGACTGTTATTTTACTTATTATGAAACAGCCTTCCGTGAAATGTCGCCTTTCGCGGAAAAACGCTGAACCTAACTTAGGTTCCTTAGGTTTTAACCTGTTAAATATTTGTTTGTACTTGGTTAGTGCCAGATCAAGAAATGTGAGATAGCACTTGAATCGTTCTTGAAGCCTTATTGAAATATTTTGAATAGTAATTAATGTAATATCATAATTTTTCTATAGACTAAATATATAAAATGAAAAATATATAAACGGATATTATTAATATGTAACAAGTAGAGAACACGTATCCAGAACATCTGGCTATACGCCACAGCAGCCTGCTACGCTACAGTGGTCTGATGCGCTATAATAATCTAGATATGTATATATCTTGTCTTTTTACGGTTATAAATTTAAATTGAAAGGCAATTATACGTATTTGAATTATAAACTAAATGAATTGTGCAGTCGCAGGAGCTTTAGTCGCGAGTTTACGTGGTCGTGTGCGACGTCACTGTTTGACTAATTTCTCTATACTAATGAAACGGATGATTTATTGTGATGAATGCGCATATACAAGTAATATCTGTTATTTTGCTATCAAGTTAATGGAGGTAGGTGTACTACAATCTGGGACTGTAATTAACGTTTAACTAATATTACAGTCGTAACAAGAGTGTAGAGGCATGAGTGTGTGATTGTAAACGCGACAGTTTGTGGGTTCGATTACCACTTGATTAGATATGATCTATCTATCTATCTATATCAGTGGTTCCCAACCAGTGGTCCGCGGACCATCAGTGGTCCGCAGAAGCCTAAATATGGTCCGCAAACGATTTTAATTTTATGACTGGCGATGGTGAGGCGAAGTTTCTGTTTAATTATCATATTAAATTTTTATTATACCTACATGCATAGTGGTCCCTGCTACCAAGAATGATATAAAAATGGTCCTTGATCAAGAAAAGGTTGGGAATCCCTGACCTATATGTATAAAAGGACATGTACCTGACTAACTGAGGTAAGACGCACGCACAGCCGTAACCGCTGATGGAAACGTGAAATTTGGACAGATGTTTATTTTCATAAATTGGACTTCCACTAAGAAGGGGTTTTGAAAAATTTTAACCCTAAAGGGATGAAATAGGGGTTGAAAGTTTGTATGGTTTTTTTTAAATCGGCACCGATTTTTATAAAATTTGAAATTCAGACTAAAAAATATTTCATTGAATACGTGCTTCGTAATTTTTTAGAATTCAACCCTAAGGGTGCAAATAAGCGGGCGAAGCTACGCGCACCCAACTAGTATTTAATAATTTCATTTCTTCATATCAATTCAATTCAGTTAATTATAATCAATAAATACTAAGTTAAGTTGAATTAAAAAATGCAAGTACATCATCGCTTAATTTATACTCAATTACTAACAGCCTTAAGCACCCAGCAGGGTAGGTAGAGGAATGTGGTATGATCAGAAGGTTTTTATAATTTCTAAAATTGATTTATTTCTTCTACATATACACATACTACATAGTAAAATTCATCTACATTTACATTCTACATACTTTTATATGAAATAAATGTCAATTTTGTATTTTTATACGTTAAATATAAAAATGTTCATGACGAAATATAAAAAAAAAGATTCACACAAGAATGCAGGTTCACTCTAGGCTGACAATATAGACTTTTATTTCGAGTGAAATGTCGTATCTCAACAAAAGCCATAAACCTCATCAGATATTTTCCACCTTTGTGTGATACCAAGTACAAAGCTAATCTCAGTCACGTGTGTGACGTCGCCAAATGGATCATGCAGCGCCTTGCAATGTGCAACGTGCAACAAGTTGTGTGAACGACCCTGCGCGTGCGCCGATAACGCCCAACTATGTATGCCACACGTACTGGTAAACACTGATTGCGGTTAATACTTGCTCTGCTGGAGTTATTTATATAATATTGTTAATTGTTTGCTTATTGTATGTTGATACTTTTTTTGCTTGGAAGGGCGTAGTGTCTGACAAACCGCGGCGTTGAGTTCCGCCACTAAAACACAATATTGGACGGAAACCATTGAATGGAACGTCTTAGAGCTAGGTTCCTTCTGTCTCCTTAACTACTGTTTATTTTTATTATCGTACATAAAGGCGTACATATTATTTAAAGTATTTGAAAATAGTAAATCTACTGGATAAAAAAGGTAAATAACATTTTAACTTTCGTGCTTTTAATGATATGTGTGCAATCAACTATTACGTCATTTTTTTATAAATAAACCTAACTACCTACTTTAGAATATACCCCTAAGTTAAACAATTTTTCAAATAGCTAAACGGCTTTATATAAAAATGTTTACTATGAATGGGGTAGCCATTTGAAGAGGGCGTCAAGAGCTAGATCGCTCGTTGCGATACGCACGCGGGCCAAATCGGATTATACGACTGGAAAGTTTAAATATACAGTTAAATCATTTTTAACTTTTAATAGGTAATTGCAAGTGAAAGTTATACGTAGGTTCCTGGCTACATAGTCAGCCAGAAACCTACCTAAAACTTAGTAACCGTTAACGTTCTTTCAAAGTAAAAAGGTGCTATGTATGGATGGTATTGGAGCTTCAATTTGTATCCCACATATAGCATGCAGAGACAATCTAGTGCAGAGCGCACAAATGAAAATATATAATTTATTTCACTAAGTGTGTGTGTGTGTAAGTATGTAGGTATTGAAATTGAAATGTGAACGAAACTTAATTCGAGATTTAATGGTCGACCTGGTCCTCTCAGTTAGCTGAGAGTTCTTGCAAACTTGTGAAAAACTTGGGTTTGTGACTTCTTGATCTTAAGATTTGATACAATTAAATTTAATAACTCCTTAAATCGAAGTAGAGGCTAAAGCCAAAATAGAAATTTACTTTTATTTACTTTTTGACCTGTAAACTTTATACATAACCGTTTAGCTACACGCTACTTATCTCTATATATAATAGGACAGTACAAATATTTTGTCTGTACATTTAGTAATTTTGACTGAAATGGATAGAGAGACACTTAAAAAGAATAATAGAAAGCAACAAGATTTTTTTTAATTTTTTGTCTGTTTGTCTATACCAGGGGTTCCCAACCTTTTCTTGATCAAGGACCACTTTTATATCAACCTTGGTAGTAGGGACCACTATACATGTAGGTATAATAAAAATTAACTGTGATAATTAAAAAGAAACTTTGCCTCACCATCCCGTCATAAAATAAAAATCGTTCGCGGACCATATTTAGGCTTCTGTGAACTTACTGGTGGTCTGCGGACCACTGGTTGGGAGCCACTGGTCTATACGTATGGTCACATTTTTCTCTGAAAGTACTGAACCGATTTACTTGAAAGCTTCACCAATTGCTTTGTTTTAACTCAACTTAACAATTAAAGTTTGTCTCATCAAAATCGGTTCATTAAAAAAAGTTATTGTCATTTGAATGAACTCAAGGCATTAGTTTGCCTGCGAATGTTATATAGCAATTGCGCTAGTAAGATTCCTGGCTAAAAAATGACATTCGAAACGTCTTGGTTATATGACTGTTGTTAAAAATATATATTTTTGAAGCACTATTATATAATATTTTATACAGTAAGTAAACAAAATTGAATTGTTAGTGGGCATTACCTTCATAAATCATAACAGTTAAGTTTAATTCGTAATTAATTCAACACAGAGATAAAGAACGATTTAATCTTGAAAGAAATATCAAGTAAATACAAAAACTTTTTAGTTCGTTCGTTTGAAATAAATCTATATGAAAATGCCTAAAAAAATCCTTACTACGTATACACTGTAATAAGTAGCTACACATTTACCAATTGTACATTTAACTAATAATATTTATAACTAATTTAAAAACTGTACAGGAGTTAATATGCAATTATTACAGTTATTTTACTAAGAATATTATAAATCATTACCCAAATCAATAATTTAAAATTTAAGGCGGTTTCCGAAGCAGTAAATTAAATTATTAACTGACATCAGCACATTTGACAGAGTTTTAAAAAACATAACATAGGTAAAAAGAACGTAATGTTACGAAGATATATACGTATAATAAATAATAAGCTTTATATATAGTTTATTAATCAAATATCAAAATTCTTATAGAAGAGACGTAATCAAAATGTCGTTAAAAAAGTCATATTAGAATATTACAGATTAATGTAATAAAAAATCATATCAAAAGTCATTTTAGTTTTCAATTCATTCTGCTTATTAAATCAATAATCATGTATTTTCAGCGGGCGAAGCCGCTGGCGAGCCGCTAGTAGCAAATATAGCAACATTAAGAAGGCAAAGGGTGTCTACTATCTAGGCGTCCCCCACGTTTAGGTGGAAACAATTTTTGAGTATTTACGTGTTGAGTTGCTTAATCCAACGTCACACTTTGTCTTGTTAAATGCGTGCGTCTGCGAACGCGACCAGTTGTGGGTTCGAATTGCGCCCAAGGAAATGAAATAATTAATATTATAATTTTGTACCTCTGGTAAAGAGACAAATCGTGGCGTTGAGTTCCGCTACTTAACACGCAA
This sequence comes from Heliconius sara, assembly GCA_917862395.2. Taxonomy (NCBI): domain Eukaryota; kingdom Metazoa; phylum Arthropoda; class Insecta; order Lepidoptera; family Nymphalidae; genus Heliconius; species Heliconius sara. Next base: position 440,738 of record OU860799.1, read on the forward strand.
TGCCTCCAAATTTTGGCGGAAAGTGGAGGATGGAAGTGTCTTAATGAGAATAAAGTGTTTTAACATAAGATTCCCAGGTTCCCTCAGCTTACCTTTGTATGTGTGGGATATGGCGTGAAGAAAAGAAATGTATATCTATTCATATTTTATTTGAATACCTGTTTATAAACTTTTAAATTAATGTTATGTTTACAATACTTCTGTAGCGAGTACATCCTACCCGTATATTATTAAAATACCATTACAGAAGACCAGTTGCTCCTAATATAGCAGATGATGTTGAAGCAAATCCCTAATGGAGGAATGTTGTATTAAGCTCACGGGTCTCAAGATGTTATTTAGATAAAGCTCTTCGTTTAGCTTCTCATCCGATACTGTTATACGAACCTAATATTTATATACTTTTTAAAAATATTCTTTTTTAGACAAACGTGTGTTGTACAGCGTCTAGCGTAAACGTGATCGGGAGGAGGAGGATCGATACCTACTCAACCGGGAGAATAATTAGATATATTTATTTTGAGTTTCGTTGAGTTCCGCAGCTGATCAAGCAAGGTCTCGAAAATTGAGCGCAAGGAGAGGAACAGAGTAACACTAGGCTACGTTCTCTTTGTGGGACAGCTTGAAGCAAAAAAACTAATCCTTTTTTTATTCTTCTAGTATTTTAAATTTACTAAAGATTCTACGTTAATCTATTATGAACGTATTTACGTATGGAGTAAATTTCGAATGCGCAACAACATTCTGATGTCTCTGTTTCTAATTTTAAATGTTTACGGCGACTCGTAATGAATAATAAATGATCTATTAATGACTCACTTTGATTCGATAGCACGAACTAAATGCCTGTAGAATGATAAGCTTTGTTTGTCATTTTGTCTTTGTTTATTTCTTGTTTTTTTTTTCATTTTCGTTTACTTTTGTAATGTATGAGTGCAGTCTTGAACTTATCTAATGCAATGGTTGTAACTTTCAAAGTGCGTCCATCTCCACCTTGGCAGCCAGCGACGTACCTGTAGGTCCTCTGGTGTTACACCTTGTCGTGGGCGTCGGTGATCACTTACTATCAGATGACGTACGTTCGTCCGCCTTGTCTTTCTTCATAATAAAAATCATATCCTGAGCAGGGTATGTTAGTGTCTGTAACTACTATACTTAAAGCGTGGTCAAATAGAAATAATTTGGAGTCGTGTATGACTCATGTTTAGCGCCCAAGGTAACGCTGATTAGTTCTTGAGATTAGCATATTCAACCAAACAACCTCTTCAATTTTATAATATTATTATTTTGCGGTCCGAATAAACAAAGTACGGCACTTCGAATGATTTTTCACTTCCATTTCAGTAATTTTCGTTTTTGCCGTTTTTTTATATGTACAAACTTATTCTTGAATTAGTTTTTTAACGTTGACCCTTTAACCTTTACGGGGCAGTAAAAAATTGCTTTAAATACAACTTCATCGTAAAAAAATCTGTCTTGCTTAGACGGAACTCAAATATTTTTTTGCGACATAGGAAAAAATTCCGACATTCCAATGAGGGATGCGTTTGATCACACAATCGTCACACAATAAATTTAAATTTTACATGGTCTAGTATTTTTTTATTTTAAGAAATACATGATACCGTCGTGCCCGGTCAGCACAGCACAACAGCACAGTATCACTATAATCTTAACGATTATGGATTAACAGTAACAAGTTAACATTAGGTTTCTCCTGCTTACCCTGCTACACGAAAAAAAACATGAAGCTGCAAAGTTCTAGCCCCATATATTTTTTATTTTATTTCAAAAATTATATATGCGTAAGCTGGTGTAATTAATAAAATTTATTAAATGACCTATAATAGTTAAATCTTTTCTTTATTCAATTGGACCGATTGAGTGTCCACAAAGAACTTGTTGTAAGCCCCTTGTAGACCTAATTGGAAAGTTTAATTTCAAATTCACACTGATTGATCTTTATTAAATGCTTAATTTTTTTTTATAATATTTTCTAATAATAACTATACATATTATTTTATTATAAGACGTAGCCGACAACTCTGCGCTCTCTATTTTCTCATTTTATTTTATTGTATTTCCTCATCCTTGCTTAAACTTATAATTATCTCATACAGTAAACTTATGAACTGAACTGGGATAACGTCAAACTTTATTTTTTTTAATTCCGTATCTATGAAATGTACATTCTAGTTGTTTAATACATTGTCATATTAAAATAAATTTTCGATCAAAAGAATACTTTATTCCGACTAAAGCTTTGAAAAGTGTAGAGATCTAAGCTTGTTAGTTTAATAGAAATCAAAGATGCAGTTTCGCGATTATTTATGAAGGCCGGATTTAAAAGTTTCATTATAGTTTTTTTATAGTAAAAGGAATTGTAAATTCACTTTGTCTTTTTAATGTACCTAATGAATAGTAATAATATCTAGATAAATAAGGTATTCGCTCTCCTTTGCTCCTTAGTTATTCGTTGTTTTCATTTCGCAACTTTGAGGAGGAGAGTCATGGATGAAGCGTAAGACTGATACTTTAATTTTATATAAAACATCATAAACACTCTAAAGAGTAGTAGTTACTACATTCTCTAAAAATGGAAGTAATGAAAGGAGTGGGTATCAGAAGGTGATCAAAGGCTCTTAACGTTACCAGAGTGAACAATTTTTATATTAAAAAGTAATCCTCAATCGCAGCATTACATAAAAGTCCACGTCACGTGAGACAATAACGTTCTCGTATATAAATAGTACCAACAAAGTGCGCGGAGATTGAATTGAATGATTGGTCTCTGGAGGAAACAGGGCCGCCAGTTGATGCTGCATTTCAAGTACATATATACATACACACGAAAATACATACATACGGTTTATTATTCTTGCTCATCAATATTATTATAATATATATAATGAATAATAATATATTATAAACGTAGAAAGTTTGTGAGAATGGATGGTTGTTCCACTTCCACGCAAAAATTACTAAACGGATTTGGATAGAACTTCACGGTAATGTAGCTTATACATCAGACTGACACAAAGATTACAATTTAGGTAAAGAATTTGTATAATATGGCTATAACATAACAATAAGCTTAAACAGGCAAAGCCGCGGGTGGGTCGCTAGTGTAGTATATTACATGTACGGCTGAGATAAACGACTATTGTTTGCAAATCGTATAAAGTAAGCTTTATTGTTGTTTCAAAAGATTCTGTTGCTTTTAATAAATAGTATGGAAATTGCAATATGTTAATATGTTTATTTTGTAGACAGGAAACACAATATGCATCTTCCACGTATTATTGCCTCGGTTGATGGTTGAGTTCGTGGGTAGGGTACGGAGAGGGAACCTGGTATAAAAGTTTTTCGTTTCCACACGTTTTGAGATGTCGAAAGCTGATTGAAAAAAAATAAACATTAGCATGGTAGACAAGGGAAACACTCCATTCGAATTAACACACTTACGTTTTCCACTTTCCGCCGAATTCTGGAAGCATTGCGATTTCAGTACTCAGAGTGAAAAAATGAAAATATTCAATATTTCATTTCCTTTAGTGGCAATCGAACCCACAACCTGTCGAGTACTTGTGTGCCCCTGTGCCACAACAGACCTCAGTAATAATTATAAATATTGACTTATTTATTAAAGGAAAATTTTCTACATATATACATACATACATTACTCATTATTCGAATTCATTACGTTTTACACTCGTAATAATTAAATCATTGTCGGTCTTCCAAGCATTTGCTCTCGTTCTACGAATAAATATTTTAATGAGAAGTTTTTTTAATTACTTACATAATAAGCGGTCTTTTTATATTAGCCATGCCGGCGTAGTGGAGCTATGTTTGACAATATACGCGATGGTTGTGGGTTCAGTGCCCATTTGAGGAAACAATTAGCTAAATATATTCGAATTATTTTTATTTCCCCGTGGGTAGGTTTTGGTACGATAACACGTGGCGGTTTTCTCTGCCTGTTGCGATGCATATACCAGAAAGCGTGAAGCGAAAAAAACACATATCTTGGCTACAATGATTAAGTCAGTATCGGCCTTGCAAGCAAATACTCTAGTTCTTTGAACGAATTCTTTAGTAAATAGTATTTTTAATTACTCACGTAATAAGCGAAATTATAAAAGTTGCGTTCACTCGCGACTGTATGGGGATGTATGTATAGTTAATGTGATTATGTCGTTTGGATATACATTTATACATCATATCATTTTAAAATAGAGGAAATAAAGTTTTTTTTTTGACTAAATTTGATTTTTAGCTTCACTCTGTATTTCGCATAGAGCAAACTAGTATTAATTTCGTCGTCGTCGTTTTAAATCGTTAATATATTTCGTTCTCCGCTTTCCGCTCAATTTTCATGAAATTGCGTGCTCAACACTGCACTTTTGTCTTTTCACCCCTAATGATAATAAATAATTCCTGCAGAACTGACACAACTATCATGTTTTAGTAACTTGACAATTCAAACTTAACTCAAGTAGCGACTTAATTGAATAAAGTTTATTTTTAAACCTACATATTTATTAATATGGGCAGTGAAATATGGGCAAATACTTACCTACTAAGACAACATGACCAAAAATTATGTAATATTTACGTTATTACATATTTAAAATGAACATGTATATATATATATATATATATATATATATATATATATATATATATATATATATATATATATATATATATATATATATATATATATATATATATATATATATATATATATATATAGAAAAATATGTTATATATGAGGCCGTCGTGGAGCAGTGGAACAGCATCATTGTAAGCATGACAGCACTGGGACAGTAAGTCCAATTCCTACTCGGGAGAAATGGTTAAATTTAAATTATTTTCGTTTCTTCAATCTGGTAGTCAACAATACGATAAAAAGTGAAGAACGAATTGGTGCTTATGCTATACGAAAATCACCATTTTGTCTTAAGTCACTTGATTTAGTAAATATGCCTTTGTCCTTCCAGGTAGAACAGCGTGATGTCCCTGGAATCGATTGCGCCCACCTCGCCATGGACACAGAGGAGGGTGTCGAAGTGGTCTGGAACGAGGTTCAGTTCTCCGAAAGAAAAAATTTCAAGGCCCAAGAGGACAAAATACAAATGGTTTTCGACAATCTTACGCGCCTCGAGCACCCCAACATCGTCAAATTTCATCGATACTGGACGGATACGCATAACGATAAACCCCGAGTATGTTTTTTTTCACCTTTACGGCTTTTCATTTGATATGATAACCTGAGTACTGTATAGATATTCAATGTCGCTAAAGTAAGCAGAGAATAGAGTCACTAGGCTTATAGGCTCTGTTTACCTAACGTGTAAAGTCTTATGGGATAACTCCATTTTTATATGTACACATATACTCAGGTATATATATATATATATATATATATATATATATATATATATATATATATATAGAGGATATCTAACTTCCTTTAAATTTCCTTTTATTAGCTTAAATTAGAAATAAAACATTTGTTTCTTCTAGGGTTCTAAGATATTGTAAAGATTACAATATAAATTTTACTGAGCAGCTTGACGCTGTATCCCGCATATATATTGTAGAATAGGCTGAAGGAAACTAGTGTCAAGACACTTCTTCCTCCTCCTCGCCCTTCCTCCCTTTTCTTTCTAATTATTAAGACAGCGTGGTAAGTGGTGAAATTCAACGCCAAGCTTTTAATACCAGAGCGAGAAAATATAAAATAATATAATGACCGAGTATGAATTGAACATATAAAAGTTCAGATTACAGTACAAAATAATTGCCAATTTGAATTTACAAAAAAAAAATCTTTGTACTTCTTATATATTTATATTCGTTGTTTATATTTTCAGGTAATATTTATAACAGAGTACATGTCGTGCGGTTCACTGAAACAGTTCCTAAAACGTACCAAAAGAAACGTGAAACGGTTGCCCTTGCAGGCGTGGAAGAGATGGTGTACGCAAATCCTATCAGCGCTTAGGTAAGGCAATTAATATTATAAAGATGTTGTCTGTTTGGACTCTGGAACTAGTTGTTCTAATTAAAAATAATTATTATGTCTTTGCATATGAAATAGGCGTTTTGTCGTTCTGGTCATTTTACTCACAAATTTCTAACCTTGTGTAACTCACATATGTATTTGTGCTTCGTTACAATTACGATTAAGGCAGTCGTCTATTGTCTGCAATTGCAAACCATGATGGAGAAGCTAAGCTCTTAGCAATCGAGGCTGGTCAATCCCTCTACGACTCCGCTGCTTCACGACAACACTAGACCACACACTGAGCGACTGAGCGGCTAATTAGAAGATTCAATTGAAACGTCTAAGACATCCATCGTACTCACCGGACTTTGTTCCTACAAATTACCATTTTTTTCGAAATTTGGACTCCTTGCAAGGGGAAAAATTAAACGGTCCCCCCAGTTCAAACCGCCTTCAAAGATTTTTATTGGGAATCAACATGCGAATGGTTTTTTTAGTAAAGGGATCAATGAATATCCTGATGACACGAGATGGCAATGGTTCATATTTTCTCTAAATAAATATATTATAATAAAAATATTCTATTCTTTGTTCCTCTCAAGGTCACATTCACACAGGGACAGAGATCTTAGCCAAATTAACAGGCATACATGTATGTCCAAAGCGTTTCTCTAATTATTCTTTCAGTAACTTTTTGAGAATAAAACCAAGGATAGAAGCTTGTATAAAAGCATAGTATATACTTATATTTTAGAGACTGACACTTTTTGACTTTGATATGATATAAAGAGAATGAACCGAATCCAAATAGAGAGCGGAACAAAAAGTCAGGAAGAGAAATACCTATCTTCCTTGCACTTATTTAAAAAAATATTAGCTTAATATGCTATAACTATTAGCTATATATAAGCAAAGGTTTGCCATGAGAAATGAGGTCGGCGAACTCGGATAACTCTGTATTCTATCAAGATATTTTTATGCATTGAACGTACTGTCTTATTAATGTATTGTTGACACATCATCGCTCGGCTCTTTAATTTACTTTCATAATAATATGACATTGAAAAGCCATCTAGATTTGTCATAAACACATAATAGTCAAACATTATTATTTACCCAGTTATCTCCACGGCTGCGCACCACCCATAGTGCACGGGAACCTAACCTGCGATACGATCTTCATACAACACAACGGCCTCGTTAAAATAGGTTCAGTGGCGCCGGATGCCATACATCATCACGTGAAAACCTGCCGCGAGAATATGAGGAATATGCATCTCATTGCGCCGGAGTATGGATGTGAGTTAATGTTTTATAAGTATTTTAATGTTGAAAGTATAGACTATTTGTGAGCAGTTTTTTGGTAATTTGTTACAAAATGATATTTTTAAAATTTTGTGAAATTATAACGTTACTTACTTTGGAGACATCTAAATATAAATAATTTATCAATAAGTTAAGCATCGAACCGAACGAAAATACGACAATAGACAAAACGTCAAATCAACGATGATGATATTTTTGGGCTCTATGTCATTTAACGATTAAGAAAAAAAAATAAAGCACTTTTAATTAAATATATCTATAAAACAGTTCAATTAAACTATTCAAAAGAAATTGAAACAATAAAGTTTCTGAAACTGAGCGACCTTAGTCGCTCTAATTATGTAAAGTAAATTTTGCTTTTATTTGGCCAAAAGTGGGTTATGATATTATGAAGGCTCAATTTGCTAGAGATAATTGATGCCAAAATGTCTTTTATCATTATTTCCAAAGAAAATGTTCCTTTAAAATATTTTGTAAGTTTTACATATCTGGTTTTTGTTACGTTTTCATAAAAAGTTTTTTTACGAACTGTAATACTTTCTTTAACTTCCGCTCAATTTGCATATGCCATTTGTGAGTCTTTGATGATTTGTCTTACCAGATGAGAGAAATGAAAATAACTTCTTTATATTTAATTCAATTACTTATAATTTACATGAACTCCTTTACCTTTTGCCACCAGCATCCCAAATGGTAACACCAGCAATGGACATCTACTCCTTCGGTATGTGCGCGTTAGAGACTGCTGCGTTAGAAATACAAGGAAATGGCGACTCCGGTAGTCACGTCACAGAGGACCACATCGTGCGCACTGTAGAGTCTCTGGAGGAAACGAGGCAGAAGGACTTTATTTATAGGTAAGTTCTATATTTATTGGGGACGTTATGGATAAAAGTGTTTTTCGATAGTTTTTTTTTTTAGTGTTCGTAAATGTGATTTCAAATTCAACAACAAGAATTTGTACAACAAGACAACAAGAAGTTGTACGCACCGTAACTGCTTTAAATATATTTCTATAACATATTTCTAAAATATTTATTCGTATTTTTAAATATATCCTAAAAGGTTATTATTTTTTATATTTAAATATTTGCTCGATAAAATCGAAATTTTACTGTAAGAAAAAGTCGTCGTCTTCATAATAAATAAAATTTCCTAAGACATTTACCGAGAAGTTTAGTCAAAATGGATTTCATAAATTTACTTACTTATATTTTTAACGTTTTTAAAATGTTATTCTACACTTAGGAAAGAAAAATACTTATTATTAAGAAAACGTATAAAATTTGAACATAGTGGGATTTAAACCCGCGCCTCTTTGGAACTTGGACAGTTTCCATAGAGGCGTGGGTTCAAATCCCGCTATGTTTACGTTATTATACATTTTTTTTATAATAAATTGCATTATATTCTTTTTAGATTTAGGTAACAGGAGTTTTTGTTTAATGGAATACATACACTAAATATATTACAACATCATTAACATCATTCGTTTCAGATGTATAAACAAAGATCCAGCACTAAGGCCGACGGCTCGCGAGCTCCTCTTCCACCCGCTGTTATTCGAAGTTCACTCCCTCAAGCTATTAGCTGCGCACACGCTTGTTAATACTAGTGGTGAATAAATTTATATTTATACATTTATATATAATTGTGTCTCGTATATAGACGAGTACGCAGAGATAACGAAAGTGTCATGTATTTCGAATTCCCGAATACAATATGTTGAGTTTACCTAGAGCTAGTTAGAGCGAAATAACATTGAATAGTAAGGATTGAACCCCCAACCATTTCGTATGCAGTGAGGCGCTGTCGCAATATACCATAATGACGTCAAATAGGAAAATATATATTTTTTTTGTAGCTTGGAAACCTAGTGTTAGAACACATCATTCTTATACTACTCTATTAAAGCCTAATACAATATATATACATTTTTTCCCAAAAATGAAAAAGTGATACGGCTCATTCCGAAATCGGGTCCAAAACCTTTAGTAGTATTTTTGTAGCAAAGTTCCAGCAAACCTTTAGTAGTATTTTTGTAGTATTATGTGCTTACCTTATTGGAACCTGTGCTTAATTGCGTCACACGAAATACAGGTATGGATAAACATTGCAAATTTTAAAAAATCCTACGTTTAAACTGTTAAGGTATCTTGATTTTTTTTTAGGTATGGGCTTAAATTATTTTACCCTCTATGCTGTTCCCGTTAAAGGAACGCTGACACTTCCAACCTGTATGTGAAAATAACAATTAATGTAAATCTTTTCCAAGCCTTAATCAGCCGAATAAAAATTTACAATAATCGTGAATATAGTGATATAGTAGCCAGATAGCTCAGTTTTGTTTTGTATTGTCATGCAATATTTTTTTTACTTTACGGCTTAAAAGTAACCTAGTATCATATATAAATCTAGAATTATCTAGATTTATATATGATACTAGGTTATATTTAGAATGAATGAATTGAAAAACAATTTCATATTTTATTTTTATACACATAAAACTAAAAATACATTTTAATACCACCTCGTTTATGTATAAATATAAGTATGTATTTACGCTGTGAGGGTTGAGGGTTTCCGCCCTATAATTAAGGGAGCCTTAAAACGTTTAAAGTAAAAGGTCTCGCTTTTTAGAGCGTCATTTTTATATTTCTTTGCCATTTTAAACATTTATAATATGTGTGTCAAAGATTATTTTTGTAATTTTTATTTTACTTAGAGAATGTAAGTTACGTGTTTTTGTGATAAATGAATTATATTGTGTATATAATGTATATAGTAAATTTTTGTGATATAAACATTTTTTCATTATGAAATAAATAAAATATATTGTAAGCGTAAAATAATATAAAATAAATATAATAAATAACAAACAAAATATAAAAATAAATAAATCAGTTACACGCTGCATTGCGTGTTAAGTGGCAGAAGTCCATGCCGCACTATGCCTTGTGACGAAGAAATGGAAATATAATTTGAAGTAAATATTTCATGTCCTCGAGTGGGGATCGAACCCACAACCAGTCGGTTTTACAGTGCCCCTGCGCCACGACTGGCCTCTAAGACCAACAAAATATAAATATATAATATAGTTATATATATTTTTAAATATAACGTTAAAGAGAGCCAAATTCAAACTACTATTTTCCACGTCTAGTACCATTCTACACTTGATAGTATTTTTTTTAAATGTAAAAAATATATATCTCCATTTACAGCAAATATATCCGAAACGATAACGGACGAGGTGTGCGGCGCGCTCGCGTGGTGCGTGCGCAGCGGCGAGCGGCACGAGCTGTCCGCCAAGGACCTGCCGCACGCCGAGAAGCTGGAGAAGTTCGTGGAGGACGTCAAGTGAGTCGATGCTTTGGTGTCACGTTGAATGATGTCAACGATGCGAGACCAACTTTAAACTTTTACGTGCAGTCACACTGATCACCAAGTCGTCCAAATTTATCATATTTTCTACGCATAGTTTCTACGCATCAACCAGTGTCTACTTTTGGTTATCTAGAGATGCTTCTGAGCTTCACATTAAATTAAATAATTTATGTCATCGCAGAAGCCCACTTCACGTATGCTCTCTGTGTAATTATATAACCACATACGTGTGATTAGACACGAAAACATGTAATCACACATAAACACATATTATGATCACACATTCATGCCTGCTGACCACGTGTAATACTAAGCCCGCACTCGAGCACTATCCATATAATTATAGGGACTGAACCAGCGGTTAAGTCCATAAGGTTCAGGTACCTTGGATCCGTCATGCAGTGCATGCATGCGACTCTAGTGGCATCAATCACGATGTCGATGTCTATGTCTTAATCTTCTTTCAAATTTGAGTTATGAATCAGATTTTTTTTATATTGACATGTGCAGAAGCTTGAATATCGTACATTTTGAATATTTGAAATAATTAAAATTTCGCTTCCCAGATACGGCATCTACCCTCTGACCGCGTACGGAGCGACGCGGCGCGCCGCCTCCCCTTGCGAGCGCGCGCGCGCCGCCTCCGAGAGCGCGCCCGCCTCGCCCGAGCCGCACGCGCGCGACCTCGAGACGCGCCGCGTCGTCAACATGATGTGCAGCCTCAAGCCCGCGCCGCCGCCCGCGCCGCCCCCGCCGCCCGCGCCCGCGCCCGCGCCCGCCGCCTGCGACCTGCTGGTGAGTGTGCCGCCCTGGTACTAGCAGGCGCGCCCCGCCCGCGCCCGCGCCCGCGCCCGCCGCCTGCGACCTGCTGGTGAGTGTGCCGCCCTGGTACTAGCAGGCGCGCCCCGCCCGCGCCCGCGCCCGCGCCCGCCGCCTGCGACCTGCTGGTGAGTGTGCCGCCCTGGTACTTGCAGGCGCGCCCCGCCCGCGCCCGCGCCCGCGCCCGCCGCCTGCGACCTGCTGGTGAGTGTGCCGCCCTGGTACTTGCAGGCGCGCCCCGCCCGCGCCGCCCTCCCCCTTGGTCTTCATAGCCGCAGCCTAGCGGTGGGTTAGGTAAACCAGAAGATCACCGGTTGAGCGAATATGAGCATAGCTTTATTGATGATCATTGATAGCGATAGGCCTGTAAGCAGTTGTAGTTGGATCGGAACCGTCACCTTCCTTCGGTATCGTGTTCGGATGGATGAGAGCGCTCTTTCACGAGTCTGGGACTACACCGACGGAATATGCCCTTATTCCCTTATTCGTTGGGCATACCAACAATTTATTATTAAATTTTATTTATTACTTTGTCTAAGAATGATTAAAAGATAAAACAAAACATTTAGAACGATCAATATGTTCACACGAATCGCACGCAAGATATCTACCATTGTTTGTCCCCCGCAGATGACCATCCTGCTGCGCATGGACGACAAGATGAACCGCCAGCTGACGTGCGCCGTGACGCGCCGCGACTCCGCGCCCGCGCTCGCGGCCGAGCTCGTGCAGCTCGGGTTCATACACGAGGTGCGCGCGGAGTCATCCGCTTGCTTTCGCTTAGTCTGAGTTAATAAACAAAAATGTTACAGATTAATAAGATTATACTGCTAATTTTATTAATTTATTGCACTCTATATTATTGTATATTGTTCGTAAATAGAAATAGATAATTACTTATTATATTTCAGGCGGATCGCGAGAAAATCTGTCGTTTAATGGAAGAGTCATTGCGCAGCAGCTTCGGCGCGTCGCGCGCGCAGCACGTCGCCAGCTAGTGCGACCGCAACCGCAACCGCAGAGGACCGCAACCATTACCTTAGACACCAACAACCGCAACCGCGCGCTTAGCAACATAGTGGAGTATATAGTTGAAGTTATTGTGCAATGTTAAAATATTGTGCAACTATACTAAGTAGAATGAAATCGGCAAAGTGTTAAAACAACTTTGTTTTACATTGAGAATTGGTATAGAAATTGGAGACTGGAATATTGCACAATAATATTGACATATTACACGCCCACCTCAGTTACATTGAATGTGGTAACGGTCTTATAAAAGAGAGTTAAAATATTTTTGCAACGTGTCGATGTGTTAATACTAATTAATTATTTAAATATAATAGTTAACTTAGTTATCAAAGTTAGTTAGCGATTGATCGAAGCGGGTTCGAATCCGATGATACAATATTGTATGTAAATGTGTAATGACGTCAATTTGCATATATAGTGGAATGATTTGCGAGTTACGATAACGTTTCCAGTGGAGGTCGGACGTGCATTTTTTTTTAATTTTGGTTATTTTTTGGAGTGCTCTTTTTTGTTTGAATGTATATGTTTATATACGTAATATCAATGTAATGCCTTTTATTGTTTTCTTGGGTATTTTTTTATCAATGTTGTATAAATAAATGTGACCTCCACGGAAAATATTTGCTAGTCGAAAATGAATCTAAGCCTAAAACAACCTCTGCACGGTACCTAACTATTGTGGTTGCAAACGGAACCGAAACCTCAGCTGTTTCGTTGTTATAATTCCTTTTAAGGAGCTGGTTGCGAACATACATTGTTGTTTCTTGGCTTGTCAATTTCTTTTTTATGTATTTTTTCTATCATGTCACGCAATGTGTCCTACGTTCCAGGGAGTCTTAGGTAAGGACTTGATGAATCGCGGAACTTGACACTGCGCTTCTTTTCTTACCAGTGACAAAAGTTGTAAAGCATTCTTCCTCCCAAGTGGAAATTGAACCCACAACCATCGCGTTTAAATTGTTACACTGCGCCTCAACTCTTTTTAACCACTATTTATTGTCTTTTCTTAACTACTATTTCATATTATATTGTGTTAAACGTTGCGATTTCGGTTATATCGGTTTGTAACCACACAAATGGTTCCGACGTGCACTGGTTGCTGCGGACACCGAGGACGCTTTAGATTTTAGTAATTTGTATGAATGTGTATGTAAATGTAACAAATGATATTTAAATATAAAAAAACACATATTTAATTGTAATCTAACTAATAAATACATGTATAGTGAGGCTTCCTCTAGAGCTTTATGGATATGGTTATGTAAGTATACGGGAAATTGAACATACTCACTATTGTAATAAGGTTCAAATTTCGCTTTGTCGTTAGTTATTTTTATCGCTCTTTATTTCCTTCATTTCCACTCTCAAAGTAATTGAAATAGGTGCTTGTATTTCAGCCTAAAACTAGTTTTGCATTTAAATAGTATAGACGCATCCGTCTGTCACGGTACGACGTGTCGTTGTTTATGTCTTAGACGTTTCTTCTTCCTTAGGCACAGTGGACAGCGACCGACCGGACTAGTTGTCGACATACAAAACAATGCTTCTATATTTAATAAAAAAATATTCAGTACAATAATGACTGTTCGCCAAGTGGCCACTTCCCGCAAGTTCCTACCGCAGCCGCGCTCGCAGTGAGTGCCAAACGAGAGGCGCCAACTCGGGACGGGTTGTCGCGCTTTTGTTCAGAGAGCAGCTGTTTTGTTTTTAAATGACGTTTTACTCCGTTTTCAGTTTTAATACAAAGATGAACGAATTTATTGGTAGGTTTTTTGGGATCGATGACGGCGCGTAGTGTAGAGCAAACGAAAGACTGGCTAGTTGCGCGCCTCCCGCCCCCGCTCGCCTCTCGCGCCCGGCTTCTAACACCGGCTTGTACGTCGACTTGGCGCTTTAAATGTTTTTACTTTATTGGACTTATTTATTTTAGCTAACTTATTACTTTTTACCTATTTCTAATTATATTTTTAAATTTACGGTCCTTTTTTTGGTGTTAGAAGTCACCGACGTAACGTCTTTAATATATGTATATATGAAGTAGCGAAGCTCGTATTTTATATTACATTCAATATTTACATATACATTTTTGCCGTTTAAAATGCACTAGTGACGAAAGCGGAGAGCGGAGAGTGTCGCAGCGGCGCGTATTGTGTAGTGTGCAGGGAGCGCGGAGTGTATATAGCGCTTGTAGATATACAAACGTATTTAGGTATATTTGTACGAAACATCGGTACGCACCTGCGTCGTTACCACCGAGTTGTATACAACCGAGTAGCAACCAAACCTGGTTGCTGGCAACCAAACCTGGTTGCTGGCAACCATCTGCTACGTCGGTAACGGCGCAGGCGTTTCACATTATAATATGAAATGTATCGCGATTTGAACATATTCGAGTGTTTCGAGTGTTCCGTTGACTCGATTCTGCTTTAACTTATAAATTTATTTACTTATTTTATTTGAGTTGCGTTTCTTTTCACGGTTCGTTCTTAATTTATTTTTTTACATTTGTACGAAAGCAATCTACTAACTATTGCGAGGCATTTTAGTGAGTAGAAACGTTAGTCACAGGTTATATAGATAGGTATCTAGGTGGACCACTGAAATATCTAGGGTCTATTATTAAAAAAAAATACATTTAGTCAACGTTAAAAATCTAGACTTTGCTTCTAGCGATCTTGAGTCCATAATAATAAATATATAGACTATACATACTATACGGTACAATAATTTGACTGGCGGTCAATAAAGTCGTATTTGATGTAAAAAAAAGTATAAATGTATGAAATTCAGATACGACTTTCTACATTGGATGGTCGATTTTTTAAATTTTAAGCGAATTTTTTACACTAAAATTACCTTGAAACGTACCTGTTTGCGACAAATCAATATTATTTTTTGTCTGTAATATCGCTATATTCTACAATTATTAATAACTTTTATGAATTTTGAAAAAATAAGATATTCCTAATAGCTACGGATCGTTTATTGCAATATACGAGTACTTGTTTAATACCTCTTCCTGCCTTTTTTATGTTTTTATTTTATTTGTGAAATAAAATGTAATTTGTTTTTATTGTTGCGAATGAACACACATGTTGTTATCGCCTGTATATATATATATCCGAGCTTGTTATCCAAAGAGGAATGTGTTCATTTATGAAAATTGTCTTTTTATTTTTTGATTTGTTTTATATTTAATATATGCATTTCCACTTTCTGTCCGCTAACACCTGTAATGCTAGACATATAACGTATCATATACTAACGAACACACATACATACATGTATTATATTATATATACTGTGCTCAAACAAACGGACGGATCGAGTGATGTTTGCATATTTATTTAATGAAAATGTCAATAAAGTGGTATTTTAAACGGCCTTAAATAGTTTTACTTTATTCCCTCTATATTTTATGGTGTATCTATTATCTTCATAATGTTTTCAGATTAAATAAATAACTTAAACATCATAGCAATATTACATATTGTATGATGATCTATGTTTCATGTTCATTGGACCAAAGCTAACCTTCGTTCCCCAAAACTCTCATTTTTAGAGACATTGCGTGTTGAGTGGCGGAATTCAACGCCGAACTTTGTTTTAGCACCCAAACAGCGAAAAAAAAAATAAATGCGCTTACAGTCAGACGGTTTGCCATATTAAAATTTCATTTATTTATAGTGCGTTTGGTATAAAGGTTGCCAATAAATAAAAAAATATATTTAAAAAAATTTATTCAGATCTTACCAAACATCACTGTATAAAAATGTATGACGAAGCTGCTAACATTTCTCCATTTAAAGTACATTATTTAGCAGTCAATTATAATCACAACCCTTTAATTACTAAATTTGTTGCAATATAAGAAGTATTTTAATTTATATTTGTAAATAATTCATTACTTTTGCTAGAAAAGAATAGAGATTCGCTATGATATAACAATAGTTAATATTTACCTAATAGTTAGTGTTGTTCATTTTACTAATTAGCTTAGAGATAACGTAAAAATAATCTTTTCTACATATATCATACATTATTGGCTGATAAACATTCTATATTCAGTATCTTATAAATAAATCATAATATAAAAATATATATACATATATTATGAAAATATTAGTTGGCTACCTACACTGTCAGTTAAAACAAGCGCGAGTCCGGTTCGCCCACCGAGGGTTCCGTCCAAAAATTTGAGATCTCGATTTTTTTCTGAAATTAATGTTTAGCATAGCCAGAGCCCTTTCAGCTGATACCTCACTAAAGGCTTTAATATCAAATTTTGTCCACCTTTCAAGTTTATTATTTTTTAGGATTAAACCATTTACATAGTAGTATATAGTTCATTAGCTTCACGTGCGGGATACCCGCTTGTTTTTTTACAGTATTTAGTAAAAATTACGATTTAAAATAGTTCAAGTTAGTCACAACAATTACTTTTTAAAACAAAAAAATAACATATGTGTTACTTGGTACTTTGTAAAGGAAAAAATTAAGACAAATTAAAATAGGTAATATGAAATTATGAATACTTTAAAATAGATTATTCTAGTATTTTTATAAATTGTCTAACTTAAACGGATATGGCAGCGTAACAGATTGTGATGCCGCCTCCTTTTCCTCCTGCTCCGGCATATAATAGTGTAACTCATACGCTGGTGACAGATCAACATTGATATTTCCACAGTTAGGGTCACACAGTGGCTTTTGTGGAGGTTTTGGTTTGATATCATTATAGAAACCTCGCATGAACGCTCTCGACGAGGCAACATCTCCGTGAATCATGTCTCGATGAATAACGCTATTATTAAACAAAACTGGATAGTCGGTTTTGAATCTGTCAGTGTCTTGATTGAAGTTATCGACAAATCTCTGTAGAACATCTTTCCGGAACTGCGAGTCGTAATCAAGCGCTTCATCTGCCGCCGTTGTAGGCTTCTCGGTTTCGTAAGTAACTTCTGTTTTAGTAACACCCTGTATAGGGACTTCAGTATATGGAATAAAATCTAAATTTCTTTCATATTCATTATTTTTGGCCGCAATATTTATAAAGTCCTTATAATGTCTTATGACATACGCATCCCTGTCTAAAGCTCCATCTTCAGTACGCAAAGTGAAGCCTGTTCGCGTCGTGAGAGGAGATTGTGTTAGATATAAGTTACTGTCGAAAGGCTTGGAAGTAACACCATTATTATTTAATTTTAAAGTATTTTGTATACTATAGTGTATGGAATTTTTATCGGGTATAGTGGGTTTTACTGTAGATATAATGTTCTTTGGCGACTCAGTATCTGTAAATGAATTAACTTTGTGTTTGAAATCATTATCATAATCATTAAAGTTCACTTTTTGAGTTGTTAATGGTGGGAAGTACTGTATTGTAGCTATTCTGCCGGGTGGATTGGTAAGAGGGGGCTTAGTGATTGCCCAGGTGAACTTTGGTAGTATATGAGGAGTCGTGTGTGTTGTTGTCTTCTTTGAAGTTGAGAATTTTTTTATGTCTATTTTAGCCATATTTAAATAATCAGTGTCATCTTCATCAGTATCATAATATTCAGGAAGTTGGAAAAACTTCTTGTATTTTCGAGAAGTATCTGGGCCTTTGTTATTTTTTTGTGATGTTGATGACACAGGTGGTGTGAAACCTAAGGGTTCTTTAGATGAACTCAGCACTGGGCTTGTTAGTTCTGGGAGTAACGTAGTAGATTGCTCATCTTTATTTGTATTTTCAACTGAATTACTATTTTCTTCATAATCAACGTATACAACGTTGCCATATGAATCTGTCTTCTTTTTTTTAGATTTCCTCTTTTCAGCCATTTTCTGTAATCTTTCTCTGAGGTCTGGTATATCATTTTTACTATCACGTTCTGATAAATTGTTCAGTTCGGTCTCTGTCTTGTTTTTCAATACTTGAGTGAAAGGTTTAGAAGAATTCGACGGCTTGAACACTATTCCTAAAGAACTTAAACTTTCATTTCTCCAGCTGTTGTCATCAGGATCTCTAACAAATTGCTTAGGAGGTAGAACTTCAATTTTCTTTAATGGTTTATAATTAGGACTGACTGTATATAAAGGAGAATTCTTGGACTTTTCTCCGCTAAGGGGCTTAACATTTACCTTTTCAGTCGTGGAGTTACGTTCTTCGGTTGCCTCTTGTTCTTTTATGTTCGCAACACTTAAATCTATCTGTTTTATATTGTCTTCTATAATTTTTTCTTTTAGTAGCTCTTCCTTAATAATGTCTTCATTCTGAAAATAAAAAAATCCAATTCTTAATTGTTTTTTATACTACTTTAATTACTTTATCAATTTCATGAAAGTTACATTAGCTTCTTCCAAAAAAGATCAGCAGCACAAAAACACATAATAAAAGTTCTAAAATGGTTTTAGAACTTTTATTATAACGAACGAAGTGTGACTGTAAAATCGACTGGTTGTGGGTTCGATCCCCACTGGAGAAGATGAAATATTTACTTAAACTTATATTTCCATTTCTTCGCTCTGGTGTCGAGGCTAGGTAGGCGCGGTGTTGAAATCTGCCACTCAACACGCACTGCCTCCAGAATTCGGCAGAAAGTGGGGAACGGAGTGTCTTAACACTAGGTTCCCTCTGCCTACTGGTTTTAAATATTACAGAATGAAATCAGTCCATTTCTAACCGTTTGACTTTGTGGTTCTATTTTGCCACCATTTTTATCTTCTGGGATGTCTGTTTCAGTATCGAACATTGCACGTAAATTTTCTTTGGGATTTATATTAAGTTCAAATATTTCTTTGGGACGTAATTGTCCGCTCAGAGTTGTTTTACCTGATAAGTCTAAATACCCAGCTCTCATTGATTCTATGGTATCCCACTTAGTTGTATCAATTTCTCCCTTTATCGTATTATCCTTATTGTAGATTATTTGCTTGGGTGTGGATGTCAACAAGTCATTTTTTAATTTATCAAGTGAGGATATACCTGACGTTACAACATCGTTTAAAGAAACACTAAACGCTTTAGTTTCTGCTTTAAGCATCTCCTCAATTTTATTAGTTACAGTAACTTCGTCGAATATAGTTGATGATCGTTTTCGGTCGATTGTCGTGTATTTTTTCCATTGAGGTAATTCTGAAGTAATCTCTTCAGGCTCCGCTGTTTTATATATAATTTTTGAATAATTCTCGAATGTCGGCTGACCATTTACATCTATAGTTCTTTCCGACGTTGGATTCGTTAATAAGAACTCTGTGATAGACGCAGTCCCAAAACCAGATTTATCTGAGAAATTCTCTGTACTAATAGCTATCGAATCAACTTCTCGATCTCCTATACTCTGTGTGGTTGTTGTAAGAAGCCTTTCAGTCGAGATATTATCTAGAGGACTTTGTAGAGAATTAACATTTGATCTATCATCATCTCCATATTTATTTTTATCTATCTTATAACTTTTACTAAGATTGTTTTCTGATAAATTCTCTTCTACATCGCTATTTGATACATTCGTAACAACAACTTCGGCAAGAGAGGATTCTTCATTAACGAGATCTTGATCTCTAGTGCTGCGATGTAGCGTAAAAGCGGCTGGTGTGTCAATACAAGACAGCACAACGATCAAGCCTAATACGAATAACCTGCAATAGAAATGGCAACGTTAATATAATAGCAATTACATTAGTCCTATCTAAACGGGATGATTGCTCAAAATGCATTGATTTCCATCATTGCTTGTTGCTCAATCTTTGACTCAACTTGAAGTTGTATGTAACCACGCACGACTCGTAAAGTATGTATGTACGAGTATTAGGTAGTAATGATCTTGTTCGGTCACGCACTACTGACTGACCAATTGCACCGTGTTATATTTAGAAAGATTATGAATTTAAATTTTTTATAAAATAGTAACTAGAATATTTGATTTTTTTGTGGCCGAAGACAGATGGTGTGGGTTCGAATTCCCCGCTTGGGGATATATTTGTAATATATGTAATAATTTTTATTTCATGTTCACCTCTAAATGACTAAAAAAAAAATAAAATGAGTTTGTCTAATCTCAATAATATAATATATAAGCTTAATAAAAAATAGGTGTCACGTGACCTGGCAGATGTGAAACATCGGGTTCGTACAAGTATAATATACGTAAGTATGTATAAAAGACAAGATTATCACAGAAACTGATTGAGTTAGGAATAAACTAATGTATTATTACAAATTTTTTTACAGAAAATGGTGATGTATTTAATAAACATTTACCTGTTTACATTTAATATTAAAATTCGATATTAATTTCAAGTTGCTATACTAGAGTATAGCGTACAACGATCCCTGCACTTATACCTGCGCCTGTAGATGCTTCACATCAACAAAAGTAGGAAAAGGTAAAAAATATCAATACTTTATTACTGTATGAGTAGGTAGATCCCCCAAGTAGTCTCATAACTAGCTACCTATTTATTAAAAGGTGTTTTTTTTTCAGCTTCATGCTGTATCCCGCACTCAGCAGGGTAGACAGAGCGAACCTAGTTTTAAGACACTCTGTTCCCACTTCCACAGAACAAACTCAACTCAACGCCGCACTTAGCCTCGCCACCAGAGCGAAGAAATGGAAATATAAATTTAAATAAATATTTCATCCCCTCGAGTGGGGATCGAACCCACAACCAGTCGGTTTTACTGTCACACTTCGTGCCGCTGCGCCTTGACTGGTTTTAAGGTTGATTATAAGGTAACCTTAGTAATAAATAAATAACGGTATATTTATAAGTATATCTTTAAAATATTCTTAAAAGACGCACATTTTTAAATCCTTTTCAATTTTTTTTATACAATTATTACGATAATCTTATAAAAATAAATAAAGAAATCTTCGCGCATCACAGAAAATATGTGATGTAGGTAACAAAGGATATTTTTAATAGATATCATTTTACAGCGGAAACGGATGGAAACTTCAGTTGCCTTTAGTGTTTCTTATTAATATCATGTGGTACAGTTATTTAATTAAACAGTAGGTGTACACGGTTGTTGTAAGTTCGATTCCAGCTCGAGCAAATATTTCAAATTTTAATGCTATGCCCATTTATAAAGCCGTCGTGACGTCTGTCCGTGACTGGCCGTCGGGGCACAATCGTGCGACTGTAAAAGCGACGATTGTGGGTTCAATTCCCACTCAGGCAAATGAAATATTTAATATTTAATATTTTCATTTCCTCACTCTATTAACGAGGCCAAGCACGACGTTGAATTCTACCATTCAACACGCAAGTGGCTGAAGAATTCAGCGGAAAGTGGGGAACGGAAATGTCTTAATTGGTACGGAGTACGAAGCCTTGTGCGGGATTCAGTGTGAAGCTAAAAAAATAAGTATCGAGGCCATCGTAACGCAATGGATGAGCGTCTGACTGTAAGCTGTTCTGTTACCACTCGGGAGGATTGATTATTTTCAATTTCTCACTTTGGTAATATGAACCACGATGAATTTATAAGGAATGGCGAATGGAAATATTCGCATATTAGGTTATCTAAGGTCGGAAACTGTAAATGAAAAGTAAGTAATGTTCTAATCACTTGATAAATATTAAATAAGAACTGATCAGATTCTTCATAGTATGGTATGTCAATATAATAGTCGTTAAAAAAATTGCCACATAGCTACCCTGCTGAAAGACACAGGCCATTCGCCACTTCTCGCCCTATATTCGAGACATTGCATCGAGTGGCGGAACTCAACGATGGGAAACAAATATGAACATGATGAGTCTGAGATGATTACTTTACTTATAACAATAAACCTATTGTCCTCAGTTGTTATAACTCAACATCGGACGATGAGTTAATCACAAACGCTATACAAACAGTACTTACATGTTTTTTATTATAACAGAGCAAATCGATAATATTAACATAGATACTATAAAAACTTGCTAATATATGAAAGTAGCTTCACGCCTTTTTCGCTACATACAAGAGTAGTGTGGGATACATTGTGAAACTTAATCAATTCTCCCAGTGATCCCTCCCATCAAATCCACGACTGTTGCCTTTACGGTCAGAGGATGTTTTACTGCGCTACGACGACGGCCTAAAATAGTACGGCGGCGTAAGTAAGGAATAGAAGCTTTCTAAAAGCAGTAGCTTTTACCAAGAAATATGAATAGTGAGGGTCATGCCCAAATATTGGTTTTAAATATAATAGTCAAGAATTATATACGTGAGGCCAGTGGTGGCGTAGGGGGGGGCAAAGTGTGACTGTAAAAACGACTGTTTGGACTTCGATCCCCGCTCGAGGAGATGAAATATTTACCTCAATTTATATTTTTTCATTTCTTCGCTCTAGTGTCGAAGACAAGCGCGGCGTTGAGTTCTGCGACTCAACACGCAATGCCTCCAGAATTCGGCAGAAAGTGGGGAACGCAGAGTCTTAACACTAGGTTTACTTTGCCTACCCTGCTGTGTGTGAGTTACAGCGTGAAGCTGATATTTTTTAGTCAAGACTTGAATTCCAATGAAATGATAATTCTTAACACTTCAAATTACGAATACAAAAAGGGGAAAAGCTTGTTTATTTAAATAATAATAGCTAAATATTCTCATTTATATTATAATTTTGGGAATTCTTTTCTGAGACCGTCGTGGCGCAGCGGAACAAAATCTGACTGGGAATACGTCGGTTGTGGATTCGATTTCCCCTGGGTGAAATGAAAAAATAATTTCCGCGCTTTGGTAACAAGACAAAACGTGGCATTGAATTCCGCCACTCACCACGCAATGTCTCAAAAACTGTGCCGTGAATGGGCAACGTGTGTCAACACTAGGTCTCCCCTACTTTACGCAGCATTAGGCGTGAAACTACAAGAAAAAAATCATGATAGCGTTAGTGATGAGTGAAGACGAACATTTTAAGAGATGAAGCCAAATGTTGCTTCTTAAAAGAAACTAAAAATTTACATAATTTTGTTGTAGTAGCTACTTTAGCATTTATATTTGAGAACCTAACCTAATCTACTTGGCCGCAAAAAATATCGTGTTTCTATGTATTATATAGAGACCACCGTGGCGCGGTGGCGCAGTGGCGCAGTGGCAATATCAATGTCGTGTCAATGAATGCGATTAAAAATCCGAGACAAAATCGAGGGAGCGATAAGTTTGTCAACTTTTATGGCATCCGTACCAATTTCAGGATTACATAAATTGTAATCCTGAAATTGGTATGGACGCACACAGTCGGTTTTAGAACTTCAAAAACTTTAATTTAAACCCGAACAAAGACATCTTCTCTCCAACTCTCCCACTTCTAACTCTACATGACAAAATGATTTGACGTTAAAAAAAAACCTTGTTATGAAATACATCACTTCAGGAACACTTTTACAACAACCTAGACAATTGAAGCGTTCTAGAAAACAATATCGAAATCGTATTTTATAATTTAATAAATGCATCCTGCCTCGTATCATACCTTACATACGAGTACTTAGTGAAGCAAGACAATTGTTTAATTAGGGACTCATGTTTTTATATTATCAGCTTCACACTGTATTCCGCAAACAGAGTAGGCAGAGGGAACTTAGTGTTAAGTCACTCCGTTCCCCACTCTCCGCTAAATTCTGGAGGAATTGCGTGTCGAGTGGCAGAACTGAACGCCGAGCTTTGCCTCCACCAAGTACGTGTGGTAGAGTCACGTCGCCAGCAATGGCAACGCGCATGGGCAGACTCGACCGGATCATTACCACACCCGGCATTTAAAACCGGCGTGAAGTAGTGGCTTTATGCCACTGCGTTTCGCATCAGGTAATGCCGGGCCCCGGCGCCCAGTCCACCTTAAAAGCCGGCAACGCATCTGTAGCTCCTCTGGTGTTGCACGGGGCCGTGGGCGGCGGTAATCACTTACCATCAGGTGACCGGAACGCTCGTTTGCCGTGTCTCTTCCATAAAAAGAAAAGAACGGATAATCGTGGCAATCGAATCCACAACTTGTCGCGTTTACTAAAACTAGTAATAGACGATTGGCGCCGTCTATTACTAGTTTTATTATAATTATAAAAATGCTAAATCGTTATTAAATCATCATTTTTCATTTTCACCTAACTTCTAATCGAGCGAGTATTTCAGACGAGTTTGTTACATACGAGTACACTGTATGTTAGTATTTTGTAATTAATGAAGTGAATAGTATTAATACCTACTTATATTTAAATATCTAACATCAATGCTGTACGTAGCCATATTTGAACCTGCTTGTCTTGAAATTTGCCACTACGATAATTTTTTCATGAATAATTAGGTATTTTTATCTGCGGCTTGACCGAGGTTGTCACATAAAAATAAGTAAGTATGTACGTATACGACACAAGCCACAGCCTAAGTGCGGGAGGTACTTCTGACCGCAGGTGCAATGGATAGCCTTCCTTGATAAAGGAATTGACCAAAGAATTTTACAATTCAAACCAGTAGTTCCTGAGATTAGCGCGATCAACCAACTAAATTCATCAGCTTTATAATATTAGCATCTACTTATATATAGATAGAATGTAGCACATTTTGAAGACTGCACGCAAATATTAATAAAAATTAATTAATCCACTTTTTGAATTTCACGATTCTGAAACATTAACCTTTGCTTAGGAAACAAATGAGTGTTGGCACTGTAATGAAATATATCTTATTTCTTTACAACACGAGTAAATCCCATTAAGAGTTGAGACACTATTTGGTGATGCCTGGACTGACGATTGTGAGCTTAATTCCCATTCCAATAATTTTTATACTCTTAACACAAAATTCCGTTCATCAACCAAAAAAAATTATAAAAAAATCTAAATTTAAACAAAAACATAATTCATATAAATAAACAAAATTCAAATAAACAAGCCGTAACCCAAAGTGTAACGGCCTACTTATTCACCTGAAAGTGTTACACAGTGACATCTTGGTTGCGTCACTATCACAGACTGTATCACATGGCAGTGGCGATCACGCGCGCTCGCGGCAGTGCCCGATAGATCACTGATCACCGATACACTATACTATACAATACTATTCTACAGAACAGAACAATCGATGTAATACAATCGATAATACTTGTTGTGGCCCGCTATTGTGCTTGTTTTAATATACGATATATAGATATGTTTTTCATCTCTCTCCTCTCCCTTATAACAAGATATGCTCAAACTAGTGTTGAGACACTCCGTTCTATAATTTTCTACAATTTTTATGACATTGCGTGTGGGTTAACTTTAAGCCTGAAGCATAAATATATACGAAATTTTAATATGATTTATCGTGTATCTAATAATCAGTAACGAAACAACGGTGACGTATTTGCACTTTTTGAAATATAGCAGGAGACGTAATCAAAGTTTGTGAATAGTTTTTCCGCATACATATAGGACTTATTTAATTTTAAAAATACAATCATGTCGTTGTCGTACCAAATTAGGGTAGTGTAATTGGCTAAAGCGCTTTGGTGCCTTCCAATAGACACAGGCTCGAGTCTCCCTTTTTAATTTTTTTCCTGCGTATTCTTAATATTTTCATTTTATTAATGTGTTAATAATACATTAAAATATTATGTTGCAATAAAAAAATGTTTCTGAAAGTGATTTTCGAATTTATTTTAAAAACAAGTTTGTACAAGTACACAAGAGCGGAGTACTGAACTCCGTGCATTAAGTCAAATAAACCTAAAATTTAATAAATATATAATATTCATGATAATTACTCACAGTACGTTTCATATGAGGTCGAAGACGTCGTGGCGTGTGCCGTCTCACTAGAACCGCAATGGTTATGGGTTCGATCTCCACTCAGAGAAATAATGATATTTATATTATTTCCATTTCCCCAATCTGATAGACAAAGTACGACGTTGATTTCCCTCACTCAGCTCGCAATATCTCAAAAATTGGCCTGAAAAGTAGAGAACGGAATCTCTTAGCACTAGGTTAAACCTAACTGCTCTGCTGTGCGAAATTATTCGTGAATGTATAGCTATATTGGAGAATTTTTAAATAATTTTAATTAAATTAACATTTACCAAAATTTATTTATAATCAAAATAATGTTTAATGAAAAATTAAGATAACATCTTTAATTAAAGTCAAAAAAATATAACTTTATAATTTTTTCAAGGTTATTTAGCGAACTTATAAATAAAAATACATTCATTTTTAATAATCGTTGATTGTATTAAAAAAATATATTGAAATTAAATAAACAACATAAAACAAAGTAGTTTTTTTTAATAACGTGGCTTTGAACGTCGGCCTTCCCCCTTTGATTTCCATCCGAAGTAACATCCGATAAGAGTTCTAGTATAATTGGAAATAGGAACCATCGATTAAACAAAATTATTCAAAACATTAATGTTTATAAAGCGTAATTATTATTAATTAATTATAATTACACACGCATCTCTCGCAACGTGGAAGCAGAATATTTAGCTTCAGCTATGATAAACTCTTATAACTTTATTCAATACAATTAAAAGAACATGATGACACAGTTGGACATTAAATATTCAAGCAGCTAGTGAGTTTGGTTATCTTACTAAAAGTCGCTCCCGCAGTATTACAAAAATAATTTAATTAGCAAAACTTTGTCCTTTTAAAGTTAAATTTAAGATAGCTCATAAGGCGATATACCTTATCGTTTGTCATTACACTGTGGAAAGAGTAGACGTGACTATTGTTTAACGGTGGTCTGTATAACGATACGTCGCCATTCTTCACGAAGACTGCCCGCCTGGTAAGCTCGTAAACAGGTCTATTAAGAGCAGCCATCGCCTGATCGGTTCATCGCAATGAAGTCTTACGCCGTACGGCCCACATGAATTATATTATTTTATTACTTTAGAAGTAATAAAATAATTTAATTCATGTGGGACTAGACTAAACAATTAATAATTGTCATTAATATTTATTTTTTTTACTGCAAATACAATGACATTCACACATGTGAATACGTTTTCACATAAAAAAACTTCTCTAAAATCTTGTTTCCATAAATATGCTAAAAAATTATGACATGTGTAATGAAACATTCACAAAGTGTGACTGTAAAATAGACTACTTGTGGGTTAAAATATATTTTTAATTCAGTAATTATATTAAACTTTAATTAAAGCATCACTTATATATCAACAACACATAAATAAAAAAATATATTTTTAAACGATACCAAAATGTCAATGTCAATAATTCAAATATCCGAATACCGTTGATAAATTTCAAATTTAAAACAAAGCTTTTAGCTAACGCTTATTATAGTAGCTACTTATTTAGAATTACAGTAAAATATTTATATTATATTTTCTAAAACGAGAAACAACGTCGTTTATTTTATAACAAAGTAATGATGGCAGAGTTCAAAACGCCTGTCAAACTCAATAAAGCAGTGGAAAACGGGGAAACGATAACTATACCGCCTTCACCATTTTTAAATAGACTTGGATATGGCACAGGTATTGTTTTATTGTTAAATTTCCAACAAATAAAAAAATAGATGCTAACATAAGTTATTTATATATTTTTAAAATGGTCTTTATTTAGGTGTATCAGTAATGCAACTAGTAAGATCGCCAAAAGCCGGAGAAATTCGTTCTCCGTGGGCCTTAAAAATGTTGAACAAACGAGTAAAACCTAACAGAGTGTATACAGACAGACTGCAAGCGGAAGCGGAACTTCTTAAAAAGATGTCTCATCCAAATATAGTGGGGTTTAGAGCATTTAGTAAGGGGAAAATATTGTACTTGGGTATGGAAGCCTGTGACTTGTCTTTGGGAGATATGATTGAAAACAGGGCTGAGGATAGTTGTGAGCCCTTCACTGAGAGACAAATTTTAAAGGTAAGTTATTTCATTTAAAAATTTAATATATGCCATGACCATTAGAGTGCAGCAGAACAGCATCTGATTGTAAATTTAATAATTATGGGTTCAATAGCCACTTGGAGAAATGATTATTTTTGTTTCTCTAGTTTATATTTTTGAGAGAGTACTATTAGTTATAATTGATGCAGCCCGTTCAACATCATGCTGGACTGTTAATGCATAAAGGAAATGTTTCAATTGAGGAGTGTTTTCCTAAAGAGCCATGAATTCTGTCCAAAAATCACAATGTTTATTTTTCTTAAGATATTATTATATTTATCACATATTTTTAAGGCCCGTCATAGCGCTGGGGTACAAAGTTTGACTGTAAAACTGACATCACAATGTTTATTTTTCTTAAGATATATTTTTTATATATTTTTAAGGCACTGGGGCACAAAGTTTGACTGTAAAACCAACTGGTTGTGGGTTTGATCCCCACTCTAGGAAATGAAATAATTATTTAAATTTATATTTCTATTTGTTTGCTCTGGTGTCGAGGGCTGCGACATTGAGTTCTGCTACTCAACACATTTTAACAAACTCAATATTAATTTAATAATTTTTCAATTGTTTCAGGTAGCTTTAGACATAGGACAAGCTTTAGATTATTTGCATACTAAAATCCAAATTCTACATGGAGATATCAAATCCTACAATATTTTAGTGAATGGTGATTTCGTAATTTGCAAGTTATGTGACTTTGGAGTGACCTTGCCTTTAGATGAGAATGGTGTCTTTGATAAACAGATGCATAGGACTAAAGTGTATTATGGTATTGTATATTTTACGAGTTATTAACTTTTTCCTGACCTGGATATAGAGGTCATTAGTTATGCAGGGGCACTTCATGTGAATGCAAAAGTGATAAGTGGTGGGTTTGACACCCACTCAATATTTAATATTGTTATTTTGGAAGAGTCCATCTAGAGGCAATGGCTAAAGAATTCAACTGAAAGTGGGCAACAGAAGTATCTTAATGGGAATTTAGTCATAGTACTAGGTTTGCTCTGTGCATGATACAGTGTAAAGCTAAAAAAATGCTTTTACCTGTGACTTATATCACACTTTTAAAAATTGCTTAAAAAAATCTCAAACCTCAAAAAATATACATTTGCAGGCACAGAGGCTTGGAGTGCCCCAGAGGTGATTCATGGTGGTCAAATAACAAACAAAACTGACATATGGCCTCTGGGACTAACATTCTGGGAGATGATGGCATTGATGCCACCGCACTCATTAGATGAGACGCTGGATGAAAGTGTGGAACAGAGTTGGGATGAAGATATGTTTAGAGACAAATATGGTATTAGTTTTTACTTTTTGTAATGTTTACTAGTATTTTTATTATTTTTGTTTGAACAAACACAATTCTTTTTTAAATAATTGGGTTTTCAGAATGCTTTTTTCATTGGATAGTTCATAGATATACTCTTAAGGTAGTCTCATACATATTTTTTGGTAATTATATCCATAATATTTGGAAATATATTTATTCTTTAGTTAATATTGCATTTTTTATTTAATTTTTATGTAATGGTAATTTGCAATCTTTTGAGAAACACCTTAATAACTTGTTTTATCTATACATTTGTCAAATTTAGTTTAACATTTGTCTTTTTCATATAATATACTACATAATTTATAGGTATTAAAAAAAATGTATGAGCTATTTTTTATTATACACTGAATTTGTTAAACACCTTAAGCTTTCCAACTTAAGCTTTTAATCTTAACTTTCATAAGAAGTCTAAAGAGAAGTTCAAACATAACTGTTTCGTCACAGGTACTCGGCCACCATTACCAGCGACCAGCAGCCTGCAACACTCCACTTCGCTCTCCCTGTACGCCGCATGCACGGAGACCCTCCCTGAGAGGAGACCAGACGCGGCGCTCATCGCCGCCGCCGCGAGGGAATGTCTGAGTTGAAGGCCGTCTATAGGTTACTCATTTCGATAACGAGTAAAAACATGTTAAAATATTTAAAGATCTTTAACTACTAACAACTTAAATAAATGTAACAGGTGTATAAGAATTTTGACGAAGCATGATGAAAACGTATAGCTTATAGGTCGGAGCACTTAGACCGTGTCCAAGAGGCGAGGGTTCAAATCCTAATTAATTTTTTTCCTGCTTCGTAAATAAATATTTTTATTAATAAATAAATAAATGTGGAATAATACTTTTAAAGTGTAAAGAATATTTGTCACTTATAGTCGCGCTGATACTTCAAGAAGAGATTACACAAAACTCTTTATTACATATTATTGTGAAATTGTTTGACACGTTTTTTTATATAGATAACTTCTTTTAAAAAATGTGCAGGCCATATATATATAGCGATTCAAACTACAGGCACTTATTATTTATGCAATATTTTAATTAGAACGCTATGTATAGCTAGTTAAAAATAATTGTTAATTTTATTATGTAAGAGTATTTTAATTAAACTTTATAAAAAATAATTGTTTCTTTTTTTCAATATAACTACCAAACTGCGAATTTGTTTTTTAACTTCTCACTAGAATCCGTATATAGACCGTGATTGGACGAGGACGCCTTGTGTTGACAGACTGTTTTTCACGCGCCCCCTAGATTTCTTTTCATAATGAGGAATCGAACCCACAACTCGCGTTTACAATCATACGCTCGTGTCCCTGCGCCAAAACGTTTTGCCGTGTGATCCCGGCCTAGAATATGATCATCCTGGTACTGGTGGTGTCGTAAGAGGCGACTAAAGTACGTGTGGTAAAGGCCGTCTTAAAGGCCGGCAACGCACCTGTAGCTCCTCTGGGGCTGCACGGGGTCGTGGGCGGCGGTAATCACTTACCATCAGGTGGCCCACACGCTCGTTTGCAGCGTCTTTTCCATAAAAAAAAAACGAACTTTTTAAATTAAACTTCAAAATCTAAATTTGTCTTAATATTCCAAAGACATTCCATTGTCATACATAATTCCCGTTTCCAGGGTCAGGTACAAGAACATAAACTTGTGTTACGCAACGATGAAGGTTCACGTCCCGTTGCTATTTTAGGGATGAAATAAAAAAAACTGCAATTCTTATCTTAAAGTTATTTTTTATAGTTTTTATTAACATAAATAAACCTTTAACACACCGACACACACACTGCACTGTACACAAATATATATAACACCCTGATAATGCAAGTGATTTAACTCAAAAAATCATTCTCTACAATTGTTTAAAAACTAATCATGTAAAATCTAATTATATCATATAACATTTAAATTTTGAATTTGATCACTTTCATTGTTAGGATGCAATTTACAGCGAATAGGAATACAAAATATAGTACACTGTACTTAGTTAAGCGAATTATAATTTTTGTATTAGAAAATCTTATATTTGGGTTTAAAGTAAGAAAATCGATCTTTATAAATTAACGGACTGCCGCTCTCAAAGATGTAAATTAGCATTTAACTGATATTAAACATTAAATGTTATAAGGTGTATTATAACGCCGTGTATCTGTCCGCCTTGTTTCTTTTTTTTTGGAATTTTATTTACAAGACATTTACAAAATAAAATAAAACTAAGAAAAACACTTAAATTACAAACGTAAATATCAAGAACCTTTGTAAAGCAAGTTATTATAATCAAAATCATTATTTTGTATTAACATGTTACGTTAAAAACTAATCTTTTTTATTATTTAAATTAACTTACAAGTAAATAATACAAATATGCAAGTGTCGGAACATCTGACGCTACGTTGTTAGAACATATTTTATCTGTGGTCAACCGCAATGGCGGGAAATCGAAAGCTATTGCGTCAGAGAAAAGA
This sequence comes from Heliconius sara, assembly GCA_917862395.2. NCBI lineage: Eukaryota > Metazoa > Arthropoda > Insecta > Lepidoptera > Nymphalidae > Heliconius > Heliconius sara. The sequence continues at coordinate 472,984 of OU860799.1, forward strand.
TTATATGAAGTTTGGAAGTACATAAGTGATTATATAAAAAAAAAGCGTTACAAAGTTAATTTACAAAATAAAACAAAGAAATAATTAGAATTTTATGAGTCTACGTGTCCATTAGTGGTAAGTGCGGTTAATATATTCCGTCAGTTTAAGATCTTTTATATACATAGGTATGTACTATTTGTTATAAAATATACTTATTCTTTTATGTAAAATATGATTTAGAGAAATATATATTTTTATACATTTAAAAAGTTATTAGTGTTTATTATATTTGTGTTATTTTTATAGTTGTCGAGTTAAATTCATTGATATTTATTTAAAACTCACATTTTCCATAGGACTAAAAATAGTTCAATAAACTATAAATACATGTAATCAATACATTTTTACTTCAACCTAAAAAATATATTAAAAAATAAACCAATATAAAGAGATTCTAAAGTAAAAGATTCAACGCGAGTTCTATATTATACAATTGACTAGTTATATTCGACAGCAAATTAAATTTTTTGACAATTTAAACGTTTTTAAAGTAAAAATCATTAAAATCTTCGCCATAATTAGGGATAGAATACGAACTGCTTAATTTTTAATGCACATTAATAATTTACTCTTAAATAAATCATAATTAAACTATCGTCAATCGTGACGCAAGAGCAGAAGCGTGCGACTACGACGTAAATGCGATAGGTTGCGGCTTCGATTCCCACTCAGGGAATGAAGTATGTAATGTTCCTCGCTCTGGTGTCAAGGCAAAGCGCGGCGTCGAGTTCCGCCACTCAACAGTTAAGGCAATGTTTTACTGGGAACAGTGTCTTTTGAAAGTAGTTTCCCGAGTTCCTTCTACTTACCCTGAGTGCTAAGTTTGATCTATAGTTAAACAATTTTACTTTATTATGTAACATATAGGTGTGGGTTTAATTCATAATAAAGTAAGTATTGTTTGCTAATGTGGTGAAAAAAATAATAGTTGGTATCAATTACTTTACATTATGGAAAGGAGTCAGAATAAACTCTTAAGACTATATTATATAGCATAGATATCTCTATTATACCAGTTTAATACGATTTATCTCGCATATAGCAGGGTTCAGTACACATTGTTCAGTTTTCGAGACATTAAAAAAACAACACTCACCCGAGTGGTATCGAATCCATAACTATTGCATTTACTTTTGTAGAATGTTGATAAATTAATTTGATTATTTACAGTCTTTGCGCATAAATACTAAGCACCAGAAAGCATATAAAATACGCTTCTATATAGGTAGGTACATATTGTGATAAAATTTATTATATAAAATATGTTTAAATTATGATTTTTTCTAAGGGGAAACTGTTTTGACCTTGTTTTTCCATTTAAATAGAGATATCATTTTGAAAATGTATTATTAAAAAAGCTAAAAGTAATTTTTAGTCATTCAAAATACAAAAAAAAAATAGTATAAAATATAAGATATATGTACATATATGGAGCAAATAATGATAAAAAGTGTATAAATACAATTTGTTATATAAAAGAGTAATACAGTTTCTGATTAAATGTAAAATGTAGTATTTAGTTATATATTTTTCCATAAAATTATTTAAAATACATAAAACTTAAAAATATTTCATATTAGTAACAAACATAAAAACAGATCAGGAAAAAACTTACTTGTACTAGTAACTTCAAAAATAAAATCCTTAAAAACTTGAATTAGATTATTTAGGTGTTAAATAAAATATAAAAGGTAATTTTATAAAATCCAATATGTGTAGGATATTATTGAGCTAATGTCTGTGTTTTAGTGTAATATCAAATGATATATTTTAATTTGTTCTATACAAAGGGTGGCGCGGCGGCCTACAGCTGGCGCAGGTAGGCGGCCACGTCGCGCTTGCCGGCCGCCGCCGCCGCCTGCAGCGCCGTGAGGCCGGCGGCGTTGCGCGTCGCGCGCGCGCCGCCCGCCGCCGCCGCCAGCTGGCGCGCCGCCGCCAGCTGCCCGAACATGGCGGCGCCGTGCAGCGCCGTCTGCCCGTTCTGCGACACGTTAAACAAGGTCGGCAATGACAAACAACATAACAGGATGGACAGAGAAAACCTAATTTTAAAACATTAAATGTTAAATGACGGAAGTCAACGCCGCGCATACATTTTGTAATTATATGTAAGGAAAAAAATATAAGTAATAATCTTAAGAATATTTCATTATTGGTGTGAAAGTGTAAATTTAAAAGAAATAAAAGCTTTATATCTATCAAATAAGTGGCAATAACTCACGGGTAACAAACCAAGGTTGGGTCTGTACTTGAGGAGCTCTGCAACAACAGACGCATGGCCTTTATGTGCTGCCTTAAATAATGGCGTCGCACCATCCTGTAAAAAATATTATTATATCGTTATTAAACAACTCATCACTTCGATTTTCGTTTAAATAAATATTTTAATTAAAAAAATATTAAATATTTAGAATAACTTAGGGACCGTTCAAGTATTACGTAAGCAGTTTTTTCAAATATTGACCCCCCCATTCCCTGTCATCAAGAATATTTCATTGAACACGTCAAAAATAAGCAAATCCCAAAACTCCTCGCCCCCAGTGCTTACGTAATTTTTAAACGGCCCCTTAACTTTAAAAATTTAATTTAAATTCTTTTCACAAATATTATTTATAAAGAACATACTAATAGTTTAACAATTATTTGCTTCGAAACCTATGGAAAAAGGAGGAGGTTGAATATAGACATGTGTGGATAAGCAATAACTTGTGTGGGTGTCACTTGATATAATGACTGATAATATGTATATAATATATGTCGCAAAGTATGAATACGGAGTGTCAAGTTGTTTGACTCGGGCATGGGACATTTGACTTGGGTGGTGAATGACGCGTCGTTCTTATTATAGGGGGAACAAGCGGTGCAGACTTTCCCGCTTTCGAAATCATGAAGACCAGCCTTTGTTTCAACGCCCGGGGAGATATCCCAGGCACAGAATGGCATTAAAAATCCTGGTCAGGGCGGCGATTGTCCGGAACAGTAGATGTCTAAGAGCACCGTTGGTGATGCCAGGACATCAGCTCCAGCATCACCAGGACGTGCCGCCTGGGATATGACGGGCGCGCGCACGCACTCACCTGCCTGACGGCGTCGACGCGCGCGCCGGCCCGCAGCAGCGCGCGCGCGACGGGCGCGTGTCCGCACTGCGCCGCGATCCACAGCGGAGTGGCGCGGTCGGCGCGCGCGGCGTCGACGGCCGCGCCGGCGCGCAGCAGGCGCTGCGCCACGTCCGCGTGTCCGTTCTGCGCCGCTATGAACAGCGGCGTCGCGCCGTCCTGGGGTCACATATTTATACTGTACATTTAATCGCACGATGGGAGGAGGGTTCATTGCTTTTCCAAGGACTAGTTATCGCCTCCAAAAAGTAAATAAATCATTTATGGGTCTAAGTATTTACAAAATTTTTTTTTAAATTCACGTTTTATCCCACACACGGCAGGAAAGGCAGTGGGAACCTAGTGTTAAAACACTATGGAAGCATTGCGTATTGAGTGGCGGAACTCAACGCCGCGCTTTGCCTCAACACGAGAGCGAAGAAATGGAAATATAAATTTAAATAAATATTTCATCTCCTCGAGCGGGGACCGAACCCACAACTAGTCGATTGTAAAATCGAGTCGCACTGAGCCCCTGCGCCACGACTGGGCTCAATAATTCAATTTGAGAACAAGATCAACTTAAATGACGATCTGGAAACGGAGATAAACGACAAAAATATTTAAAATCCTTAATGACTATAAATAATCCAATAATTTAATTAAATCTAAATATTTGCACGCACTTATTAGTGTGTATAATAACCGTATAAATAAAGAAAATATCACTCAATTACTGAAAAATAAAAAGAAATCCATTTGAATCGATTGAAATCATTGATATTTTAAAAAATGAAAAATGTAACAGCTGATTGACATTGATATCTTGTCTAATGATTTTTGCATTTGTCATTTCACTCATTTCGTTCGTTTCGATGCGTTTTGAATGCGTTTTTTTATATTTTCAACGACTGCTGCTGTTTATTACGGATTTTAATCAGTAATCATCTATTTTACAAAGGTTGATTGTGCTCTGGCCTTAATCTCAGCTTCACGCTGTATCCCGCACACAGCAGGTAGGCAGAGGGACCCTAGTATTAAGACACTCCGTTCCCCACTTTCTGCCGTATTCTGGAAGTATTGCGTGTTGAAGGGCAGAACTTAATCTCACTTTCACCAAATCTAATAACTCTGCTCTCAGATTGCAAAAACTGACAAAATTTTCAAGGAGTGAATGATGCACCTGAATCTATTAAATCATATCATTTTGATCTCTTTATATCCTAGGCCCAAAAACGTATACAATCATTTCACTCTCCCTTTGCGTTAAATGTGTTAATACACACTAAATGCTTTTAGTGCTATATTTTGAATATTGTTTCTCTACAGCTAAGCTTTAACGTACCTTCATACAAGAATTAACATTAGCGCCTCTTCGTATCAACTCCTCCACGACGGGCAGGTGGCCGCACTGGCACGCCACGAACAGTGGGGTGCCGCCGTCCTGAAAGTGATAGTGATTAAACTCAGAGGTATCTATCAGTATCATTGAAATTGTTCGAAGTTTAGCAGAGGTTTCCTCCAATTACATACTATATAATATAAGTTACCGTGCTCGGTGCGTCGATGGCAGCGCCTGCATCTAGTAATAATCTCGCTATATCTAAAAACCCGCCTTGTGCCGCAAAGAAAAGGGCGCTTGTTCCTGTCTGTCAACAAAATTAAATATAATTGTATTATATCTCAAAATGAACAAAAAAGTATGATATGGAGAATCATCTTAACAGCATTTTTTCATTGCATATCTTGCTATTTGAAGGCATTTTTTTTCTAGACGATGTCGTAGCGCATCGCTGCTGGGGTAAAGTGAGATATTTTCATTTCTTCGCTCTTGTAACAAGACAAAACGTAGCGTTCAGTTCAGCTACACAACACAACACTCAATGTCTCGAAAGCTAGGCAGAAAGTGGCAAGCAGAATGTCAAACTATATAACCCTATAATAACCTTTATTTAACATATAAAATCTACTAAACAAAATTACCACACAAAACAAAATTAAAAATGTAATAACTTAGCTCGGCATGTTATTGTGTCAACAGAACTTCATACAAAAAAGGCTTTAAGCTCACTCTGTATGAGGCCATGTATGAATGAAACTCGTTCCTATTTCTTTGAGGGGAAAATGAAGCATTTTCGAGATAAAAGAGCCGAGTGGGTCGCCGCATGATTCGTGGCTCTTATGGTAACAATGGTGACTTACTGTATTATGAACTAAAGCTTTTCGTACATTCCTTTATATATGAATATCTGTAATTTCTTTTTTTGAATATTAAAAAATCTGTTAAAACGAGAGCTTTTTAAAGTTAATATTATATATTTATATGTGACTATACAAATATGAGAGATATGTATGAGTACATTTACTATTTAAGATTTTAGAAATGTTCATAATTTATTTGCGTAATCACGTCATTAAAAGCTATTAGTTTTATTTCTGTGCTTACTTAATTAGAGCTCTAAAAATATGAGTATATTCACTCTCTTCAAGAATACTTGTTCTTTAATGTAGGGGACTACAATACATCATTTCATTCTTCGACACGTCCCAGCTAAACAGCAAAAGGCAATAACCATAAACTTACTAAATATAACACTAGGTTTACAGGCTTTTTAAATAATTTAAAATTAAGACTCTGACTTCCAAAGTATAATATTTTTAAATTCATTACCGTCCTACAGCACGCGGGATCGGCGCCCTGCGCGAGCAGCTCCCACACGCAGTCCGTGTGCCCCATCGCGGCTGACAGTATCAGGGGCGTGGTGCCATCCTGGAATTTAACAACAGGCATACAAAATACAATTTTATTTAAAAAAAGGGAATTTGTAAACAATATATCTTCAATATATTTTTCACCTCGTCGTCGTGTCGTGTGAAATTCGGTCCCCCTAGTCGGGAAGTTAAACGTATTTTATTTATATTATAATTGTATTTTATTTTTTAATAATAGATATAACAAATAAGATTACCACTATTAAAGTAAATAAGTTGTAACAAGCGTATAAAAATTTCGACGTAGCTTGATGAGAACGTATAGCGCCTGGTCGGTTTCCAGGAGGCGCGGGTTCGAGTCCAAAGTCATTTTTTTATACGTTATCTAAATAAGTATTTTTCTTACCTAAGTGTGGAATAATACTTTAAAAATGTTAAAACTATTAAAGCTCCTGATAGGATTAAGAGAGCAATAACGCAAACAAACCCCTTTAAACACTGAATATATTCAAATATTTTTTTGATTTATTTGGTATAAATTTCTAGAAAATAACTATAGCAAAATTCATTGTTTCTATTTTAAAGCGAATATCTATCTATATATACACAAATAAAACTCTTCTTTACAAGTTAATTCAATTCAAATTAAATCTGATCTTGTCAGACGGACAGATAGAAATTTATTGTTTTGAGGTACAAAATACTAAAAAAAACAGAAAATCTCGATATTTTATAATATGTAGGTAAAATAAAAATTATAAATTAAATCAGATACCTAATCGAACAAATATTTAAAAAATAAAACAGGCAAAGCCAAACTATATTCTCGTATCAGAACACAAAAAAGAATCAAGTCCAAAAGAATGTATGAATCACAGAAAGACGCAAAACAATACACACGAGTGTGAGCTTTTACAGCGATGCAAATTTACTCGCGTTCGTCTCTTAACTTGTCAAGGTCGGTGTTAGTATATTATGGAGATACTTTTCAAAACCTTCCATCTTCTAAACGTCCATATAAGAAACTTTGTAATTTAGGCAATTACTTTTTATATATGGGAGTTTACATCTAATTCATTCAAATCTTATTTCTAATTTGACATTCTTTGCATAGAAACGGCAACTTGGTCTAATTTAAATAATCAAAATAGAACTTCCTTATTTATTTTATTAGAATGACACAAAAAAATATTATAAACAAAACTAAATTGTATTATTAGCGAGGCTTGGAAGTATCAGATGTGGAATCGATCGCGACTCTGCACCAGTGGCGCAGTGGGACATCGTCAGTGCTATAGTTGTGGTTTCGATCCCCATAGTAGGTACCTCATCTTCATGAAACTTACCGCTTTGTGTTGTTACCAGAGCGAAAAAATTAAAACAATATATTTAACCGAGTGGGAATGGAACCTACAACCGTCGCCTTTATAGCACTGTACTGTGCCACGACGGACCAAAATCAAATAGTACATATACGACTATAGATAGGAATTACAAGTTGCCGTCACGTAACATAATGCGCAGACGCAACTAGTAAATTACTACTACTACTGTGCTACGTCATAGAGAATGAGTTATATCGTATCAGTTTGGCAGTAGGTAGTAGGTTCGGCCTTTTACTTTTACAAAAAAAAGGTATTGGAAGCTTTGCTTTGCTTTGCCATGTTTCCAATGAAACGATGGTTGTGGATTAGATCCTAAATCTGTGGACCGAGTTATTTTCTTCCTCTGAGAGTATTTACTTAATTTTTCAATTTTGTTAATTTATATATCAGCTTCACTCTGTATCCTGCACACAGCAGGGTAGTCAGAGGAAACCGAGTCTTAAGATACTCTGCCCCCCACTTTCCGCCGAATGTTGGAGGCATGGCGTGCTGAGTGGCGGATCTCAACGCCGCTTTTTGCCTCTACACCAGAACTAAGGAACATAAATATAAATTATTGTCGTGTGAAATGTGTATCCCTATATCATATGAATATTATTGCATTTCTAATGGATGACTATCTTAACGGATATCCTGGTAGTTTTATCAAATGGACTTCGATTATAAAATATATATGTTTAATTTATTTATTACACAACATTTATTCCTGGCAAAAAAGATTTGTAGCAAGAGTGCGTGTTGAGAGAGAGGCAGGAGGAGACCTCGGTTGACCTTCGAAAACACACCATCGATGATACTGGAAGGTCACGTAAAAGATACCAGGACTCCCCGAGGGTAGAACAGGACATAGCGTTTAGTGCCCCTTTCTCTCTATGTAACCCGCTATTTAGGGATAAAGCGTGAAGCTAAAAGAAATAAAATATCTATTTTTATAATTGGAACGTATAATTGGTATTTGAGACACAAAAAACGACGTACAATATAGTCACTTTTCATTCGCTTTGTTCCCGAAGAGGAAACAAAAAAGGACATTATTGAAAGTAGGGCAAGCGTGGTCTGATTGCTCTCGCCCACAAATATGTTACGCGTGTAGACTACACACTTTTACAGTACCGACTCGTGTAAGGTTATTTGTGTTATGTTTAAGGTGTTGTGTGTACCGTGGCGCAGTGTTGTTTGTCCTCGATGGTTGTGGATTCCATCCCCACAGGGAAAATACTTGTATAATCTAGGAGATTGTATTATTATTTTTAGTTTTACTTCCGCACGCATCATTAAAGCAAAGTGCGCCGTTGATTTCTATCAGCTAAAACAATGTTTCCAAATGCGGTGGAGAGCGGAGTGTCTCCAATACTAGAGTATCTCCACCATTGTTTATCATGCGAGAACCTTTTTACAGGTAAACCGCTCAACGGGCTCACGGATCGACAGATGAAGGATATAGGTCCACACTGCCCACTAAAATCTTACTACTATATAACACAGGCCGGGGCTACGGGGGAAAAGGGATTCTCCCATAACCCCGACCGCACCACGGCCTTCAACCTACCTAATATGTTTATATAACTATGATTAGTGTATGACACGTGAGAAAAACAAAATATAAATACATGTTACATAGAAACGATGACCCGATGTAATGTAATGACACTCCTTGAAATTCCCAAGACTATGGGACACAAAAATATTTATAAAATTCGAGTTTGTTGTTCCTGAGATTAGAGCGCACGAACTTATCTATGCACTTACAATCTAATAATAAATGGTTATATTATCTAACATTTCATAACGACCAAGTAGTACTTCAGTACGAAGCTATAAAAAGTAATTCGAAAGGAAGTAAGCGTTGCTACAATCCATCACCTAATGCTCTCAAACACGTCGTTAACCTAGAAAACTGGAAACTGCACCGTATGTGTGGACTACCGACTGTAGAGTGTGTTGAAACTGAAATAGAAATGCCTATTTTATATTTGTTGGTGTAATATTAAAAAATTAAGTGAGGTTTTATATTGTTTATTATAAAAGTTAGAATTTTACTATTTCTTTTGAGGCCGTCGCCTTCCTGGCGCAGGAGCTCGAGCGTGAGATTGTAGCCCCAACCCACAACAGTTGGGGCACAACAGTCCATTCCCAATCGGGGAACTGAAATATTTAATATTTTTATTTCCTTGCTCTGGTAACGAGACAAAGGGCGGCGTTGAGTTCCGCCGCTTAACAAGCAATGCTTCAAGAATTACAACGGAAAGTGGGGAACCCTAGGTTCTCAGGTTCTCTATACCTACCCTACTTTGCGCAATGTTTTGTTGGGACCCCCACTCAAGACGCAATGCCTCCGAAATTGGTTCGTTCTCCACTCTCCTAGAGTATTAATATAATATATTAACTATCCTATGCGGAAAACAGAAAGTCTGCCCACGATGTATGCGGGAAAAGTATCAAGCTGTTATTTTATGTAAATGTATATATTTCATTTTATTGTGCTATTATAGTGCGGCGGCCATTTTAGATTAACAACTACGTTGATTATGTGGTATTTCATTGTCATAAAAAATTTATTTATGATAAAAATTTCAACTCAATCGGAACAGGGCCTAAATGAGCTTACAAGATTTCACATACACTAACACACACATATATAGCTACATACTAACATGGACGTTAGATCTTGAATGTAAAAATTTATTATTCCTCACGTGTTTTACATATCGACCGGACCTCCCGTTATCTGTAGGCAATTTGCAATATAACAGCAAAAACAAGAAATAACAGAAAATTATATATTGGCGAAGAATTAAATTCTTTTCTTTATAACTTCACGCTGTATCCCGCTTATAACAAGGTAGGCGGAGTGATATTGGGTTCTTCACCTTCCGTACAATTTTTAAGGCGTGTTGGGTAGTGGAACTCACCACGGCAGGTCACGGCAACAATCACAATATTATTACATACGATATTAATACAGATATATTTAAACATTATGTTAAAGATAGAAATCTATAAAAAATGGGTGTCGACTAGAAAAAATATTTAAAACTACCAAAAGGTAGAATATATATATATATATATTAATAATTACATATTTATTTAGAAAACGGATAATAATTGGAACAGTAAGAGATTTGAAACTGTGCCGCTTGGACACCGTCCAAACGCTCTAACAAGTGGCGCGGATTCAAATCCAGATACGTTCGTATTGTTATGCGTTTTCAAAAAAGTTTTATACTTTCCCAAAGTGGAATAGGGCATCGAAAACGTTAAAAGTATAAAATATTCCAAGGATAATAAAATAGATATCTGAAGCAGCAGTCTCTAACAAAATTTATATAAGGCGGAGTAATTTCAATTCCTCGAGAGTTTTGTTCGCTTGATTTAAATAATTGAAATTCCGTATTCACAGGAGAAATGGCATCTTATTTCCTTAATTTATTACAAGATGAATATTTGATTGATCGTGACCTCTTTCGTGCGTTTCTTATATTATATTTTCAGATACTACTAGCGTTTATATGTGGTAAAATTTCTGACTTCTACAACTGTACTGCACGCCATCGAAAGCAGAATTCCCTCACAACTTGGGTTCCTGGTCAGTTAATCTATCTGGTACGCCAGACACTTCTCTCCATGGACTTGCAAATTGTGGAACCTCCTATGTACCAGATGTGCCACAGCAAAACTATAATATTGGATTTTTAACGTAGCGAATTAACAAATTCCTTAAAACCCAACGTATTGATGGTTTCTCTGGTGTTGCCAATGTTCATGGGAAGTGGTAATTACTAAACATCAGGTGACCCGTTTGCTCGTTTGCCTTGTCTTAATATATAGAAGGAATGGGAAAATCACTAAGAGTTCTGTACGATACATGCTAAGGTTGCCGCACGTAGAGTGGGTTACATCGGATCCCTTCCTTCCTCGATATCTAACGAGGGAAAATGAAAATAACATAAAGTTAATCAGAAATGAGAATCGAATTAGTAATCTTTGTTATTACAGTCAGAATGGCGCAGCCCCATTACGCCACGATAGCCTGAAGTTTATTTTTATAAAGGTAAATAACATCATAGATAAAAAAAACTGTTATGTTATAAAATATGGAAAATATAACATAAACATGTTTACTTATTCGTTACACTCGTCAAGCCGTCAGTTGTGATTGGCAATTTAAAAGCAATCGATTGCCACGTCCCGTAAATACATACGCTAGCGCAGACAGTTTGAGTTTTACTCTCTTTTTTTTAGCTTCACGCTATATCCCGCATATAGCAGGGTAGGCAGAGAGTACTTGGTATTAACATTTTAATGCCCATTTTTTGAGATATTTCAGTTGAGAAGCGGAATTACCGCTACGCTTTATCTTGTTTGTTACTAGAGCGAGTAAAATTAAAATAGCTCGTTCCTCTGAATGTGGATCGAACCCACAACCAGTGTGTTTACATTCACACACTGTGCTATTTGCCGCTGCGATATTCATTCGTTGCTGTAATCTGTAACGACGCTATTTACTTTTTAAATTTTAATATGTGAAATTGGTTTAACGATTCAATATTTGCGAATGGAATATACGAACAAGAGGGGGTTCCGGGTCCCTTAAATTCGCTCTTTGAAATCGTTACATATTTCGTTAATCTGTATTCGGTAGTGCTTCAATCAAGCTAATTCTTTATTTCTATAATATTCATATTGGCATTATGGACATTGAACAATATCTTACCCGGTCTCTAGAGTCTATGTGAACTTTTCCAGTGTCCAAAAGCTGTTTCAGTTTTTCACAATCGCCGCGCAACGCTGCGAGGTGGAACTGCACATCTGTACGAGATTCTTTCTGTAAACAAAGAACAGTAAAGGTTATAAAATATCAATCCGTTCCCCACTTACCACTAAATTTTCGAAACATTGCGTGCTGAGGAAGAACTCAACGCCGCGCTTTGTGCAAGTACCAGAGCGGGAAAATGAAAATAATTAATTACTCCGAGTGAGAATCAAACTCCCAACTCACGTGTTAACAGTCGGCGATGTGCCGTTGTGCCACGACGGCATTATAGAAAAATGTTTCATATAAGATTTATTTTAAGGTATTTAATTCATTTCTTCTAAAATCAAATATATAATTTTTTTAATTATTTGACTTTTGGCGTTAACTATTTATAGAAAAAGAAAAATCTTCTTTAATCAATTAAAATCGTTTAATCAATTAAAACTCCGTCATAATCACTGATTGCCCCTGCGTGTTATCAATCTGCGTGAACTGTTAACTAACTGTATACAGTACTCCTTACAACTGGAGCTCACGCGAGGAGACCATTTATTTTAAACGCTACAAGCGTATGTAATCTGGGAACAAATGTCAAACTGAGATTTTGTGATGGATGGATAGTAGCCAGCGACTTTTATAGGCTTTCTTTTTTGTATAAAACAAGTAAGTTTTTTTCAAATCCTCTCTTATTGATAGTAACTTAGTATATTGATAGTAACTTAGTATATTGATAGTAACTTTTAAAGATATCAATAATTTTTCATTATGTTACTTGTAAAAATGAATTATCTCAGTTCACACATTTTTGGCAAATCAAAACGGTAAGCAAACAGAAATTGTTGGTAAGCCAATCCGTGGCACTAACCTTCTGCAAAGATTTTGCATGTTACATGGAGAAAGCTGATACAACACTTTGCCAATAAATATAAACATGAATGACGATGGCGTATTCAAATTCTATGATTGTAATAAATTAATAGTTGGCCTCTTTGACGATGCATGCATATAAATAATATGGGTCGTGTCCCCTTTGGTATGACGCAAGGAACAAAATAATTAGTACAATTAGATAGGCAACTTAAGTAGATTCGTATATATATTTCGTATAACAAATATTTCAGGCCGATATCTTTAAATTATGAGGCCAGTCGTGGCGCAGTGGCACAAAGTGTGACTGTAAAACCGACTGGTTGTGGGTTCAATCCCTGTGGCTAGAGGAGATGAAATATTTACTTAAATGTATATTTCCATTTCTTCACTCTGGTGTCGAGGCAAAGCGAGGCGTTGAGTTCTGCCACTCAACACGCAATGCCTTCAAAATTCGGCAGAAAGTGGGGAACGGAGTGTCTTAACACCAGGTTCCCTCTGCCTACCCTGCTGTGTGCGGGATTTATATCTTTAAATTTTTTTTATTTTATAGAAAAGTGTGAATAGAGTGCTTTAACACTAGATGCTTTCTAGACGCTTTATTATTTGCGATGCTGATCTGCATAGGACTAGACACTTATTATTTTTACTATTATATTTACAGTCATTGTCATGTTTTTTACTAAAATAAGAGGTTTCATACTTAATTTTTAGAACGTGCCTCAGATCTGCGAAGAAGTCGAGCTTCTGATACATCACTCGCATCTTTATTTCACGTTCAATTACAAATAACTTTATAATTGAACGTGAAATAAAGATGCGATATTAAACTAAAATAAACTACAAAAATAGAAAATATGATATCAGAATGTTACCTAAGTATTTTATTTATTACGATTTTACATTTACAAAACACGATTAGGTACATAGAAATACAAGTCCCAAAATGGCTCGTATCGCGTGATGTTCAAATAGAATACTGGTATGTCGAGGAATGGTCTAATAACAGTAGCTCCTCATTCCATCACGCTATTTCACGGATTTTGGATTCCAGTTCATTTTGTGATAGCTGCTGTAATTGCGACGGTTGTGGGTTCGATTCCGATTCTATTATAGGATCCTAGGTCATCATGTATAAACATAACGTAAAAATACTACAGTAGAATCATCTGATTAGAAAGGTATTTCAGCAAAAAACATGAAATGAGTGAAAATAAAAATAAAATGGCACTAAAAAAATATTTCCTTAAAATGGATAAAACAATTTAAAATATAATTTTTTGTTTGCCTCATAGCACAGAGGCCCAAGCGTGCGACTGCATAACAGTTATAGGTTCAATTACAGCTTCAGGAAATCAAATATTTAATATTTTCATGAAGGACAAGAAAAAGAAAATACTAAATATTTCATTTCCTCGCTCTGGTAACAAGGAAATGCGGGGGGTTGAATTGCGCCACTTAACACGCAACGCCTTGAGAAGTGCGAGTGTCTTAATGGGATCGAAGTGTCGTAACACTACTATGTGCAGAATACAGTGAGAAGCTTTTTTAGCTTATTCTTTCACGATTTTTTCGGAATCCTTGCGGCATTGTGACTTGAGTCATATATATGAAATGGTATAGATATGAAAAGTATAAAATTTCATAAGTTTAAATAGATACAAAAGCGACGGTGCGTGTCACGGGCATCAGACAGGAAAGGCAATCCGATCATTCCGCACCACGCCGCGTGCCTCTGTGATATTCGCATATTGAGTTTCACGTATCTGTATTCTGTACCATATCCGCATTTTATAAGGAAATATTGTGTTTATTTTCTTGCACAAACAACAATTAGTTGATTATAAATCAAATACACAATTAATAATCTTTTTCAATACCGCGTTTTATCAGCAAAAGCGGGAAAATAACAATATTTATTGTGCAAATATATAATCTGCCGAGAGGAAGTCGAAGTCAAACTGGACGCTGTCCACGCTGTATCCTGCAAAACAACAGTGTATGGATAAGGAACCTAGTGTTAAGATACAGCATTCCCATAAACCACTTCCATTCCCCACTTGGCACGGAATTCTTGAGGCATTGCATGTTGGGTAGTGGAACTCAACGCCGCACTTTGCCTCGTGACTAGAGCTAGTAAATTCACAATCGTAAGAAATTGTAATCCAAAGCCCTCGTGTACAACTATGTTACTTATGCAGCTTACGTATTTAATTTAAAAATCAACTTTGTCGTCATCACCATATCCAGGGACATTACATCGTTCTACTTAACGGGTAAGTAGTTAGACTAGATGTCACCTGCCTTTATGTAGCATGCTTATTATACTCAATATTTTGATATTTTTCTTTTTAGCTTCACGCTGTATTCCGCACAGAGCATTTTAAGCAGAAGAAACCTGGGAACCCAGTGTCAAGACACTCCGATTAAGACACTTTCGTTATCACTTTCGGCATTGCGTTTTGAAAATATTAAATCTTAATAGTGGAAATCGAACTCACAACCTGCCTTGTTTACAGTCACTCGCTTGTGCCCTTGCGCCACGACTGGACTTTGTATAATTCCTATTAAAATTTGTAAATTATTGGAAAGTTGTAATTGACACGCGTAATAATGTAATGCAACCGAGAAACGAATATTTAACTATTTTCTTTAATGCAAGTTGCATTATTATTAAAATATTATGAAGCTAACTTTTAGCCTTAAATTTTTCGTTGTAGATATCGCCTGATTGTGGCGTCAATCATTTGGGAACATGTAAATATTATATATTTAATTTCTTTGAGTGGTAATCGAACCCACTACCTGTTTTTACAGCCGCACGCTAGTGCCACCGCATGTATGTGTAAGTATTTTATTTCTACTTAACTTAAGTATAACACACAAAACAAACCAACACAGGATTATTATAGGTCAACTATCGTGGGCGGTCAATACATTTATTACGTAAAAAAATACATTTCTTTATAAGAGAACGATGAATACTATAAAAGAAAAACGGAAATACTATAAAAGAAGTTCAGCTTTTGAAGAAACAAAGAAGTAGTATTGTTTATACACCAAAATAAATGATTTTGTAGCGGCGATTTCTAAGAACCGTGTCCACCCCAAACTAGTCGTGGGGCAGGGGCTCACGTAAACGCGTGGTTGTGGTTTCGATTCTCACTCGAGGGAATGAAATATTTAACATTTTAATTTTCTCGCTCTGATAACAAGACAAAACGCGGTGTTCATTATGATACTCAACATGCACTTCCTCAACGATTCGGCAAGAAGTGGGAAACTTTATATCTGTACACTAGGTTCATTTTAGATACTTAGCGGGATTTGAACTCATGGCGTTCGGTTAATATAGAATAAAAAACAAAACTAACAAACTTTTTGCTTACTAAATATTATTTAACATTTATAGAACAGCTATTGTATACGTAACTTGGCTTACATTGCATGTTATTCGGCATTTTGGTGATGAAAAGTGAGGAAGGAATTAAGATAATCAACAGATAAACACAAGGGTTGCCAAATTGCACAACGGAGTAAATAATATTAAATAATATAAATTACACTTACAATTATGTGTTTGACGAAATATCGATAGTGATCGACTATTGCACATGATGATCGCGTTATCGTCTAGTATTGAGGAAATATTTATAATTTTTTTTTTATTTCACCGCTATACCACGTAACACTGTCACTCAACGTGCCATGTTTTTGTTTAAGTGGAATCATTATTTTCTTTGACAATAAAATTTATGAAAAAAAATTATTTAATTTCCTTGAGTGGGGATCGAACCCATAATAAGTCGATTTTACAGTCACACTTTGTGCTCCTGCACCACAACTGGCCTCAAGAAAAATTCTGATCGACAACCCTAAAAGTAGTATAAAGGAAAATGTGACAGAAACACGTAAGTAATAGTTACTATGTATATATGATACGTATGGTATCACGTGGTCATACTTTCTTAGTTTATATAAATTTCTGCAAGTTAGCAGGTCAATCATTATCATCATCATTACTATGACATGACATAAGCCTCCCCCAAAGAATCTCCGTGACGATCAAGCGTGTGTTGATATATATATATTTTTTTATAAAATACTAAAAATCAATAAAGTGTAGGTGATTTAGGATAACGGCACTAGTTTTCCCCTCACAGTACTCAAATTCTAATAATGTCTACTTCGATGGTAACAAAGGAAGGTTCAGAAGGTATTCTGGTGATGAGAGCCAGCGAAAAACGCAACAGTTGCGTGAATTCCCAGTGAAGTGATTATTTTTATTTCCATGATTAAAGGTAAGTCAAAACGCAGCGTTGAGTTCCGTCACTCGACTCTCATTGTCGCGGAAAGTGATTAAGAAGCTAAAAGAAGAGAAGAACACGAAATGACTTAGCTTATTTTATAAAAGTATCACAACAAGAATTTGCATAATTAAGTAAAACAAACGAAAAACCTATGATTTTATTTTATAGAAACAATAATTAAAATTGACCGTTATATTTACAGCTCGAGAGTATGATAAGGCACCCTCGAGATTTGATAACTGTCATTTCATACGGAACGTGATGTCGGCACGTTACGTATTACGGGACTAAAGAATATTGAAGTAGCCATTGCATGTCATAAATATGTGGTCAATGTTCAGTCCAAAATGTTCTCAAATAACCGCTTATTCGATTTTTTTGTAAGCACGGAAAACTTTGTATTAGGAGTTAAAACCGATTTCCCACGCTCCGCTCAATCTTCGAGACATTGCTTGTTCAACGCAGCGCATTGTCTTATTCCTAGAGGGAGAACATTTTAATATTTTATTCCTCCGAGTAGTAATCGCACGATCAACCGTCGCATCTACAGTCAAACACGACTCCGTAATATAAATGTAAAAATAAGAGAATGATTTCTTTTTGCATCTTTGGGAAATGATGCATAAAATAAGTGAAATATATATATTTTTTAATTCCTTTAATAATTTTATACCTAAACAATTTTATTAAATATGTAAAAATTTACAAGTATGTTGGCATTTTAAATGTAAATAAGATAACGCTTAGTCGTGTTTAGAATAACTAGAGCATATCATACCTTCTTTAACATTGTTTTATAGTTTCTTAATAATTACAAAACGTTTACAGCATTACTTAAACTAAAGCAAGTTATTTTGCAACATACTAAGAAACTAAAAACTTTATTAGGGTTCCGTACCTTTTAAGGAAAAAAGGAACCTTTATTAGATCACTTTATTGTCCGTCTGTCTGTCATGAGCCTTTATCTCGCTTGGAGATATTGAATTGAAATTAATTTGGTGTGAAAACCGCTAGTTCTAATGAGATATCAGATGAAAGAGTGCTAGCTAAGCGAAGCGGAAACATCGAAAATTTAAATTTTTGTACGGAACCCTCGATGGGTAAACCTGACGCGCGTTTGTCCGGTTTTTTATTATCTTCAAGCTGTATTCCGCGCGTAGCAGGGTAGACAAAGGGAACCTGGATATCTAATATCACTCTACAGAAAAACTAATCAGAGCTATGTCATATCAGTATTTATTAAAAGGCTAAATAAAATATTTTTTTTTTTTACATTCACTCTGTATTTCGCAAATAGCAGAATAGGCAAACATTATATTTTTTTGACACCTTATTCTCATCTCCGCTAATGGGCATAGAAATTTTACTTCCAAATAAATATATACATTATTATACCCCACCCAGAAAATATCTCTAAATACGCTGCATTCACACACGCTCTCTCTTGGCAATAGAATTTGGGGGAAAATGGGGAACGGAAGTGTCGTAACGGCAGCAGAGTGTCTTAACACTAGCTTCCCAGATCCCCTCTGCATACTGTGCAATGTGCAGGGGAAAATATGTAAATTAAAATATCCAACGTAGTATATATTATATATAGTTTTGTAAAACTATAAATAAATGAACTTATCTTTTGAAATATTCTCTTCTGTCAATTTCAATAATGAAAGTTGAAACAGCGATTCAATGATAATTAACAGTTCGTATTGTTTTTCATAATTGGTAATGAATAAATTCATATACGACAATTAAACTCATATACGAGTATGTAGGTACAAAAGTATTCGACATATTTCTCAATAGGTATTTGTATTTTGTACCGGCTATCGTGACTTATTGTGGTTAACGGTCAGGAAAAGTATGGATTTTTTTATAGTTTATCAAATAGAATAAACAGAGTTAAACATGCGATTGCCAATAATTAAAAAATCATGAAGTGTCAGTGGTTGTATAAATAAGTACTTTTAGTTGTGGGTTCAGTTCAGTTCAGTTCAGTTCAAACCCGATTAGAAAAATTAATCTGTTTTCCCCTCTCTGGTAAGAAACAAAGCAGCGCGAGGAATGTTGCTAGTCAGCAAGCAATGTCCCGAATTAGTGTCGAATGTGGAGAACGAAGTATGACTATTTTGACATTAGGTCATTTTTGTACACTCTGCTATGCCAGGTAAAACGTGACGCTTAAAAATTAAAAAATCACAAAATTAGGTTCTGGACTTCCAATTACTGTTGTAGTACATTACATTTTGCTGATGCATACATAGCCTATGTATGCGTAAGGCAAGGACTCGTTGCTAACTTATTATTACATTTACATAGCTCCTACATTGTGTGACAGATATACAGTGAATGTATAATATAAATTGCAATATTTTTCTTCAAAGCCTTTACCAAACACTTTTCTAATGGTCCAATCAGAGCATCAAGGGCGATGGTGAGTTCCGTCACTCAACACAAAATTTCTCGAGAGTTGAATGGAAAGTGAGAAGCAGACGTCTTAACACTAAGTTGCTAGTCCTTGCTCTACAATACGGGAAATCAGTTTAAAATAAAAATATAAGCCAGTGTTTTACCTCACATCTCCCTCCTGTGAATATCTTTATAGCAGTACTAAGGTACATATAATATAGCATGTATCAAATATCAATGTAGTAGGAAGTTGTTGTTATCGGTAATGGCTTCTGTGCCGGAGATTGTGGATACGATTTCAGCAAGCGGTCTCCCCATAAAAAATAATATATAAGTATTAAAGAAATGTGATTATATAAATGCTTCCTGAAGAACTATCGATATTGGCATTTTTCTAAGTAACTTAGCAATTCGAAAATGCTTGTGTTTTAATATTTAATAACATTTTTTTTTTATTGTGTGCCTTTAAAATTTCATATAAGATAAAATATGATAAATAAAATCAAAAAAATACACAGATAGGATGATGTTAGGTTTTACATCATCCTTCCATCTTCTATACTATAAGTTTTTTTAAGGTAAGCGCACATTAAACTAAATATTTCTGTAGTAACAATCTGATAAGCGCGCGAGATGTGCCCGTGCGGTATTCCTATGACCCAAAAGGAGCCATATCGGTGTCAAAAGTGAACTTTCTCTTGCGTGCAAATATGTTTATAATATAAAACGCACTGTGCACATATACACTGTTAAATTGAAAAAAAAAAAAAAATATAACAACACAAGAAGCTACAAGATAGAAGGAATCTAGTGTTAAGACTTTTCCAATCATTTTTGAAGCATTTTATATAATATTTCTGCTTTAGTTCTTCCGCATAATATGATAAAACAAAGAAAGCAGAGAACGTAGTATTTACACCGTTCCCCACTTAACGTTTTCATTAGGAATATAATATTTTCGTCTTGACGTCTAAGCGGCGTTGAGTTTTGCCAGTTTTGCCATTCTCCAGAATTCGACAGAAAGTGGAGAACGGGAGTGTCTTACACTAGGTTCCCTCTGCCTACCCTGCTATGTGTGGGATTCAGCGTGAAGCTGATTTATTTTATTTGACGTCCAAAGTAACAGCATAAATGATATATTATTGTTGTATTTCACGCATACTGTGTAAATAAACTCTAATGTTAACTGTTGTTACCCCCACAATTCCCCTACTGTAAGTCTAAGAGACCAAAAATGTGGTGTGTCACCATTTCGGATAAACAGCAATACAATCATATTAAAGACAATTTACCAGAAGCCAGTTAAGTACCTAATAAATAATTATTTTATGGTTAAAACACGGACGACATTACCGTCATACTTAGATTTTGCAATAAATAAATTTAAAGTGAAATTAAAACTGTTTTGTAACGGTCAATGTATGTAGGTACTAACAAGTCACTAGTAAAAGTCTACACAATTCCAAATAAGTAATCCATCAAGGACATCTACGTTGCACATTTGAAAGGATTCCGAATTAAAGTTACTTTATTTTGAATTCAATTAGTATAATAAATGCTATGAATATTACTTAAAACTGGCTAAAATAAAACCGTTGCTTGAACTTTAATCTATCGAACCGTAGTTGCGCAGTATCAAAATGGGAAAATCCGTTTTTTCCATTCGCGTTGGAAATTCAAGTTTCCTTTCGTGATCCCGTTGGCTACCGAACGAACCTACATGCCAAATATCAACATTTCTATCAGTCACTAAGTAACGGAACAGTTTTTTTATATATACATTTATAAATAGATAACTTATCTAATTAAAGATCAACACAGAAACATGGCGTATCTATAATTAATCGCAGTTACATAAGCTGACCTTTCCTAACTGCGATTACCTAAATGACCGTTACGTGATACAGTCGCGTATTCAGGAACTGAACTATTGTTTTAATAAAATACTGTGTGAAAGTTAGATGACGCATTTTAAGATATATTTAAATAGTCTGAGATAAATTATTAAATAACAGGTCTATAGAGCACTTGTACTTGATTGTATACGCGGTGGTTGTAGGTTCGATCGGGGGATTTATTATTTTAAAAATGTGTAGCATTATATTCCAACATTTAGGAAGTCATCTTTAAAAATTGAGTGGAAACCGGAGAAAAAGAGTAACTACTTAATAGTTACATTTAAATGACAGAAATCAAATGTTTTATTTAGTCCATTGTGGCCGAAATTGTTAACGGAAACTTGTGGATTCAATTCCCACTCAAGAACATTAGTCATTTTCATTTTCTTTTTCTTTGGTAACAATACAAATCCCAGCATTTAGTTCTGGCACCATGTCTCGAAAATCGGACGATTAATGGGAAATGGAAAACGGAGGCAAAAAAAACATAGAAAACCGTAGTAAAATATACATTTTGGCGCATAATATCTCTAAATAAAATAAGTGAAATGTGGTGAACGGAACCACATTCTGTTACCCTTACACACGTGAATGGAGTGAAAATTAAAAACAAAAAGAGAATTTTTAAATAAAAAAAATATGTTTTCATACGCTCACATTTGTAGAGACAATAAATGTATAAATATTCAAAACGTAGTGTATGATTCAATCAAACGTCTTAGAGGTCAAATGATTCATTGGAAAGTTGTTATTTCATTTATAGACCACCTATTCTTATTATTGGGTCTCGATTTAAATATGAACATTACTTCCTAGATGGCTGGCGTGAGACGTGAAACCGACGAAATAAGTATATATCCCGTTTTGGTATTTAGAATCCCGTAATCTTAACACTAGATGCCCAGGTTCCCTACTTTGCTAATATAAAATTTAAAAAAGTTAAAGGGAAAATTGAATTTGTACCTACTAAAATTGCTGTTGTTCGAGTTACTACGTCCTCTTTTTGTCACATGTTAAAAAATATCAAACTTGTATGATAAAAAAACGATTCTACAAATTAATTAATCATCATTGAATCCATGACTATGATGTGTATTGTCTGACAATATTAAGCTTTTCTGACGTCAAGATCAAAGTTCAGGTCAAGCAGTTCGTTAATACAAAATTTCATTAAAAATATGATCTCCTGTCAATTGTATTATATTACAGTATGTTAAAAAGATAAAAAAAAAATAATAAATATATACAGAAAATCAATAAATATAGAAATATTGTTTCTTTAATTAGTGAAAACCAAAAAGTAGAGTTAGAGAAGTAGAGTAGTGGGAAGATTTAAGCTATTATTGGAGAACATCGCCTTATTTATGTTATGTAGAGAAAAAGGATATAAAAATAGATAGGTGCCATATGTATATGTATATTACTTATAAAACATTTATTTATAAAAAATAAATGTTATTATATTAATAGCGGCAGTTTCAATTCAGACCAAAAAAAATATAATAAGAATAATATTCAAATTTTTTACACCAAAATCGTACGATTTTGGTTACACACTGTTACCAAAGACGTTAGTTACTTCACAACCGTCAGCAGGCCAGCAACAAAGGCTGCGGCGGGTTCAACGTCCCTGGGCCCTTGGTTTTTCATCCGTACTGTTGCATAATGCACTATTCGAGCAGTCAAGTATAATTACCGATACCGACAGACACATTATGGAGCAGATTGAGTTTGTGCAATCATCAGGTTAACAAATCGTCCCATTATGTTTTGTGATGTTGGTATTTAATTATCTGTGAGGTTAAACGTTCTATTGTACAGGTGAGTAGATAATTTAGAGGCAATTGTATTAATTGTGCAAGGTTAAAAAGTTTGGTTTTAGATTGTTAGATACTCATTATTAATAAATAAATAAATTAGCTTCACGCTGTATCCCGCACACAGCAGGATAGACAGAGAGAACCTAGTTTTAAGACACTCCGTTCCCCACTTTCTGCCGAAATCTGGAGTCATTGCGTGTTGAGTGGCAGAACTCAACGCCGCGCTTTGCCTCGACACCAGAGCGAAGAAATGGAAATATACATTTAAGTAAATATTTCATCTCCTCGAGTGAGAAGAAGTTACTTGCATAATCCCTTTAATTCTATTTATTGGCGATTTGATGTAATAATTCTGTGAAATAAAAAATGAAATAAAATTAAAAACAGGCGTTAGTAGATATTTTATTACATTTCCATTTTACTCATCGAGAGAGCAGCAAATAAAGGCAAAACACTAAAGTTTACTAAAGTGTATATATATATATATATATATATATATATATATATATATATATATATATATATATATATATATATATATATATATATATATATATATATATATATATATATACATATATATATATATATACATATATATATATATATATATATATATATATATATATATATATATATATATATATATATATATATACGACGTTTCTAGAGATATTTTAGGATAAAACGTTTTTTATTAAAAATTCTAGAGAACGGCAGGACTAACATGGAATCCTAATCTTTCTCATTAAGACACTGCCGTGCTCCACTTTCCCCTTTTCCGTGCATTTTGAAGGCATTGCTTTTTGGGTAACGGAACCGAACGCCGCATTGTGAACCGTTAGAAGATCGATGAAAATGAAAATATTTTACTCTCGCCAGGGAGAATCAAATCGACAACAGCCGCATGCGCTTGTACCACTGAGCCACGATAGCCTTAAATATGTTTATAATATAAAATAATTCAACATTCAACTTAAAATATCCGCATAACAGACAAAAAAGTGTAAGTCATTCGCGATCCGCAAAAACTAAACATAAAAAACGACCTTGACTCGAATAAAATTTCAACATTCATCTGATAAGCTTATTTATTTGTTTAGGAAGTCGTTCACGGCGTTTAACCTCGGTTTTTGTACACTTTTACTTTAACTATAATTCCGATATTTGATATGCCTTTGTTTTAGTAATGTTTCTTATAAGAAATGGTAGAAAGGTAAATGGAATCTGGGAATGTGAAGAGGGAAACAGCGACGTTGAGTTCCGCCAACTCAACGCCGCTGTTTACCTCGTCACCAGAACGAGCAAATGAAAACATTACTGCAATATTATGTATTCTATTTTCCAACTACTACTATCTATCTACACAACAATCGCTATATTAGCATATTATCGTGACAGTAAAATTAAGAGGGCATTTAAATGCGTATGTTATTTTGCTTTATTTATAACATACTATATCTTAATAGCACAGTTTTATTAGAAACATGTAGTTGGAGTTTCATATCTTGGATGTATGAAGAATTTTATATTTAGTCCGCCATTGCTCCTTAAACAAAACCTATTTAAACCTAAAATTGAAAATGATGAAAATGTATATACCTACAATATACATATATTTCATTATATGACAGAAGACCTTGACTTCTATACCATGTACAAAATTTACTTACTGTATAATAAATACCTAAGACTGTAGGCAAGTAACGTTGCTTCGTTAACTCATACAATAATTATAATTTATTTATGCCGGTCCGTAGTCATTGCAGACTGTTCTTGTTACTGCATTAACAAGCATTTAAATATTATTCTTTATTATAATAAAGAAATCTAGTTAATTTTAAAATAACTTAACGCTCAACTGTCTCAACTGTAACATGTACCTGAGAAAATTCTAAGTCTTAATAAAAATATGTGTTATCATAGTTTTAGTTTCTCGTGATGCAAATGGGAAATACCACAATAAACACGAAACTAGCAACTTCCAATCACATTGATGGAAATAAAGTATTTTAATATCATTCTCACACTCCATGCTTGATATACCATTGTAGATATTGGGAACCTGTTGTGAAGACCCTCGTATTTCCATTTTCAGTCTAATTTTCTAGACATAATCGTTATGCTTCGAAAATTCTTGAATCTTGATTTCATAACGAGGAAATGAAAATAATTCATTGTCTTGATTAAGAATCGAACTCACAACCGCCGCATTCTCAATCAAGTGCTGTGACATCGCACCACAACAGCTCCAATATTTATTTGTTTTGGTGACGCACATAAAAGAGCTATCGGCGGAAGTAGTCAAGCACGTCCTCTAATAAAACTTGTGTGACGGGAGGCAGTGGGCGGATCATTAGAGCTAATGAGCGTTATTTGGTATCAAAATTAGGTGTTTATTCACGCACGGTTAGAATGTTCAAAAACAAAAAATATGTACTGTACTTTCTTATAAGATTAAAAAATTACAAGTAGTTTCGTGGTTATTATATATATATTTTTAAAATAGCTTATTTAGATGCTGTATCCCGCACTTAGCAGGGTAGGCAGAGGGAACTTAGTGCTAAGACACTAAATTCCCTCTGCCTACCCTGCTAAGTATAACCGTTCCCCACTTTCTGCCGAATTTTGAAGGCATTGCCTATTGAGTGGCAGAACTCAACGCCGCGCTTTGTCTCGACACCAGAGCGAAGAAATGGTAATAAATTTAAGTAAATATTTCATCTCCTTGAGGGGGGATCAAACCCACAACCAGTCGGTTTTAGAGTCACACTTTGTACCACTGCGCCACGACTGGCCTCTCTTATTTGGTATTGGTTGGTTTGGTAGGTATTTATCTTAATAGTTATTATACAAATGTGTGTATTATATATATTTAGATTATGCATTTTTAAAGTTAGTATAGGCAATCTGATGACGCATAATAGGGTACTTGTCTCATATCAAATTTGACTTGTCTCATACCTACCTGCACATAATAGGGTAGGCAGAGAAAACTTGAGAAGCTAGTCTTAAGACACTCCGATGCTATAAATACGCTTCCATTCCCCACTTTCTTCTGAATTCTGGCATTGCGTGTTCAGTAGCGGTACTCAGTGCCGCGCTTTGTCTTGTTACCAGCAAGGATATCTCTCTCAAATACGAGTAAAACATACATTCTTACTAACATAACTACAGGCCCTCATACCTATATTCTTTTATAGCTCATAGACTTCGAAGTATTAAAAAGAAATTGCAATACCATCTTCCGACCATAACAGTCTAAAGAATGAGAAATCCGTGTCGCTGCGACGTACATAGGTACAAATACATATGTGTCAAATTCATTAGCCATAAGTTAAACGGTTTTCACTCTTTAAAAGGACATGTGCTGTGTTAGTCAAGACATAGTATTGTTCCAGTTACAAGAAAGATGACGACATCGATGTGGATTTTTAACGTTTTGCCGGTTCATAATATTTATTTATTTTCTTCTTTTAGCTGTATACACACTGTATCCCGTATATAGCAAGGTAGGCCAAAAGAGCCTAGAGTTAGGGCACTCTTTATCCACTTTCCTCTGAATGTTCGAGAAGCTGCATACTGAGTGGTGGAACTCAATTTCATCAAGCTTTGTCTTGTTGTGTGAGTGAGGGTAAAATTATCAGTATCTAGTCGATGTATTTACAGACACAGGCTTTGACACTGCGCAACAACGGCCTCACAGTAAAGAAACCCGAAAATAAAAGCACACACAAAATACAAATTTCAATACTAAATACAAAAAAATCACATATTCTTTACTATATAACGTAAGTATGAAGGAAGGAAACGACCTCGACCGCCTTGAATTGTATTTATCACGATAACGGCGCACTCCCATGACTTCGCAACTCACATCAGTTGGGTATTGTTATGACATCTATTGTTTATCACTAAGGTTATAATTTAATTACCTACATTATATATCTCTAAGTGCATAATCTGTTATATAAAATGTTTAATTTAATATATTTCTTGATAATATTAATTAAGTAGTGCAGCGCGACGGTACGATTCCCACTTAGAGGGATGAGTTTTCATTTTTTTGCTTTTGTGCCGAGACAAAGCGCGGTGTTGAATTTCGCCACTCAACACATATGTCTCGAAAATTGGCGAAAAATGAGGAACGGCTTCCTTTGCCTACTCCGCTATGTATGCGGCATACGGCGTGAAGCTAAAACAAAAAGAAACTGAAAATACGGAAAGACCTTATACGAAGTTCTCTTATTTTTCTAGCTTCACGCTGTATCTCGCATATACCAGGGTGGTTTGTAAGCAGAGGAAATCTGAGAACCTAGTGCTAAAATTCTCCATTCTCATAAAAAACAAGTCTGCTCTCCATTTCTCTTATTTGAATTAGTTTTAACAACAAATGTAATATTATTACATACACATATTAAAAGCTTCACTGAAGCCACAGAGCTTACGCATTGACTTCCTAGCAACCTACATTTTACAAGTTAAAAATTACTCGACTATTTCAATTAACGTTTTAAATTATTTATAAAGGGCCAGAGTTTCTCTTCGTCACCTACGTTTGTAATACCGTTTTCACTTGCGTTGTATTTTATTTCATTTGAAAATTGAGCTTATTTAAACGTAGTTTTTATAAATGGTTTGACTCACTTGTTATTGTATAAATAATTTTAATTATTTGTATTACAGAAGAAGAATGAAATAAAGATCAATGCTGTGGAGATGAGATTGTAGGACCGAATCCGCAATAGAGATACACGGAATGGCAGTTATTACCGAGGATGTCACCGTGATAATGAAAAAGAATTTGCTTTAAGTGGTATGGGCACATTAAAAGAATGGGTAAAACAAGAATAGCAAAAAACATTTATAAAACAAGAGCGAGTGGCAAGTGAGCTAGCCCTAAGAATAAACCGTGAAGTAAAAAAATACTTTAGATGCAAAAAAAGTTAAGATATTATACCACAACTACTATCAGGAAGGATAATATGCTTACTATAAAAGAGGATTCAAACCTAAAGTGCCAGTCATGGTTCGTTTTCGATACGATCTCAATCTGTCAAATATGTTGTTACATGAGAAAAAATGAGAAAATTCGTTCCACTCGAGTTTCGGTTCAATCACGCATATGATAAGAATATTCCCCATACACGAATATGAGATCGGACGGAGAATGAACCATGACCGTGAGCGCTTTACAGTGATTTATAGATAGAATGATTCGAAATGCACTTATTACATACCTCCAATTACTTACCCTCCTACTACTACTAGCGTCCCACTCGCGACTTCGCCCGCACACAACCTATGTTTTTTTTTAAACAGTATTTGTCTACAGATTGGTTATATAATTTATACCGTCAATCACGAACAGCTTGTATTTATAATTCCGAGAAAGGGCAAGCATTATGTGGCTGCTTAAGAGGATATAGGCGGCAAGGGCGCCCCAACAGATCGTTGATTTATTATAATTTTACTTTGTTTTACGTGGAACTTAAGATGTAAAATGGAAAATCTCACCTTTTACCTTTCCTGTAGGAATTTCGAGAAAATATCTTCTAAAGGATCACCTCCACACTTCCTAACTACAAGCCAAAACTCTACTTTCTAAAGCCCAATTTCGGGCGAAGCGGGGCCATTAAGGACTACGTTGAACTCGCAAGAGTAAACTGCATACTTATATTGCTACTAATAAATAGTTGGATGGAAAGGACCGGGCGTTAACTATATACAAACGGTAAAATTGTAATAGGTATTAAGTTACTAGATAATCAGTGAAACAAAACTATATAAAAAGTGAAACAAAAAGGCAATCTAAAAATATCTGGACTTTCTTAGGAATTAAATATCTAGATCTGTCTTTAGTTATAAGCCTAGTCTAAATAGCAGATACATATAAACTGTTCATTAGCTGATAATAATGAAAAAGTTAAAAAACCTACGGATCACGTGTCTGTAGTATTTAGTTAAAATTTAAAAAAAAAGGACCGGGCGAGCGGAATAATTACTTATATATTATTACCATCTTCAAAGTATGATACTAAGGATAAAAAAAAAACAAGCAAATGCGCAAAATAATATATACTGGAAATAGTGTAAATAATTTCGAATGCTATAGAATAATAACCCTCTATCTTATTAAAACCACGTGAACAACTGACTTATTAAACCATCTGTGCAAAGAAAACTATGACGAAGTTCGAAATTGTATTATTTTAGTGTACCTACAATATTTTTTTTCAGTATTACGATTAATGCATGACAGGGTGGGCATAAAAAATCTTCGTTTACTTTTTATCTATTCTATCAAAAGTTATCTATAAACCTATAGAAAAATGAGAAAATGAAAATAGGAAACCTTTCATTTCGTCGAGTGGTAATCAAACTTACAACCTGTTGCATTTAAAGGTGCACGTTGTGAAACTGCGCCACAAATGGCCTGGCTAGAGAATATCCCGAAATCCCTACGGAAACGGAGAAATAACGGAACTCACGTAATCCCGCAACTACGTTTGCGTGAACCAACTTGTATACAAAATAATAAACGGGTACAGTAGTTCATTTGATATTTACTTAGCTACATTATTTAGACCGAACAACACTTTGTGTTGTAAGGCCATATAAATAGACGCTGCTTATTTACATAAAGACCTTTCACGTGACGTTAAACTGCGGATATAGTATATATATAACTGGTAATGTTCATAAATACAGAAAAAAATATCTTTACAAACATTTATTAAACTAAAAATTTCGTTTGGTTGAACACGTTAATCTTAGGAACTACTGAGATATATATATATATATATATATATATATATATATATATATATATATATATATATATATATATATATATATATAAAAATCTGTAAACATCGTCCAGAGTAAATACAAGTCAATAAAGCAATTAAATAAGATAATGGTCAGAACATGATATCCACTTACTTCCCTCTCGACATAAATCACATCCACCGATTACGCAATTCCCATACAATAGTGATCGCATCACGTATCTCGTACGCAGAGTTGTAGCCACGTGGCCGTGACCTTGAGAAGGCCTTTGTAATAAATACTACTTAACTTAGCCTTCGGTAGCTTGTCACGACTCTGGTTTAATTTCGACGTAACTATGTAAACAAGTATGGTTTTTTACCTGTTATTTATTTTTAGCTTCACGCTTTATCCCGCACATAGCAGCGGAGGCCGTAGGAACCTGAGAACCATACTGGGTTCTCAAGACGCTTCCGTTCCGCACTTTCCGCCAAATTCCGCAGACAATGCACGTTGAGTCGCGAAACTCACCGCCGTGTTTTTTCTTGTTATCAGAGCGAGTAAACAAAAATATATATAAAGTATAATAAAAAAATCATTTCCTCGAATAAGAATCGAAATCACGACCGAAACGAAACCACAACTTGTCGTGTTTACAGTCATATTCTTGTGCTCCTGCGCTGTCGATCTTTGTAAGAAAAGTTTCTTAATTATTTCATCGCATTTTGTCTTACCTTCCATGTATTTGTGTCATTATTTTAAATAAGGGTGAGGTTCAAAAAGTACTTTTTTAATTTATTTATAATTTCCTTGTTTATTTAAATTTAGATTTCCATTTCTTCAGTCTGGTGTCAAGGAAAAGCGCGGCGTTGAATTCCACCAATGAACACGCAATGCCCCTGGGATTCGGAGGAAAGCGGGAAACGGAGTGCTACTGACACTAGGTTCCCTCTGACTGACTACCCTGCTGTGTGCGGGATACAGCGTAACGCTGACAATTTATTTCTTATAATAGGTATTTAAATGTTTTCTGTTAATTATTTCCAAAAATGTATAATACTAAATACACGCGATTAATCCAGTCAAAGAGTTTCATTTACAATGCGTATCTAATAATTGCGAAAATCAAAGATCTGATTACGAAAATTATTTATTCTCCAGAGTGGGAATCAAACTCAGAACCGTCGCGTTGACAGTCAGGCACTGTGTCGCTGCCCCACGTCTACAACAAGCTTTTTTAAATATCCTTTTATGCGGAAACACGGTTTTCTATTGATCCAGGGGCCTTCCCGTCGTCGAGCACTTTGAACAAGACCGTACATTTTACGCTATTGAACATAAAGTAGTATATTGCTTTATAGTGTTGCTATAGAAGTCTACGTGTAAAATCAAAACAGTTCTCAGGTGGGAAAACTATATTTTTTAAAAGCTATTAATTTTTCTTTCCATTCTGGTAACGAGTTACACGCAATGCCTACAGAATTCGGGGAGAGAGAGGATCGAAAGTGACTTAATGGGAATATAATGTCTTAATACTCGATTCCCAGGTTCGAACAGTTCGTTCTTGTTCATTGATCAATTGATATAACTCCATCTCAATCTGTTCAAGTGTATAGGTACGTTCTATACATATTTAATAAGAACACAATCTAAATCAATAACTAACTATATCTGTCTAGACGCGACGAGGAGGCTGGGAAGTACGTATGTACGTAACTTTGCATATAGCTACGTAAATTAGCGTGGGTGGAATATTTATAGGTGACCTATAACGGTTAAAACATTGATCTGTAGCTGTAGTATGTTGTATCTAACACGATAATGTACTTTGAATACAAATTTAAATTGAAAATAAAAAGAATAAAAAGACTTTTTGTTTGTCGTAGAGATTTTAGTATAACTTTAAAGAAAAGATCACAATATATAGATAGAGCTATCATAATCCTAATCTCATTATTTTAGTATATCGCCCTCCACTGCTAAACGTAGACCTCCCTAATGGAGGTCCCTCTCATTCATTCAACATTTAAGCAAGCGTAGTTTACACGGTTTATCACCTGCACCTACATTCGAGTAAAAGGCAACTCTACCTTCGATCAACTATACGAGTATTTATACATATATCTCAACTGAATACTTGGTTAAAGAATTCTACAATGAAAAGTCAACGACTGTCAATTGTCAATTTTTTTGTGCTTACTAGCTTTTAAGCTTCGCCCGAATGGATCAAATTAGAATAACTAAGAGTTGTGTCATAAACTTATAGCACATGACACATTCTATGTTTCCGAGGTACCTCTGACAATAAATAAGGGAGGATTACACCCTGTTCATTGAAACGTGATACAAGACATCCTATAACCTAATAAGTTCTTTGATTTTCACGATTATTACACATATTAAATGAAACTAATTTAACCGGATTAATCGCGTATATTTAAGATTTTTACATTTTGGAAACCCGAAGTTTCAAACACGTTACAGTAGTCCGTGGGCACGGGTACCCGTGTAATCCGGTTAAAGTAGTTTCATTTAATATCCTATAACCTACCTTGATAAATGGACTATCCAACACAAAAAAAAATTAAATTCGAACCAGTAGTTCCTGAAATACTACATCTAAACCAAACTGTATCTTCATGATGTGTACATATATACTAAAAATAAAAAGTAGTTGAAAACGTATTGGCGCATGGTTATGGGTTATACAATAGGTTGTGGATTGGATTCCCCTTCGAAGGAATTAAATATTTAATATTTTCATTTCCTCGCTCTGGTAACGAGGCAAAGTGCTTCTTTTGAGTTTCGTCACTCAACACGCACAGTCACAAAAAAAATATCGGAAAGTAGAGAACGGAAGTGTCTTAATAAGGAGACGGAGTGTCTTCGTAAGATTGTTTTTAATTCATAATGTCAATGCGTTATAGACTATAGTTCAAGGTTAAGAAATAGTGTTGATCAAAAATTGTTTTTTTAATGCCAATGTCAAAACAACTTTCCTTTGATCGCCATCGACCGTAGACGCTTAGGCTTTGTATCAATAAAGACTACGAGTCGTAGTTTTGATTCTTATTCGGGGGAATGAATCATTTTCGTTGCCTCGATTTCTTTAGTTCTGGTATCGTGACAAAGCGCAGCGTTGAACTTCGCCACTCAACAAGCAAAGTCTTGGCAGTTGGGCAAAAAGTGAGGAAAGGAGCTTCATTAGGCATGAAAGCTTTTTGACATCATAATACGCAAAAGGTTTTTATATTTGCTATTTTTTTAGCTTCTCGATGTATATTGCACATAGTAGGGTATGCAGACGTAACCTGGGAACTTAGGGTACCTGGTAACTTGGGGCATCGGTTACGAAACGAAAATACTAAATATTTGAACCACAACAGGTCGTGTTTACAGTCGCACGCGTGTCCTCCTGCGCCACGACTAGCCCCAATATTATTAGTCATAGTCGTCATATTTTCCATAATCCATTCCTAAAATCCACACAGACAAATCCAGCGTATAAAATTAGTAATGTCTACACAATATGAAGTTTGCAGATTGCACGGTTCACTGACTGATACATAAACTGGTTGAGAACAGGTCCGCCTGCTGCTATAAATGGAAGGAAGCCGCCCTTTATAATCGTTTATACGTTATTTTCAATTTTAAATCTTACCTACTTCATATTATATATTTTTTAAATCATTTCATTATGAAGTCAATCGTGGAGCAGGGGCACAACCGTAAACGCGTGTTCGATTCCCTATCGTGGAAATGAAACATTTAATATTTTTAATACTTAGGTTTTTTATTTAATTTATTATCACTCGATCTATCTTATTTAAATAATATTTGTTGTAATGAGAAATTGAAATACGTAATTAAAATTTACTTCAGAAGTCAATTTACGATAAAATATAAAATAGGATGCGATTAACGTTAGTCCATTGATTAATTTTGAATTACAATTTGAGGTATAGAGAGGGAAGCTTGTGTTAAGATACTCCCCTTCCCATACATCCCATTTTAAGTTGAATGACGGAACTCAACGCCATGTGCTAACTTACTAGAAGGAAAAAATGAAAATAATTAATTCTTCGGAAACAGGGATCGAACCCACCTCCATCGCGTTTACGTATCTACATACGTGGTTGTGGGTTTGACTGACTTTTTACTAATATTTTTAAAATTACATAGTTGGTTTAACTTATAAATGCTTTTGCAGTTAGAAGGGACTGGTAACAGATCTGGGTACTAAATATGGATTGTCCCTTATATCTTCTATTATTCAATATTATCAGGTCAACAAGCATTATGCATTTTTTTAGGAAATTTTAAATTAAAATAGGACTTCCAATTATGAGTTTAATATAGTAATTATCAATATGGTTACTCTTTTTTTTAAGTTTCTATTTAAAAGTTTTGTAAAGATAACCAATAATAAAAAAAAATACTTTCAGCCGGGGAGTGAAATGATATATTTACCTTTTAAAATATTTTACTGCATGGAGCCCATTTGATTTTGTTACAAGAATTAAGCACTAGTCAAGATTTCAAGAAGATTATATTAAAAAAATAATTCCATTAAGACTGTACAATTGAGTATCATAATTTTAAAAAAAGTCCAACTGCATATATAAAATAATCATATAAAAAAAATATGGTTTGAAATAATATAATATTTGTAATATTTTGCTAACTTAGGAAACCTACTAACTTCTTTGACATTGTAAATGAATTTCAAAAGGTGCCCGTTTGAGATCCGCTATATTCCTATGTTTTTTGTTTAAGCATTTTCAAATATTTTCCTTTCCTTAGTATCAATTCTGTGGAAATCTTATTTTATATAAGTAGAAATAAAAATATTAGATAGTACATTTTAAAAATTAATATAGCAAAATTGTTGCTTTGCAGAACAATTAAATATTAAATTAATGAAACAAAAAAAACCTATGTTCACTTTAAACTAGAACTATATCAAGATATAAGTTATTTTATTCACAAGCAAATTTTATAAAAGCAAACACTTTAAAAGTTCAAAAAAAATAATACCTCACATGAATTCAAGGGGACATTTTTTCGTCGTTAAAAGTAAACAAACTTATGTAATTGAAAATAATTATAGCTTTAGAATAGTCCCACGTGTTTGCATAATTAATTAACGCAAGTTCATGAAGTGCAAATAATATTAAAACATCCTTATGAAGACATAACAGGATACTGGTACTAAAATTTTATTAAATTGTACGTATTTCATGTAATTATCTTAAATTATAAATGCGTGGTAAATTAACTGACATATTTAAAATTAGTAGCGATATTGAAAACGCTGTCTCACAAATCTACCTACACATTAAATATTTAATAAATAATTAAAATATAATACTCACTTTTAGTGACATCTTAGATATATATCGAATAATTTACAACACCATGTAACACACAAACATCGTCCAATTACAATATTTTCAGCACAGCAAAAATATTTGTTTACACAATATTATTTTTATGTCACTGATTATGTAATTTTGATTTACAACAACGTTAAAAGACGTCCTGTATTTTTATTGTCGCGTTGCGATCGAAGCTCCTCGAATATTTGATCGGTGAATTGATAAATAGAAATACGAGCGCACGGCGCAAGTCCTATCGGTTTATAATTTTTTCCCTCGTTCCGTTGTGAATTGAGATAGCGAATTTTAAAATGACATCTAGTGTTAGGTGTTGCCATATAATGCAAATTAAAAAAAGCAAATTTTCTGTAAGTTAATTTTTTTTATATCAATTTTAGTATATACTAGCTTTAAGTGATTTAAAATTTATTTTTTTCTTTATTTTGTAATTTATTTATCGTTGTTTTGCTGTATACTTCATAAGTAACGGCATCTGCTGATATATATTTAATTCTACTGCTCTACCATAGATGGCGCCATACTTTTTTAAATACAATATAATTTAAGTCTAGGAAAAAAATTGTAACAAAGATTAAAATCTTTAAATAACATTTTATTTAATAAAGATTTTATTGGCATTTTTTGTTTTATATAAGAATACAAAAATTGAAAAAAATAAAAACATATCCGAATATAAAAACCATTTATTTTATTTTCTTATAATAATACAATAAAGAAATAATTTAAACACTATTATTATCCTTCATTAAGTGTCGTTTGACGGCTTCCAAAGCTGATTTCGTGTCAAACTTGTCCTGATGCGCGTTCGTGTAGTGCGAGCGGAGCTGGGTTGCCAAGTTAGTTTGGAAAGGACAGGTATTACAAATGTAGAGAAAGAGACCCTGGTGTCGGCCGCTACGAAGAACATGCTTGCGAAGATTTTCCTAAAAATAAATTAATAAATTTATTGTAAAATAATGTAAAATTCTAACCGTCATATTTATTTAAAATGTCGTATAATTTTAATAAGTAAAAACGCTTAATGAAAAAAATAAGTGTTATAATAAATTCTCTTGATTGTCTTTAATAATTATAATTAAAAATGAAATGTCTTAATTTCAGTAATATAAATATTACAGTAATAAAAATTTTACTTACTACGATAGGCTGAATGTCATTATAAAAATGTATTAATTATACAGTAGTCATTATAAAAATATATTAATCTAAGAAACTTTTGTGTAGATAAAAAAAAGCAAAGACCTATAAAGCCTGTAACAGCATATTGCGACATAAGTCCCTACATAATGTTTTAACAGTAAAACTAAACACTTACATAATGAGCAAAGTCATAAGCGTCTTTTTTGCTTCGCCGTAGTCGGGTAAAACGTATAATAAGAAACAGTATTTAATAAACATTAAAAGAATATTATAGTATATGTAATAAATATTTATATAAGCATATTTAATATTTTTCTCCTATATAAAACCTATATATAATTCGGTTATAAAAGTACTTATTTTAACCTGACATTTTGACTATTTTACAATAATTTCATGATAACTGGTAACAATAATATACAGTCCGGTCATCGAGTCGTGGCTATCCTGAAATTACTTGTAAATGGCTACGCAAATTTAATTTTACAATTTTTCTTACTGCGGATAGATATTTTTTTACAGAGTGAACAGTTCACGACTCGTTAACCGTACTATAATAGTAGATTTAATAATATTTGCATTACGCATTCAGTAACCGTCCGTTAAAAAAATTAAAAAAAACCATACACAATAACAATTAACTAAAAGATAATAGCATAAAACTTTTATTACTAACCAAACTGCCACAAGTAAAAGGGCAATGGGGGCAGGCGTACGGCTTGACTCCTTTATGGCACAGCAGGTGTCGCTTCATGTGGCTCGCCTGTTCAGTTTTGAACTCGCAAGATGGACATTCATAGTTCTTTATTTTATCACCGTGTGTGCGACGGTGTCTGAAATTATAAGGAATTGTTTATTAGAGGCTTATTTTTATGTATTTTCTGTAATAATAAATAATATCTATTAGATATTGTATTAAGCCTTAAGGTATGTCCACTTATTGTATGTGCGTAAAACTATTTTAATTTTGATAAGCTCTTACTTCGTTAATTAATTTAGTAAACTCAAAGTTTTGAAATGAATATCCAGGTTATGACATTTTAAAAGTAACTTTGCAATTTAATACTAAACAATATATTATTATTAATTCAGATATTTTAAAGTAAATAAGTGCTGTCATCTGTTAAGACAATTACAAAAACGTATCATGCGTTCATATCCAAGTTCCAAGTAATATCTTAAAATAGTAACAGATGTCGCTATAAAGATAACAGCAAGAATTAACTCGCTCTGGTAATGAGGTAAAACGTGGCGTTGAATTCCACCACTTAACACGCAATTTCACCAGGAGTGGGCGGAAAGTGGGAAACAGAAGTGTCTCAATGGGAAAGGATTTTCAATAGGCTTGTTCTTTATCTGTCTATACAGAATGAAAGAGTCAGCGCCCCCGTTATGGAAACAGCATATAGGGTAAAATATTTCAAACCGATACCTAAAGAAATTAATTAAGATACCTCAACAGTTTGGACGTAGGATTTTTTTACATTTCACGATTGTTATCCATACCTGTATTTTTTTTTTACAGCTACTACAAAATACTACTAAGCGTTGCCGATCTTCTACTTTTCATTCAATAAAACATAACCGGACGAGAAAGAACGATAATTCTCGTTCTTTGTCGTGACAACTACTTATTTTTTATAATAAATCTAAACAACTTTCAAAAATATTATGAAAATTGTCTAATAAAATCTTACTTTAAGGCAAATTATTATGTCTCCTTTATTATGAAATTATTTAGAAATAATGCATA
Source organism: Heliconius sara (assembly GCA_917862395.2). Taxonomy (NCBI): domain Eukaryota; kingdom Metazoa; phylum Arthropoda; class Insecta; order Lepidoptera; family Nymphalidae; genus Heliconius; species Heliconius sara. Next base: position 511,338 of record OU860799.1, read on the forward strand.
CATATTAAACCACCTTTAAAATTATATTTAAAAATTTACGTATATTAACGTAATTTTTAAAATTTTAATCTTTAATGAAAACTAGTATTAAGAATTTGGGGCAAAATACGTAATTATTTTTACAAACATAAAAACAATTTTATGATTTATTTATTAGGCTTTTATATTCAAATAAAATATAAAACTTTTAAATAATTTACAACAAATATGTTACATATTTGTTGTAAATTATTTAAAAGTTTTCGCAATTGCAACACTGACGGCTGATCACTTACAACTTTGTTGTTGATGTCAAAAAATTTAAAGTTTTGTTATTGAATATTGCGTTGTTTGTATTTTGCTCTTTTATCGAGCAACTTATTTTGTTCTAACTCTAGTGTGTTATTCGGACTTTGATAGTGCTGCTACTCTCGTTACTTGGCTATCCTACCTGCCTGATTGACAACGACTTCGGTTTAAGAACTCCTACGTACTATATTCAGCCATAACGATGACGAAAATGCCGAAATACCCTCTTTCTAACTAACATGGATAATGTTTTAATTTGTGTAGGCTTCATCGAAATAAAATACTAGGACGGCAATTTTAATGCTACGAAATATTAAGACCTCATACGTAACCAGAATGTTTCCACCAGATCCGCCTAGACGTGTATCGTAATTTGTTACGGAGATGCAATTTATGCATTCAAAAACGAGGGGGACATTTTGAAAAAAAAACTATCTATCTAATAAATAAGTGGATAAGTTAAACGAATAAAAAAAATTGAGTGTATGTAAAGTGTATTCCTAAGTGTTGCGTTGATTTAACATCACTTCGCCGCCGTTAGCTACCGATTAACGATAATTTTATTATTTATATTGTTTGATAAAATCACTTTTTAATTTTTGGGAAATTGTATTAGGCTATTATTTTATATAGTAGTTAAAACTGTGGTTTCATTTAAAGGGGTGTTGACACTTCCAGCCTGTATACCTATAAAACACAATGTTTCAAATTTCAAAGTCGATGAAATCTGTTATCGACACTAATCTTACTCATGAACTAGGTTCGACTCTTTAGTACTTACCTATTGAGTTGCGCGGTACTAGATGCGATATAACAACACTGTTCATACGGGCACCTTCTCTCATCAGAAACACAACTTGTTGAATGGTGAGCCAATATAAGTCTGAAAAATAATCATAAAAAGGATTTAAATAATTTTGAGGTTAGTTGTGGCGCAGGAGCTGGGAAGACTGTAAACGCGACCGGTTGTGGGTTGGCGTAATATGGGGAACGGTAGGGTCTTAATGGAAACGGAGTATGTTAACACTAGGTTCCCAGGTTACCTCTGCCTACCCAGCTACGTGCGGGACACGGTATGAAACTTAATAAGGTCACACTAATAAGATATCTGAAACTGAAGCCAGTCCTGCCGTAAGGGCACAAAGTGTGACTGTAAGCGCAACTGGTTGTGGGTTCGATATCCATTTGGGGAAATGAAATATTTATTTAAATTTGTTTTTCCATTTTTTCGCTCAGGTATCGTCAGTCTTCCCGTTGTGTTCCGCCACTCAACACGCTATGTCTCCAGAATTCGGTGGAAAGTGAGGAACGGATTATACACTAGGTTCCCTCTGCCTAACCTGCTGTGTGCGGGATACAACTTGATGCTGATATAATTAAAATTTTGATTTATTAATGCTCTCATCTGAATCTAGATGCTGAAAATAGTATTTTAGCACTATGGTTCTCTTTGTCTACCTAAAATGCATATAGGTAAATATAATAAAATATCTAGGCCAGGTGAAGCAAGTAGCCAAGTAGTATATCCATCAATTCGTCGTGGAATATATCATAAATATGCTTAATTTCCCAATAACAGCTGGACTCAAGAATTCTGCCGCTCACTAGAACGTCATGAGATAGATATCGGTAGTTCCTTTCAATTAGGTGCCGTGATGTTTTAGTCGCTTTTATGTTAGGTTAGTGCACCTGTGTGGATGCTATAAGACTTAGCTATAGAACGAAATATTTATACATTTATAGAAAATTGTAATGTTTTAAGCTTGTTTTTAACTGCGGCTTTCCCCGTGTTTACAAATGACAAAAACTAAGGCCCGTATTAATAAACCTCTATCAAGTCTGAGATTGATCTTGAGATGCGGTTGTCATTTATAAATCTCTATATAGCAATCTATTTTAAAAATTATATTTATAAAATATATAAGTATTCTAAGAAATCCAAATTCCAAATTATTAACTTTACACAAGATATTATTTTTAATGTAAGAATGCATTGTTTGGCATCTTAAAGTGTTACCTTGGCCAATTACCTACGAGTAAAAACAAGTTTTGAGAAAATATTGAAAAAAAAAATGGTCACCGAACCACAGATAATAAAAAAAATTCGAAAAAAGTAGAGATGAAGACAATTTATTTAGCATCTCCCCCTAAACACAATGTTTGAGGATTCGATTCCAATTCGAGAGAATGAATTATTTTATTTTTCCTGTTCCGGCGTTAAGTTCCGCCGCTTTGCCATAGCATAGTACTCATTGACGACAATAATTGGAGTAATTTATACGGCTAATATGAAGTACATTAACAACACTTCCCTAAATAAAACAAAAACAAAACTGTATACAAGAAAAAAAGACAATCCATACCTAATATATATACGAGTACTTAACTATTGAAGATTTTCCTACACCCAAGTCAAACAAGATCTAATCCAAAACAGAAATTACAAACTTCATTTTAAGGAAGATATTATTCCTAATGTTAGAAGCCATTGACGCTCTGCATCCTGCAGTCCACGCTGCACACTGCACACTGCACGCTACACAGGCGGAGTGCATTAATACCTAGAACGAGGCCATAACGCATAAGATATTGCATAAGTTGCATCATCAGGGGCTAGAATGTCCCTACAGCGGTCGAGATACGTTCCAAGTTCTGTAATAGCGCGGTGTTGAGTTGATTCATACCCGCGTGGGTACTTGCTGGCTCTCTGCGGTCTTAGCCGCGGTCGCGGTAACCATTGTAATCATCTCTTCTTTGTTTATGATAAATTATGTAGAGTTAGGTGAATCAAATTTTAATTAAAGTGAGGATTTGAGAAGAACATTTAAGGCTGTCCTGGCGCAAGAGTAATAGCGTGACACCGGGTTCGATTCCCATTCCAGGTAATGAAATATATAATATTTTTATTTGTTCGCTCTGTTGACCAGGCAAAGTTGCGATGAGCTTCGCATCGCCTCAAAAAATAAACTTAACACGCAATGCCCCAAAAAAATCAGCGGAAAGTAAAAAAAATGAAATGAAGCTATGAAAAAATTAAAACAACAATAAGTATTATTGAAATTGAATGAAAGCATATTTAGGAGTGCTCCGTATCCAATTATCTTTATATGTTCTAAATTTCACGTTCATTCGGCATCGCATAATTTACTTCTATGGTTTGTATATTTTTGAGGCTGTCGCTGTCCATGACGTTGTTGCTGAACGTAGTGTCCTTCATAGAACGCCCACATGAATATACAAAAATATAATCACCCAATAACTTTGAAAAGGATCAGGGAACGAGAGTGTTAGGTCACTCAACTCTTAATCACCACCCAAATAAGTGGCTATCAAACAGACATGTAAAAATAAAAATAATGATTTGTCACAGCCGCGTCAAGTGAAGACGAAGTTTAATTGAGATTTACGCGACGTGACACATTATGATATTGTGGACGGTGAATACAACAGGGCCGATTGCTGAATAAATTTAAGTCTTCGATCCGTCAAAACATAAGTGTTTGTGATGCTTGCCAGTAATAAATTTAGCGTTATCTTGAATTATATTCAGGAATTTCTTTATAGAGTCGTTTATTTTATAGCTTAATGCTGCCAGAGGCAGAGAGATTCTGTGGCAGAGTCCACTTTCCGGTGCGGAACTTAACACCGCGTTTCCACTCCCAGAGCAGTAAAATGAATATATTATAAAATATAATCATTCGTCTGATTGATGATAAGATGCGCTACCCACTGCGACACGACGCCTTCTCGATTACATATAAAAAATTCTCAAATAATATGTGTACTCAATTAAAAGGGTCAAATCTCACACAAAAACTTATTTTGTCAGGTTCAACCCTAAAAAATGTCTAATAAATATCTAATTTAGCACTCAAAACCAACATGTGTAAACGTTATAAAGTTACGATCGAATCGAGATCCGGCGTACTTCAATGATGTGTCTCGTGCCTCACTTTCTTCTATAATAGATAAAACTGTCGACAGCAAAGTAGTATCAAAGAGTTGAATGTCAAATTATGAATGTTTCCTCATGTTCTGAGGGATTTGTCGCGACGCGCATCCGCTGACACGCACGGAGTCAGTGGATGCGGTTTATTTTGGTACACGCTATACTGTATGCTGTCTTACTAACGAGGTGCATGCCCCGGATTCTGAATTATTGGAATGGATCGTGTTTTTGCAATAAGTACTTTTTTGCTTCACGATATACACCGCACACCGTAGTAGACAATAGAGTACTAAGACACTATGTTAGCCCGGGATACATTGTGTGTAGAGTAGCGAAACTCAACGCCGTGCCGTACTGTGCCTTTAAGTAGAGCGAGGAAATGAAAAGAATGTATTCTTGTTAGACGAATTCGAACTTAAAATCGTCACGTTTATAGTCTTATGTTGTGTTGCTGTGCCATGATAGTTCCATAGGTTTCGACGTTGTAAAAGTCTAGTAGTCGGACTGGCGTAATTTGCTTTTTCAGTCGTCAGTCTGTCTTTACTCTGGGCATATGTGCCAAAAAAATAAAATAAAATAATTAGGCCATTCTTCGACAAACATCAGCAGCAGAATTTATTAATTTCTATTTTTCCTTGTCAATGAGATTGATATTTATATATTTCTCTTAATACGATACTTTTATGCTAATATTAAAAAGCTAAATAATTTGTTTGGTTCTCAATATTCTCAGATAATGTTGTATAAATGTGAAAAATATTTTTTATGGTACATAGTATTTTTTTATGAAAGGTTATGCCCTATAACCTATAACCTATATTACATCATATTAATAACTATTAATTATTTCCATTTCCGCAAGTTCAAATTAGTAATATACAAAAATAAAAAATTGAAAATGAAACTCACCGGTCACCAAACGTCTTCTTACATTTGTTACACTTAAGCGTCTCCTCCGCCATTTTTATAAGAGCAACATCAATCGAAGACAACTTCGGCCTATCCAAGTTCACATGCTCCATCTTACAATGGTTAGCTAAGCTGGACTGCCTCGTGAAATTGGCACCGCATGTAGAACAAACGAAAGGTCTTTCGAAAGTATGTTGCCTTAAATGAAGTCGTAAGGAAGCTTTCTTGAAGTTCTTGGCGCATATAGGACATGAATACTTCTGTATAGATTTGGCATTCCCACTTTTTTGATCTACTACAGGTCCTGTGTGGAGAACCTCGTGGAAAAAACACTCGGCCTGGGAGTCTGTGGTGAATAAACATTGACTGCAGTTCCACAAGATTGATGAGTGGATTGGTTCGTTCTTATGGAACTGGCATGCGTTGTCTCGAATGTGACGGGAAACTTCTTGTGGGAATATAAAGGCTTTGCCGCATTTTGGACATCTGAAAATTTATAAATAAATCTTTTTATAAATTTTGTTATGAACATACAGCTTATAACTTTCGCTAATTCATTGAGTTGGTTATATATTTGACTATTGAAAAATAATTAATTTAATTAAACTTATTACATAAAAAGGTACATAAGTATACTAAAAAGATCAAATCAAATCGGCTACACGCTGTATCCCGCACTCAGCAGGGTAAGCAGAGGGAACCTGGTATTAAGACACTCCGTTCCCCATTTTCTGCCAAATTCTGGAGGCATTGCGTATTGAGTGGCAGATCTCAACCCCGCGCTTTGCCTCGCCACCAGAACGAAGAAATGAAAATATAAATTTAAGTAAATATTTCATTTCCTCGAGTGGGATCGAACCCACAACCAGTCGGTTTTACAGTCACACATTGTGCTGCAGCGCCAAACTGGCCCCAAACTACTTAAATAAAATATAATTAATATCTTACTTTTTTCTTATGTCCGGGTGTAATCTTTGTATATGATCTTTGAGTTCGAGAATATTCTTCAACACAACTTTGTCTGTACAATATGGACATTTCTTACTTAAATCTTTTGAAATGTTTCCTCTTTCATGAAGTATCTCTTTTCTTCTGATCCTATGCTCCGAAGTTTGTCGATGACGTTTAGCTTCTTCGGAAGATGCAAAAGTTTTAGAGCATACAAGGCAGAAAAACGCCTTTTGTTTGTGTTTAGATTTCAAATGAGCTGCCAAAGTAACTGATGATTTGAATTTAACTTTACAATATTGACATCTGTGTAGCTCTTGATAATTATCAGTGGCCGTATATGCGAAATCATGACCTGTTTTTAGGCAATGTTGCTTAATCTCCATATTATATCGAAATTCCTGTTGACACGTTTCACATCGTAGGACTGTTTTCTTTCGTATTATGATCGGCATAGATCTATTTATTACAGCCACTACTTCACTGTGCTCGGAGCTGGACATATGATTAAGCATGTCTTGTGAAGTCTCACATTCAGATTTACAAAAGGAACACCAGTACCTTCCATCCATTGCAGATGTAACTCTCTCATGCTCTTCAGAAAACCAATGTTGCAAGAAGTTTGGTAACCAATTAGTATAAAATTTGCATGGACTGCATTGAAAAGGTGCTTGGTGAACTATGGCATCCATGTTATCAAGAATAAATTGTTGATAAACCTCACTTTTGATATCAGCTGCTTTTCGAAAATGATAGTGAGATATGAGATGCTTTCCGATTAAGTGCATTCGGACACGTGACTTACAACCAGAACATTGTATAAAATATGACCTTCTTTTCCTTTTCTTTTTCTTAACTTTTATATTTGTTTTAGATTCCAATTTTTGTCTCTTTCGCGGTGTTTGTGAAATTGATTCGTTTACAAATAAATTGGGCCGTGTCGCTCTTTTCTCAGTTATGTTTCTTATTGGTTCTAAGTGCCCTGAAAATTCTAATTCATGTTCCGGTAAAACCTTTCGCATATGTAAGTTAGACATTAGATGTTTATCATAAATAGCTCGAGACCCTAGGCGGCGATTACACGGCCCACACCAATACTGCACGGAGCCCTTTGATTGAATTGTCGTTTGCATTATTTGCGTTTTCTCATTAGCTCCTGGAACCCATTTACCCTTAGTATGTCCAGGGGGTGGGACGTCATAATCATAGTCACGGTCAAGTTGGTCCTGATCTTCCCACTCATCGCGTTCTGGAGATGCGGGTCGCCACTTACCTCCTGTATGAGTCGGCGGTGGTTTCCATTTTCCTCCATGTGGCACTTCATCTTCTTCTTCATCGTCATCTGAATCATCTGATTCTTCTGAATCGTCATCTCCCTTAAAATCATTGAACGTCTCTATATTGTAAGATGTACTTGGAATATCTTTTTTTACCGAACCACTAATACTTGCGACAGCATTTATTAATTTTGTCTGATTGTCTTCATTGCTACCAATCCTTAGACTATGGCCACCTATCCAATCTTCTCCTCTTAAATTAGTTTCTATAGGACTCATACGCGGAAGATGTGATGTTGAAGAAACAGTCAAAACGCTCTTTTTTTCTATATTGCCTAAATTCGTTTTAGATATTGGAGTAGGTGGTGTCAGACGTGAAAGGGAAGATTTTTTGACACTACTTTGCAATTCTAACGATTGAAAAAATACATCTGCGCCAAGACTATACGTTGGTTCTAATGGATCGATGGGCGGAAGATCAGCCTTGACTTCATTTTTTCTTTTGCCACAGGCCTGCTTCCTATGTTTAATATAGTTATCGAGACCAATGATAGTGGCATTGCACTTGATGCAAAGATGGCTGTCATCGTCGTCGTCGTGCGGCGACAGCATCTGAAATTAGAGCATAAATCTTAAGTCTTGAAGTTGCCGAAAAGATTGATAGTTCGGGTGGAGTGGGGTGGTGACATCGTCGCGGGGTGGAAATAACTCGTTAATCGCGTGGTGGTTTGATATTAAGCGGTGACGTCTCGGAGCTTGTCAGCAAACTGGGGCATTAAATACGCTTCCATTGCGAATTATTCAACTGAAATACATAGTAGTTTCGTGATGATCGATAATATATGCAAGTCACTACGGTCTCATTACCGGAAACTTTGTTTCGCCATAACCTGGCATTTGCATAAGGCTATCTATCACTCCATTAGCGTTAGTTCAAAGACTAAGTTTAATAGGAATGTGATTTGCTGGTAGAGGCTAGGGAATAAATAAACGGGACTGCAGCGTGGCCGTTAATATTAAAAAGGGGGGTTGATTGTAGAATGCGGTGGTGAAAGGGTGTTTTTTGGTGGCGGTGACGCGTCGTGAAGGACAAGTCGCAGGTACGAATCGGCGGGTCATTAATAATGCCGTTCACCTGTCCGCAGTCAGACCACCTCGCCGCTCTACTAGTCTACTACACTTTCACGGCGTCGTACGGGAATTAGATCGGAAATTGATTTATACTCGATTGCATTTACAATTTTACAATCGAATACATAAACTTTGGTTAATGTACGCCTGATATAGAACTGACGGCGGCTAATTTAAAGACCACTTGCTTATGCAGCAATGATTTACACAATATGCTTCGTTATTTTTAAATTATTGTATATAAATACTAAATAATTATTGTATATAAAGTTAGAATAACATTTAAGAAAGGGCATTAAGTCCGTTACTCTGTGAAAGAGGGGAATCGAGTGTTCTAATACTCGCAGGTTCCCTCTGCCTACTCTGCTATGTGCGGGTATAAACACGCATTGTATATAAAAATGGTATTCTTTTCCTATATATAAAAATGGTATATATAAAAATGGTATTCTTTTCCTTCTTAATATTTTTTAGCTATAACCTGAAAATAGCAGGATAGGTATTGGGAACCAGAGAACGTAGTGTTAAGACACTTCACATTCCGAGTTTAATATGTTCACGTTTGCCTCGGTTCCAGGGCGAGGAAATGAAATTATTTAATATTTTATTCTCCAAAGTGGAAATCGTACCCACAGCCGTCGCGTTCACAGTCAGACATTGTAATGCTGCGCCTCGAGGGCCCCTAATAACTTAACCATTATAATTTATATATAGTATTACTTTATTTTAATAAAATAAAAATTCGAGTTCAACTCGACAATCCATAGTACAAGTGACACGTATCAATCGTCCCCGCGCCGACTGACACGAGCCACAGTCTGAGTCTGACAAACAGTTGACAGCGACTGACAAATGATAACGCTGTCAGTCATGACTTTTGTTATTTAACCTCGACAACGTCGACGTTAAGAATGAAATGTTACGGATCGTTTTAAAATGAATATTTTGCTGTTTTCTTTTTTATTATAGCAATTCAAGTTGAGTTTTTTAAATGTTGGAGTTGTGCAGTAAATTAATCTCATGAATTTAAAGACTACCATTTTGAAGGGGTTTTGGGTTCGAATCTGATTATGGTAATTTTATATGCATGTTAGATATGTAAATAATCATTACGATTGGCTTCTTATACGTACATAGTTTATGAGCTTTAAATACGAGAAGTTAGTCATATATTGTATGTATCTTATATTTACTATTTTTTTTTAATGGGGACACATACATACATTATGAAAAAACCATACGATCGTGAAGAGTGAAGTTAAAGAACTGTGTTAAGTCTTCCAGACCTATACTGGAAAGGGTATCAATTCCATAATCGATGAACAATCAAAATAAAGCTGCTGCGCCACGCTTGCTTGTAAAAGGCTTGCGATCATCACTTAACATACTCGTAACATATATAATTTCTATAATTTTGTAGATATCATAGTCATATAAATGCAATTATATCTTTTATTATAATATGTAAGTATGTCATAAGTAGGGTCATCTAAACAATCAATCATCTTCCCGTAGACCAAGAGACATTATCTTGTCACTTGACGCGTATCACTCGCTACTGTCATATTAACGTTTAAGAAAATCTTTAAATGATTTGTCTGTCAACACCATATGCGATTGTTTTTTTGTTTCTTTTTTACTTCTTTTAATACATTTTGCGCACTGCACTATGAATTTGAGTTAAAAAGGATCTAACGAGTCATAGCGTTTTCCCTTTTCTGGTGGAACTAAACGCCGCAGTTAAAAATAATTAAAATTGAAATATTCTTATAAATGGACTTCTACAAGGACTTTTATAGCTTACATGTTATATTAACTTATACAACTTAACAAATAGTAAACCGGGGCTCAAAACTACTAGGTTTTTTTTAAGAAACATTAAAGGGTTACGTGACAACAAAGTACGGATACTGCTGTAAACATCTCTTGTTCGCAGAGACCTCACAATATTTCATTCTCCATCTATTATTGTCTAACAAAATATCAAAAAAGAAACTATCTTCTTACTGTAAGCAATTAAATAAACTCAAACTTCAAGCAGTTCCAGATGAATTCCTTAGAAGAACGTAGAAGGCGGTTCGATATATTTGTTGTATCCAAAATTTACGCCAATGGAATTTACTGCCTTTAGTTAGTCAATAAGTTAAATATACGTGTATACCGTAAAACAGTGTTTGGATAAAACTCTCCTGTTTCTAGACTCTGCAAGTCGATTAATGAGTAGGTACAGTGACCTATTTGACATTAATGCTGATTCAACTAGCAAGATTCGATTAATATTGAACACTAAAACTCAATCGTCCTAAACATGTATTTATCTTAACGTTTATTTTTGTTTTGTCTTATGCCTACGCTTAGGAGTTTATTTAAGCTATAATATAGCAAGATGTGTGTGCCTTTAAGTGTTAGTTACACTTAGTTTTAGTTCCATGTACTATGTATCTTTTTTTGTAAGCAAACGTTATGGATCAATAAAAAATTAGAAGAGCTGGTGAGGAACTCAACATTTGCTCTTAGCAATACAAGAGTTACATTCTTTGAGCTTCACGCTGCATCCCGCACACAGCGGGGCGGGTTGAGGTAACCTGGTGTTAAGTCACTATTCCCATTAAGACGTCTCCGTTTCTCACTTTCCACTGATTATTGAAAAACTCAATGCCGCGCTTTGCCTCGGTACCAGAGCGATGAAATTAAAATATTAAATATTTTAGTTCTTAAATTTAAAAGATTTATGATGGAAAAGTGAGTGGTAAGAGAGGTAGGGGGAGACCTCGGTTGACCTTCGAAAACACAGTATCAAAGATACTGGAGGAAGGTCACGTAAAAAGCATGAGGATCCCCCGGAGGGCATGTATGAAGAGGTTGATGACAGTGGACGAGGCGAAAGAGGTATGTAGAGACCGTAGCGTTTGGCGCTCCGTTCTCTCTGACTACCCCGCTAGGGATAAAGCGTGAAGTTAAGTTAAGTTAAGTTAGTTCTTAAATTGGAAATCGAACCCACAATCTGTCGCGCTTACAGTTACACGCTTGTGCTCTTGCACCACGATTATTTATGAAAAAATACAATAAAATTTCTGCTAATAGCAAATTAAATATTGACAAAGCCTGTATGTTATTCCATGACACATGACATTTTCTAAATTTCCTATACAACTCCTACTACACAGAAAAAAAACTAGACATAAACAATTTCTCAATTCGAACCAATAGTTCCTGATATTAGTGTATTTAAACAATCAAAACCCAGCTATATAATATTGGTATAAATAACTAACCCATTCTCTTCTCCCCAAGAAAAGAAATGCGTTATTAATTCGAATTCGCTCTCCTTGCAGACGTCCCGTTAAGGATCAGCAATCACAATACCAAATGTCTGTATATAAAATGAAGGAGGTACAATTAGCTAAATTAAATCCTTCTATACAAACAACATGTTAGTTCAGTTTAGGGTCCATCTTACCTAAAACTAACTAAGACAAATAAGACAAGTTAATCCTAGAATCCTTGTGTGTATGTATGAGTGTATGTGTATGTATGTATGTGTATCTATGTAAGTGTGTGTGACGTCCGTCAGTCACGTGTCCGCTGGACGGTTTCCACTCCACGGTGGATGTCGGATTCGGTACTTTGTATTTTTTGAAGTAAATGCGACATATAAGGTATTTATTTCTTTATAAAGTTTAGATTAGTTTCAAACCACGCGATAGAAAGGGCCTCAATGTCCCCGGTTTCAATTTCAATTGTGGAAAAGAGAATACAAATGATATCTATTACATCATGTAATAAAAATTACTACTAGACTAAGAATTATCAAAAAACATTATTATATTATAGGATTGAATCTGTCAAATTTACGTTTGAAAAAAATAATTCTTAGATTTAGAACGAAATAAATGCAAAACCATATTTTTTGGAAAATGACATTAAAAAATAAATCAGCCAATCTAAGCCATTTTTAGAGAAATACCATACATTTACAAATTAAACATACGTTTTCAATAAAATAAAACAATAACCAACTAAAAGTAACGAATCGAGACAAGTCCGCGTCGTGAAAGGCTGTCGCCCTAATAACGGCGTCGACATCGATCCGTCCCGCCGTCACCTTCGCAAGTATTACTGACTTTTTAAACTTGCCATGTATTTAGAGACTTTTTAAATGGAAATAATAATGCAGAAACGACACAGAACATGTATATTATTCTAGTTTTTAGGCCAGTCGTGGCGCACGCGACTGTAAATCGACTGGTTATGGGTTCGATCCCCACTCGAGGAGATGAAATATTTACTTAAATTTATATTTCGCTCTGGTGTCGAGACTAAGCGCGGCGTTGAGTTCTGCCACTCAACACGCAGTGCCTCCAGAATTCGGAATTTCGCAACATTTGGGCGGAGAGTGAAGAATTAAGTATTTTAACTGTTAATAAATACTAGAGTTCCTCTACCACATGCGAAATACAGCGTGAAGATAAAAAAATGGATTAAACGCGATGGTCGCGATTTTTTTAATAGTTTGAATGACTATATTTCAATTATTTTCATTTATTTTCTTTGTTAAGTCATGACGTTTCTTTAGGTTAGGATATTTATACAGATGTATCTAAAATAAATTTGAAATAGAATATAGAGTTTTAGCACTAGATTTTCTTTGTCTGTCAGGATACGTGCGAGAAATGCAATTTCAACTTTATTTTTTGTATTAGACAGTATACGCAGAATAATACTAATAAATGTACAAAAAGCAACATTACGGTCTCGAATATTGTGTGGACGTCGTGTTTTAACATTTCGAATGCGTTTCTCTCTACAGTAATCCGTTCAGTTTAGAAATTCTGTAACTCACCGCGCTTTGTTTTGTTGCTAGAGTAGGTAAACAAAAACGTTTCATTTCACCGAGTGGGAAACGAACCCACAACCGTCGCGTTTATAGTCAGTCACTGTGATTATAACGGCCTCTTAATTAAACTTATATTTCACATAAACCTCTTTTGAATAATACCAATAAACAAGATGTCTGCCTAGATGTAAGCGATGTTATGGTAAATTAAGACATCGCCTTTTTAGTACCGCAATTAGCGACGAGTACATCGCACAGTTAGGTCGTTATCGAACTGAATATTCATACGTACATATGTATATTGCTAGTTATGATGTAGATTGAATTGTGTAATAGCTGCGCTACGATGGTTGTCGGTTCAAATTTCGCTCAAAAAATTTAACCCTATCTCTTCGCGAGTTCGCTATTATTAGGTAAATACGATCTTTTCTTTTCTCACAAGACCTAGGTGCGGAGTTGACTCGGTTACTTAACAAATCTGCTTTGAAAATTTTGCGGAAGGTGGAGAACGGAGTGTCCTCCGGGAAAACGCGTGGTTATCATAATGGACCTCATCGTGGCACAGGGTGTATTTATACCTGCACACACTCTATTTTTTATTTTGATAGCCTTCAAAGGGTGCATTTATATTTAAAAATATTTCCCTGCTTGTGTGAAACGTAGGATGTACAACACTAGGTTTTCTCATATTATAGCTCCACTAGCCGCCCACTCGCGGTTTCGCCCTCACACCAAGTATTATTTTTTTTTATTATACTGCATTTGAGAACAGTTCACAATTGATTGTATAATTCGTACATTCAATCATTTTTTACAATTTTGCGAAAGTGCAAGCACTACGTGGCTGCTTGAGATGTCATCAGCGGCAAGGGCACCCTCTGCGGGACTCGAGCCTAAGCTTAAGCGACCGTAAACAGAGCGTCGAATTATTTTAATTTTATATTATGTCGAAAAGTATACGTTCAAATTACATGCTATTAAACCAAAGCTTATCTTCATAAAATTTCCTTGATGATGGAGTAATTTTCGCTTGTAAGTTTCAATATCCATGTCACATAAAAGTCGGTGAAATATCACCTCGCAATTATCAAATAATTTTATGAACAAAATGCCTTATTGTGGTTTATTTATAAGAGATAGATATACAGTGTCCCGGATTTTCTGTAGAACTAATAAAATAGATTATTTTTGTCATAATGTACTGACTATGTCTGCAGCGCACGCGCTTAAATTAATTCGATGGCTTTCATTATTATTGTTATTTTGTTATTTAACACTAATAAAGACTTAGTCAATTAGACGCATACAATTATAGAGCCACTGCACTCCTGGAGAATACACAAAAAATTGAATTCTGAATTTGAATCTATCTCCCTCGTATGAGCACGCACAATATCCTTTTTAGAAGGTTTTTCCGAAGAAAGCTTTTTTTGTTCCGAATGTGCAAACATTTGAAACATATTCAAACATTTACAGATAAAAACATGCGACCATTACAGACCAAAAGTACTATTAGACAATCAACCTAAGGGTACACCTACCTCAACATAAAAACACTCACAGGGGTACGTTGCAATACCTATAGGCACCTACCACCTACCCACACACAGTACCTACCTCTGCTGCAGCTGCATTGAAATTTTTCCCGGCTATAAATCCAACGCCACGCCTGAATCTAATGGGAATTATAATTGATTCCCACCCAACTAGCCCGATCGATGCAACTTGAAGTTATTCATTTTGATACGACATGATTTGTTTTAGACGCCGCGCCGTATCGCGAAGCGGCGGTCTGTATACGTGGTGGTTGTAGGTTTGATCTCGCTAGGCGCTGGTTTAATTTAAAATGTCCTCATTTTTCCGTTCAGGTAGCCAAAATGCTGCTTTGAGTTCAGCCGAAACATTGCGTCTTCTCTCCATAGTAAAGAGAAGACGCAATGTTTCGGAAATTAGGAGGAAAGTGAGTAACGAGGTTTCGCTAATCTGTCCTGCTATATGCGGGATAAAGCGTAAAGATAAAAATATATATTTGTAAGCTGTAACAGTAATTATAATATTCTAGTAATTAAATATCTAGGTAGTAGTTAAGTCTCAAAGCAAAGTCTATGTGTGCCGCGGGGTGCCCGATGCCACGTTGATTCAAACGTTGAATATATAGGTATGTAGGTACATCACATCAAAAAACCACTGAGGGCACTAAGAATATGTCATATTATGGGTTAAAAAACAAAATAGTTTTTTTATATAGTAGACAATAGAAAACCATTTTCGAATTTGTAAAAAAAAACCCTATAATATATGCTATATTCATATTTTTTTTTAAATGTTTGTCGTCTCTCTTAAGAATTTGCTTACAGGTTTACACTCTTAGCCTACCTACCATATATTATACACAACTCAAAGTTTTCACTTGAGCACGCGGGCGAAGCCACAAGGAAATGTTAGTCCAATATTATTAAAGAAGTTCTTAAATAATATATGTAGGTACAATGTTCGTATAATATGAATATACTATACTAGATATATTTATATTTACTATAATTTGCATATATTTAACGCTTTTGAAGCTTAATAAAGATAACGCTTCGACTTCATCAATCTTTGGTAGTGTGTCAACTGTCAACGACTGGACGACGGGCAGTGTATGGATCCCGTGGGATTTAATACTGACATACAGTCAATATGTATCATATACTATTATAGTATATACATATCTTTTTTAACGTCACGATGCATGCCGCACATAGCAGGGTAGGCAGTGGGAACCTAGTGTTAAGACACGCCATCTCTATTAAGACACTTCTTCTTTCATCATTTACCGGCAAATTGTGAAGGTATTGCGTATCGATTGGCGGAAATAAGCCCCGTGCTTTGCCTTATTAGCAGAGTATGGTATTGAAAATATTAAATATTTAATTTCGGAGAGTGGGAATTCCATCCACAACCTGCGCTTTCAGTCGCACGCACCCCTGTACCCCTGTGGCCTCTTTAAATAAAATAAATAAAACAGTCTCTTTTAACACAAACTCTTTTAACACAACAAACACATTTAAAAAGCGAATGTAATGAGTGTTCTCATATCTCGCTCAATATGTTTATTAGAAGAAAATCCAAAGTTCCATCGACTGTCTCCAAATTAATCTAATCTCCCAGCTCTATGGTACAATATATTGTGTTATCATTTAATCCACAGATAATTGCCAAGTTTCATGATGACACAACTATTAAAATTGCATTTAACTAGGTTTCTTACATTTTGTTACAAAGTCACCTGAAACGCTTTTATTAACGGGATTTTCCATTTGAATTAAGGCACATATAAATAAACATCGCAGTAACGACATTTTTTTTAAAATAAAATAAAAATCAGCTTCACTGTGTATTTCGAACAGAGCAGGATATACAGAGGGAACCTAGTGTTGTCAGTTCCTCACTTTCCGCTGAATACTGGAGACAATGCGTATTGAGTGGCGGAATTCAACGCCGCGATTTTTGCCTCGAACCTAGATCGAAGAAATATAAATAAAAATTTAAACAAATATTTTATTTCCTCGAGTATTGATCGAATCCACAACCAGTTGCGTTTACATGTGCATTTTGTTTGCGCCACGACTGGGCTCAAAATTTATTATAATGATTCGAAATTAGTATAATTCATATTTTGAACGATAAAAGACCAAAACACGGACGGCCAAAATTAAACACACAAAATAATTCAAAAGTTGAAACTAAAAGAAATTATTCCAAAGCCAGCAATTATTCATTGCATCTAACAATAACTTGTTCCATCACGTTATACCCTTGAAACTCATATTCGTATATAAAGCAGTATTTACTTACAACTTGATTAATTACAATATTCAACCTGAAATTGAGATATAACTCTACACAAAAGTTAAAACTCAATAGATGATTAAATAACCGCAGGAAGTCCTCATCCTGCCCAATAACTCTCTCGGACTTGTCCAACTTAATAGTTTTTATCCTGCGATACGATAAATATATCTTGTCGTTAAGTTATCTATGAATATTGAAGTAGACTTCTAAATAAACGCTTACCTTTTAAAATAATTTAAAATCTTAATATCTTAATAATAAGATGTAAAATCCTGAACAGAGGAAACAACATCAATTTCAACAAATCCGTGTCAAGATTACCAAAAGAAAATAAAAAGTAAAAACTAAATATTATAATATAAATAACCTGTTCCACATTATTTATTGGTAAGCCAGTGAGCTCTTAACGATGACGAATAAGAGGTACGTTTGTAAAAAGCCCTTTACTTTTGACGCACAATATATTCGTGCGCGCGCGTTATAAAGAACTCGGCGGGGTGCGCAGGCGCAGCGACGCGATTGGCCCGCCAAATGATCGTTTCTGGTGTCCAGACGTGGAATAATGATGGTTACAACTAAACCAATGACGGATAGGCGTGTTTCTCAACCTATTGTATGAGAGGTTTCAACGTATAGATCGCTAAGTCTGATTGGTACCGAAAACGTATGAAGATGATGCCTTTTTTTGGGTAATTATTGTATACAAATAGCTTCTGCGTCAAGATTCTAATTTAGTTTTTAAATTATTGATATATGAGTTGGTCCATTTTTGGAAGAGTGGAGAGTAATTGTCAGTAAATTACTAGAAAGTTTAATTTTGTATAAGGTTCCTTAAAAGTAAATTTTATTTATATGATTTAAATAAATAAAACGAACTGTTATTGCTTATGAACTCAATTAATCAATTGAAGCAGGCAAATTCTACATTTTAAGACAGACAGAAATAAAATATTTATTATTGACACCAATTTCCAATTGTACCTTATAAATATTTGGCTTATTTAACACATGTATATACATGTATTATATGTCCTTTATGTCGTTTATTACGTCATATTACGTCAATAATAATATGCAAATTAAACATATACTCATACATTATAATAAACATTTAACTGACATAAAATAATTCCTTTTATACAGACCTCAAATCATTTTAGCATCTGTGGAACCACACACAGCCATACCAATCAATAATATTATAGCAAATCTATCAAAATTACAAGGTAAGCTTAGAAAGCTATACCATTGCGAAAGCACGTCCGCAACAACTACAACTTATTATAAACTGGTATACACTGAAATGAAATATAACATAACATTTATATACAATATAATCTAACAGGTAGATCTTGAAATGAATCGCCGTAAGCGATCTTGTTCCTGAGTTATGCGCTGTGTAGAGTCAATCATATGATGCGACGCGACGTCCATTCAGTGGAGGTACCATAATAATGTACATATTATATTATATTGACGCCAGTCGTGGCGCAAGATCTAGATTCGATTCCCTTCGAAGAAAATTAATTAATTTAACATTTCCATTTCCTCGCTATGGCAAGGAGGTAGAACGCGGCGTTGAGTTCAGTCACTGAACCCGCAATGCTCGAGGCAATTAGAATTCGGCGGAAATTAGGGAACGGAGTATCCTAACACTAGGCTGTCAGGTTCCCTCGGCCTGATATAGCATGAAAGCTCATATATTTATATTTTTGGTTGCAATAATATTTAGTGTTGTAAGCCAGTGAAGGAATGTCCCACAGACGGTAGGGCGCTGTATAAATCACGAGTGGCACAATAACTCGAAGATTCAATTAAACATAAATCTTTTCAGACGGCGACGCTAATGGAGTTGAAACTCGCGCTCTAGCTTGAGCTTCAGCTTTTGCCCGCGATTATAGCTGGCTACTTTATTTTTTATGGCAATGTTTTTTGGAAATATTTATAAATCGTCATTTTTTTATCGGGGTAGCCAGAGAGACTAGGTTGTGAAACTCTTCCGTCTCGACATAGATACCTCTTTCGCCTCGTCACTGTCATCACCCTCTTTATAAAATCAATTTAAATCAGCTTCACGCTATATCCCACACACAGCAGGGTAGGCAGAGGGAACCTCTAGTGTAAAGACACTCCGTTCCTTACTTTCCGCCGAGTTCTGGAGGCATTACGTTATGTGACTGAGTGGCGGAACTTAACGCCGCACTTTGCCAAATTTTATAATTTTAAATAAATATTTTATCTCTTCGAGTGGGGATCGTATCCACAACCAGTCTATTTTACAGTCACACTTTGTGCCACGACTAGTCTCTATAAATATATGTCTAATAAGTAAATGTTCACTTCAAACATGTAAAAATTTAACAAACAGAGAAAGCATGACACTCGGCGTTCAGTTCCGTCTCTTAACATACAATGCATCTACTAATGTAAATTAATTCTAATGTAAATTTGATGGACCGTGGGGCATGGAATATGTTAAAGCTAGGTTAAAAGGGTCCCTCTGTTACCTTTTTAGAAGAGAGAGGGAAACAGTGAACTTAACCATTTGATTATATATATATTCATAATATTTTTCTCCAAAATAATATTAATAAATAATTAATTAAGTATCATATTTATTTATACAAAATTATCGGTTTATAAAACATATTGCTTTAATACATGACGCCACTGGTCACACAACAGAGGAACATCCGGTGTAACAATGACGTATTTGCACTTTTTAGAAATATTGCAACAATACATTGAAATAATATTTACAAAAACATATTGTTATTAAACATAGGCTGTCGTGGTACAGTAGTTCGATTCCCACGCGGTGAATAAATTATTTTAATTTCTCTTGTATAAGGATATTTATTACAACAAAATAAAGATATGGATACAAAATATGTAATGAATTCAGAAAAAGACATAAATAACATATATTTTTGCAACAGTTTCACGAAGAGAAAAAAAAATCAAAAATAAATATTAAAATAAGGTAAAAAAAATAAAAAAAGTGTTCTAGCAGAGCGTGGTTTCGATCCACGGACCTCTGGGTTATGGGCCCAGCACGCTTCCACTGCGCCACTCTGCTCTTGATGCATCGTGTGAAATATATCATAGATTAATACAAAATATTATCTTAGCAATTTATTGATAAATTTGGTTCTGTTGTTGTTAGCATTGACTTATCATATTGTGGCGTTCACGGTAAGAGAGTCAACGTAGTGAATTACGTATTATACATTATGAGAAAATGAATCATTAAATAAAACTTATAACAAAAAATTCAATTTATATCCATAATATCTAACAACAAGGCAAACATATGTATAGTGCATAAATATTCCAAAATAAATCTCAAAACTCACATAATAATATTACAATTAACTTAATCGAAGCCAGTCGTAGCGCACCAGCACGAAGTGGGACTGTAAAACCGTTGTGGGTTCGATCCCCACTCGAGGAGATGAAATATTTACTCAAATTTATATTTTCATTTCTTCGCTCTGGTGTCGAGGCTAAGCGCGGCGTTGAGTTCTCCCACGCAATGCCTGTAGAATTCAGCAAAAAATGGGGAACAGAGTGTACTGACACTAGGTCCCCTCTGCCTACCCTGCTGTGTGCGATATACAGCGTGAAGCTGATTTATTTTTTAATTAACTTAATAATTTGCATACAGCTTCCGCTACTCAACACCAACACCTCGAAAATTCTACTTTAACTAGAGAATAGAAGTATCTTAAAGAAAAGTGTCTTAACACAAAATTTTCTGATTTCCTCAACGTACCAGTAAAGTGAATCTAAAAAAATCCTCATATTAAAAAAAACACATTTTCCATCTAAAAGAAAATACTAAAAAACATCGACTTAGATGGATTAAGCCATACCATAGTGGAAAAGCCAATAAAATAAAAAGCCCGACGATATTGTTGGCACGACGCGTTATTAGCTGGCAAATTGAAAATTGAGTGGTGGTGATTGGCAAGGGAATTAGCTAGGCTGTATTTGTGAAGACTCACCGGTTAGGGTAATAGGGCTACGTGTGACGCTAATCCATCATTTTTTTTAATGGTAGGGGAATATTTATTGTGTTTTTTTTCTTTCTAATTTGAAAATATTTTCTCGTCTGTAAAGATAGGAGTAAGCTTTACTTGTGTGGATTTACGTAAAATGAAAAATCTCGCTAGGGGGCAAGTGTGTAAATGCAATAGGTTGTGAACGGAAGTGTCTTAATGGGATTTTAGTGTCTTAACTCTGGGTGCCCAGGTTTTCTCTAATTACCCTGCTATGCGAGGTGCACAACGTGAAAGAAAAATATATAAAAAGATAAAAATACCCCCTACATTAACTACCTATCTACCTACCTATATATGTATGAAAATTAATTTACTATGTGGGAAAATTTCAACTTTTTAAGTCAAATAATAGTTTTGGTCTGTCCATTTTCAGTTTGGTAGACTTGTATTTGTAGATAACTATAATTAGGTATTGATGTTTATACAGATAGATAACTACCTATCTGTACATAATAAATGATGCCATGTAAAATATCTTTTTTTTCATATTTTATAGTAGTACATAAAAAACTAGAAACTATTGGATTAAATATTTCTTAACAATCGAACACTAGATGGCGTTAGTGGTGGCATTGTAAAATTAAATATTTGATTAAATTTATTGAAAGTTTATATATTTAAATATTGAATTCATAACTTAACATATTCTAATAGAGTATAACATGTAGCGTTATATTAAATAAATTAATTGCATGTATCTTAATATCCAATGCTAAAATAATTGTTCAATTTGAACCTACAGCTCCTGAGATTAGCGTATTCGACAAAATAAATTCTTCAATTTCATAATAAGAGGAGAAATAATAAACTTTCGACGCTAGTCTTGAGGTAGGGGCACAGCATGTGACTGTAAACTTGATATTTTCATTTCTTCACTCTGGTAACGAGGCAAAGCGCAGCGCTTAGTTCCCCTGCTCAAGACGTATTTCCTCTAGAATTCCGCGGAAAATGTAGAACGGAGTGTCTGAGTACTAGGCTCCCAGGTTCACCTCGCCTATCCTGCTGATAAAAAAAACTTAAACGAGAACATATTATTCAATCAACATCCACACGACATCAGGTGTACACCCCGTCACAGCCTTATTATTGAAACGTTCCGCACATCCAACACCAACCAACCTATTTATGTATAATATAACCAATATTTTCCTCTCCGCCATCTCATTAGCTCGGAGCTAATCCGCCGGGAGACACTAATGGAGGTGATCATGTGTCCTACGCAGCGACGCATGACGTATTACCACACCCGGGGGACTGTCGGTAATAAACGAAGAAAAAAACACCTCACATCTATAAATCAACAGGAAACACCAATAAATATTCTGCCAAATTCCATAATTATGATACCGATAGCAACAAATCAAAGTTTACGAATGCTTATCCTGAATACGATTAAAAACATCAATACCTGTCAATATAGGTCGCCTCCCATGTAATTATAAGCCGTAGGTATCCCAGAGAGCGGAGGGATTAACGTATATCAACTGGTTATAATTGAAGGAATCGATTATATGAAGTATATTAATTGCTGCGCGGGCGCAGGTACGGCCCATCGCGCCTTTGATGCGCGCTGTGTTAGTGGCACATATCGTATCTCGATCTAGAACTTCAATTCGAGTGAGGCTAGAAGTTATTTTTAAACATGTAATTAATAATAATTTATTAGTTATTAAGAGAGCGGCACAGCGTTTGTCTGTAGGCGCGACGGTTGTGCGTTCGATATGCACTCGAGAAATGGTTTATTTTAACTGCTGCGGCGTTGAGTTACGCTATTCAATAAGATATCATCAACAATCGTAACTCTAGGTTTTGCCCTGCCCAAAAATAAAAAAAAGTTATTTAACATTCTAAAATTTTTTTGATGGAACAGTATATGACAGAAAAGTTAAATAAAAACTAACATTTTGAAAGAAATATTTAAATACCCAATTTCTTTATTAAATATATTTCGTAATTAACCTCACGCCAATAAAATAACAAAGGGCTACATAACTAAGTAAATAATACCGAAAAATGAGCATCTCAAAGCATAATTATCGTGTTTCCCTTAAACACCAACACCAGCTGACGAAACTGGTCGCTCAAAGAGAAGGCGCAAATGAAAACGGTGGAACATTCATAACTTTTTAATTTGCGTTTAGCGAAATAGCATCGCGATTAACGCGCTTAATACGCTATTTAAAAACCGAACAAACGAATGTATGTAAATTGCGCAACTCTATGTAAAAGCCAACGATAACCTCGCTCTGTGTTGTTGGTAAACGGACATACGGTTTCGAACTCTATACCGACGTGATAAGAAAAGTGCGAATGAACGAACATCTATGTCGGTGTGGAGTGAGCTGGAAACAAGCACGTTCAGAAACTGCTTACACGAATTAGCGCGTCAAAGGGGCGAAGGGGCGAAATTAGAAAACACCCCGCCTTCCCTGCCCTGCTGTCGTTCCGCACGTCATAAACTGACAATTTACGATAACTCCCGGATTAGCCTGTTTGTCTGTTATGCATCCGAGTATGAACGGAGGATGATAGAGGGGGTGGGGGGCAGCGAGGGGGGCAGCCGGGGGGAGGGAAGGGAGGCGAAATTGTTTCACATTTGCATTCTCAAGTTGAAGCACCTTCAATGGGATTGATCAAAGGTTTGTTTTTCCGAAACTAAACTAAAATATCTGGGATGCCTTTTGTTTTTTGGGTGTTAAGTGAATTTTAGATAACCAAATGTAAATGGCTAAGCTTTGTATTCTCAGTTTGCATTATAATTTTGCAGGGCGCGAGGAGTTTGGTTTTTCATGAGCGCGTTTATTATAAGGCAACGGTCGGTGTATTGCTTACGGCTGTATATTTGACCTTTGTTTGTTAAATTTTGCGAAATGAACGCATAATAATATAATTTTAATTTAAAAAAACAGCCTCACGTTTCTTTCCGCATGGCAGGGTGGGCAGAGAAAACCTAGTGTCAAGACACACCATTCCACACGTGGTACAATTTAATACTTGTCACCATTGAAAATAATTCATTTAACGAGTCTGATTCGAACCCACAACCGTAGCGCTTACAGTCACACATTGACCCGCCATTTAAAATACAACTAATCTCAACATTTCTCTTCAGCACCGTCACCCAAGATGGCACTATCCATCAGGTCTTACCAAGCACGCGAGATTGATGCTAATCCCCAAATCCTCAGCCATTACGACACTAACAAACAAACAAAAGAAATATCCAAGGTGTTTTATTGTAAAATTAATTTGAGTACAAAGTCGTTTGCATTGTCCCCGGCCACATCTATGGCAGTTAAATGTTACTGCGACCATGTTTCATAAAAATTAACCACGGCCGCCGACCGTCGCGCCCTACGGGACAGATTTGATACGCTGTATTTTGTGTACTGTCAAATAATTTTCAGTATCATTGTCGTTGAATAAACTAGGCTTTTCATTTTGTGTGTATGTATGTATGTATGTGTATTGTGTACGTCCGTAACGTTTTACGTACGGCCACTGTTGCGGAGATTGCCGCTTTTATGAGAGCGATTGTAATTTTTAATTATCATATATTTTGTGTGTGCGTCACATTGTGCTGGGAATCGATGTGTTTGTATTTTTTTTATTTATCTCTTCGATTTATGCAAGTAAAACGTAAGTACGTTGTGGTATATTTCTCCTTTCTCCACTTTTTTAGGGTTCCATACCTTTTAATGACAAAAGGAACTCTTATAAGATCACTTTGTTTTACGTCCGTCAGTCCATCTATCTGTCTGTCAATTGCCTTTCAAGTGCATTTGAATTTGGAAATTACCATTTGTAGTTAAATGTTAAAAAAATATAGCCTTAAAAGGGTGGCGAAATTTGTTATTAAAGCCGTTACTTCAAGTAAAGTATCACATGACAGCTAAGGTAAATTTAAATTCCAAAAAAGGCTCAAGACCTTAAATTTTTGTACAGAACCCTCGGTGGGCGAGCCCGACTCACGCTTGTCCGGTTGTTCTTTAGTGTAGAGCTACTGACTGTCTTCCTGATGGTAAGCGCGATAGTCATGGATTCTATTTTGCCTCGGAATAATTAAATATTATTAATCCTTTTCCTCGCTCTGGTAAGAAGACAATGCACGGTGTTCAGTGCCATCGCAAAAGATGCAATGTCTTGAACATCGGGCGGAAGAGTTAAAGTGGTGACACTGTTCACCACTCTTAACACTAGGTTCCCTGTGCCGACCTTCTTATACGAACTAAATAGGAAAGATACTTATCTATCTAATCAGATGAGAAATTTTCATAAATCAATGAAAAAAAAATAATTCACAAACATTCCTCTGAGTAAAACAAATTTATTTTACATGTAAATCTTTTCTTTTTATTTTTTTATTTGTTATTGTTAAAAAATATAATAAAAATAAAAATAAATTAGCCGCTTCACGCTTTTTACACAGGCAGAGAGAATCAATTATCAAGAATTCGAACGTTATTGCACCCAAATTTTAGGCATTGCCTGTTGCGAGACAGATCTCAACGCCGCGCTATGTTTAAATTACATATTATACTTATTTAGAGCCTAATCAAATCCGCAGTTTCAGCGTGGCATGTCCGTAACGCTGCGTCACCATGGCCACCTCACTGCAAATTTCTTAAAGGGAGACCGCGACCACGCTCCGTAAATAATTGTCGTGCTAAAAGAAAACCCAGCAAATCTCCGCGATTAGCATAAAAACCATCTAAACAGACCGCCGGAAGCCGTCGCCTTTCCTTCCGCTGTATTTGAGAAAAAAATTACAAGCTTCCGCTCGAAGTTGTTTCGACGCGTGCAAACAAAAGTAGCTAATGTTAATTGCTGGACCCGCTCGAGTAAAACTTTAACCTATAAATGAAAGTTTTTAAAAGAATCGTGCTATCGTCTTAGGGTTTTTTTTGTCTAGTAGATACATACTATGTTGAACAATACAATGGCTATGATGCAATTTAAAAATAGGTACAGAGACAGTAATGTTACGTTAAGATTATGTGAATCTAAAAAAATATTTTCGCTTATTGAGACCGGTCTAAATAGTATTTAGAATTAGACAAAGATTGATATCGCTATCATGTTTCGTCTCATAGGAATGCATTGAAATTTTACAAATTAACTTAGTTTCCTTTGTGTACAAAAATATGATATTATATTTTAACATTAAATGCCGGCCGTATATAAGAACGCTGTGGCGTAGTGGGATAACGTCTGACTGTAAATGCGATGGTTGTGGGTTCGATTCCCTTTCGGCGGAAAGAATTATTTTCATTTACTTTGGTAGCAAAACAAACAATGGTGTTGAGTAACACAACTCAATATGCAATGTCTCGAATTAAACAGAACGTGTAGAAATGTCTTAAGACTAGGATTCCTCTTCTTGTGCGGGAAAAAGCGTGAAGTTGCTTTTGTTTCTCATACGTTTATCAGTTTAACGTGAGTTTAAGTAGTTTATTGCTTTAGCCGATTTCCTTCTAAGGCCGAGTGACATAACCCGGCCTTGTATTACTTCAGCTTTCTTATATAGAACCTTATAGAATACCCTCATACAATATATTTTTAAATAAATACTTGAGGCTTAATCAGTTATGTAGATACTTAACGGCCGACCCCTGTACATAAAAATACAAGTTTACAATGCAAAATGTTATATTCTTTGAATTAAAGTAATATTTCTGAGAACAAAGGAACAGAGGACGAGGTCACGCGACATTGTCTATGGAAATTAGAGAAAATAGTTAAAAAGCTGCATCTTGGTCGCTTTAGCCGTTGCCTTTTAAAAACCAAGAGCCTTTGTGTTTACCCAAATAACAATTCCAAGGCGGCGGCCGTTAAAGAAAACTGGAAGACGCTAGGAGATAATTAAATGGAACCTAACTTACGGGGACTGCACGCTAGAGAAATCACACAACCCGTGGCAGACACGTCGCGTCGTTAACATTTACGAATAACTTCGCCCACAGACACCCGAACGAACACCAGACATCTGTTCCGAATAGCAATAAAGGAGGAGAAACATAGAATTTTATCACGGCCTCGTCCATCATAAAGCATCCCTCGCGAGGGGGCACATAAAAGTTTACAGGCATTCGGCTAATAAATCGTGTCAAATAAATAAGTGTTGAGTCGGTTGGCGGCATATTGATTCGTCATGTGCCGCCTTAGAGGGGGTGGCGGGGCTGGTGGGGGGTGTGAGGGGAGCGCGGGGGGGGCGTCGGTTGGTCATAAAGGTGCGTAATGGCCGACGTCGGAAGACAGCGCAGAGCCGCGCATCGATTAGCGCCGAGCGCCGTCAGCCGCCGACGCAACGGACTTCGGAGTCGGCCTTAAGCTTCCATATAATATAATGTCTTTTCTAATTCACTTTGCATTCGCGTTTAGCACCAACCGACGGGCGCATTGTAACGGTTACTGCAAATTCAAAGCAGTTTTTTTATTGCCGCCCCATAGATGGCGTTAGTTGTCTGTTAATTTGATTCGCTGTACGTAACTGCGAAACGTTGTTATTACTGTCATTTTTAAATTTATTTATATAAAATTGAAATATAATGTTATTTACTCCATTTTAAAGTAACATTTATGAATTAAGGGTTAAAAAAATATGATTCACTGAAAAAGGGCAGATTCAAATCTAGTATGTACTATGTGTTCAGTACTTTATATGAATATGTATTAATTAACTCATTGGTAAAGTAAAGTTATAATGAAATGTAAAACATATTCGCGTGTTCTCATAATCTAAATCATATTGAAGGATATAAATAAAAGTAAATATATATATATTTTCGTAAACAATATTTACTGATCGGCCTCGCTCAGTATGCGCCGTGTGTCGTGTGACGAATTATTGCAGTAAATTACAATATCATTATTGTGGAAGGACTGTCTCAGGGTACCCAATAACAAATAACAGATTTTATAACTAAATTTATACAGGCTGTTTGTTTTTATGTATTAAGAGTTCTTTTTTAAATTGGAATTCGGTAAATATTAAATATATTTCTTCGTTTCAAATTTGAGATTTTTTTTATATTATTATGTAAAATCTGTCTTTTCAATGTTAGTATAAATATTTTTTTATTTTTAACTGATTCATTTAACTGTCCAAAGCTTTGTTTTTGAGCATTACAAAATTTCATCGTATACTTTCATAAATTAAATATAGCCATTATATTTACTATGAAATGTGGTGTTGAGTTCCACCACCCAACATGCAACATGTCAATATTACTCGTACTAAAGTGGAGAACCGAGCATATCAATATTAGGTTCCCCCTATATATGATATACTGATGAAGGTTAAAGATTTAATACTCTAGAAAACAGCAGTCAATTAATAATAAGACAATAAATTATAGTTTATTGCATCATTATTATAACTTTTGATTTTTTTTATTGTTAATAATAAATAAAGGCAACTTAATAATTACATTTCAATTTGTAAGAGGGATGTCACAATGAGAAAGAAGAACGCGCTCATGTGGTTTGAGCATGATGTAAATAAAGAAGGTCACGTGAAAGGCATGAGGACTGCCCAGATGGCATGTATGAAGAGGTTGATGGCAGTGGACGTGTCACCTCTCCGGCTACCCAGCTAGTGACTGGAGTAAAACAATATAAAAGAGATCAAGATTAGTCTTATTCTCTTTCTTGATACAGCATTTAAATAGAG
Organism: Heliconius sara; assembly: GCA_917862395.2. Classification (NCBI taxonomy): domain Eukaryota; kingdom Metazoa; phylum Arthropoda; class Insecta; order Lepidoptera; family Nymphalidae; genus Heliconius; species Heliconius sara. Next base: position 540,250 of record OU860799.1, read on the forward strand.
AGATTATTTCTATGCTTTTCTTACACATTTTCAGTTACTGTAGAAATTTGTTTACTTAATAATTTCCTTCTATTTATTATTATTTTACGTAAAGTAAGGAGTTCTTAAGTAATGTACATATTATATAGTTTTATTTACATCATATTTTAAGTTTTTATTTAAGCAACATCAAATGGTTAATTCTAATATATAATAACAAATAACCATCCTGTGCCATCCGGGATTTGAACACCAGTCCCCAAGATATTGCCGTACAGTCAGACGTTGATTAAAATCTCTCAATACATTCACACAAAGCTAAACTTTGATATATTTATAAATCTTATGAAGCAGCTTCGACCTGCCGACCTAACGATACTGGCACGCAGTTTTAGCCTCTAAACCATGGGGTGTTAGGTGTCAATTACGATATCAAAGTTAACTAAGTTGCCTACCACCTGTCAAGTGATATATTGACTTTAAATAACGTATCTTATTCACGTTGAATCAGAAACAAAATGTATAAAAAGATTTTATAATATAAATAATCGTGGCGGCGGAGTGGGTGGATGACTAAATTTGTACTCAACCTTGTATTACAACTTATTGTTCATTGTGTGTGTGTTTGTCTGTTTGTGTGTTTGTGTGTGTGCGTGTACACATAAAGCAGAGTTGAGATAAATTGCAATAGATAGTACACATCTCGGTAATATCGATTGTAGAATGCGAATCGATACTTACGAGTTACGAGTCGATAGCGATAATCGATTGATTATAATTGTTAAGTGGGGTGTGTAGTGACGTAACACTAAGTTTGCTTTCTTGTGAACAATAAAAAATATATTTTTATAAAAAAAAATCTACGTACTCTGAAATAAGCAGTAAAAAAAGTTATTAAGTTCCTAATTTTTAGTTACTTTTTTTGCTACTTTTGGCAATACGTATCGGAATAGATAAGCGATATCAATATAAATATTAAAAATATTTATTTCACAGATGAGACTGCTTTTTGTTTAAAATCTCCGTTCTCTTCTTTTAGTCTATTTTTCAGACATTGTGTGTTACTTCGCAAAGCCTAACGCCACTCTAGAGAGGCAAGAAATTATTATACTATAGATATAAATATGTTATTTAATCTATAATTGAGAAATGTGATATTATACGATAAATTATATTCCTTTAAGAATATAATGAAAAGGTTAATATTCTTCATTATTAAACGTATAAAACGCTATCATAATTGTTTATTTATTATCTTTAGAATTGCTTGCATTTCTATATTTTTGTTCTAATCCTTATCATATGTATATATTTCATCTGTACGTGGGTTTGTCCCATAATTTGTCCTAAATGTCTGGACCGATATGGGGAGAGTTTAGTGTTTATTTTAATAGGTTTCTGGTTGGTTTGAAAATACAATTGAAACTGGCCTCACGAAGTAAATTTGATTATTTTTACTATTATTTTTACAACTAGTATTATATCGGTAGAGATGATTTAAAATAAAAGTTTTTGATATAGATAAGCATATGAAGCTATAAAAAAAATTCTACAGATACAACAAAGAAATCCTGAAAGCAAAATAATTAAAAAAATACATGCCAAGTCATATGAAAACGCAAGTTAAAATGAATATTGTACATCCATTATGTACAGAAATTATAATAAATATACTTACGTTAGTAATTTGAAGAGTGGACAAGGATGATTTGAAACTTAAATTTATAGTATGTCCCGCTGAGCCTTGCTTGGTGTTTACTTTAAGGAAACACGTCACGTCACTTTTTGAGATATTTTTTAGCTTCACGTTGTATCCCGCATATAACATTAGATTGATTATTCTGTTATATGCGGAATATAACGGGAAGCGGGATACAAGGAATCTAGTGTTAAGTCACTCCGTTCCTCACTTTGTGTAAGTTTTCGCAAATTTTCGTTACATTGTTGGTTGAGACACAAGCGTGCGACTATTTAAAAAATACTATAGAAATTGCGTATAACTAAAATAGATTTGGTTGTGAGTTCGACTATCACTTATTAATTTGCCTCGGATCGATAAAGGGCTATATTGGATTCTCTACAAGGTATGTATCTCTTAGGACAAAGAATAAAGAACGAACTGACATTATAAATTATAATTTTATTATACATATTCCTATTCCTGGCTGTAAATGCGACGGTTGTGGATTCGATTCGCACTCGGGTATATTAATTATTTCGTTTCCTCCCCCTTACAAATCTAAAATGTGACGTTGAGTCCCACCCAGCAAAACGCAACGCCACAAATATAGGAGGAAAATGGGAAAATGGAATGTTTTAACACTAGGTTCTAGATACACCGTAAAGTTATAAATAAAAAAATATTTCTACGTAAAACCGATGACAGCGTTAATCTTTTACATAATATTGTGTACGGTTTAAAATGAATTAAGCCATTCAAGAACATAAAATCGCTTCAAAACCACCATTGTTCTGTATTCATAACCAGACAAAACGAAATTTAATAATAAAAAAAAAACAATGTTAATATGAATATATATCATAATTCCGTTCAGACTTGCCGTAGACCCATTATACTGTGGACATAATTCAATACACATCGACTCTGGCCCCAAGTCTATGACACTCTCGCTAAATCTCGCGGAAGGCGGTCTCTTCGACCGTAAATTATTATTTTTTGTAAATAAAAATAATGAAAATGAAACGTGTCCCGCACCGGAAGCATTTGTCCCGGATAATCCTGAATGTTTGATTTATTTATTAATTAGCTGTTTTTATAAAGCGTACACGTTTTTTTATGTTTTTATTTTCATAAAAGAAAAGTAGATTTTAAATGTAGGTACCTAATATAGGAATTTATTGTACAAAATTTCTAGAAATTGGTTCTCGAGACCGTCGTGGCGCAGGAGCCCAGCGTAGGGCTGTAAATTTAATGGTTGTGGGTTCTCCACTCGGAGGCCGTTTTGTGCCGTGTGATCCCGGCCTAGAATAGGATCATCCTGGTACTGGTGGTGTCGTAAGAGGCGACTAAAGTACGTGTGGTAGAGTCACGTCGCCAGCAATGGCAACACGCATGGGCAGACTCGACCGGATCATTACCACCCCCGGCATTTAAAACCGGCGTGAAGTAGTGGCTTTATGCCACTGCGTTTCGCATCAGGTAATGCCGGGCCCCGGCGCCCAACCCATCTCAAAGGCCGGCAAAGCACCTGTAGCTCCTCTGGGGTTGCACGGGGTCGCGGACGGCGATAATCACTTACCATCAGGTGACCCGCACGCTCGTTTACCGTGTCTTTTCCATAAAAAAAAAAAAGGAATGAATATAGGTATAGATTCTCTCTGCATAATCTGCTATAGGTATGCGGAATAAAGTGTAACTCTGAAAAAAAAAATTATAGATCTCAGCGCACCAGAGAGGTCAATTTTAGCTTTACTCACGTTCAAATGCATTGTGTAGGTATAGTAACTTATATCCCGCGAGTGGGAATCGAGCCCACAAATATCGTGTCTACAGTCGCAAGCAGCTATGTCGCTGGACTACAACGGCATCAAGTATTTACTTTGTGAATAAACATAAGCGTTATCAGTTCTTATGAAAGTGACAACTTACAACCTGTACTTCCTTTCTTAGAGATAAAAATATATTAGAAATTCATTATGTACTAACCAACACTGTAATATACTTTATTATAATAATGTTATATAAAACAAAAATACTCTGTTTTTTGTCCGTCGAGCGACAGTGCATGAAAAGTAAAGGAAAATTTTGAAGTGAAACTATTTAACCGGATTAATCGCGTATATGTATTAAGTACTATACATTTTTGGAAAGTCAACATTTTGCAGTAGGCACTGTATGCTACTTAAAGACCTAATAAATTAAAATTTGTATTAGACCAAGAAGTCTTATATTTATATTTCTTATTTGGAGCAGTAATGACGTAATTTTAGCCCCTCTTTTAGATATTACCATAGCAGAGTAGGCACAGGAAACCTGAGAACCTAATGTCAAGACAATCCGTATCTGTATCCGTTTTTTTTAAATCGAAAGACATTATAAGATTTGCATTTACGATCTTCGTGTTTTGTTTTGTCCACTAGCAGAATATCCAACTACAATCTACACGTTCATATGTACAATTGTACATATCTTATAAACTACCAACCTAACCAAAATTTCAACAATTATCACACAGTATTTTATTATTAATATTAATATTTATTATTTAAATCCATCCAAATGATTTATTAATAGTATTATAGGATCGTCTCACGATGTTACTATTATGTTGGTGACCGTAAATCTGTCGAGTGAGACGTGCGTAATCTGCCCCTTTTATGAGTGATGCAGCGGCTTTTGTTTGACAGTCGTAAATTTAGTTTTTTTTTGTTCCTTTTCGACCTCATAGTCTCATAGTACTGGAGAACTCATGGGGTGTTCGCAAAATCAATAATAGTTTATAAAAGAATATGTTTGTTAAGACATTTCTTAGTGATATTGTGCGAAAATGATTTTCTTAAGCATGTAAATAGTTGGGAAAGGCAAGATCGTAAGTGTTTATTGAGTTTCGATACGTTTCTTTTTTATTTTCATAGTAATCAATTTCGTCGTAGCACAACGTATGACTGCTATCGCGACGGTCGTAAGTTCGATTCCCTCTCGATGGAATTAATTTATTTCATTTCCTCGCACTGGCAATAAGACAAGGCGCAATGTTGAGTTGAGCGAAAATTGGGCAAACTGTGTTAACACAAACTACTACTTCTTTTAATTTTTGTGAAGTTATATATTTCTTAATTAGTTATTTTTTAATCGGCAAATGTATTGTCATGTCGTGACTGTGGAATTAAAATGTATTTTATTAGTAGGATAGGCAAAAGAAATCTACTAGGTGGACACAAAAAAAAATCTCGGCATTTTGACGGGCGGAACTCAACGCCGTTATCTTATCTTGTCTTATCTATATTATCGGTATCTTTATCTTGTTACCAGAGCGAGATAATATTGAAGAAAGTTAAAATAATATCTTACCCCGATTGAATTGACTTAACCGTTGCTTTTACTGTTATACACTGTGCCGTTTGAATTTAAAATACATATATTAATCATTATAAGTATATTCGGCGTTGTGTTCCGCAATCTAAAGTTCAAGGAGTTACGTGTATCTAAAAAAAACATATCTAAATCTTCCTAATCTGACACCTCCAGACATGACAATATAAATCTAAAGCTCCCTTTCGAACAATATTCGAACGCGCGACCAACGTTCAGGTGAATGCGATAAATAAAATGATCCGTTCGTGCGAGTTAGAGTACGGGGATGTTTTAATTTTCGTGAAGGGCTCGGGGTGGTAGGGTTTTGTGGGAAAATTAAGTTTTATATTAATGAATTAAATATAACATAAATAAAATTATTAACTAAATATAATTAATAAGTAAACTTTTTGTTAATTGCTATAACGATATTATATAAAAATATATATGAAGTTCTTCAAATTTATAAAAATAATTTTTCCTCGTTTCCGACATAAGTTTAGTAAAATGGGCTAAGTGTTTCAAATTCTTTTTCTGTCATAATAATAGAGTCGTAGGCTAAAATTTCAATCAGAGAAATATCTATTTTTATAGCCTCTAGCACTACCTTCACTCATCTCCTCACCTCCCACCGAATTTCGGAGACATTGTGTGTTGTCCCTACGCTGCGACTGACCTCGTGCTTGTTTAATTTTATAAAACAAAGTACTATTTCAAAAAAAAGAGTGAAGTAAATGGATCAATTTAATAAATCGAATCGAAAAAATCATGAAAAATTGGTATAATAAACAATAAACTTAAAAGAAATATTTATTATTTCAAGGTTGCCAGCCCTAGTTACGTGGAACCGCCTTACACGCTATAAATCTGTCACAACTCGCTCCACAACCGACAATACTTCAAGAGTTTTTTGTATTTACTTATTTATTTTGTTATTTAGCATAACATTGTAAAATTAAGATGAAATTTCATATTTTTTGTTATCACTTCTTAGAATAGGATAAATCGGTTGATAACTAGCGGTCTTGCGAAGGTTCCCCTCAGATTTGAGGAAGTAGTTTTAGTGAACCGGTGGTAAATTATAGGATATTGAAAATGAAGCATAAAGGTTCTTTTTAATAAAATTACTTGCTTTTGACTGTTACTTACAGTAAAAAGAAAGAATTTAGTGGCACGTCATTCTGCTTTTTAATTATCCTAGACTTTATTATTTAATTGAATGTTTTTAAGTAAATATAGATATACAAGCTGCCAGCGTTATTTATATACCTTTACATTGTGCATTAATAAGGTACCTAAATTAAATTTATTAAAATCTATTAACTGCTGTAATATAATAAAATTTGCAATATTGCTACCAAGTTTTAAGCCCAAATAAAATGTTATTTTTCATTAACAATATAATTACTTAGTAAGTACCTATCTTCATAATATTTTAAGCCAGTATATTTTATATAATATAATTTTGCAAACGACTAATATTTATCCAATTCCGCCAATATATGATTTAAAAAATTGCATACAATAACATAAATTAAATGTTTTTTCTTCTTTTTTTAAATACATAAATAAAATGATACCAAAAATTACAGAAATTAAATACGTATTTGTTAATCACTTTCGTTTTGCTGCCATAAACTCCGCCCATTAGAATAACGCCATCTAGCAGCGACGCTATCAAACTGACACCTTTAAAACATTGAGGTTATGTTTAACAAAATAAGAAATGATTTAGCAAATAGGCCCTCTTGTAGTAATGTATTGCTATAGAATAATAAAAATAATTATTCTTTGTTCACTTATAACCACATTTTTGTAAAACAACATGGTATTTCTATCAAAATTAAACTTATACTACAGACGCTATGAAATACAACGTGTAACATTATTTTACTTGAATTTAATAAAATATACAATAAACTACACAAAAACCACAATTACAATAGAAAAACAAATCAAAATATCACTTACCAATGGTTGTAAAGGCGAAATATTCGACAAAAACACGAAATGAACACGACAAGGCAATTGTGACTCAGCTCGCCTTGTGAAGTGTGTAGCGAAGTTAGCTAAAGTTAGGCCCGGCCCCTCGCCCGCCCCCCGCGGTGTACTGACAGACTGACCTCACTGTCAATGCTATATACGTATGAAAACGTTGAAATATAGTTGATGAAATAGAAAAGCGATCTTAAAATAAGCTTTTTAGAAAAATAATAATAATATAAAATGAATGAAGAAAGCTATCGTGGCGCAGTGGTTTACCGTGTGACAATTGTAGGTGCGATTCTCCCTTTGGAAAATTAATAATATGTAAATCAATTTTATCTGTTTACTTTAGACTTCGACAAAGTACGGCGTTGAGTTGCGTCATTTAACACAAAATATTTAGAAAATTTAACGAAACGTGAGAGAACAGAGTGTCTATATATTATCTCTCTGCCTATTAATAAATACGGGATACAGCGGGAAGCTAAAAAATGAGTACTAAATTAGTACGTAATAAATTAATGGGATAAAAAAACTTGACAATTGGTCGAAGATACGAAGCCGGACAATGGGCAGTGCACGATTCGCTTAATTAAACATGTTAAATAAAATAAAAAACGTAAGATATTCGAGATCGGTTGTTTTTATTTGTTGGTAGGGTTACTATGTTCCTATTATACTATACTTTCAGTTAATAAAGATATTATAGAGAATATAAACTTCAATATCCATACATTTTTTTATTTAAATTTGTATAATAGACTGTAAATGCAATGCATGTGGGCTCGATTTCCATTCAGAAAAAAAATACTGTTATACACCGTTCTAATAAAAAAAAGCATAGTGTTGCCACTTATTACAAGTTTGAGATCGGAGTGTTAAGCAATGGTTTCTCTCTGATTGTCCTACCACCGATAAAAATCATTGACATGCTAAACCAATAATAAAAATATTTAAACAACAAATGAGCAACCTATTGCAGGCATTACATACTATAAAAAGTAAAAATGACTTAAAAAGAATTAACGTTTTTACTATGTTAGTAAAGTTCGAAGAAACTTTTAGTTAAATTAATAGATTTCCCATTATAATAAACAATCTTGACTTTTATTGTAATTAACATATAATAATTAATATTTTTATATCAATATAAACAATGTTTTATGTTAATATATCAGCTTCACGCTGTATCCCGCACACTGCAGGGTAGGCAGAGGGAACGTAGTGAAAGACACTCCGTCCCCCACTTTCTGCCGATTTTCGGAGGCATTGCGTGTTAAGTGGCAGAACTCAACGCCGCGCTTTGCCTCGACACCAGAGCGAAGAAATGGAAATATAAATTTAAGTAAATATTTCATCTCCTCGAGTGGGGATCGAACCCACAACCAGTCGGTTTACAGTCACACCTTGTGCCGCTGCGCCACGACCGGCCTCAATTTTATGTTAATTTATGTTAATTTTATCTATAATTATTGCTATAAATAAACAATAAACTAATGACATGCAAATTTCATATTCAAAACACGATAATAGATGGCGGCACTTGTTCTGTAAATAAGAAAGTTCCGTAAATAACAAAGCAAACCACAGCGTTGAGCTCCGCCAATTAACACATTGTCTAAAGAATTCAGCAGAAGATGGGGACTACTGTGAAAGAGTATCTTATGCTAGGTTTCCACGTTTCCTCTACCTAAACGCTTCAAATTCAGCGAGAAGCTAAAAGAATACAGAGCTGGGTTCAATTCAAGCTATGACCGGTATGTTGGATAATGACAAATGAGATCGTTATATCGAGTTTTGTGTGTACTATAATTTATATAATATTTTTATAAGTACTTATAGCCGTAATCTTAGATTTTGGGGTATCTCGTGCTATGTGGAAAAAACATGAAGTTGCAAAAGAACTTGTTTCTTAAATAACTTTGGTATCTACTTAGCTCAACAAAAGGTGGAGAAACAAATTAATTATAAACAAACACTTTGTCAAACGAAATAAAAAACAAATAAATAAATTATCTAGAAGACTAGCGTTAAATGCCTTACCCTCTAGTCGTAAGTAAAATATTAATTAATTAAATTAAATTGTATGAAAAACGCACGTTACAATGTGACATGGTCATTGCAGGTGTTGAGGAAACCATTTATAACAAGCTTATATGGAAATCTAAGAAAAAACATATATATAGCTTTTCATATTATTATAGTCAAAGTGTGCGACTGTAAACGCGACGGGTCGTGGGTTCGATTCCCACTTGAGAAAATGAAATATTTAATATTTTGATTTCTTCGCTTTACTGTCAACATTGAGTTCTGCCACTCAACACACAATACGGGAGGTATTGTGTGTTGACTGGAAATCGGCGGAAAATGAAGAACGGCGTGTCTTACCACTAGGTTTCTAGGTTTTAATTATAATAATTCAATAATTCAATTATTTAATGTAGATGAAAGTTCACTTTTTATAATCATAGATGGCGTTGCTAGTCTCGTTTTAGTTTTAATTACAGAGTATAAAATTATTGTATTTTAACGTTACCTAGCCATCTCCGTACATCGTGTGTTTTCCCCACAACGTGATTTCGTGCTCTACTGGCACACTCAGAACGCAGTGACTAGGAATAATAATGAGAAATTTGTCGATTATAGTTGACTAATCGTGTTTTGGTCAATTGTTTGCCTTTACACACTCGTCGTGGATTGGAACCCTAGTGAAAGATATTTTTATATATTATTAATAGTCATTGCCGGCACTGGTCGTTGCTTGAACTGTAATACGTATAGTGGAAATTCTCACCTTTTTCTGTACCTGTAGAAATTTCGATTAGTCTGTTTCTAGCGCTCCCCTACAATCCCTAACCAAGACCTACATGCCAAATTTCTACTTTTTTAAGTCCAGTCGTTTCATTTGTTGTTTATTAGTCGCTCAGCAACGTCAGAGTTTATTATATTAAGATATGATGGATGGTTTATGATATGTAGACAGGTTATAAATATTATTTTTATTGGCGATTTATTTAGATAAGTAATAATAATATTCATTCCGCCATCCAACGTTTTTATAATTAACTGAAAACGCAAGATATAAGAGCTATACAAGGCGCATTGTTTCATGACTTCCTACATTTTAAACAAAAATTTAGAAAGGTTCTTATTATTTTATTAAACTAGCAACCCTTCGCCCACTTAAGTTATTGTTTATTATAATTGAATTATACGAAACCTTTACATAAATAGTAGTCTCTGTTACTTTGATGTATAAACTATATTGTACTGTAAAGTTTCATCTAAATTGTGAAAGAGGTATAAACATCCATACTTACAAACTTTCATTTATAACATTAAGTAGAATAGGATGTTTCTTGGGATCAACTTAAAAAAAATACATCACGATATTCTACATTAGATGTTCTTACCGAAAAGGAAAACAAAAATGTAAGCGATTCATTAAAAGTTCCACCATGACGACCGCCGTGCCCGTAGAGTGTTCGCTAACGGAATGAGAACGAGACAAGTTAGATTGCGGGGCGTAACGCCGATAATGTTATATAAGGAAATGTAAATAATAAGTAAGTATACATATATAGGAGACGCCAGTCGTGGCGTAAGAGCAAAAGGGTGCGACTGTAAGCACGACGGCTGCGGGTTTCATGTCCACTCGTGGAATAATATACTTAATATTTTCATTTTCATTTCAGAAAGAAGAGCGGTGCTGAGCTCCGCCACTCAACTTACAACTTCTAGAAAATTGCCCGGAAAGTGTTGATAGAAGTGTCTTGACACTAGGTTCCCTCAGCCCACCCTGATATATGCAGGATACAGCGTGAAGCTACTAGCTATAATTATTTACTATGATTTATTTATTAATATATTTATCACAATAAGATTGTATTAACATTCGACACTCATATCACTTTTATAGAGACGTGTGACTGATACCTGCCAGATAGCGACAAGGTTACTTTGCTTATCTGCCAAATAGTTCTGTGCGATCTAAAAATAAATCTAAATATCTATATTTTCATTAAATTTTTCCTCAAATGTACATTTCCAATTTTGAATTGTGCAGGTAGAGGAAACCTAGTGTTGAGATATTCCGTTCCCGTAAAGACACTTCCGTCCCCCACTTTTCGCCGTTTTCTATATTGCGTAGTCAAAAGCGGAACTCAGCACTGCACTTTTGCTTTGTTAAAAGAGCGAGGAAATTAAAATATTAGATATTTCATTTCCTCGAGTGAAATCGAACCCACAATCAATGGCACTTATAGTAATACGCTTGTGTCGTTGCGCTCCGACTGCCCTACAGCAACTACAATAATGTCCAGATTTACTTTTAGATCTGATCTTTAACTTTAAGTTTTAAAATATCCCATTTTACATACATTTTAAATTACCAACTTAACACCATCATATTTTACTCTACCAACCAAAGAAATACAAAGTATTAAAATATTTATTAAGTCTGTTAATCGAACTCCCAACCATCGTATGGAGTATCTCCGCCACAACGGCGTCATAATACATTTTATCGCCCCTAAGCTAATAAGAACTAACTTAATTTAGTACTTTTTTTCTGCCTAGATTTATTTTATTGTATCTAAACATAACTAGGTTACATTTTTAGTCTATAAATCGTACGTTATAGAGATAGATGGACTTAGTCACAGCCAAGATGGCGTTTGGCAGACAATGGTAATCTTCCTAGTTTAGTTAAACGAAAATTAATCTATGTTTTTATTGTCACTCATTTTATATATAATGCGGGATATATGAATAGAGTAGGAATTGGAAGGTCAGTGGCGAACGGGGTGTCTTAAGATTGAGTTCTTTTTGCCATAAAAATATAAATACATATCCTACTAGGATACGTCCTATATTTTTCATACGAATAGGAATATATATTTTTTTTATGGAAAAGACACGGCAAACGAGCGTTCGGGTCATCTGATGGTAAGTGATTACCGCCGCCTACGGCCCCGTGCAACACCAGAGGAGTTACAAGTGCGTTGCCGGCCTTTAGGTGGGTTGGGTGCCGGGGCCCGGCAATACCTGATTCGAAACGCAGTGGCATAAAGCCACCACTTCACGCTGGTTTTAAATGCCGGGGGTGGTAATGACCCGGTCGAGTCTGCCCAAGCGTGTTGCCATTGCTGGCGACGTGACTCTACCACACGTACTTTAGTCGCCTCTTACGACACCACCAGTACCAGGATGAACCTATTCTAGGCCTTACACGGAATATTACTAAAAAATAATAAATAAATCAAAAATGTGAAAGTTTGTGATGGTTGTTTCAAGAAAAACCCACTGGACAATTTTAGATAAAACTTTACAATAACATAGCATAGCCGATACAGCAGAATATAACATAGGCTATAGTAGGCTGTTTGCTACAGGGTAGCGCAGACTGTAGTAAGTGATAACAGATCCTCGTCTATTGTCATCAAGCTCTTCATATTCTATCCTATACTTTTTTCGAGAAATTCTTCCAGTATAAATAAATAAATAATAAATAAATCAGCTTCACGCTGTATCCCGCACACATCAGGGTAGGCAGAGGGATCCTAATGTTAATACACTTCGTTTCCCACTTTCCGCAGAGTTCTGGAGGCATTGCGTGTTGAGTGGCGGAACTCAACACCGCGTTTTGCCACGACACCAGAGCGAAGACATGAAAATATAAATAAATATATCATTTCCTCAAGTTTGGATCTGACCCACAACCGGTCGATTTTACGGTCACACTTTGTGCCCCTGCGCCACGACTGGTGTTATCGAAGATCTGCCAAGTTATCCTTCCTCTTCCCCAACCACTGCCTCTCAAACCAAATAAAAACTGATATATACTTGTAGTTGTGTAACTTCGTGACTAAATAATACAATCTAAGAAATTGAATTTGACCCACTAATGTCGTTTGTACCGTTTGTTTTTCATTTCGACCTGGAACCATTGTCGCTAGAAGGCTATTCCAGAGTTGTGTAGCGCGGGGAAGGAAACTCCTGTATAACCCCAAAATAGTTGGGTTCCCCGTATACGAATGTTGAGGATATTGGAGCAATAAAAAAATATATAATGATTACTATTAATAATTCGCAATTTCTATAAAAATGTGTTCTGTGAAACAAATGTGTATTTATAAAAATGTGTTTTATAAAAGAATTCGACTTTGAAATGAACTTCGCGTGCAATGTATTTTATTTTAATTTACAAAATATTATTTATTTATTTATCAGGTCAGCGTTTAAGATAGTTCTAGGGGTATGGAAATATAGGGATATAGGGGTAGGTAGGGGAATGGAAAATATTTAACATTTAAATTTCTTCGCTCTAGTAACGAGGCAAGAATCAAGACGTTGGACTCAACACGTTTTGCAATCCGTTGAAATGTGCGAAATGGAAATGCGGTACACAGCGTGAGGATATTATTTTTAAAAATTATAAAATATATCATACATTTTAAATAATATATATATATATATATATATATTTATCTTATGATATATCCTGCTTATTATGACAAGGTAGGCGGAGAGGACGTGTTAGGATAATCGATTCCCAACGCACAGTGAAAAGTTTAGAACAGTGTGTAGGATACCAAATTAGGAAATTAAAGAAGTTGTCTAGAACAAGAAACTGAAAATATTCATTCCCCCGATTGGATATCGAATCCACAACTGTCACGATTTTCGTTCGCCGTGCTGCTGTGCTACAATAACCTCGTCATAATATTATAGGTTCTGTAACATGTACTATTCTAGAATTCAAACTGGTTTTCGTTGTAACAAACAAAATAGAAAGATGACGGAGTCTGTAGAGCTATTAAGATACCACGACGATCAATATGGACCTATGAAATTCGATTGTTATCGGCTACTAGTAATAAAGATTCTTGTATCTTTTCTATATAATAATAGTAATTTTACTATTATCTAAACTTATGTTATAAAGAAGAATTTGTATTTATTTGTATGTCGAGAAAAGCAATACGGTATATTACATCTTGTTACTCGTTTATTTAAATGTTAATAATTTAGTCCCTCGAGTGAGAATCGAACCCACAACTCTACGGTTATCCGCGCTTGCAGTCGAACATACATAATAAATAATCATATTTCCATAATATAAAATATCTCAACAATGAATTAAACAGCGAACAGCGTATTTGTGGCCAAAAAATAAACGTTTCGGCCACTATCAGTACCTATTACTGGTTAATATAATGACCACCGCGTCGAGATTTAATCAGCGACGCGTCCGCTCGCGATGACAGATAGCGACGAAATGCGTTTAACATTTTTAAACTTAGGCTTACGTGCGTGTGAGGGTGACTGTTGTACAGCCTCATGTGAGATATGTTTTTTATAATCTGTATTTAGCTAAATATGGACGACAAGAGGCCGGTCGTGGCGCAGTGGGCATAAGTGTACGACACGTGTAAACGTGACAGTGTTGGGGTGTGGGTTTTTCTACCAGTATCCTTTAATCTAATGTTACTTAAAAATATGTAATTATATAAATGTAAATTGAAATAATTTTACCAACCATATTTTTAGGGTATATCACGCACATAGAATAGGCAGTGGGAACTTGGGCACCTATTGTACACTCCGACTAAGACAGTCCGTTTCTATTAAGACAATTTCGAACCCCACTTTTCACTGAATTGTCGAGGCATTGCGTGTTTGAATGATACGAGAGCGACGAAATGTAAGTTTCTTTATCAAATATTTAATCTGTGGGAATTAAACCCACGACTCCGATTAAACCGCACGTTTATGCCCCTGCGCCACGACTATAAATGAAATGAATTTATTTTTGTATATAAAATGCAAGTGCATGTAGTAATGTAATAATGCCTAACAATTTTTGCATTACCAATAAGCAAAACTATACAGCAAACGCACTAATGACCATTATTTTGTTGAAATAACTATTTTCTATACAATTTAAAATACATCTTTGCCTTCCGACCGTAATTCTCAGGGAATTTAACATAATTAGGTAAAATACGACAGGTGTTTTTGTTTATAAATCGCAATTGTCCATATAATTTAAGCATCGTTGTCGCGGACAGTCGTGGACAACGAAATCCTATAATGAACAGGTGATCGCGACTCTACCTGTCATATAGAGGCGGGTGGTAGTAATAAGCTTTTGTTTTTTTACACATTTGAATAAATATAGGTATTTTTTCTAATATATGTTGTCTTATATATTGAATGATGTTAAGAAAACTGCAGTTGGCGCAATGTATTTTATTGAATTAATATTTACAATTACAAAGATACTAATACTGATGAGCTTGGAGCAGTGCCGGAGTAGAACAGGAGCAGGTTTAAAAGTCCCCTTTAAAGTGAACAAACCTTCACTGCTTCAGCCCAATATAGCAATTTACCTCAAAATATTATTATTATCGGTAAATATTACGAATTAACATATATACAAGCTATTATATACATTTTTTGTTTCCATACAATGTAATATAAGGCAGAGTAAGGCAGTAGCTTAAAACATGGCAAAAGGAATATAGTCCTAAGACACCACGTTGCTCATGCACCGTCGAAATTTCGGGACATTACGTGTTAGGTGGCGTAGAGTTACGTAGCGCTTTGTATTGTTGTATGCAAACACAACCGTCGCGTTTACAGTCAGACGCTTCTCAGCTGTACTAAGACGGTAATACTTTTATAGTATACTGCTAATATACATTTATTTTATCTAGTTTGTTAAGAGTACGGAGTTTTGACAAAATAATAATAATAATAATTCTGTTTAATCTTGTGAATAATAATATCTTGTAATATATGATTTAATTTGGTCAAAATCATCGTCAGAATCACATGACATAAGCCATACCTGCTTAAATCAGCTTCACGCTGTATCCCGCACACCGCAGGCAGGCAGAGGGAACCTAGTGTTTTAGACACTCCGTTCCCCACTTTCTGCCGAATTCTGGAGGCATTACGTGTTGAGTGGCAGAACTCAACGCCGCGCTTTGCCTCGGCACCAGAGCGAAGAAATGGAAATATAAATTTAAGAAAATATTTCATCTCTTCGAGTGGGGATCGAACCCACAACCAGTCGATTTGCAGTCACACTACGTGCCGCTGCGCTACGACTGGCCTCCCATACCATACCTGCTTACTTATAAAATTTCTTTTCCTAAAAACTTTCCTTTTAGCTTCAAAAGTGTCTCAGCAAAAGTATTATTGGGTATTGGTAGTGTCTTAACATTGTCTTTCCAGATTCTGCCTGCCCTGCTATATGCACGATACAGCATTAAGCTAAAAAATCTTTCTCTAAACTAACAACAAATTTCATATATTTTCATATACTGAGTACATGATCCATATAAAATATGTAATAAATTCAAAAATTATTTTCAAATTGATTATTTTAAACGTACTACATATGTACTTTAAATACACATAAGCAAAATTCCTTAAAGAAACAACTACACAGGCTATCAAAATCAGTAGTCCCTTAGTACTAGTGTACGAGTATGCGGACAAAGAGGACAGAAACAAAAAAAAAATGTCAAACAAAAAATGTCTGCCGACGCGCTATCTACAGCCCGCGATCCTGTCTCAAATAATGGCGCAGCGTCGTCTATGGAGTAGAGTGTTTACATGTTTTAATTTTGATATATTTGGTTTTTTGTTGAAAAATGTTAGAATTGATTGAAGTAATTTTATTGGACATGCTTTTTCAATGTGTTCAAAAGTTTGAATACATTCATATGTGTAAAATTGTTAACGTAGCGGGATTTCAATACGCGCATCTTGGAAACCATTCAATCTCATTAACCAACTACTACTATACGGTTATATCAAGTTATTACTTGGTGTTACCATTTTTAATGGAATATTTTTTGCCAAGCTAGCTTTATATGCTTTGCTTATATCGTGCATTGTAATTTTTTTAAGATGTAAGAAAAATAAATATTTCGCCATAAGAACGTGAATAACTTCGTTAAATTTATATACGTAATCCTGAACATAATAACTTAGAATATAATTAATATAGGAAAAAAAATAAACAATTACATAATTTACATTTTTTAAGCGCACACTGACCGCCGAGTCCATACCACCGCTCACCCAACGGTCCAGTAGAGCACCAGCGACGTAAATCTACATCAACACGGTGTCCCTATCGTTTTGTTCTTTCACTTTGCCCTCCCCCGGCCTCGAACCCCTTACCATCGCCGATCCGAGCCGAGCCCTGCCTTATTATAGCTGAATGATGCAGATAAGAATTGCGTACATGCTTTCTAATTTTCCCATGCTTTTATAGGATATTTTTAAATTTAGTTTTTTTTCTGTATTCTGCATATAGCAGAGTAGGCACTATGTTATAGTGTCAAGACACTACGCAGTTGTTGTTGTTTTTCGCTTATGGCGTTTCGAAGCAGGAGTTTGGGGCCTTCTTGGCAAAGTAAAACAGTGACTGACTTTAAACGCGATAGTTGTGAGCTTGAACTTCCCTTTGAGAAATTATTGTTTTTAATGTTCTGTTCAAAAACATCTATATAAAAAAAAACACTTTATATTAAATACTAAAATTAATGGACTAAATTATTTTCTATTAAATTAATTAATGATTATTCTAAACTATTTTAAATATTAATTAATAAACATTTATACAAAATTATTTCATCATTATTTCAAGCGACACCAATATTGAAACGCTATAAACAGATTCTGTTCGCCAAAATATCTCGTCAACGTGACGCGGCTGGAAGCGGCGGCGTGACAGCTCCATATCGCGTCAACGTCAATCCGCGAATTTAGTAATGACTTTGACGTGCGCCGTCAGCTGGTTTGGACAGCTGTCACCGTGACCGACATGACTGACGGGACTGACATGCCGATACTGATAACGCTGCGCTATATTTAGGCTATTTCCTGTATAGTTGTTGGTGGAAGTTGAATTCTGTTTTTATTTCGTATTGATGTGAGTAAAGTAAATATAAGTTTGGTTAGGTGCTTTTAAATTGAGGTTGTGGATTCATATTCGAATCGAAGGCGTCATCTACTGACTGAAAAAGTCATAAACAACAAAATAAATGATTATACCTTCAACAAAACACAACAAAGTCAGAATATAAAACTAAGTAATACAAAATATCAGTTAATCTACCACCTTATATAAGCCATAAAAGGATACGAGAGAACTAATAATTACTGGTGATTGTCTCTAATTACACCGCATATATAATGTTAATTTACATGCCCTTGCTTAGCTGTGAACGTTGAAAGTAAAAAAATAGTAAGTGTGACGGCAGACACCTCACTAACACTTCAACAAAGACATTTTAATAAGGACTATATGTAATTATCATCAGAAAATAGTTTCTTAGACTTGGCTACATTAAGAATAAAGATATTTGGTTTATAATTCTTTCGATATAACTATTATTTGCTTTTAACGTGTAATTAAAACTGTGCCGGTGTACTGTACGCTTTTTTTAGTTTCACCTTGCAATCCCGCAAAGAGCGGGGTATGTAGATGTATCTAGCGTAAGATCTCTCTCTTTTCTCCATTTTCCGCCGCATTTTTGAGATTGGTGGAACTCAACAGCGCGCCTTGTCTTGCTACTGTCTTGCGTAGTCGTACGGTAAGAGCGTACAGCTGTTATAATAACTTCTTCAAGAGGATATCAAACTCACAACTACCGTCGTATACAACCATACACTTCTATTGAGCTGCAATGTCTTTATTGTATCTTTTTTGTATTATGCAAAAACGTTGTTTATTTATACACGTTGAGTCTTAGCGGTATCTTTCTATCAGTATCTAATAATGAATGTTGATACGGTCGAAAGGTTGTAAAAACTTCATAATATAATATTTTATTTGTATATAAACATTGAAGTATTGTAGTTGTTGAGAGTTGATATGAAAACGGTAGTGGTACGAACGAGTATGTAATGGCGAAATCTTTCTATAGTTTTACAAATCCTCTCAGCCTGCATGGAACAATCTATTTATTTCTAGATCGTACTTTGTAGGTGGTACTAGTATCTAGTAATTTCGAATTAAAACCCTAGTTTTTCCGAAAACTCTTTGTTGATAAAAATATATGCGCACATATTTTTCTCTTACAGTGAAAATCGGACTTAAGAAACGAAATATTTTTATCTCTGTTTACAATACGAAAACCAAATTCGTTCGAATTAAACATTCTTGTTTGAATTTATTTCTCTAAAGATGGCCTTGATTTGTACCATTTAATACGGAAACGGAGTGTCTTAACACTACGTTCCCTCTGCTCACCCCGCTATATATGGTATACAGAGTGAAGCTAAAAAAGAAAAAAAAACTCGTTGGGGTCGACTTTATCCTCGAAGTGAAATTTCATATTTATAAAATTCGTTAAAATCGCCTTTCTAAAAATCACCATATAATACGTTCATTGGTATAATTTACATACACCCATAAAATACAACTATTTATGTATATTATACAATATAATTATATTCCCCTCTAAGGCTGAATAATTGAAATGCTATGTTTAGAAGCGAAATGCTAAATAAAAAAAAGAACTCCTCGTACCACGATATACGATTTATAGTACACGGCTCACTACACCGCGCTGTCAGTCAAACGTCAAAGTGCCTCGTAAATTATGACGTTTTTGTGCGCCTGCGCACGCAAATAAGCGGCTGGTAGATGGTGTATGCAGATGCAGTAAACATTTTTTTAAGTTTTTTGTTTTGTTTTTTTTTTACTGGATAGGAAGAGAGATACTACTACGTTTACCGTTTAGATTTGCTCATGTAATGACATTTTCTTGGTATTGTTAGATAAATAGTGAGACTGCTTTATGATTGTCTTTTACTTGACTTTGTAAGCTTCTAAGAAAAAGTTTAAAAGAATCCAGAGGAATATGACACTAGGTTCTGTTTGAGAAAGATAAGGGTTAAAGGACATTTAATATGTATATAAAACACAGTTATCTTAAAGATTATCCTTTTTTTACTTCACTACATTTAGAAGTACATTCTTCTCAACATGAATAATCTAGTGTTAGGACACTCCGTTTTCTGATTTTAGTTTAAATTAAGGCACTAATAGGTGAATAACGAAACTTAACGACGCAACAATAATATTATACTAATATCATAAATGTAAATAACCACTTAAGTCAAGTCTAAATAAAACATAATCTATGCCGCGGAAGTGTTCGTCTCACTTACGAGTTCAACGTCAAAGTATTAGCATATTAATTATTGAACCTGTAACAAGTCGATTGCGTGACCACTGAGCCGGCAGATCTATTGCGAAATATACTGGTCAATTCTGAATAATAGACAGATTAATCAATTTCTAAGCCACGCAAAAACTGTTTGCTTACTCATTTGTTATATTTATCATTATATAGTTAGTCAGTAATAAATATGCTTCCTTGTTTACGGATTATTAGAAAATTGAGATTGAATTGTTAAATTAATGTAAGTTTTAGAGTAAGTATAGTTTCTAAATAGTTTCATCGTACGTACGTTATATTCGTTGTAACTGATCTAGATTCGAATCCTTTCATGGGTGTAACTTGAGTTTAGCCATTTGTTTTATTGTTTGCTTCACAGTGTTGGAATTTGTGTGTTTAATCAAATCATATAATTAAATAAACCAAATGAATGTGTCATAACAAAATGGCCGATGAAAATTAAAGCTGATCGTGGCACAGACGATTGTAAACACGACAGGTTGTGGGTTTGATTCCTACTCAAGCAAATAAAATATTATGATTTTCATTTATGTACTCTCTCTGATAACGAGGCAAAATCGTGGCGTTAAGTTCCGCAACTCAACACGCAATACCCCCAAACTTCGGTGAAAAGTGGGGTACGGAACTCTTCTTAATGAGAATGTACTGTCTACATTAGGTTCTCTCTGTCTACCCGCTACGTACGGTATACATCGTAGAGCTAAAAAATATATATATAATGATGTACCTGTTCTGTACGTTAGAGTCATTGCGCTACCTTCGTATAAATTGATATATGTTAATTAACACCAGCGACTCAATCTGTAATATACATGATATAGCCCGTAATAAAATTGTTAGTAATACGTTACAATTTAACGAGGTAGTGGATTCATATTTTGTAGGATATTGACAATGTAATTTTGTTCTACAGTTTAATTTCCTTTAACGCCGTTAAAGCGCAGGTGAGGTTGAAGTTTTTGTAACTTTATAATAAATATTAATTGGCATAATCATATAGTTAATAAATATAAGTTTTATTGTTTTAATTTTTGTGAGGTCGTCGTGGCGCAGTGCTAACGTGTGACTGTGATGTCGTGGTTTCTATATCAAGACACCATGAAAAGAATGATTTCCACTGCTCTATACTGATTAGATAAAATGCTGTGTTAAATTCCATAACTCAACAGACAATGTCTCAGAATCGGGCGGCAAGTGAGGAACGTAATTTATTAACATTAGGTTTTCTCTGTCTACTTTGCTATATAAAAATATTATAAAAAATAATACTTTAAAGATGGTGCTTCTTGAAGATCGTAGTGGCAATCCAATAGTCTGATTTCAAGATATTGCTGCCATTAAAGTAGAACTCAACGCCGCGTATTAGATATAAAATCAATATAAGTACGGTGGTACTTTTTAGAAATCCCGCTACGTTCAAATTTTTGAACGTTTTCTAAAAAGCATTTTTCTTTCCTAAGTGTAGAATAATAAAAAAATTATAGTGATTTACATAAAGCAAAGTCAAACTCACAATCATCATGTCTAGAATAAAAAAATCAATATACTTATTTAATTAATTAAAGATTTCTTTCTATTACAGTTTTCTACAGCGTTATCCAATTAGTATTGTATAATTACATTGCGGCTATATCCAGTGCAGTTCGTAAGTAATAGCTTCTGTCCGCCTGATCGATATGCGCCCGCGCAGCCAAAGCAAATTACTGATTGATTATTCTTATTGCCATCAATTAATTGTCTTTGTTATAGTACACGCCCATATTTTATTCTAAATTACTTTTATATACTAAACAAGTATATAGCAAAACAGTTTGTTTGGTTGAGATCGCCAATCGCAGAAACAACAGCAGCTTTAAATTCAAATATTCTGTATGTGTTGAATAATCCATTTATCGAGGCCATAATAGATTTTTAACTAACGGTTTTTTTCTGACTTGAGGTTATACTAATGTTGTTAACCCTAATGGCTTTTACAGCGTCACCGGGTAGAGACGAGGGTTCTCTGATAGAATGCAAGCTCTACGTGGCTGATTGAGAGGATGTCGTCGACGACAAGAGCGTCCCCTATGGGACTCGAACCTTTGCTCATCACTACGCTTTTGCCTCGTCACCAGAGCGAGCAAATGAAAAATATTAAATATTTCACTTCTTTGAGTGGTATCGAACCTACGACCTGTCACGTTTATAGACGTCCGTTTGTGCCACGATTGGCCTCTGAATGTTAATGATCGATATAAAATATTAGATAGTGAAGATTAAATTCACTTTATTAAAGGAAATTAAATAAAAAAAAACTTTAAAAATATTGGCATCACTTAAAATTTAATATATAACGCTTAACCATTATTAAGAAACCACTTATTTAAATGGTAACAAACAAACAAAAAATAGCATTAATTGTCTTGATTTTGCAGATACACTTATCACAGCTTAGATAACTTAGTTAGTTGATATTTGTATAAAATAAAAATAAATAAAATGTTCCGTTCCAACATTTCATTGTGTTGAAATGCCAAATGCGAGGTAAAACAATATCGTAGCATAATTTGGTGGAGGGATTTAATTTGGAAATTGTTGTAATTTAGAACTTGTTTTATAAGCAAATTAATCTATTTTTTACAAGCTAGGTAAATAAATACGTAATATTGAGACAACAGGAGGAGTGTCTGGACACTATTTATAGGTTTTCTCTATCTAATACCAATCTACGTAAAAAAAATTAAATGGAAATTGAATTCTGCATCTGCGAATGCACTGTCCGTTGTTAAGATTGATTTTTTATATTGGCAATGCTCTTATGCTTTTTTTGGTCCGTGTTTTGATGTAAATTGAATTAAGATAAGATTTCTTAAGTTATTACTGTAATTAGTTCAAAATGTTTTTTTTATTTTGGTATTTAAGCATTCATTTGGTTTTAGGTTTTTAAAATTAAGACTTAAATTTTTTTTTTTTATGGAAAAGACACGGCAAACGAGCGTGCGGGTCACCTGATGGTAAGGTCACCTGATTACCGCCGCCCACGACCCCGTGCAACCCCAGAGGAGCTACAGGTGCGTTGCCGGCCTTTAAGATGGGTTGGGCGCCGGGGCCCGGCATTACCTGATGCGAAACGCAGTGGCATAAAGCCACTACTTCACGCCGGTTTTAAATGCCGGGGGTGGTAATGATCCGGTCGAGTCTGCCCATGCGTGTTGCCATTGCTGGCGACGTGACTCTACCACAGTACTATTCATATATAATGTACCAATTGATGCCCAAAATTTTGTTCATGTGCACTAAAAAACGGAAATTGGGGAACTCCTGTAGTGGTGTCTACAGTTCAAGGATGTCAAAATTGAGTGTCCCACGTAGTTTTACTTTATTTTGTGCCTAATCAGGCACTCAGAAACGGGAGTCCATTTACCCGTTATTATGTTACATTATATGCTGAGTATGCTTCGCTCTTGTGCTTTTGTGAAATGTGTCATGTCACATGACACATTCAGTATGCACAAATTATGTGTCACATGACTCATGTCATGCGAAGGCGAAGCCACACGTAAAGGTTAGTATAGTAAAAATCGCAACACAGCAAAAACAAATCAAAATTCAACGTATAACAGATATTTATTAAAATATATTTCCTCATCCTATTGTGCCGCGGTAAAACTGTGGATAGTTTAAAACCGAGCTTTCTGCAATTGACGTGTAATAAGTATGAAATTTGTATGTTGGTACTCGTATTTTGTTACTCTACGGTTTATTTATACAGTGTAGGTAGGATACCTACCTACCTGGTACGCAGGTAGGTATTTAGTTATTTTATTTTTGATACGCCCGCGGCTATTTGATTGTGAAACGTTTATTAATTATGCTTTCGACTTCGTATCATTTTAAAGTATTGATATATGAAAGTTTTCATTATATTAAATATTAATACTATATTAACGTCGTGACGTCGTGTCGTCATCACGCCTGTAAACTGATTGTTAACGCGACAGATTATGGATTCGAACGGCCACTCAACAGGGAACGAAGTTGGATTTTAGGAAACGCAGTGTCTTTACACTAGGTTTCCAGATTCAGCGAGCTAACTGTAACAAGTTAAAGGGAAGTTTAGAAAATGAGGCTGAAAGTGGGGACCGGAGTATCTTAACATTAAGTTTCTTCTACCTACATTGCAGCAAAAAGAGTACGATTGCTTTTTATTACATACCAGCTTTAAGTAACACTAAATACATATGGAATACTATACAAATTTAATACTCTACCAACACGTCAAAATATATAATTTCAGTACTAACTGACTAGCGCTAGACAAATCCTCATTATACTAACAAGTTGCTACAATATTATGAAAAATAAAGGAATTTAATTCATTCAGCGCTATCTACGATCAAAGGTTCCGCTAATGTAGGTACGTGACATTTAAACACCTGCGGACCACACAGGCATCTATCTGTCTAGTTATTATGAACAAGTATTTATGGATTCAACAGTTTTCCAAGTCACGGAAATGGTTCTTTTTAACTTCACGCTGTATTTTGCACGCAGTACGGCGGGCAGAGGGAACCTGGGAACCTAGCGTTCAGACAATCTTTTCCAATTAAAAGACTTCCATTCTCCAGTTTTCGCTGCATACTTGAAGCAGTGCACGTTGAATGGTGTAACTCAATTTCGCGGCAAGTATCCGATACAATATTTTACATATTTATTAGAGAGAAGACTTAGGCCGCACGTATTGTGTACTCGGACTTTAACTACATACTTATACACTTTAAAAAATATATAAAAACAACAGTTTCACATTTTTTCTATCCAGCAGAGGGAACCCAGTGTTAAAATAAACCGTTCACTTTATTCTTATGTTTGTGGTGGAGTTAAACCACGCGTTTTGCCTTCTTACAAGAGCACAGAAACGAAAATTATTAATTAAGGCAATTAATTTCTATGAGAGTGAAACTGTTTCGTTTAAACAGACAGCGCGTCAGAGGGTATATCCCTTTACCACGAAGGCCTCAAAATCTAATAAAAATTAAGAACAAATAAAACAGCAGTAAAATATACAACAAATTTTAAAGATTCTAAGAATTATAATATAAACTGTTACTAATTGTTTATACAGAATCATATTAACTTTAATATATGCGGTGTATAACATCGTGAAACAATCGTCCCCTTCTTATATCACTGGAGCGTGACGGTGGATCTTTAGTATGAAAGAACTATTTTATTAAATGTACTTTACTTTACTTACTCAGCACAAATATCGAATCTTGTACTCTAAAAATAATTTTACAAAACTTTTTAGAAGTTTTGACTAATTGTATAATAACACTTAAAATTATCAAACATAATTTTATCGGCACGGATTCTGTCAATAAACGTGGCGATTGTGGGTTCGACTTCCAATGCGACTCTTCTGTAAATTATAACTTCCAGATGACCATTCATATTTTAAATAGTTAGTATAGCTCTCTTTCTTTCTTTCTACTCTCTGATGTTCTTTTGCACTGATCACATTCCTAGAGCGAGGAAATAATAAAATTATATATTTCTGAGCGGGAATTGAACCCACAATATCGCGCTTACAGTCGGCACTCTTGCGCCACTACAGGCAATAAACAATTCATATTTAACCGTACATTTACACCGTAGCTATAGTGTCTTAATGAACTAGCGTTTACACGGAAGTGAACAACGCCGTGTGATGTAGGTACGGTGTAACTCATCAATCTATGTGCTTTGATAGATTGTATGGAGTTATGCTAATGTTTGGATGTGATAGGAATATTTTAAAAGTAAAGTTTTTTGTGTTTTTATTTGGAAATCAAATTAATTTGTATAAAAATGCAGAATGTCATATCTATATCGTTGTCAAATTAGAGTTT
The DNA here is from genome assembly GCA_917862395.2 of Heliconius sara. Classification (NCBI taxonomy): domain Eukaryota; kingdom Metazoa; phylum Arthropoda; class Insecta; order Lepidoptera; family Nymphalidae; genus Heliconius; species Heliconius sara. Next base: position 566,352 of record OU860799.1, read on the forward strand.
ATTTTTGGTTACAAAAAAATTATAGACAAGTTGAAATGTTTGTCAGCTAAAATTTGAGAACATGCTTACCCCAAAACAATAATATTATTTTTATATTAGAAAATATAAAATATAGAGATTAAGTCACGGTTTTGTCTTATAAAGTTTTTCTTCGCGATATATAACTTTGTAAAAGCTCTCTGTGCCTCACTTTCCGAGCCCAATTTTCGAGACATACCGGGTTGAATACCTGACCATAACACCGAGCTTAGTCTTGTCACCAGAGTTAAAAAACGAAAATAATTCAATTCTTAAGTGGAAATCGAACACACAACCATCGCGTGTACAGACAGACGCAGCGTAGTTGCGCCGCCAATGCGTTCATTTTATATATTTAATTATAAAGCCTCAACAACGTATTATAAATCCTCAAACTGACCTTGCCCGATATTGAATCTAGGACCTTCTAATCTCAAATCACATTAGTTTAATTTAAAAATTAAGCAAAAACACTTAAATAAATCCATCTACCTACCTGGTTTTTAAAATATCAAATTTTTGTCTTAATTGTGATATGTGACAAATGCAATGGGAAAGGTGACTTTAGTTCAATATCCTCTGACATACGCTTTTTAATTTTTTATTCCTTTTTTTACACTTGATTCCTGTCACTTTGGCATAATAAATATAGTTATTTATTATGATTGTTGAAATATTAAATGTTATGTATCAAAATGATTATTTTGATGATACAAGTATAATTTTGTACAAATTTATGCTTTTGTTTGCGGGCTAAATTTTGATTGTAATATGTTTTTTTAGCTTATTAAATCGCAAAGTAAGGTAGGCTGAGTGAAACTATCAAGAAACTTGTGATGTGATATTGTGTTTTGACTAGCGGAACTCAACGCCGTCTTTAAAAACAATCTATATTTAAATTTCAAAATATTTTTGGTTGCATAGTAATTTCTTTAAAGGGAACGGAACGGAACACATCCTTAAAAAATAAGTGAAGAATAATTGATTTAATGTTCTACGATATCGGTAGTATTGTAAATCTAAGTTAGCTGTCACTTCATAGCGGTGAAATATATATATTATAAATAAGCCATTTAAAGTTTTACAAAATCTTTAAACATTCTGTTTTATATTAAATTTCATATAGTTATTTAATACTTACTTCACTTAACAAACGCTATACCTCTAGGGTTCGGCGGAAAGTGAGGAACGGAATGTCTTAACGCTGGGTTCCCTCTACCTACTTTGCTGTGTGCGGGATACAGCGTGAAGCTGATTAATAATGACTTACTTTACTTCCTTCTCCACTATCCAGCCATTCTTCGAGACATTGCATATTGAGCGGCGGAACTCAACGCCGAATTAAGTATGTATCAAATCGTGGAAAGAAAAAAAATTTGGTAAATATAATATTTCCTCCGAGTGGGAATCGAATCGACAGAGGATGTCACGACAGCCTCATCTTGTAAAATAACTGACATTGACTACCACATCCAAAAAACAAGATAATACGCTATACAGTTAATAATTAATAGAGTGCACAGTAGATTGACGCCGGCATCATTACACGAACTCTGATACAACACTTGTGAATTTATTAGCTTCTGGGCCCATGGAGATGCTGGTTTTTGATGTTTTTGTTGCCTTTGCCCCCTGCCTTTTTTGTAGATGCCTGTGTAAAATCTTATTTTCTCTTGTGGTATTTAGAAATTTATATTTTTATTTATTTTATTGAAGAATTTGATTTTTAAAAACTATAACTTACTTGCTGTAAATGGCTCTAAATTTTAGAAATAGTAACTGACAGAACTTAATTTTTTTTTAAATTAGTATGAACATCTTATAGTTTTTTTTTTACTTTAAATTTAATCTCATTCGTGTTTCCTACTATGATGTGATACTTACCCCATAATTTTCTACGATTTTGTTACAAAATATATTAAAATATGCAATTATTGCTCATTACAAAAAAAAAATACAATCATCAACGTTTTCAAGTAAACATTTTTCAACTGCATCAATTATAGATTACCTTCGGACAACACTAATATGTTACTATATTTATTATCGAAAGCTTATCAAAACGTTAACTCTACAAGATATGCCTGACAGTCATCTTGATACTGGCGCATAAACCTAGCGAATATACGATTCGACTTGGAGGTTTCATAACTTCTAGTCAATCTGCATACGGTTGTAAAGTGTAAGACGAATTTTGAGTTGTTCTTGTAGTAAATTCCACGTAGGTTTCGGATGCAAACCAATAAATATATCGGTTGAGGGGATGGCAGGACGGTGAATAAACATGAATACTATATAGTACACTGCAGGCTGCGGTGGTTGTTTCGTGTCTTAAAGGTGTGAGTGAATTTTGGATAGTGAAGACATTTTTTTTGGTTATTTTAATGTTTTCGATGCAGGTTTAAATTCAATAATTTTATTTTACTTTGACACACTGTATCCTGTCTCTAGGAGAAGTAATGAACTTATCAGAAGGAGTCTTCCGTTACTCTGATTCTGATTGGCGGTCAACTTACATGCGAAATTTCTAGATTTAGTGAGTTAAGTTATGGCTTAAAAATAAGTTAGGGCGTGTAGGAAGAACTAAGAGAGAATTTTTTGAAATCAGTACGAAAACGAACAATAAATAGATTATTTATTTTTACAGCTTAAAGTCGACGCAAAGTTACGAAAGGCGACTAATATTACATTACATTTATGAATTATATTCTAGAATTTGTCATGTACTCATAAATATATACAAAATTTAAGTGCGCTTACTAAGCGCTATAACTAAGTTACAATATCACTATTTTAAAATTTAATTAAGTAAACATATTAATTACTATTCGATTTTTACGAGGATTAAGAGCACATTGCTTTCTAGCATAATAAAAGTCAGCGAAGCATGTGCAATAGATATTTGATTTAAAACGTTAATAAAATATTTTATAAGTATTTCTATTTTTCCATACTTGAACTCGAAGCGCGTTGAGTTATGGGTTTGATTCGCACTTAGAAAGTAAATTATTTTTCGCGAAAGCGGGATGTTGAGAACCCCAAACGTTATTTCAACAATAAGGAAAGAATCAGAACGTTTAAACATTAAGATCTTTCTGCCCACCCAGTTATCAGGATACAGTGTGAAACTAAAAAAAATAAATAAAGTTACAAACAATATTTGAATTTTGCTTATGGCATAAATTTTCTACATACTTAAATTCCTTAATTATACAAATTTTTTTGTATTATAAATAATAATTTTAACATGGCTATCAAAATGACAACAGCGTACATTATTTTTGGCGCGCAGTGTACTCACCCAAGACAGGCCTCACTCAATATCGGATATTGTTCTCGCAAATGAGTATTTATGTCATCGTTCGTATAAAATGTTCCCGATGTGCCTCGAACGCGCTTCGCTATCGGAGTGCCTGCCTCCTTGTTTATTGAGCAAACTTTCTTGGATATTTTTGTTCTTGAAAGGTTTCTAAGGTTTTTTTTTGTTTTTTGATTAGCAATTTGGGTTGTTGGGGAAATATAGTTATTATGTTATGGTATACCCATGGTGGTGATGTCTAAGTGAATACAGGCGTACTGAGTTCGCGCGACTTTGACGAAATATAGACGTCTTAAATTTCCAAGACATTGCTTGTTGGATGGTTGATTTTCATTCTACAGATACAGGGAAATTTACAATAATATATAATACAATGTGTATATATTTTAGCTTCACGCTGTATCCCGCGCACAGCAGTATAGGCAGAGGGGATATGACACTCCATTTGCATCGACACCAGAACGAAGAAATTAAAATATTACGCATTATAAGTTCTTTGATTTTCACGATTATTACACATATTAAATGAAACTAATTTAACCGGATTAATCGCGTATATTTAAGATTTTTTTAGATTTTTACATTTTTGGAAACCCGACGTTTCGAACACTTTACAGTAGTCCGTGGTCACGGGTAGACTGAGGTGACATTCGTCTGTCAGTTGATATAATTATCATATCAAACTACCGCCAGCGATTTCTTAATTGCCTCGCTGTCAGCTGTGCTTAAGTCAGCTGTGTGTGAGCATACTGCGGATAAACCCAGCCACTACATTAGGTTTGATAATCCTCAAATCCTCGCTAAGGAAAACAGATTCATTCCTCGGATGATCCGTGATTCTATTGAAATACAAAAACATCCTAATTTCAATAGAGAGGATGGCTGGAAACTTTCTACCACCTGGGACCCACTCATAAAATCATTGAAGTCTCAAACCCACCATACCAGAGGGCAAGATACTATCAGCTCATTCTGCAGGAATCCAGGGCAGTACGCGAGGCATTCCTTTGAGAGGGGAAAATCTTTAACCCAAAAAGAGTATGAATTAGCAATAATCGTGTAAGGTCAAACACGTCACGTCACGTCAAACTTCGTCACGGAACTTCATTGAAATATTGTATGAAACTGGATACACAACAACAGCTGTTGTAGTTTTAATGCAAGTAATTTATTGCATTACAAAAAAAAAAATAGTGACAAGTACATATTATCACTTTATGTATTGGTTGTCAGTTTATTTTATGTCACAGCCTTTTTAAAATAATGATAAATACAATATACAACAATATTGTATAGGACAAGTGACATTTGTATTATAAAATATTAAATGTAACTTTAGATCGTCGTGGCGCAGTGTCGCCTCGTTGTCGATTGCGGGTAATAAATTAGTTTTGGTAATAAAACAAAACGCGGCGTTGAGTTCCAATACTGAACACACAATGTTTCGAAAATTAGCCCGAAATGTGGATAACGGAGTGTCTTATAGCTGCTATAAATGAGATACAAAGGAACTCCTAACAAACACTTGGACGTCCAACCAATATTTGATACCCCTTTTAAAATATACCTTAACGTTCAATATATAAAAAAGTTATATTATACATTTTATTTTATATAATAAGTTTTTGGATATGTACAATGTCTTTATATGAATTTATAATATATATTTTACATCTATTCTATAATATCTTGTATTTCAGCTTCACGCTCTATCTCACACAGAACAGGGTAGGCAGAGAAAACCTGGAAACTCAGTGTTAAGACACTCCGTACTAATTACGATACTTCCGCTCTCCACTATCTTTATTCTTTTATAATAATAACAATATGCTTATACATATACACTACTATAGATTGAAATGAAACTGGATGTCAGTAATATAGGTTATACATCAAAATAGATTTTTTTAATTTTCGAACCCACAACCATCGTCTATACTTTGCACCAACACAGATCGCTCTAAACAAAGATGGCAAATTTACATAAAAACAGTTTAATCGTAACTCCGCACCGGCTATCTCAATACTAACATATTATCATAAATTAATCGAATAAGGCATTGCCGATCATTTACGCGCGGGCGCAGGATAACGTCGAGATAAAATGGTTGTACTAGCTAGCAAGGAATATACTGGGCCCAATATATTATATATGTATATATTTTTTAAAATACATAAAACATTTTTTTTAATATTTTCTATTTTTTTTGTTTCATGCTGTATCCTAAATATAACAGAGAGAGAGAAAATTTTTCTAAAAAGGTTTTTTCTTTCCTACGTGTGGAAAAACACTTTGTAAATAATAACTAAAATGTAAAAAATATTGAGTAAATAGCATTCTCTCTCGCCACATGAGTGTTCTATCTTTGGATAGCGGAAATTTGTAAAAATCATGCAACGGAGATGCTAGCAACAAAAATAAGTTGTAACAAGCGTATAAAAATTTCGAGGTGCCCTGATAAGAACGTAGTGCTTCAACAACACTTTTGCCTAACCTACTATTATAAAACAAATTTTGAATTTAATCTGAGGACATAAAGAAAATGCATGAATGAATTTGATTCCCATTTGAAGAAATAAAATTTTTAATATTTTCACTTTCACTGGTAAGGAGTTAGTTCCGCCACTCAACTCGCAATGTGTCAAGAAAGTGGAAAATTAAAGAATCTTAATGGGCACGAAGTGTCTTCATGCAAAATTCCCAGGTTCCCTCGGCATAATCTGCGGGGTACAGTGTGAAACTAAGAAAATAAATATATTAAAAGTGATAAGACAGCAAAGCTTTACTTTTAAATTTCTTAAAACGTTTTAATTATATATGATGAACATTAATAGCCATTGAATCTGAATTAACTCCTTTTCGGCAAAAGTAAGAATTAAATCACTTTGATAAAAATGACGCCATCTTGTTATAAATTACGTAAACTTTTACGTTAATTTAGTTTTTAAAAGCTTATGTCTTAGTTAATGAAGTTTATCTAAATAATACGTTTGGGCTGAATGTTTATGAGAGGATAGTATTTTAAGGATTTGTCTTTTTTAACTTCACGCTTTATCCCTAGCGGGGTAGCTAGAAAGAAAGGAGCGCCACACGCTACGATCTCATCAACCTCTTAATATATGCCTTTCGAGGGGTCCTCAATCTTTCTACGTAACCGTCGGATAACGTGTTCTCGAAGATCAACTTAATAAATTTTATATGGGATCATAAGAAGAAGAAGAAGAATAAGAAAAATATTTTAGAAAATCCATAAAAAAATGAACGTAGTGGGTTTCGAATCCGCTCCTTTGTTGGACACCGTTCAAGCGCAAATTGCCAATACAATAAACATTAAGTCGAAATTCTTATAATATGCTCCTTATTACTTTTTTTTGTTTGCATAAATGTAGGAAGACGTTTACAAATTGCCATACACAGTGTCTTATCATTAGGTTATTTGAAAAAGTCTGAAATTGCTTAAGCTCCAGTGCGATTTTTTTTTTAAGGAAAAGACACGGCAAACGAGCGTGCGGGTCACCTGATGGTAAGTAATTACCGCCGCCCACGACCCCGTGCAACCCCAGAGGACCTACAGGTGCGTTGCCGGCCTTTAAGATGGGTTGGGCACCGGAACCCGGCATTACCAGATGCGAAACGCAGTGGCATAAAGCCACTACTTCACGCCGGTTTTAAATGCCGGGGGTGGTAATGATCCGGTCGAGTCTGCCCATGCGTGTTGCCATTGCTGGCGACGTGACTCTACCACACGTACTTTAGTCGCCTCTTACGACTACACCAGTACCAGGATGATCCTATTCTAGGCCGGCACGGCACACGATGCACCGTATTAAGTGACGGAACTTACCGCCGCGTTGAGAATCGAAATAAAAATAAATAAAAGCATTACCCTGAACTTGGATTGTACCCACAACCATTCCGTTTACAGAGAAACATACCCTCAACAAAGATTTGAAGCCACAACTATCACGTATAGTACATTTAGTATTTGCGATACAATAAACTCACTATCGAATAACCAAAGTTCCATATAAGTCTGTATAAAATATATGTCAGGCGGCCTTCATTTGGTAGCATGTCGAAAACTACGTCACTCGCCACGTGACATTCATATGACAGGCAGTCAATATGGACTGGATATGAATCCAGTACCAAAGTGGCTTCAGAATTGAACTGCCTTTTTTAATTTTAGTTTTTGTTATTAATTTATTTATTCATTTTTCAAATCAATTGAGGCTGTGGTGGGTTTGATTTCGATTCGGGGGAATGAATTATTATTCATTATATATTTTTTTCTCTCTGGTAGCAAGGCCATTGGTTGAGTTTTGCCTTTCCGCACGCAATGCATCCAAGATTCAACGGAAAGGGGGGAGCGGAGTTTTAACACAAGGTTTTCTCTGTCTACTACAGGATACAGCGATAGTGATTATTTAATACTCTATGCAAATTATTTATATCTAGTATATGTAAATGCACTTGCCTGATTTTTTTGCCAACATCAAGATCTATGGGATCGGTATTTAGTACTCGTAATCCGCATGTTTATTTTTTATTTTCTTTTTTCAGTTACATAGAGTGCTGCTTCGCATTTTTCACTATTTTCGTTTCTATCTTAAAATAATAGCCCGCGTATAGCAAGTTAGGTAGATACAACTAAGTATCAGGATACTCCGTTCCGTTAATAACTTCAGAATCGCGTTTTTTCTACAAGAGCGAGAAAATGTAAACAATTCATTACCCCGAAAAGGAATCAAACCCACACCGAACTGTCGCGCTTACAGTCAAACGTCGTGGCACACCGCTACGACAGCTTCACTATGCTATTAATACGTTGAAAGCTTAATACTGTATCCCGCACATATAAGAGGTAGAGGGAATGTAGTGTTAAGACACTTCGTTCCCCATTCTCCACAAAATTTCGTGTGCATTGCATTGCGTGTTGAGTGGCGGAACTCAATGCCGCGATTGGTTTCCAAATAAAAATATAAATTTAAATAAATATAGTATTCCCTCGAGTGGAGATCGAACCCACAACCGTCACGTGGCAGTCTCACCCTCATTGAATGTTAGAAAAAGTAAGTTAAGGACGTAACAAGGCCACAAAAATACGAGACCTTGGAGCGAGGTGTGAATGAACGCCGCGTATATTTACGATCCATTCATAAATTTCAACGTTATACTGTTACAGTACAGCCTACGCTATAATGATGTTTATTTATACTCTATGTTGTTATTTAAAAAAAAGAATTTCACGCTGTTTCCGTAGAGCATTGTATACAGAGAGAACCAAGTGTATGGACACTCCGTTCCATGTATTACAAAAGTTATGAGACATTACGTATTTAAGTAACAGAGCTGGAAAATAAACATTATATAATTATAATATTCAGTCCGTGCGATTGTAAAGGCGACAGTTGTGAGTTCTATTTCCCGATTTTTCATTTCTTCAATCTGGTATTGATAAAAAGCGCGGTTTTTGGTTTAGCCGCCGACAGTGTGTAATTCAGCTGAAAGTGGGAAACGAAAGTGTCTTAAAACTAGGTTCCCAGGTTCCCTCTACCCACTCTGCTTTTATGAGATTTACGCTTCGTAAAGCTCCCACTCTTGATTTAATTACGAGCTGAGCTCAACTCGATCTGAATTTGACCTCACAACCGTCGCGTTTGCACTCGCACGTTGGTGGGCACAACGCCGTCAACACTCAACATCTTAACATTTTATTACCAAAATTTTACTGTACAAAATATCGTTGATCAATAAATTCATTGTAAATTGATTAAACATAGCTATCAGATATGCATCAGCATTTAAAAATTTGCATAATTTAATCATAATTTCCATATAAAAATTAAATCAAAATTTGTATGCAAATATTATTTTTATATTAAATAAGCTAAAATGACAATGACATTTAATATTTATACTGATATTATGAACGTTCAACGCATTAATCTCAGGAGCTCTTACTACTCAAAATGTTTTTTGTGGTTTGGATAGACCGCTAACCTAAAAAACGGAGATCCTTTCAAGTAATCCACCATAATTGCAAAACAGCCTCTCTCCCCTCCTCTCGCATTTAGACAGTGGCTTGTGTCATTCACAATTCTTATTTTCCTCTGACCACACAGACCAAGCCGCATATAAAAGCTAGTATTCCACACATCCTCCACAATTCCTCCAACAACTTTAATATCCCTGATTAATAGTTATCGACACAACAATGTGATGTCCACGCGACGCCGCGCCGGGGACGTCGCGCTCTTCCTTCAGATAATACGTAACAACGGACCAACGGGAAACGACGACGGGAACGGACAAAGTTGGTGCCCCGTTTTAATTACCCACCATGCCTGTGTTAATATTATGTTTTTTTTTTCATTATGGTCTTATATATTTAAGTAATATTGTACATTGAAGCATCGTAACATGGGGCAGCTTTTGGCTGTAAACGCGGTGGTTTTCAGTGCGATATACTCGTGGAATTTGTTATAATTAAATTATTATCTTTTTCTCGCTTTGGTAGAGAAAGCCCGTTGAGTTTCAACACTCAACGCGTAATCTCTTAAAAATACCAGATTCCCTCTGTAGGTTCCCTACCTTCCGTTAATACACTTCGTTCCGCACTCATCGCCGAATCTACTGATACTGCATTTTCAAAATCTACAGTATTATATTGATACTACGATGGACGGTCAAAAGCAATTTCTTCTTGTTGCTTCACCTAGTAATTATAAAATACCCAGTCTAGGTCTAAGCCTAACCTATTAGCTAGGCTAAGATTAATAGACCTAAGTCTATAAAATATCTCTATGTAGTTTGAAAACTGTTATAAATTACTTTAATCTATTATTATGAAACAATTATGATTTTCTTTAACTCCACCTCCTATTTCTCATATAGCTGGTTAATAAGACGAATCCTGGTATTCTCCAATTTTCGAGAAATTACGTGTTGGATGACGGATTTCAACTCCATTATTTTAATAGACTGATGAATAAACAGACCTGATTATTGTTTTTGTACATATTTCATATACAGAATTGTATTTTATATCCTTTTATTGTACTTACATATAAATCAGAGCTTTCAAAGTACCGGGAAAGGCCAAATACATAATATGTAAATGTTCATTATCAACCTATCTATCTTAGTGGGGCACAAAATTTCCTTATTTAAATGAAAATTCCAATATTACAATAAATATGAACAAATAAGAATCCTAATAATTGTACTATACAAATGAGTTTTAAATATTTAGATGCATGATGTAGGTGTATATAAATGGTAAATAGTAAGAAATATGTCTATTTACATTATGATAAAGTATCTTTAATATGATACTGAAATGTAATTATTAATTTGGGGCCAGTCGTGGCGCAGGAGCACAATACTACTACTGTAATCGTGACAGGTTGTGGGTTTGATTCCCACTCGGGGAAATTAAATATGAAATATTTTTAGTTTCGCGCTCCGGTAATGAGGCAAAGCGCAGCGTTGAATTCCGCCACTCAACACGTAATGCCTTCAAAATTCGGCGGAAAGTGGAGAGCGGAGGTGTCTTAATGGAAACAGAGTGTCTTGGCACTAAGTTTCCAAGTTCCCTCTGCCTACTTTGCAGTGTGATGGTTACATTGCAAAAAATTATAATAAATAAGTATATGCAATCTCTGTTAGAAGCCTATCGTAAGGTTTGTAGTTTATGGGTTATGAGAGGATAAAAGGACCTATGAGGGCATTGACCTTAGCGATGTGTGTCACTTTGCTTCACTATTACAGGTAAACATATATACGTAAATTTTATTGGTTATGAAATGTGCTCATTCAAAACTTATTGATAAATATTACCTAGTTATATTTACACTTTCTCATATTAAAAGAAATATTGTGTATTGGCGGAACTTGACACCGGATTTTATCTCAATAGAAATCAGAATTACTATGCCCAAATCTCTAAACCACTCGTGTTATGGAATTACGTACAATTAATTACTATAAATTAATGAAATATTGTTTTCTGCATTACATTCATTGCACTTTGTTCTCCAATTTTCGACCGAATTAAGACATTGCATTTTGAATGTTAGAGCCAATATCAAATCATAACAAGAAACAATAAATTATTTAGTTAGAGGTAGGCGACTGTCGTGGCGCAGCGGCACAACATCTGTGCTCTTTGTTGTTGTAGAGTGTAGGTTCGATTTGTACTCGGAGGACTGATTTATTCTGTGAACTCTGACTGTTATCATATCTCAGCGTAGAGTTCTGCTCAACTTTCAATATCTCTATACATTGAAACGAACGGAATGAACGGAGAGTATGGAACGGAATCCCTGAGGTTCCCTCTGCCTACCCTGCTATATAGGGGTACAGCGTGAAATTAAGTACATGAATAATAACACAAATGAAAATTGAACTATCACCTAACTCATCTACACACAAACTGCCATTACACTGCCATAGTTTCAATTCTAATAACAATTACTTTAGAAGCACTTAAGTTTAAAACATTTATAGATATATTAGGTACCCATAGACACCACAAGAACACCAAGGGCACGGTTAGTACCACCATAAAGTGAACATAATTTGGATTGACCGATCGCTAAGAACATTTCGCACCGTATAATTTCAAGTCATAAAGCCCGATGACAGTAGGTATAGTGGCGCCCGCGAAAATTGCCCACTTTACGATGCTAAATTACGCATATAGTATGCTAAAAATTATGCTGGTGAATTATTTTTTAGTGGAAAATAAGCTTTATTTGTATGGTTATAGCGTAGTTGTGTATTTTTGTATGTGATAATACAAAAATGTATGGGAAAGATGAGCGATGTTTGAATTTGTTTGTTAGATTTGATTGACGTGTTCTAAATTAAGGATCCGTGGTATCATTTGAGGGTAATAGGTTGAATTTTATACTAGAGTGGAATTGTTATTTCTTTATAGGTTATAAAACAGAGGGAGTCTGAGAACCTAGTGTTAAGACACTCTGCCCTTAACTTTTCACCCAATTTTCGCTTTGTCTTGTTACCACAGTGAGGAAAATGACAATATTGAGTGGGAATCGAACCCACAACTGTAATGTCGTATGGTGTGTCGTGTGACGTGTCTATTATTATTGATGTCTAATGAAGCCTTCAGCATAGCATGAGACTTTATGAGTTCGGATTTGAATTTATGTATTAATTGAAATATTGTAAATTACTTTAATTTAAAGTGTAAATGTAAATACTAAACGCCGATAGGAAAGAAAAATATTCTTTCCTATCGGCGTTTAGTTCCGCAAGCTAGCACACAACGATATCTAATAGGAAAATATTTATATTTCAAGAGCAAATAACAAAAATAATATTTTACCAACATGCGTAAACTCAAACGTGACACACTTCACTAAGGTCAATGACCGCATAGATACTTATATCCTTACAAAATTTCTGCATGTAAAAAAAATTATATGTAGGTATATTTTTCTATACATTCCTAGTAGTGGGATTATCATGGGTTTTCGTCATTTATTTGTTGAATAAGATGCGGCGTTTAGTTCCACCACCCAAGTTTTTGAGAGATGCGTGCATCTATCAAAAATTTAAAATTTAAATGAATATATTTATAAATTCATAGGCCATATAGGTTTTTTTTTCCTTTCAATACCTATAAACAATGTAAGTAATTATAGGATGACGTACAAATATTGCAAAAATAGCACAAGCCAATTGACGCTTGACGCTTGACATGTCCTTATCGCTGCTTAATTGTTTTTGTAATTAAGCACAACGCGGCGTTTAGTTCCGCTAAACTGATGATATTTCGAGATTTTCAGGTCACCCATAAAGGTCCTTATATCCTTCCAAGACCAATAAACTATATAAATTATTGTAGTATGATATAGAAAAATTGCATATTATATGTATATATTTATATAAATTTTATTTATATCACAAACGGTCTGCTGCGTCGTAATGTTGACAGTTTATCGTCACCTGTCACCCGATTGATTCTCAGGTAGTTATGTCTTTAGATGAAATATTTAGATACAGTTTTATGGTCTTATCTTGTGTTTTAACCTTTTATTTTGTTGTTTTTTTATGCTAGGTAGTAGGTACGTATACTAGCTTTGTAGTATGGATTTTGCTTAGTTTTTGGTTCTTGTTAATTATATTAAAAACTGTTTGGAAGTGACTATAATTAGTGTGTAATATCTGTGATAGGTACAGGCGAAGGAGAAAAAGTGGAGAAAAGACCTTTTTTATACCCTACTTTCCGACGAATTCTTGAAGTATTGTGTGTTGAGTTATAGCGAGGTTAATCGCAGGGTTGAGTTCTGCCACTCTCCTGACAAAATCTTAAGAGTTGTGTGCAAATATGGAACGAAACGCCTCCACTTTCAGTTCCCTATATCTAATGGTATATGAAAGAAAAGAGCCTTTTTATTTTAAAATTTAGTGGTAGCAATGTGTATGTGTAAAATAATTGGTTAGAATATACATACATATTTTTTTGCTTTACTCTGTATCCCGCACATAGAAGGCAGAGGGCACCTAGGAACGTAGAGTTAAGACCCTTCCGTTTTCTCATTTTCCGTTCAATTCTCGAGCCACAACTGCCTTGGCACAATTTGCCTGGTTACCAAAGCAAACTAAGCGTAATAATAATGAATAAAAAAATATATTATTAAATGATTTCTAATAAATAAGGAGTGAGGTTTTTATGCAAGTAAACATAGAGTTAACTACAAGTTTTTAATAGCTAAAATAACCATATTAACAACAATAATAAACAACTGTTTAATGTTATAACCTATGATGAATGGATAACAATTATTAATTATAGATATATATTTTTCAAACAAAATTGCTGTATCAATTTTGATAAATTTTGAATCATATAACGTCCCACGTTCAATTTCTTCCCCCTACTTTTTTTTTAATCTTATAAATACAGCATCTCACTGTGTAGATATGGTTGTGTGTTCGATCCCCACTGGATGGACTAAATTATTAATATATATATAGATACCTGTTCTGGGAAAATAAAACGCGACCTACCGACGACAACAAGCCTAGCATTCGAGTCCCACAGGGGACGCGCCTACCGCTTACATTCTCCTAAGCAGCCTGGTAGTGCTTGCAATTTCTCATTGACAGAGAAACCGTGCTCAACCAGTGTCAGCGCCAATAGCCAAAGCTGCTAGCCCAGCAGCGTTAACTTTAAATTCGAAAAATAAAGAGGCCGTAGTGACTCTTGGTTCTAACTACTTAATCTGGACACGGAAGATATAGGAAGCAGTTAAGCTTAAAAAAATCTTATTCACACTACAAAGAAAACGTTCTTATGGCATTGTGATATAATCACGATTTAAAGTAATTAATTAGCAGCTCTACGTTTTTCACGCATGTAAGTGTATGTGTTGGTGGTTGGTTGTATGGGTTGAGTGTTGAGACCCTATGCTAACTGCTTTCCGCCTAATTCTTCAAATATTGCATTTTTACAAAACTTAGCTTAACTAGCCAAGCTTCTCATTCTATTCTACACATAGCGGAGTAGGCAGAGGAAACGTGGCTAACTAGTGTTGAAACACTCCGTCCTGGGGAACGGAGTGTCTCAATACTGACTTACGTCATTCAGCACGCAATGCCCTGAGAAATCGGTATAAAGTGGGCTTTACACCGATGTCTCGAGGCATTGCGTTTTGAATGACATAAGTCAACGTCGCGCTTTGCTTCGACACTGGAAAGAAAATGAGTATAAAAAAAAACCTCCTATTGGGAATGGATCCCACAACCGTCGCGTTTCCTGTCCAAGCCTTGAGCCCCTAGGCTACGACGGCCTCTAACTAACCAAATATAGTTTTGACATAGAAAATACAAGAAAAATAAACGAGACGAACGGTAGGTAAAGTGATATCGACAAATATTTTACGATTGATCGTAAAATCAATACGTAATTTCGGCAGAATATAAAACATTATCAGATGTTGATAGGTATTGTCTTACACTTTTATAGCGGTTATTAAGTTAGGACCGTTAAGACTCGGATGTTTCGCGATAGACGTGGATTCGATTCCTACTGTAAGAAATTAATATACTTACCTGTTTATTTTTTTTTTATTTTCCTGGCAATGACGAAATTTGCAACGCTGAGCTCTACCACTGCCACACTCAATGTCTTTACATGGTGCGAAAACTACAGAACGGAATGTTTAAAAAAAAGATTATCTCTTCGTAGATATAGTAGGTACCTATTAGGTATCTCTATAATAGCTTCACGCTTTACTTTTTGCTCGTTAGCCAATGGAGAGCGGAGCGCCGAACGTTGCGGTCTCTCAATACCTCTTTCACCTCTACTATCATCAAACACTTCAAGGGTTACGTCTCTTACCTTGTGTCTCACTCTTGTTTTCTAAATCTTTCTTGCCATTCTTTTATCACCCATTCTCTCGACATGCCCAAGCCACTAGAGCACGTTCTCCTTCATTCTCACCTTGATACCCTCGCTAGTACCCACCTGCCATTCAGTGTACCTATCTCATTTCGGATTTGGTCAGCTAAAAGAACTCCGCATATCCTACGAAGAGATCATATCTTTATAGTACTTACCTATACTTACAGTTCCTATTGTAGAGGAGATGATCACCTTTATAGCAAGTTGTTAAATCAGTGATTTGCATTCTTGTATAATTTTCTAAAGAAATATTATCCCATTATGAAATTAAATCCCATTATGCGTTTCGTTTGTTTATATGATAAGTTTAGATAAAGAAATTTTAGAAAGAATACGTTATCTTGTCAATAAATTTTAGTAAATAAGTAATTGGTTACGTGTAGTAAAAAAAGGCGATGTTTAGGGTATTAGGTATTCTAAATAGGTATGTAGAGAAATCTGTCACTCAATTATCTAGTTTTTAATAACATGTTTTAGCCACTTACCTAATTTTAAAATAAAAATCAGTCAAATGCAAATCGGAATTGCCTACTAAGGGTTCCATATCATTTTTAGAATTGTAGAATTTTGGGAAGTACAATATATAAAAGTTGACAAGCTTAACATTTCACACAAAAGGCAGCAACATCGATGCATAATAGCTACTATCTATTGATTGCGTTAACTTAGAAGCTGGATTTTTCCAGTATTTCAAAGAACCGTATATACATATAGATATTCACCGTACATACATATACATATTCATTTCAGCGTAATATCTAGACGCTATCTCGTCTCGTCGTCTCGTCTTGACGGACGAACAACAATGTGATAAGGGTTGCATTTATAACGAAGCGCCAATAACATAATAATACATAGAAAAAATATATATATAATGTGACGTCACTTGTTTGGCCTCAATTCGTGATTCTTAACTTCACATTATACACCTTATACACCTCTAGTAGGTACTGATCGCAACATCACATATTTAACTCTTTATATTTTATTTTTGTTATTAAAAGTGAAAAATACTGTAATGTATGGCGTGGAAGAACTGATATATATTTTTTTATATATATTTTATATGATTTCTAGTAATAAATTTATTGTTAAGACTTTTTTTCTGATTCTACTTTTATAATTACACACACAAATGCAAAAGTCATTTTAAACCTCGCGAACTGTGCCTTCTTTGTTATTATGTTATTATATATGACATTCTAGGCCTATTTATGTATTCAGTAATGACAATGAAATCATTATAAGTTTTATATTAAAAAAATATTTATATAATTTAAAAATATCTTTATTTTGCACACAAGTACAAAAGTCTTTATACCTATATTGCAGATTCAATGGGTAGGTACTTACATACCTAAATACTTAATGAAAAAAATAAATAATACCTATATTGAAATAATTAAAATATATAAAATTAAAAAGTATAAATAAAAATTTTGAATAAAAAAAAATAATTTTATTTTTTTAGTAGTAGTAGTAGTAGTTTAATTATTTTTAATTAATAAAAATATAATATAAAAAATATAACAACTAAACTAACAAACAAATAAGTAATTAAAAATATGTTATAAAAATTGCGAATGAAATATATCTATAGTAAATATTAATAATAATCATTATATTAATAATAATCATTGAATCAATCAAATAATTGCAGGTCGAATCCAAAACAAAAATAAACAAAAATCCAAAAAAAAATTAATGAGACTAACAAGAAATTATGGTAACTTATAATTGAAAAAAAAAACAATTAAATATAACCATAATAATAACAATAATAATAATAAAAAAAATAACTAACAATTTCAAACAGAATAGAAAACAAAACAATCAAACACTATAGGTAAGTGGGGATGGGCGGGGGGCGGGGCGGGGGCGTGGCGTGCGAGCGGGACAGACGTATGGCAAGGTCACGCCGCCTATACAGTGTTGATTAGTTGTGTTATTTAGTTATGTTATTGTGATTGTTATTTTTTTAGGGGGATTTTTTAAAGGTTTTTTAGTGTGTGTTTTGATTGTATAATAGATAGATAATTTTTGTGTATTTTTCCTTTTTTTTAAATTGCATATTGGTTACAGTTAAGTTTGTTTTTACAATTTAATAATCAAATAATTTTGTGTACAAGATAGTCATATTCTTTAATTCATTAATTTTTGAATAACTTCCAGAATATATTTACTATTACAAACTTATGAAAAGTTATAGAATTTTACAACTAAATATAATTAAATATTACCAATCGGAATAAAAACAATATAAACAATTACACAAATAAACACGATTTAAGAAAAATCTAATACAAACACAAACTCAATGCAATTCCATGCACATTATGGCAGTCCAGCAATAACTGAATTAGTTCCCACACCGGCCGTCGAGCGCCACTGCGCCACGCGTCACCTCTCCGGCACTCCGGCCGCGGCGCGCTACCACGACGGACCTATGTCCATCGCTCAGTGACAGTGTCTTAGTGTCCCCGTGTAGTGACCCACAACACCTGTTTAAACACCTATACTTAGTTATATTTGTATTACATTATATGATATGATGGATTGCGTGTAAGGAATTCGTTTTATATGGGAAAACAAAGCGCTGCTTGCTTAGGTGTTGTGTTAACTTTGAAATACTTCGTTCCAGGTAAGATTATTTTTCGTATCGACATTTAGTAGTGTTTATTTAGTTATTGTTTGTTCTATTTTTGTTTGTTTGTCTATCATTTGATACGCTGCTGGTTAGTTTTGTGTGGAGTTTTGACGTTTTCAAATAAGTTTTTGGTAGCGTGACGGGGGCGGAAAAGTTTCGCCCCTGAAACTCAGTTTGGACGCGGCGGTAGCCGGCGTCGGTGGTGTAGAGCCTCGAAATGTGTTAGATTATCCAAAATAATTATAGTTTCACGTATATTACTGTTGTAATGTATTGGTAGAATATATTTTTCGTTGGTATACATGGATTTAGATTGTGACATATAAATAAAAGCACAGGACTTTTATAGTGTAGTGTATACGAGGTTAACAAACAAATATTGTATAAAAACTTAAAATATAAATTGATGAAAGTGTTCTAATAATTGAAAAAGTGAAAAAAACTTGTACTTTAAAAGTAAGTGTGAATTTATTACTATTTATAACTTTCTTTTTTTTTTAAAGAGAAACAGATTAATAATAATTTACTTAATGGCCGTTTCGAGTAATATTAATTTTCTAGTACATTCTCGGAAGTGACGTTAAATTGGACTCCGCATAGAACTGTTTTTAAGTATTGAGTAATTTATATGTTAATATGTTTTTTAATACAATGTTATAATAAATTTAAGTTTGATAACGTTAAATTTAAATTATTAAATACTTATAATTAGTCAAGTTCATATTTTGAAACGGCTCTTCTGATAGGCTTGATTGATAAAATGTTATTTGAGTATTTTCTGTAAAAATTGTAATACATAAAAAACATATTTTTTTAAAAATTTTATATAAATTATTGGAAAAAATATTAATGTTATGTATAGATACCTATGTTTTATATACACAGTTGGTTCATTGTGAAGGCATGTATGTACCAACGTATAGTTTTTGTGACCAATACATTTATTATTCTTATATAAAATATAATTTAATTTAAGAGAAATAAAAGATTATATATTTGCTTAATTTGCAACCAGATTATATATTTGCTTAATTTGCACAAATGGCAAGAATTTAATTTTTAAATGCGTCCGCCATTTTTTTTTGCTACACACGAGTTAAAATTTTTGTGTGTGATGAAAAAAATATTTATGCCTAATTTTGAAAAAAAAATACGAATATATCTAGTATTATTTATTAATTATAAAATCTAATAATTACCTTTATTTGCATATTAAAATCATTTATCCCACCATGTTATTTGCACAATTATTCAACCATTTAATAAAAAGGGAAGGCACTCATTCGTGCACATTATTTTCACCCCGCGTATTTTTAGTGGGAATCCGCCATCTTTACTTGAGTGCACGCCGGGGGGCGGGGCCGGGGTGGGAGAGAGACGGCAAGAAAACATACGGCCTTTTCCAAAATACTATCACTTTTTATTTGAAAATTTTGCGTGTGTTCTATATTTGTTTTTTTTTAATTATTCTATCCTATTAATATTATAAATGTAAATGTTTGTTTCACTTTAACGCGAAATCTACTGAACGAATTTAGATGAAACTTTACAGTGATATAACTTATATATCACAATAACACACGGGCTACATATTTATGTAAAGATTTTGTATAATTTGGGTACAATATGGCAATAAATTAAAGAGGGCAAAGCTGAGCGTGGGTTACTAGTTTTGTTCTATTTTTTATTATATTTTATTTTTATTTTTTTATTTATCTATTTTTATTTCATAAGTTAAAATGAAATTGTTAATTTAAACTATTAATTTTAATTGTCTAAATAACATTATAATACTAAATCATTTGTAAATTACCTGTAATAATTTTATTTATTGTTAAAGCTAACTTAACCTCAATGGACAGATAGCTAAATCCAGTTCTATAGGTATTTAATAACTGTCATTTTGATTTTATAATTTTATATCATAAATATGTTATGAAATATAAATTTAATAATCACTTATTATTAATAACAAAATAGTGTTTACGATTTTATCAAAATGATTTTATACTGTCTATGTAGATTTTTAAGATACATAAAACTAAAACAGTGGGTGTAAAGCTATAAAATGTTGTTTTATTAGATTTTAAACGCGATTTCTGTGAGTTTTATATACATTCATAAAGTTTGCATATTATTTTTTATAAATTATTATATTTTTTAATAGTTATGACATTTATAGGAACCTATTAATTAAATTAATAAAATATACTATTAATAAAATCTTCATAATCTTAGAAATTGTACTGTGATGTAAGAATTTTAATTAAATCAATATTTAATTATTATTTTTTTATAATAGTAAAGTAAAATCGACTTAAAAGGAAGAAGAATGTAAACTTTTAAACAAACCAATATGTAAATTCCAAATATAGATAAATACTAACATTATAAAGCTGAGAAGTTTATTCGCGCTAATCTCAAGAACAACTGGTTCCCATGGAAAAAAATACGTTGCTGTTGTATATAGTCCATCTATCGAGGAAGGCTATAGTCTATATTACATCACGTTAATAGTTCAAAGTGACATGTGCTATTATTTCAGTTACTTCCATTTGAACACGCGGGCGCAAGTACATAGGTATATATTTATTAAATAAATAAGTATGTTTACACGAAACTTGTACAATTATTGGATTTTATTTAAACTTATATAAAGAGCTAAATAATATTTTGTAATAAAAAATAAATACTAAAAATAACACAATGAAGGAAAATATGAGTTATAAAATTAATATTAGTCACAGGCTTTTAGATGGAGTGATTCCATGCCTAGCGTGTCATCATGTCCCATATTAATGAATATCAGTAGCAATTAAACTTTTTCTTCTTGTGTAATTTTTTTCTTTTAAAAACATTTTAATTAAGTAAGTTGAAGTTAACTTGGCTTCACGCCCCTAGCGGGGTAGTCAGAGAGAACGGAGCGCCAAACGCTACGGTCTCTACATACCTCTTTCGCCTCGTCCACTGTCATCAACCTCTTCATACAGCCCTCCGGGAGATCCTCATGCTTTTTACGTGACCGACCTCCAGTATCTTTGATACTGTGTTTTCGAAGGTCAACCGAGTAGTAAGTTGAAGTAAATTTTTATAAATCAGAACATAAGTTAACCATTATTATCACTTACTAATAGATATCAGATAGGTCTAGTAGTCTACCTATTCTATTTTACTTATATTCAAAACATATTGGTCTAAAATATGTGAAAAAATGTAGAATTTGAAACAATTCTTTTCGTATTAAATTCAACATACCTATATGTTTTTATAAATCATATAATTAAATACATAGTATATATATGTTCAAATTATAATACTTTAATAAAATATAATTTTTCAGGTGTTTTAATATTAGTACACTGATCAAAGACATTAGTTCCACAGTTGTGTCAATTACAAATTTGATAGAGCCAAGCAAGAGCTCTTGTACTTTTTATATTACACAATTCTTGTAAAATTTCTTCGTGTTTAGTTTTATTAATAGACAAAAAAAATTATAGAAAAAGTTCCCAAAGTGTATGAAAGTTTTTTTTTTCTGTATTAATAGACTAGTTTTCATATTGTTTCAAACATAGTTACATGTATCATTACCGTTTTGTGGAGCAGGTAGATATAATATAGCCTATCGGTACATATATTGTAGCCACTTTCTGTCCTCTTCGAGACCAAGCCCAATATTACAATTTGTTAAGCAAAGAAAAAAAAATGTAAATATCAAATATTTAATTCTACTAGTCGTGGCCTGTAACTTTGCTTTCGTGGATTTTTAAGACGTAAAATTGAAAATTTCGTTGTTTTTCAATTCTCTTAGAAAGTACCAGGAATACCAAATAAGTCAGTAGTTTCCTCTATGAGTTCTCTGTCAGTCACTTAGTAATAAATAAGAAGATCGAAATTTTAAGACTAACTAAGTATACCGACCATCATTTGAATAATTAAATCAATATTGAACCTTCACTCATATAGATGTATGAATAATATGTAAAACCAGTCAAAATTATTACATTCCAAGTTAAATAAAATGAGAACTTATTCCATTACGAAACAAAACTTGGTAAAATGTATTACCAAAATATTAACATACC
The DNA here is from genome assembly GCA_917862395.2 of Heliconius sara. Taxonomy (NCBI): domain Eukaryota; kingdom Metazoa; phylum Arthropoda; class Insecta; order Lepidoptera; family Nymphalidae; genus Heliconius; species Heliconius sara. The sequence continues at coordinate 588,861 of OU860799.1, forward strand.
TAAACAGATGTAGTACTTACTATAAGTAATTATAGTAGTAAATGATGTGAGTTAGTTGGTCTTAAAAACTAAATTTTGTTGTTATTTAGTCAACATAATAGTATCGATGTGTTTCGAGATTATTTAACTGCTTTTATTTATTAGGATTCTCTATTACGTTTACATTTAATACTTGTTTCAATACACATTGACTTTAAACGCGCCGGTTGTAGTTTCGATTCCCCGGATTGGGTGTTTTTTATTAAGTCGCTCTATTTAAAAGAGAAAGCGTGGGGTTGAGTTAGGTCTCTCAACACGCAATGTCACGAAAATTGTGAGTGACCGAGTGAGTGAAAAGTATATATTATATTATTTAGATAGGATGCAGCGTAAATGAATCAACTCCACGCTGTATCTCAGGAACCTAGTGTTAAGACACTCCCCTCTTTCTGCCGAATTCTGGAGGCATTGTGTGTTGAGTGGCAGAACTTAACGGCGCGCTGTGCGTCGACATCAGATTGAAGAAATGAAAATATACCCTTAAATAATATTCCTTTTCCTCGAGTGGGGATCGAACCCACAACCAGTCGATTTTACAGCCACATTTTACGACCCTGTGCCACCACTGGCCTCCAAATATGCAGTGTGAAGCTAAAAAAATATGCACATCCTCTTATTAAAAAAACTTTAAAATGTAAATAAATTATATTCTAAAAAAGTAACTGTTGAATTTTTTTGTCGGCTCTTAGCAGAACCGGTGGTAGTTTCCTGTAGAACTGATAATACTGATCATCATTTTTAAGTATCCAAAGAGCTTCTAGTGGCTTAATTGAATAAATAATATTTTGATTTTTAATTTTACTTGTCACGTTGTCTCATCAGAGTATGTTAACCACAATATCTTACCATTTTTATTATGTAGATATTATAACTATATATACATTACGAAAGGTAAATTTTGCGCATGCGCAACTCAATTCTGAATTCTTATAGACATTTTTAACTCGATAATATTATTCGTCTTTTAGTGACAGTTAATATATTGTAAGTAGAACACTAAAAACAAATACTCATTACAAGAAGTGCTTTAAAATCCAAAATAATCTTATTCCTACAAAAATAAAAATAGGTAGGTAGGTACCTATGCATAATCCTAGCGTATATAATATTTACATATACAAATAATATAAAAAAATAAATGTAATACAAAACCTAAAAATAAATATGTTTAATAGTTGAAATAAATATGGCGCGTGATTTATGACGGTATTGACATTGGCGCGGGCGCAGCCGCCATTTTGTTTGCTAATTGCCTTATGTCGTTATATTCGTCATGTCTACGTGACGCTGATTTTGTTTACTTAAATATATGTTTTACATGTGGTTGTGTCTGTATTTGAATAAAGAATTAAATTATTTTAATTTTTAGATAGATACTTTTCGTTTTTATATATTTAATTTTATTTTTTGCATGCGGCTGTCCGTGTAGTCATTGGAAATATTAATGATGAAACGATAAATTCATATCCAACATAGTAAGAACTATTCAGTCTGGACTAGATACTAGTTGTTGAGATTAGCGTCATCAACCAAACAAACTACAGCTTTATAATATTAGTATTGATATAGATATATGTGTATTCAGCATGTTGTTTATATGTAAGAAAATGACTGTCTTATCTGACAAAATCATTTTATTTAATAAATTAATTAAATAATTCATACAAAGATAAACTGCTTAGCTTTTTGCATTTATAAAGATGGTTACAATAATTTTAATCAAATCCGCGTGTAAAATATAAAATTTGTATGTAAACGTCAAAAACAAAATATTTAATATAATGAAATATATTTAATATTTCATTATATTAAGTAGGATAAGATAGGCACTTGTATATGTCATTATTATAAGACCTAGGCCTAGGCTTTATAAGAATTGAAAACAGTAAAATCATTTGGTTAATATAATTATATACTTACTCTTATATTTTCTTTATCTAATATTGACAATACATTGCTAAGCGAACATATATTTAATTCCCTCTTTTTATATTGTCAAAGTACATACGTTTTAATAATTAATTTATTATTTAAACGTATAACAAAAAAATAAAACTTTTAAATATTAAAAACATGCCTGCCTATTAACGTATTTTAACCTTTTTCTTGCGCTATTTAGATACATATACCTAATTTACTCTACATGTTTATTATTATTAGAACAAAGTAAATTGCATTAAGTATGATAATATTCAGCTTCGCAAAAGAAATTTTCTAATACCTACCTATCGTTGTTTTTTTACAGAAATGTCACTTTTAATAGCGTGAAGCTATCATGGGTATCTAAAATATGTAATCATTTAAGTCAGACTTAAGTTATTGCCACTACTATTGTTACGTAGGCGGGCTTTTAATATTTTTCCGCTCTCATATTTCTAGAAATGTATTATAGATTTATAATCAAAATAAATCAATGTCGATCGATCAGATGTGGGTTTTTTCTAAGAAACATGTTAAGTTTATAGTTCAAATGAAATAACACACATAAGTTACGGTTATGAGGTAGGTATGCTTCGTAACGGCCATGTTGAACGTTTTCCCGCCTTTTTGGAATGACGTGATGTAGAGATATTGGCTATTGAAAAGTATAAAAACAATACAGATTCAAAACGTACTCGTATTACATATCATTAAAAACACAAATAATAATATTAAATCTCAAATATTTAATCTTATGTGGTATTGTTTAGATATAGATTAATAAAAAATAAGATAACATATCTAATATTAAAGCTTTAACACTTTTTTAAATTAAAGCAAGTCCTTAATAATCAATAATCTGTATGACCTATATTTATTGCAAAGGACAAAAACATTTTTGATAAGTAAATTTTACAAATATAATGTATAAATTCTTAATTATTCTTATCATTAAAAAATAAACAAAACGAAGCCAAAAACACAAGAATCCATTTCAACCATAATTTACTCTCATACCGCCCGATCAACAAAAAAAGGAGAATTTAATCAATTCCATCAATCCTAACGTATAGATGCACTCTACGGTACACGATTGACATTTTTACAGAAAATTTATCTAAATTGTCACTATCTATATAATATGTTTGTCTTTTTGTTTAAAATCCTTACTTTGTATGTCTGTCCGTCTGTTACCCATATTAACATAAATACAGCATTAACACTGAGTTAATTGACACAATCAACGATTTATACCTGACTCAAGAAAATCGAGCCAGTTGGAATTTTTAGTGTCCTTCTGTCTATATTAAACTAGTTTGCTTAGAAAAAATATATTGTATATTGATTTTTAATGTTCAGTTCCATATTGTTTTATGTGAGAATAGTTGGATGATGGATTTATTTAAATATATACCTATTTAACGTTTTTTTTATTGCTACTGGCAAAATTGCACATACAAAACACAAAAAATATGTGATCAATTTTATAAGTGTTGTGTGTGTATCCCACAAGATCAAAAAGTATAAAAAATAATTTATATATAAAGATATTAGCCTCCTAAGCGGCTTAAAATTTCAGTATTCCCTAAATACAAGGTATTTTGTCCACAGTAATACGTATATAGGCCAGTTAGGTAAGTAATGGGATACATATTGTTTCTATTGTAGTGTAAATTAGAAAGAGAGCATGACTTAACACTAAATTCTCTTTGCCTTTAAAATTACATTAAAATACGTTAAGATACTTTCTTCTAAACAGATACTTGCATCGTCCATTTTTCGAGAAAGACTATATTAAATCACTTTATTTTTTCTTAATTTTTTACATTTTTCAAATTTTGATCCATACCAAATCGTTAATATAGACCTAATCGTCAAACCGTTCAAATGTGTTTACGTTTTCTTTAAATTTAATTTAATAATAAATGATTATTTAGTTAAGTTACATTTCTTCACTCTGGCAAAACCGCGTCGTTAAGTTGCACTCCCGCGTGAAGGTGATTTAATTTTTGACAAATTTACCAACATATATAAATTGTAACACGCGTATAAGAATTTCGACGAAGATTAATGAAAACGACTTAGTAGTCAAAGCTTCGATTGGTTTCCAAGGCGCGGGTTCAAATCTCACTATGTAAATTTTTTATACATTTAAAAAAATATATAAAATAAATTAAATTAGCTTCACGCTGTATCCCGCACACAGCAGGGTAGGCAGAGGGAACCTAGTGTTAAGACACTCCGTTCCCCACTTTCTGCCGAATTTTGGAGGCATTGCGTGTTGAGTGGCGGAACTCAACGCCGCGTATTGCTTCGACACCAGAGCGAAGAAATGGATATATAAATGTAAGTAAATATTTCATCTCCTCGAGTGGGGATCGAACCCACAACCAGTGGGTTTTACCGTTACAATTTGTGCCACTTCGCCACGACTGGCCTCTGAAAAAAAATATGTTTCTTACTTATTTCTATTTGACTGTACGGGCACAGTCACAGGCAAAAGATAGATAACCTAAAAGCAATATTAGTATCGATTTGATTCGCTCTTTCTAGGAAGTATACAAGTGACATTTTCCACCGGACGTATTAACGCTGGATTCCTGTTTGATGACGTCATCAATGTATGACGAGATTTTGCATATATCAGCCATTGCACCTAAGTTTTCTCTTTAGTTTCCTTAAATAAATTTATATTTTATTATTTACTAGCTTTTGCATTCGGCTTCTTTCGCGTGGTCAGAGTTAAACGATTGACGTTTTAATATAGTCATAGTCATAGATAGTGTGAATCAAACACACGACCATTGCGTTTACATTCCAGTCTAACTAATATAATTGTTTATATATTTATAATAGCTGTGTGTCCATAGACAATGCAGTAGTATCTGTTAGTAGTTCTATTTGTATTGTATTGTGTTTTAGGGTTCCATACCTCAAAAGGAAAAAAACAGAAAGGATCACTTTGTTGTCCGTCTCTTAAGACTTTCTATCTCGAGATCGCTTGGATACATATCGAGTTAGAAATTAATATAAAATAATTAAGTTAACAATTGTTCGGAAACTCACACAAAAAATCTAGTCTTTTAAGTCAACGCATTCAAAACATAATTTCATCGTTTTTGCTGCGTTTTGTGTGAAATTTGCCGCCAATACAATTTCTATAGGGTACTTTCTGCGGACTTATATTTATAAAATCTGTTAAGAAGTGAAAACTTACAATACAAATAAGTGAAAAGTCCGAAAAGTAAAAATTTATTGGTTAAAAAAGATTTGTATAAACTTATATACATATGTAATTGTTTTCATATAAAATGAGTGCGTACGCCCGCGCAAATTTAAGTTTGTAAACTTTTATAAGTTTGTTTTTGATGACCTGAATACGGAACCCTCAGTGGGCGAATCTGAATCGCATTTGATTGGTTTTTTCTTGTACAAAATAATTTAAAAAAAGCACTAGTTTGATTGACTACATAGAAAATTCTTTATATTTGACTGCTAGGCTTAAACAACAACAAACGAGCGTATCAATAAACATAACATTTTATTAAATAAATCCAACCATAACTTAGGCTACAATATGTAAGACCGACTCTAATATATGTCATCATAGCCAAAACTCGTCGTCGTCAGAACTAATGTGAATTACACATGCACAAATAAACCGACAAACTTATTGCTTTCAGCTGTTACGGGCGGGTAAAAGTATGATACGTAACCTTAGTCCTCTTTTTTGGCTTCACGCTGTATCCCGCACACAGCAGGGTAGGCAGAGGGAACCTAGTGTTAAGACACTCCGTTCCCCACTTTCTGCCGAATTTTGGAGGCATTGCGTGTTGAGTGGCGGAACTCAACGCCGCGTATTGCTTCGACACCAGAGCGAAGAAATGGATATATAAATGTAAGTAAATATTTCATCTCCTCGAGTGGGGATCGAACCCACAACCAGTGGGTTTTACCGTTACAATTTGTGCCACTTCGCCACGACTGGCCTCTGAAAAAAAATATGTTTCTTACTTATTTCTATTTGACTGTACGGGCACAGTCACAGGCAAAAGATAGATAACCTAAAAGCAATATTAGTATCGATTTGATTCGCTCTTTCTAGGAAGTATACAAGTGACATTTTCCACCGGACGTATTAACGCTGGATTCCTGTTTGATGACGTCATCAATGTATGACGAGATTTTGCATATATCAGCCATTGCACCTAAGTTTTCTCTTTAGTTTCCTTAAATAAATTTATATTTTATTATTTACTAGCTTTTGCATTCGGCTTCTTTCGCGTGGTCAGAGTTAAACGATTGACGTTTTAATATAGTCATAGTCATAGATAGTGTGAATCAAACACACGACCATTGCGTTTACATTCCAGTCTAACTAATATAATTGTTTATATATTTATAATAGCTGTGTGTCCATAGACAATGCAGTAGTATCTGTTAGTAGTTCTATTTGTATTGTATTGTGTTTTAGGGTTCCATACCTCAAAAGGAAAAAAACAGAAAGGATCACTTTGTTGTCCGTCTCTTAAGACTTTCTATCTCGAGATCGCTTGGATACATATCGAGTTAGAAATTAATATAAAATAATTAAGTTAACAATTGTTCGGAAACTCACACAAAAAATCTAGTCTTTTAAGTCAACGCATTCAAAACATAATTTCATCGTTTTTGCTGCGTTTTGTGTGAAATTTGCCGCCAATACAATTTCTATAGGGTACTTTCTGCGGACTTATATTTATAAAATCTGTTAAGAAGTGAAAACTTACAATACAAATAAGTGAAAAGTCCGAAAAGTAAAAATTTATTGGTTAAAAAAGATTTGTATAAACTTATATACATATGTAATTGTTTTCATATAAAATGAGTGCGTACGCCCGCGCAAATTTAAGTTTGTAAACTTTTATAAGTTTGTTTTTGATGACCTGAATACGGAACCCTCAGTGGGCGAATCTGAATCGCATTTGATTGGTTTTTTCTTGTACAAAATAATTTAAAAAAAGCACTAGTTTGATTGACTACATAGAAAATTCTTTATATTTGACTGCTAGGCTTAAACAACAACAAACGAGCGTATCAATAAACATAACATTTTATTAAATAAATCCAACCATAACTTAGGCTACAATATGTAAGACCGACTCTAATATATGTCATCATAGCCAAAACTCGTCGTCGTCAGAACTAATGTGAATTACACATGCACAAATAAACCGACAAACTTATTGCTTTCAGCTGTTACGGGCGGGTAAAAGTATGATACGTAACCTTAGTCCTCTTTTTTGGCTTCACGCTGTATCCCGCTTATAGCGGGCTAGGTAGAGAAACAAGTATTGGGCCACTCGGTCCTCTATTTTCACTTATTTCTTAACCAACTTCTAAATAAAGGAGGATTATTGTTGGATGTGTTAGTGTTTGTGTTATATGTGTTTTTTATTAAAATTGGATATATTGGATAGTTCAGTAAGAGGATCTTTTTTATTTTACAAGCTCGTGTGCTTTATTGGTCCACAGATTTCTTAAAAACTGAATTGATACTTTTCGATTTTAATGACATAATTGGTCTTCAATTTCGTTAAAATTCGTTTTTGTTTTTTCAGTAAGGAAGTTATTTTTAATTATTTAAAAATCACTTATTTTATTTAATATATTTCCTAGTTGTACACAATTCAACCAACACTAACAAAAGTTATGAAATAATTTCTCCGAATGGGAATCGAATCCACAACCATTACGTTTACAGCAAACAATTGCACTGAGCGATGACGTCAAATGGATATTGATGTCTAAACGTTGACTTTGTTTAAAACACAACTCTTGAAATATAATTGATCGCTTCTTTATAATGAGTTTTTGCAGCTGCATAATATTCTTATAGAGTTTTTTCTATAAATAAACTGAAACTAGTCGAAGGAAAGAATAGGTTATGTTTATCGAGTTATGAAATGATGACATTATAATGGTGAAGGTCATATTTATGGTTTTTTTTACTTCACATTACGTACTCCTCGTACAGCTGGGTAGGCAGAGGGAACCTAACCTTAAAATATAAGACAGTTCCCCAGGTACCGCGTAATTTTAATTATCAATAATAAGTTATTAATTTATTGCTTCGAGAGGAAATTGAATCCAGAACCGTCGCGTTTACAGTCAGATTCTGTGCCACTGCGTAACGACGTTGAATTATAAATCAAATCAAATCAGCTTCACGCTGTATCCCGCACACAGCAGGGTAGGCAGAAAGGAACCTAGTTCTAAAACACTCCGTTACCCCACTTTCCGCGGAATTTTGGAGGCATTACGTGTTAAGTAGCGGAACTTAACTGTTGAATTATTTATGTTATTATTTTTTTTAACATACACCAACAAATACCGTTCAAAACCCATTAAACCTAAATCAATCGCATAATATTATACAACGTTACGAAAAATCCGTATTCAAAACGAAAAGTTCAATCAAAATCGGTGCAATAAAATATAAAAGTAAGTAATAAGGAAAACTCAAACGCGGCCGTCGATTGATATGATTCTTACTGATCTATCTAACGCATACTTTATAGCGTTAGAAACGGTTATTCCGCTATATCTTAAAAAATCGGTTATTTTTATACTTTGATCTCGATAAATTGAATTAGTTAAAGTAAACAAAATACTTGTTTTCTATCATTCAATCGGCAAATGTTTCTACGTGCAACGGCCAGTTAGTTGGGTGTTTTGACAGGCTCATTCTGTATAGTAATAATGCTGTCTTCGCGTCCATATGGACGGGATTCAATTGGAAATTCTTGTTCAAGATTTATATGAGAAGATCGATGGGTGATGTGTTTAAAGCGGTTACTGTGTTATGATTAAGGTTATGTATTTCTGATACTATCGTTGATCTGCAGGTTAATTCACGTGGTCATATGGAAACAAGTATAGTTACAAAATTATAGTCCAAACGATTAACGTGACATTTTTCACATTATTTATCTAGCTAGGCTATATTTAGACTATTACCTGCCTAGATAAATGAACGATCCAAAACAAAATCGATCTTTCGAATTGAACCAGTGATCTCTTATATTATCGTCATGTGACGATTTTAATGGTTACCTCACTGAACCAAGAGTCTATAATATCGTTATTCACACGACGCTAGCGCATTTCATTTAACATGATACTTTAATTACACTCCGTTTTAAAACAAGAGTTTCGTGTTCATTTAATTAATTAAATTAAAAATAATATATCGATACTATATATATTTTTAGTGCGAACCTACTTTCAAAGCACTCTGTTCATGTTGATTAGCGTAACTAAACGCCGCGCATTACAATTTACAGAATAGAAGAAATGTTACTGATTTTAATAAACAAAGCTATCTTTATAATTATGAACCACAAATATAATTTCCAACGTTATTATTAAAAAACAATTTAAATTCTAACAGCTGCCGACTGAAAGCGAGTTCGCGGGACTAAATCAATATGATATGACAGTTAGGGTCAATTTATGGCCCCCGGTTAATTAGAAACGGGGGTATCTAATGACTTGAAGAGATGCTGTGTATATACGTATCATTTTGTGGGTAGTTTGTTTCTATTTGGTATAAAAAAATAATATTTTTTGTGAATATTTTTCATAATTTATTATAAGCTTCAGTGGCACAAACTGTAAATGCGACAGTTGTGGGTTCGATTCTCACTGTATCTTCCAAGAGTAAGGAACTGAACATAATTCACTACCTGAATTAACCTAATGTTATTGGAAGCTAATGGTAACTCCGTGCCCAATACGATGCATGCCCTGATGAGAGGCATTGCGTGTTATGTGGTACTTACTAGAGCATGATTAAATATATAATTTACTCGAGTGGGAATCGAACCCACCCTTCGAGTTTTAAATCACAAGCTTGTGCCTCTGCACCACGATGGCCTACAAATAGTATTTTGCTAAAACGCAATAAAAATAGCAACCCGCCAACCAAACTAAACTAAACTCCAGTATCAACAGTATCGACCGTCCGTCCGTCACCTGTCAATCTATCAAGTGCTAGATCATGTGTACAGAATGAACGTTTGTTTATACATCGGTTCAAAGTTAAAATTAAATATGGTTATATCTAATAGATTACATAATCAATTTTTTTTGCAGATGGCAGAGAAAATTTTGTGTTAAGACACTACGTTCTTTCTCATATCAAAAAACAACTATAAAAAAATTAATTCTTCATAAACGCGACGGTTCACTTGATTATATTTAATGAATGATTATATTTAATTTTCATTTCTTTACTCTGACAGGACATCATCACGCAGTCTCGAAAAAATGAATGCAAAGAACAGTGCGGAGTTTTTGGACACTATGTTCCCTTTGCCTCCCGCATATATGTAGCAGATATGTGAAATACAGTATGGGGAGCGGGGAGGGATATTTGAAACTATGCACCCCACGCATTTTTATCCTATTCTCAATTAAAATTAAAAATATATATACTTTTTACTTTTTAGTAAAGTTTTTTTTTACAATTTTCAATATTCAAAATTTCAAGTCTATTAAAATGTCGTTCAAATTTTCCGTTACAAACATACACACACGCATAGGACCAAAGTCAACAAAAACGTATTAAAAAAAGCTATCTATCTCTCACCTTATAATCAAGTGAATTTGAACCTAAAGCTATCAAATTCCATCAAACACACCATTACGCTTATACTGTGTAAATAAAGGTAATATAAACACTACCTATAACTACCTACTTATATTTGGTGTATAGAATACCTGCAGTGTCAAGTACAACGACATTTGACCGCGCGCGGTCGCCTTTGATGCGTTTGACACTTAAAAATGCTAATTAATCATGGAGACTTACATATTTTATTTATTCTGTATAAATGTATAAAAAAATGAGGCTGTTGTGACTCAACTGTACAGTATTTAACTGTTGCGGCGGTTGCAAGTTCCATTCCCACTAGAGTCTATTTTTATTTTCTTGCTCTATCAACCAGATGAAACGCGGCGTTGAGTTCCAAAAGTCAACACGCAAAGACTCATAAAGGTAAACTGGGCGTTATACGTTTTTATTAGATGAAGTAAGCTGGAAATGCGCATAATAGGAATAGTAAATTAAATTAATGCTTATTTATACCTATGTCTTAGAGTGGACAAAGATGTAGAGATATATTTCTTGAAGACACCACATGCACATACGTTTGACTGTAAACGTGACAGGTTATGGGCTCGATTCCCGCCGGCTAAAAATTAAATATTTTCACCTGGGATCGAGGTAAAATGCGGTGTTGTGTTCCGCCATTCAACACTCAACGCCTTCAGAATTTGATGGAAAGTGGGGTATGGATGCGTTTTAACACTAGGTTACCAGGTTCCCTCTGCCCACCCTGCTATGTAAGCATCCAGCGTAAAGCTAAAAAAACAAATAAATTAGCGTCACGCTCTATCCCGCACACAGCATGGTAGGTAGAGGGAACTTAGTGTTAAGACAATCCGTTACCCCATTTTACGCCGAATTCCGGAGGCATTGCGTGAAAATGATTATTAACATATTATGAATATTTGTTTATCATATTTAATTAACATGAATTAATGAGTTAACTTAAAGGACGCCAAACTTACTGAATTAAACTTGATGTCATGGTTATATTGAAAGAACTATAATCGTTTCCTAACCTGTTAAGACATAGCGAGGCGTTAAGTTTTGCCGAATAACATATAAAATGCCTATAAATTATAAAAATGCAGAGAAAGAAGTGTCTTAACACTACAGAATGCATAAGAATCCTTCTTTCTCGCATACTTGAGTAATTCAACCAGATTTGGGTACTTATTTGTTTTTATTATCATTGATTTTATCAGCGTCCTTATAAGATCGATTGGAGCGATTTCTCGATATCATTTTAATTTTGCGTTCCATTTCTTAAGTAAATTTGAACTCAATCCCTTTAGTGTTAGAGTTTATTATCGAGTAATCGTTAGTTATTGTGCAATATAAAATATGTAGTGTAATTATATCGAATATGCCCGACTGTCTGTCAGTGCGTCAATCAAAGTTGACGCGTCAGTGATGCGAATCGATTGCGTATATTTTATGTATATACATACATACCTATAATACGGTCGACGAGTCGTGGCTGCTTTGAAATTAGCTGTAGATGGCTGCGTAGATATGATTTTAGGTTGTCTTTTACTTTCTTCCTAAGTAAACAATGGCCAAAATTTCAGAAAGCCTAACTTCACGGCGGCCACGACTTGTCGGCCGTACTATAGGTATGTATATGCATAAAATATTGGTTAGGGAGTTTTGAGGTGAGTAGAGGAAATAGCGTGTGTATTAACACAAATAATATGATAATTTCACGTTTTTAGTAATTTTTTAAGTTTTTTAAAGGATTTTTTTGCGTTAAATCGTTGACTGAAGTAATGTAGAGAACTTTCTATTACTCCATGAATAGATAATGTTTTGAAATGTTTTATGAGATATGAATCTTTGAACTTTCGATTCCCACTCTAGGTAATTATTTTCATTTCTTCGCTTTGATAACAGCATAAATGTTTCGATACTGGAATAGTGCATGAGGAAACGGAGTGTCTCGACACTAGGTTCCCTCTATCTATTCTGTTATATGCTACAGTTATAAGTCGAAAAAAAATGCCTTACAGGTTTTGAATTTAACAATGATGGACCATTTCCAATTTGATGAAAAATTTCCATGACTGATATGATTTTGACATTAGTGTAATCGAAGTGGCTTACATTTTTTTTGTATGCAAAAAGAGTTTTAACGGTAAAATATGTATTTTACCGTTAAAACTCTTTTTGCATACATTTTTAATTAATCGAAAAGTATGTACTGCATAGACTGCATTGAACCCGCACTTATCGTAGTACTACCTAAGTACGAGTATATTTCAATAGAAATATACCGATACCACTTTTACAGGTTTCTGTTTTCATTGATGTTTCATTGAAACAGTCATCTACATACCTATAGCATTATAACTCTTATTGCTCGTGTATTAAGGTATGTTTTACTTATTTCATTATTTGGTTACTGTACACTTTGTCGTCTTAACTGTATCTTATTTAAAGGAGATGTGATAATATCACTTCATCTATAGGTACTAATATTATGAAGCTAGTGTTTGTTTCGTCGGACGCTTGTATCTCAGGAACTATTGGTTCAAATTAAAAAATATTTTTTGTATTGAATAGTCTATTTATGTATATTTATCGAGGAAGGATTTTATGACATCGAGTTAGACGTTTTTATATAACACACTGTACTTGATGAATGCGAAATTTTTTTTTTTTTTTTTAATCATATCATGCAATCAGCCGCAATAGCTATGAACAGATGAGTGGTAGGCAACAGTCTTGTTAAGTGCTACTCCCAGCGGAGCACACCCTTTTATATATGTAGTCAGTTTTTATACTGCCTACACTGGTCGAAGATGTCTCGTGCTTTCTTGAGACGCCGAATACTTTCAGGTATTGTTAACTGTCTAGCAAGATGGTTGGGATGTTTTTCGAGCCTGGCTTTGTAGTTTTCACTACAAGAAGCAATTTCTTCTTTCACCAATGGGACCTCAAGGTGTTCATGAAGCTCGCTTGTTTTAATGAACCAGGGTGCGTTTGATATCCGTCTCAGAATATTATTTTGCACCCTTTGCATTATCATGATATTGCTGGCACTAGCAGCGCCCCATAATTGTATACCATAAGTCCAGATAGGTTTTATCATCGACTTATATATGAGCAATTTGTTGTCCACTGACAACTTAGAGTTTCTTGCCATTAGCCAATGTAGACATTTGTATTTCAGGTGAATCTCGTCCCTTTTGGTTTTGATATGTTTTTGCCAAGTAAGCCTACGATCCAAATGCATGCCCAGATACTTTACAGAGTCTTGGTGCGCGAGTTGAATACCATTTAGTGTGACAGGTGTACAGTTTTTCTTACGTAAGGTAAATGAGACATGTACTGATTTGGCTACATTTACAGCCACTCTCCATTTTACCAGCCATTCCTTCGTCGTATTAATGCTATTCTGTAGGATCTTGGAAGCTTCAATTGGGCATTTGCTTGAGGCCAAAAGAGCAGTATCGTCCGCAAAGGTGGCGATTGTTACATCAGGGTTTTGTGGCAAATCAGATGTAAATAGTGTATACAAGAAAGGTCCCAAGACAGAACCCTGGGGCACACCCGCACCGATTTCATAGAATCCTGAGGTTGTGTTTTTCTCCTTAACCTGAAATATTCTATCAGAAATATAAGATTTCATTATTCCGTAGAATGAATGCGGTAGTAGACTCTTTATCTTATACAACAAACCCTTGTGCCATACTCTATCAAAAGCCTGCTGTATGTCCAGAAAGGCCGACGAACAATATTCTTTCTTTTCAAATGAATTTTGAATTTTTCTACAAACTCTATGTACCTGTTCTATGGTAGAGTGTTCCTTTCGAAAACCGAACTGGTGATTCGGTACAATGGATTTCTTATCCAGATCAAGATTAAGTCTATGGAGTAGGCACTTTTCAAAGATTTTCGACATAACCGGAAGTAAGCTTATTGGTCTATATGAGGTGAGTTCATGAGGAGGTTTACCAGGTTTGTAGATCATCATTACTTGGGACACTTTCCACAAATCAGGGAAGTACCCGATCCTCATCATGGCATTAAAGGTCATTGTAAGATATACCACGGCTTTGCGTGGTAGTTCTACGAGAACTCTTTTGTCGATGAGGTCGAACCCAGGTGCTTTGTTGTTTTTCATAGACTTAATAGTTCTGGCTGTTTCGTTGGGTGTCACTGGTTTTAGAGGAACGTCGAGCTGGAAATCTTGATTGAGAACCAAATCAATGTCTGTTTCGTCAGCGTCAGGTGCATTTATCGGGGTGAAAACTGTGTTCAGGTGTTTGGCGAATGCTTCCACTTTGGTATGTTCATTTCTTGCCCATTCTCCATTCGACAATCGTAACGGCGGCTTATGAGCCAATGGTCGATCAAAGTTTTTGCAAGCTTTATACAATGAATAGTTTGTGGCTTTTGTTGCTGTTAGGCCTTCGAGGTAAATTTGTAAGGCAGCATCATTCGCTTCAGTTGTTAAAGTCTTCAGTTCTTTCATTGACCTGTTAAATGCTGCTTTATCGGTTGGGTGCCCACTAGTATGCCACACTCGTCGCAATCTTCTTTTTTCTAAAATTTTTAAACGTATGGTCTCAGAATAAACTTTACATTGCGGTGGACGCTCCGAGGTTGCCGGCGTACATAACCAACAACACTCCTGGATAGTCGCGGTAATATTTTTCACTGCTTTATCAATGTCCGCTTCCGTTTTTAGTGGTATTACTAGGCTGAGTCTTTCGTCGATTAACTCTCGAAAAGAAAACCAGTCTGTACTGTTGTTATACAGTTTGTTCGGTCTTAAGGCTGTGATCACTGTAGTTCCAATTGAGAGTATAACGGGAACATGGTTGGAGTGGGCGTCCAGACATGTTTCTATGTTAAAGAAAACTTTTGTGAGATTTTTGGCAATAAAGAAATCAATGACGTCAGGTAATCTATTCGGATCGCTAGGCCAGTTCGTAGGCTCTCCTGTAGATATTGTAAAGAGGTTGTTTTTGTCTATGCTTTTTTTAAGTTCTCGACCTCTAGTGTTAGTCAGTCTAGAACCCCAGTGGTTGTTCTTGGAATTCCAATCCCCCCCAACTATGAAACGTGAGCCAAGAGTATCGAAAAGCTCATCATATTGCTCTGCTGTTATTTTATGTTTGGGAGGACAGTAAATTGCGGTGATATTTAATGTCCCATGTCGCTCTTCTATTGTGATCGTGGTTGCCTGAATGTGGGGTTTTTTAAACTGAGGCTGTTCGTTATGTTTAATATTGGACTTAACTATTACCGCCGCTTCTGCATGTGCAGTTCCATCTGGATGATTTGTGGCGTAAATGTCGTAGTTTTTTATCTTGACATGACTACTAGCCGTGAAATGAGTTTCAGATACTAACAATATGCCAATTTTATGTAAATTTAGAAGAACTTCCACCTCATCTTTATTAGGTGATAGCCCATCCAGGTTCCACGTCGCTATTTTAAGTGACGTCATTTTGCTAATTTAGAGAGTAGGGTTGTTATGAGACTGATTAACGTACTCATTTGTTGGAGGATTAGCTCGGTTTTTTCTGCTTGTTTAAGTAGTATCTCTTCGATTGGTGTGTGTGTGGTATCTTTGTCGGTGCCACCGATGCTTTTATTAGATTTCAAGGCTTCAGCATAATTCCGTCTGTCGTTGCCGTCTATGTTCGACTTAGTTTTATCCATTCCTTCCGTTCGAGGCAGTTCATCGGTATTCAAGTTGGAATCTGTTTCTAGTCTACCTCTAAGTTTGATGTTAGTTTGTTTACCAAACTTTCTAGCTAGTATTTCTTTATAAACTTCGCAGCCTTTATAATTCGCCGGGTGAGAGCCAAGACATAAAGCACACTTAGCAGGGGTATTCCGATCAGTTTTAGGACAGTCTGCAGTTTTGTGAGATTATGCGCACTTCACACAACGATATGGCCTCATGCAGTAATTTTTGGTGTGCCCATATTGCTGGCATTTTTGGCATTGCACAACTGAGTTGCGTTTCCGTGGATCTTCTATAACAATAGATTGGTAATATATATATTTAATATTTTTAACGGCTCTGTTACTCGGGCCTTGTTCTAGGGTAGCAAAAAATGTAGAGGTTGGCTTCTTATCTGGTCCATACTTGGCATTTATAATTTCGCCTATGACAATGTTTCCTGTGCTTTCCAGTGTTTCTTTTATTACCGAAATTGGTGTTGTATGATGCAAATTTCTAATGACAATTCTATATGGTCTCTTATCTTTTCTATTGAAGGTATGTCCGATAAGACCATTCTCTCTAACTACTTTTATAATTTTTTTATATGTCTCTACTGTATTACAGCTTACCCTTAGTTGACTTTTATTAATAATTTTGAAGGTGAAATCTTTTTTATTTACAGCATTTTCTAAAAGTTCAGTAAGTTTGTTGACATCCTCTATACCATAAAGTATTATTGGTGGTGGTTTGGAATTTATCTTAGGAATATAACTGTTTACTTCTTGTACGTCAGTTGGAAGTACATTAAAACTATTTGTTAGTGTTATTTTCTCGGGCGAGGGAGAAGATACTTTTTTCCTCTTGAAACCTCTCAGGGTCGGTACTCTTTGCCAGGCGGGAGGACTGACATTTGGATGATCAGTGCTACAATGGGAATCCATCTGTGTTTGGTTTTGACTTTTCACTTCTAGTACGGAACTCATTGAAGCACTTTTAGGTCTGGACATGAATAAGCCAGGATGAAAAGCTTGTTGTATGAGTCTTTTATTACTCTCTTTTTGACCAGTAGCATTCACTAATAAGGGAGCCTGGGTACCCACCCCCATACAGTCTTCGGTAGCTAATTTCTCACTTACTGGCCCGGATACCAGTAAGCGCCGGGGGCTAGCCGGATTGCATGGCAGAACACACTCATTATTATCACTCATTTCATTATGTTTCTGGGAGAGTAGTGTGATTCTTTCCCAAGGTATCACACGTCAGAATTTTGGGATGACGCCCTAGCCTTTGATGACCCAACATCTCTACAAGGCAGTAGATGCCGTTTCATTTTGGAGTTGGCTTCTCCTAGATCAATTGCCTTAACAGGGCTGACGAAGTTGATCTCCCCGGGTCCGAGCTTTGTTTTGAGTGGCGGCTCCTACTCGCCACTGTCATCCTCTATCATTGGGTTTGGTGCGACTTTCTAGAGTAAGCTCAGCCATAAGCCCACCCAGCACCCCTCAAGATGGATCGCCCTATTGTCCGCGACTGCCGAAGCAGCTAGCAACCATATCTGGAAGCCGTATCGCTATCCGCAACCTGCGACGCGGTGGGTGGCACAGGGCAGTGCCTCTGGGAATTCTCACCCAGAACCCACGATGAATGCGAAATAGCGCATAAACAGCGAGTAGGTTTTACATTTATTTATTTAAATTTATATTGTCTCGCTCTGGTGTCGAGGCAAAGCGCGGCGTTGAGTTCCGCCACACTAGTTTTTTTTCACGGTTTTTTTCTGCATACCCTGCTGTGTGCGGGATACAGCGTGAAGCGGGTTTTTTTTTTGATCTTTCATTTGACGTCGTCGTGACACAGTTAACAGTAGGTATATTATGTTATGTTCTGCCACTCAATAATAGAATATTAGCGTGACACGAGATCTTTTTTTCTTTGTCTAACTTAGTTTTTCTTAATGTATGACAGATCGCGGCGTTTTTTCGCGTTCTCCAATACGGGAGAGTCATAGAAAACGTAATGTTATAAAAAAACTTCAGCTTCACGCTGTATCCCGCACAGAGCAGGGTAGGCAGAGGGAACCTAGTGTTAAGACACTCCGTTCTCCACTTTCTAAATTCTAGACTGATTGCGTGTTGAGTAGCAGAAACCAACGCCACATAAAATAACTTAATATTATAAAATATACATATGTATATTAACTTCCTTTTATATCTAAGCGTAACATTATTTAAAACTTGACATTTAAGACAATTGACAATAAACGATTAAACTAACATAAATCTATTATTGATCACGAAGCCATTATACTTTCAAATATATCAACTACCTACCTATAGGTGCTTCCCCACATTTACTTGTATGAAGGCGTACCTTATTAGGTAAAAAAACGTTATTATACTCTCGTATTTACCTGTATTATTTCAAGTTACCTTTATAATAAACTAAACGTAAATTTATCTAACGTTTAATATGAATATGGTATAAACGGTTAAAAAAGTGTAGAGGGCCTCGAACTGTAACTGCGATGATTTTAGGTTCGATCTCACATCGGGAGGAATTAATTATTTTCAGTTCCCCGCTCTGATAGACTAAGCGTGGTGTAGAGTTTCGTTATTAGACACTCAATATCTCGAATACTGTGCGGAGATTAGGAAACGGAGTGTTTTAATACGAAATTAAGTTAACAAGGGAAGCAACGTTTATTTTTTTCTACTTTCTACACTTACGGGTATCTATAACATTTATTGAATACTTTTCACTCGATTTTCCCATAAGTCGCTTTTCCCATAAGTCGCCTCGAAGTTCCCATAGAAGCTACAAATTCTTTAAAACGACGATAAAAAACACTAATTTAGTAATTATATTCACAGGTGGTACCAAAATTAAGTTATTTTGAATAGCTATCACCCACTTACAGTAAGGGACTCTAATGTGTTAGTGAGATGAACAAAATCAAAAGATTGTCCCGAGATCTAAGTTGAGATAAGATTGATGTGTTTATATGATATGTTAAAATACTTATGTTTATGTATTTTGTTTTAATATCTACTAGTAAGAACTCTTCTGTTTATACCTTAACTGTATCCTATATCTTGAGTTAGGCAGAAGGAACCTGGGAACCTAGAATTAAGGCACTCCGCTAAACCGCTTCTGTGTCCCACTTTATGTATTGTGCGTTTAGTGGTGAAACTCAATGCTGCGCTTTGTCTCGTTACTCAGAGGAAGGAAATATAAATTATAAAATATTTCATTTCCCGAAGTGGGAATTCCCACTAAGGGAACTAAACGTGACGGTTGTGAATTCAATTTATCGAACTCATTTTAAACAAAATATAAGTGTACTTTCTTTTTTATGTTTACGATACTTCTCGCATATTAGGGTAGGCAGCTGGAATCCAGTATTAAGACACTCCGAACCCCACTTCTCTCCAAATTTTCTAGACATTGCTTTTAGAGTGGCAGAACCTAACATCGCATCTTTTCTACTAGAGTAAAAAAAAAATTAAAATGGTCACATATAAAAATATAAAGCAATCTGCGTAAACCCATGATCTAAACCTAGTTAAATAAAAGAAAATTTATTCAGCATATTAATTTAATTTATTGTTTTATCTGATTCAAAACTAACAATCTTGGATTTGAAATCGTCTGTTAAAGAATTTGTATTGATTTGCATAACTGTTTTGGTTAATTAAATTTGGACAGCGTGTCAATAATACGTTTATTTATATATCAAATAGCTTAGAGATCCGGTTTTCGTGGACGGTATCGGTGATTTATATTGAAACACGCTGTTATGGACTATAGACAAGATTTTAAGTTTTGGAAATATTTTTTCTTTATTATACATACCTAAGTTATGAAGAACATTTAAGTAGAAAACTTGATGGATCTTGAATAATTAAAAAAAAACTATTTTGAATTCAGCTTTTTAAATATATTTTTTCTGTATATTGTCTTAGACCAAAGATATATTGTGATATGTTATGTTTGTATTGAAAATATAATAAAGAATTACAACGACATTACTCTACAATATTATTATGGTAAATACTTAAAGTTAAAAAATACATATAAATATTTTAAAATATTTTTTAGCTTTACGCTGTATTCCGGAGTTAGCAGGGTAGGCAGAGAGAACTCGCGGATCTTTTGTCAAGGTACTGCCTTCTCCATTAATATACTTCCATTTTCCAATTTTTGCCGAGCTCTTGAGGTATTGCGTGCTGAGTGGCGGAGATCACCGCCGCGTTTTGCCTCATTACTAGAGCGAGGAAATGAAGATATTAAATGTTTCATTCTCAACCGACCCTTCCTCCGAATTTAATTACATATTATAACAATTAGTTATTAATAAATAAAATAACAACTATAACATGGATTATTTACTGCCTACGAAATATAGATTTGCTTTTTTTATTTGGGTTATTAACCTTACTCATGTAAATGAGATGATTGAATCAAGAAAATTTCAGTACAACTTTAGCATTTAAGGGCCGCAGTGTGCAGCCTCTGTTAAAAGTTTAAGAAGTCAACAATAACGTTAATACATACATAGACACGTATACTTATAATAATTACTAACAATGTTACGGTTAGGTGGCTAGGGTTTCAAAAATCTTTTACAAATTACCAAAAGACAAAACTGTGCGACTGTAAACGCGACAAGTTACAATTTATCAATTCTTTAGATTTTTTTACGCTGTATGCTGTTTAAAACAGAGTAGGCAGTGGGAACCTAGTACTATCTAGTAATAAGACACTCCATTCCCCACTCAGACACTTCTGTTCCCAAATTTCCGTCAAATTTTCGAGGAATTGCGTGGTGCGTGAAGAGTTACCACCGCGAGGAAGTCAAAATTCCCCCAAGAGAACATGGAACCCACAGCCTTCTCGTTTAGAGTAAATAGAGTAGCGCGTTTGTGCGCCACGACGACGGCCTCTGAATCAGTTAATACTGAACTAAAATTATAACTAAAACTAAATAATCGAGAAGTAAATTATCAATACATAGCGCTCCCCGTCAGGTTCCCATCCGCCCGTCAAAACAGTATCGGCGGGATTTTGTAACTCCAGCGACGGCCAAATTAACTATTTTCCATCGACGCCACAATTTCGATGCTCCGCGTGTTGGATATCCCTTACTATGATATGTTTTTGTGTCATTTTGATAAATATTTTGAAAATTTTCTATGTACTTATAACATATAAAGAGAATCGTTAAAAATGGTTCCGTACCGTTCTCTATAAAAACACTAAGAGTTCATTTTTATTCATTTTTTTGTATTTGTTATAGCGGCAACAGTAATATACCATCTGTGAAAATTTTACCAGTATAACTATCACGGTTCATGAGATACATCCTGGTGACAGACGGACAGTCGAGTCTTAGTAAAAGGCTCTAACCTTTTGGGCACGGCATCCTAAAAAGGATAACTTTCTCCGCATAGCAAGGTAGTAAGATGGACCCTAGAATTAAGAAGTCAGTTTTCTAATACTAATACTTAGAATTAACTGAAAGATATATTCTAGAGACATTTAAAAGAAAACTATCATTTTATATAGAAACATTCAAATGTATAATAAAGAAAAAAAAAAGAATTTGACACAAAATGGCCATGTTAATGATCTTTATCTCAATCTGTCCAAACAAATACCAACATTTTAAACGTCTCCTATATGCCTCTTATCAAATTGAAAGTTTAGAACAGAATGTTTATCATCACTTTACATAATGGCGTCTCCATTTTAAGTCTTTACTAGTATATTAAAGATTATTTAAGCAACGACATTCGTTTAAAATTATATATAATAATGTCGATTTTTATCTATATATGTCATTAGAATATTTAACATTTTCCGTATCTCGAAAGTAAAAATCCTTATAGCAACACTTTATTGTTTGTCCGTCTGTCAATTGTTTTTAAGATTGCGTGGAGGTATCAGGCTTAAATTAATATCAAATATCCAGATGTAAAGAAATAAGTAAGCTCCTAAGTCGATACGAAATTCTAAAACCTATTGTATGAACCAGTACTTTCCGTAGACTTATAATTATAAAATATGCCAAAAAGGAGAAATAAACATAAAAATTAAAAAAACAGAAATATGTTATATTATACTTAAAAGTATACATACTTATATTTGTACGTCATTTCATGTAAAAGTCAGCGCATACAATTAAATTGGTACGGAATCCACAGTGGATGTATCTTGCATTTCGTCCGTTTTTAATTTATCTACTTTTTAATTTTTTTTTAATTTTTTTTATTAAGTATATATAATTCTGAACTAGTACTGGTTATTGTAAGATCAATGTAAGACCATCAATTTCATTTCATCATTTGTTGGAAGAAATTACCCTCACATTTGATTTTTAATACAAAAAATGTTTCGTTTCAAATCTACTGCTATATACGGGATACACCGTAAACATAACAAAATCTTGACTCAGAGATTAGATCGACTTATCTTAAATTTAAAAGATAAAAAACGTATGTTGGATATAACGTACAAAAGTACAGAATAAATTCTCATTTGAAACCAAATCTATATTCACGAAAATAATTAATGAAATAAAAAATTGAAGCAAAATTTTCCACAGCACGCTCAGTAGTAGCGGCGCCCTGTCGGCATTTTACAAAACAATATCGGCCGTCAATCAGCTGACCAAACACGGCGGCAATCGACCATCTACGCAATTTGTAGCCAACGTTGCTTTATTTTGCCTAAATAATTAAATTTCAAACATATTGACATATCGTATTATATTTTATATGTATGTTATTGACATCTAAACTATTAACTGATAATATTTGACTGTGGTTGTAAAGTTGCTAATATTTATTATAAAGCAGCTTTTCTTCGTATAGCGGGTAGACAGAGGAACCAAGTGTTAAAACTCTCTATCTCCCATTTTCCGAGTAATTTTGGAGGTATTGCTTATTGAATGGGGGAATTCAACGCGGCGATTTGCCTCCCGGAGAAAGAACAGGGAAATTAAAGAATTTTAAATATAATTCTTACTTCAAGTGAGAATTGAACTTACAATGATCTGCGTACCTCTTTCACCTCGTCAACTGTCATCTACCTCTTCAAACGTTAAAACGTTCTTAATTCTCACTTTCATAAATATATTATTTGTTTTTAAAATTGAAACATTTGTATTCAAACATTTGTATATTGGCAGCATTGCAATGGTTGAATAATACATAGATTATAGAAATCTATTAAAAACGTATTTGCATCATTTATTTTCCATATCTCGTTCACTTCTCGATGTTTTACCTGTAAGCGGTTGAATAATTACCTTTGTATAGCCTTCGGTTTTAGATAACATTATCAACTGTCGAATGGCCTACCTGCGGCAGTCTTACCAGGTCGATAAGACATGGGTACCTTCAAAAAGCGTGTCTATCTCCACCTCAAAAGCCAGCAACCCACCTGTAGGTCCTCTGGTGTTGTACGGAGTCTTGGGAGGCTTGAGTTACTTATATATATATATATATATATATATATATATATATATATATATATATATATATATATATATATATATATATATATATATATATAAATTCTATTAAATTAGCTTCACGTTATTTTAGCTTCACCTAATTTCCGAAATAATTTGTATGAAGTTAAAAATCGATTTTTGGGTAAATTATAATATTGAAAATATTTTTGCAAGTGGAAACTGAAAATCCAATCATCGAATTCACGTCAGACAGTCACACAGTGTAAAAAACGTATATAAAACTTTTATTATTTCTCAAAACAAACAAATGAAGACTGCACCTATAAAACAATTCAGAACTGATTTAATCTATACACACCTAAACTTAAAAACGATTGACAATTTGAAAACAGCCTGTATATTACATTACTGTTCTAAAAACCATAAGTTGAAAAATTTTAATGCCGACCAAACTATTTAATTTAAGAGATCAACATCATTAGACGGGTCTTCGGCCTAAAATGATTGTACCTTTCTTTTAGGATAAAATGACCTAAGAAACTTTTTTTACATTAATATTTATTCTAATTTTATAAAGATAAAGAGTTTGTTTGGTGGTACATAATAGTAGTGACCACGGGCGAATCCACCAGTAATTTTATTATGAATTTAAATATATAAGATGATAAACTAAGAATCTTGTCTCAAACAATCCGTGGTGAATTGCGGAACTCAACGCGGCATTTGATCTTACTGCAGGTCGTTAAATAGTTTTGAACTCACAACAATCGCGTTTACAGTTAAGGCACCTTTGCCTTACACATTTTAACGACTTATAATTTAGTCTTTAATGATCGATATCTGGACGTGTGAACTATACACGACATATGAATTTAGCGTTTTATTGCTGTGTCTTTTTATTATTTTTATATTTATTAAGTTTTATATTCTATATATTTATTTATTTATAAGTTTGTTTGTTTGTGCATTTCAAATTGTTCGCGAAATGATTTGACATTAAAATTATTGAATTATTTTAGGTAGTTTTCGTTGAAATTGTTTATGTCTTTTAAACTATGACGATTAATTCTTGAATTTTTAATGTAAAAGTAATAAATATTTAATAGGTAGATTAATATAGTTTTAGGATTATTGTGTTTAGAATATTTTAGAAGAAATTTACATACAACAACAACATTTTGTATTTGTATCATTCGAAATCGAACCTTTACTATTCGACGACGTCGACGTTTTTACGATTACTATTCTTAATGTATTAAGAATGATAATGTAAAACAAAAACAAATCGGAGGCCGCGCGGTATGCGACTGTAAACGTATCACTGATACGTTTACAGTCGCATACCGCATACCTATAACTGATAGGTTTGATTCCCACTTGGGGTAATTAAATATTTATTTATTATTTCCTCGCGTTGGCGAAGCAGAGCACGGCATTGAGTTCCGCCACACAACGCCCAATGCCTCAAGAATTCAGCGGAAAGTTTTGCAATAAATAATATAAAAGAAAAAACGAAAAGACAATTTGTTATCTAGACATATAAAGCCTGATAAGGGCCACACAAACTTATGTTAATAAAACGCTATAACCTACCTATGATATAATAACTCGTGTTCCGCTTTAATTCCAATATTATGCTAATATAACAATAATTTAATACAAACCAAGCCATTACTAATTTTTGTAATATTTTACGACGTGATTATAATAGTATGGCTGTTACTAGTAGTCGATTCGATTTCCGGTTGTGGCCTTATATCGAGTTACGCTTTGTATCTTATAAAATATTGATAATATTATCACATAAATATAATTGGGTTATTGCTTATTGATGTTACATGTGATGGTGTTCTCGGAATATATAAATATTATTGTGATAGTTGATTGGTTAAATAGATGTGTCTGTCTATCAACTAATGTTATGTAGATATATATATATATATATATATATATATATATATATATATATATATATATATATATATATATATATATATATATATATATATATATATATATATATATATATATATATATGCTAACTATTCGTTGCCCACGACTTTGATAAGTGACATTTTAGATTAACGTCTTAATAGAAAATTCCATTTTTCGCGTTGTTATGATAATTTCGAGTCTTTCTCTCATAGTGCTTTTCTTTACTCCAAAACCTATCGTACGTTAAACCTTTAACCAAATTTCTTCAACCTTTTAAGTCTCTCTCTTCGTCTGTGCGTCGCTCTTCACTCTCTCCGGAAAGGAAAAAGTTTGATACATATTTTTTTTACCTTCACGTTCTGTATTCCGCACATAGCAGGGTGGGTAGGCAGACGGAACCTGGGAACCTATTTCTAAGACACTTCGTTCCCATTAAGAGACTGCCCTATCAAGGAATAACAGATTACAGGATCAATGCGACATACAGCGCACAATGTCTCTAAAATGCACAGTAAGTGTAATAGTCTCTTAACATTATACTCCTCAATAAAAAAAATATATAAAATATCTAAATACAAATAAAAGAAAACTAAAAGAAATTAAATTTCAAATTAATTAACTTACAATACTTACACAACAATATGAATCGGCGGCCACTGTCAGCTATGTAAGTAAGTACAGACGCGTAGAATGCGCTGAGTCACCGACCACCCTTATTCGCAACAGCTGCCTCGTAATTCCCACAGGTGTTTAAATTATAGCGTAGGGCACCTACCTATGGTTCAGTTGGTGAATAGTTGAATACCCATTTATAGTTGAGTCGAAGTTAATTTTGTAAATGATACGTTGTTTTGTTTTGTCATTTGTGTCGTTTTTCAATTAGCTTTTATTTTTTATTTTTTTATAGCGTTTTTTGTTTTTGTATTGGTTATGGAAGAAAACTTAATTATATATAACCGTAAATGTGTTTTGGCTAGTATAGTATAACAATAGGACAGAGTTTCGACTTTAAGCGCGATGGTTGCGCGTTCGATTCCCATTTGGGGAATAAATTATTTTTATTGCTGAGGTCGGTCTGTCTGTCTCAACACGCGTTGTCTCACTTTCAGGTGGAACGCGGAGGACGGTGAATTTTAACACTAGTAACTTTCTGAGGACCTTGCCATAAATAGTAGACAGCGTGAACCTCACTCATTTTTTATTTTGTAAATATACGTATTTTATTGTAGAATGAACGGTCATTTTACAAATTACAAATAGGTATCTTGTTGTGTTTTGTAATTCGTGTTATTTTACAATTAGCAAGTATGTTTTTAATCACTCTTTTGTTGTATTAATTAATGGAGGAAATAAAATTATCTATAACTGAAAATATTTTTATATTTAATCGAATCCACGACTACTGACGACTTTTATGGATGGACATATTTGGTAAGCCTAGAATAATTTTTGAAATATAGTTATTATCATCTATTAAATGATATGCACAGGAAAAACAAGTCTGCTCTTTAAGTTCCAATAAAAATAATTATATTCAACGGAAAGTTCTAACACACTGGTTGGGAACCAGTCTATCCAAGGAAGCCTAAATATGGTCCGCGAACGATTTTAATTTTATGACTAGGGATGGTGAGGCGAAGTTTTTATTTGATTATCACAGTTAATTTTTATTATACTTACATGAATAGTGGTCACTGCTACCAAGATTGATATAAAAGTGATCCTTGACCAAGAAAAGGTAGGGAACCCCTGTTCTAACATATCAATCTTCTAAATTTCAATAGAAGATAATTAAAAAATATTACCTATTTTTTATTTGGAAGAGGGGAGGCAGTAACCTAGTGTGAGGACAGTTCCGCTCTTATTAGGAAACTTCTGTTTCCCACTTTCCAACGAATTCTCGAAGCATTGCATATTGAGTGGAAATCATCAGCAATCAGCGCATAAAGAAGTAAAGTTAAAACAAAAACTTTTATTTACTTTCATTCACCTCATAAATTCTACACAATTCTACATTAAACAATTCTCATAACAGTCTTAGAGTCAAAATATCTATCTGTCCACACCGTTAGAAAGTAAATCAAATCCGAAAGGTAGGTCTATCAATCTTTGATCAAAGCAAAAGCCATCGTCACCTCCGTCAATGGTTTCCTAAGTGCGAAATCGAACTCCATACATCACCCATTCTGGGCTCAACTTTCATCAATTTTCGACGTTTATAGAAAACAACATCATTTGTTATATTATTCAATGCAAGTATTTTTGTTCGTTGATGAAAGCTTGTGTTAATAAAATCGCACTTCATCCCTTTTTTGTCGATCACCGTCACTTAGATGCTCTGCTTGATACGCTGGTGTGGATATCATTTTTGTGTTTCTGGGGAGTATTGTTTTTAAGCTTAAAGGTAATATTAATTTCTGATTAAGCTGTTTGAAAATTGAGTGGGAAGTGGAGAACAGTGTTTTTTCACTGTGATCAGTGCTATGCCCTCCACGCTATATGCGGGATACAGCGTGAATATGTAATATATAGGTTGACTTGTCTACTACTGACACTGACTGACTAAGTCATTTACTTAAGTAAAACTTAAAACCGTATTCATTTACTTATAAATTATTGACAAGAGATCGCTCGGACATCTCGTTTATATTCAAACTATCCGCCCAATTTTACTTCGCTGTTGCTTAAATGTAATATTTATATATACATAGTTATTTGTATTTTTTTTTATGTTAAAACTAAACACTGATTACATGAACGCATAAAAGTAGCTACTTTAGCTATTTTTAGCTCAAAAAGCCCGACAACATCCTTCCTTTTACCATATAATGAAATATTAATTCCAAAAACTGACACACTTCATATCAATTATATATCAAAATTAGCAATAATTGATTGAAATTGCCAGTTATAATTTTTATAGATCTAGTATTTGCGCTATAAAATTTGAATGTTAATTACAAACCTGACGTATTTTAAATTCGTTCATTGCAAAACGATATTGAAATAAGTGACGATTTATCTATCATATGATTTCTAAGAAGAGGCCGTGAGCAAGTATTTAATAGGTTCTACGAACATATGTGTTCTTTAATTCACACATCTATATATATAACTATAACGCCCAATTCGAATAATTCTAAATTATTATTATTCTGTTTAAATTAAACTTACTTTGTGCGTAAGTTGTCAACTAAGACTTATGAAAAATTACAGCTTACATTGTTTAATTTTGTATGTTTACAAATAATGACGTTTCTCAAATGATTTCTGAAATAATCAGAAAACATTTGAGAAACGTCATTATTTGTGTTTTCAAAAATATATTAGTCACTGATTAAGCTTAGAGCTCTTAATATGTTTATGAATTTAAAAATAAAGAACTTCGACCTATTCTTTGCCCTTATTTACGAACATTCCCTCTGCCAAACCTATCTACATGCACGAGAGAATCTCCGATTATTCTCCAAGAAAATAAGGTCTATGATATTAAAATAAAGTCATGACGACCCTTGTAGACAAAGAAATGTACGTAGTATCGACTCCGCTAGGCATAAAACGTGGAGCCAAATAAAATAAAACAAAACGATTAAATATAAAATACCCTTTAATTGACACTCATGGCCACCCTAACATTCAACAGGGTGGCAGTCCCGCAAGTCACGCCAGCGACAGCCCCAGCTATTGTGAGTTGACGCTACAAATTTCGCACGAAACACGTGCGTTTTAGTAATTTTTTATGTTATCTATATAAATTATAAAATATTTTTTTATATTTGGTAAAAGCGATTTTTTAAAGATAACTCACTTTAAATCAAACTATTTAACCAGATTATTAGTTAGCGTATATATTAGTTCTTGGCCTCACGTGGTGGTACACTGAGGTGGCATTCGACAGTCAGTTGACATAATTATTTTATGAAAGTACCGTCATTGATGTCTTCACTGTCTCGCGTATTGGTTTGGATTCCTGCTGAATGAGCTGACTGTATCTGGTCCCCTGATGGGAATGGTGGGTTTGTGATTGTTAATTACTATTTCTCACTTTCCATAAATAAAGATTGAAAAAAAAATAAGTAAAAAACAAGCTTTATATCCTCTATAATAATGGACTTAAATGGGTTCTCATACTATATACCAAATTATTGTATTGTAGATGATATAATATTATTGTATTAAATATATTGTTTATATGTTTTTAAAAATCTTTGAAATTATAACACTTAAATCAACAATTGCACGTCATACCAATGAACGTTACATACGTAGATATTGATATAAATTACATATTTGATTTGATTGTTGGTCCGATTCCTATTTAGGGGAAATTTCAGTTTTCCTATTCAATAGACAAAACTCGGAGTTAAGTTTCGTAACTCAACTCATACACTCTCGAAAATATGGTAGGAAGTGGGGAGCAGATTGTCGTAACAGTAGATTTCTTTACCTACCCTGCACTGCGGGAAAGAGCGTGAAGTTGTTGTTTTTATTATACAATATTAATATAACAATACCGTCTATTACATCTTAGTTTATACTAATATCCTAAATCTCAATCAACTCGAACAGCACGTGGCCATATTGTTAAAGCCTCAAGCAAAGCATGTCCTGTAAAAAAGTGCGCGGTCACGTCGATCATTCTAATGCCTTTGAGTCGACAGCGTCTGTCTGTGCCGTGATGCCAAACACGGCCGGTGTGTTGCGCTTGGTGCTATTAAATGTAAAACTAAATTACTAGAAAGGAATAATAGAGACGACGGACAAAAATGTACTTGCTAAAAAAATTAAGTAATTATATTAAATTTCTTATAATTTTTGGTATTAATGCTTATGGAGAATAAAATTTCATTTTCCTTATTAAAATTTATTTGATTATCAATTTGAATATCTTCTATGTATTAGTAAAAATTGTGCTTTATTATGGTTATTATACCTTCATAAAAAAATACTATTTTTAAATTAATAATATAATTATTTATGAAAAGTACGATTTTTATTAATCTCACGCTATGTATGTATATTGAATGGAGGAACTGGATGTCGCACTTTGGTAATTTATCACAGCACAGCACAATTTTTTCATTTTCTCGAGTTAGAATCGAACCTACAACCATTGTACTTACAGTCAGACAGTATTACAAATATAAGGTGACTAAAAGTTCATCAACACTGATAATACATAAACATATTTATTGGTAAGATATTTAATTATGTGCATACAAAAACATTTAATGCATAATTCCAACAAATTACAACAGAAACAAGATTACAAGACAAATCGCTATTTTAATATCAATAAATACAAACATATTATACTTATTATAATACAAATATAATAAAAATTCAAATTGCAACGTTGGATTCCGACACTCAATATCTTGATATTGTATGCAAAGCCTAGAGCGGAGTGTTTTAACACTAGCTCCCATCTACTCTGCTATATTCCAGAGATAAAGCAAAGAAAACGAACATACAAATTGATAAACAATCCAAATGTAACTAAACAGCGCCAAGCGGAACCCACCACAGTGACAACGGTACCGACAAAGCGGCGTACATTCGACCGATCGCTTCTAATTGTGTGATTCGATACCAAAACGCTTTGTTAGAGTAACCGCGAGCGAGCCTCGATCGTAATCGATATAACAAATTCTTATCTTTTGTAAACGCCGAAACCGAGTTTCACGATTTTTCTGGGGTCTAATTAACTAGAACTGTAAAGAACGGTTCTTTTTTCTATGATTTGTATAAGTTATTGACTTATTGAGTCGTCTTTTGTGTTCTTTGGATTTTTTTTGTTGTTGAGATAAAGCAGATTGTAATGTGATAGTTGAGGAGAATTTAGGTGTGCTAGTTCTTCAATTTTTTGGAATTGACTTTTCTATGGTTTTGGAGTTGAGTTCTTTATGTTCTGTACTCAGAGACAGGGTATACAGGGGTCAACACTGCCGCTATGATTACAATACAAAGTTTATAATCATAGCAACGTAATAAAATCCGTTGAGAAGAAATCGAACCTACGTCCATTGCGTTTACGGTAACTAAACGCAGTGCAGTGCCACTGCACCGTAAAGTAATTAATGATTGATGTCTCAATATCACGGAACCGCGCATAATTGCCTCGCGATTCTACTTAAGTCGTAAAATCTGTTCGTCGTAAATCCTTGGCTTGGATTTCAATGTAAATAATAAAAACGCCTTTAACAAGACCTTTATTATTTATATTGTTTTATATTATACTATAGGTATGATACATGAAGCCCCCGTGACGCAGTGGCACAGTGTGTGCCTGTAAGCGTGACGGTTATGGTTTCAATTCCCACTCGGGCTAATGCGTTATTTTCGTTTCGTTTTTCCGATAACAAGTTAAAGAGTGTATATCAAATTTAAAGAATTATTAAATATTTTCAAACTCAATTTGGTTTTATTCGGCATATCATAATATTAATGTAATTGTCATATAATTGGTCTAGTATTTTGTTTATACTTAAAAAAAATCATTTCATTTAAAATTTTTAACTGAAACCTTCAAGAATCAAGTAAGATTATGGAAGTAAGTAAAGTAAGTATTCTGTCTTCAGATGATTCCTAAAAATGTAAGTATAATAAGAAATGGAAAACATTTAAAGACAGAGTCGTTTTAACGGGACAAAGTTTTATTATCATACCCCTTTCTGTTGATTATCGTTTCTGTTATGGAATTTTAATCATTATCGATGCGGCAATAAAGATTTTTCATTTGACTTACGATACTTACTTTCGTGTTAATCGTAAATCGTTTGGCGCCAGCTGTTAAAATCAAATTAACATGATTATATAAATTTTCATTAAATCACTCATACATGTGGTGGCACACGCTCAGGAGGCTTGGGATCGAGCTCAGTCGGCAATCATTGCGGCGGGCAAGCGAGTTCTTGGCCTTTCTAGGGGAGGACGTGTCATCGACAGGGAGACATGATGGTGGAATGACGAGGTGCAGGAGGTGACTCGTGAAAAGAAGGATGCTTTTAAGAAGTGGCAGCAATCCAACTCTCCTCAAGACAGACTGGAGTACATAGTAGCTAAACGTGCCTGTAAAAGAGCTGTAGCCAGAGCCCGCAGTGAAAGTTTGTCACCATTGTATGATAAGCTTGAAACTGTGGAGGGGCAGAAGTTCATTTACAAACTGGCACGTTCCCGGGATAAAGCGACGCAAGATATCGCAAAATGTCTTTGCGTCAGAGATTCTCAGGGCACGCTGCTCTGTAGTCATGCCTCTGTGAAGGAGAGGTGGAGAAGCTACTTTCAGGAGTTGCTGAATACTCAGCACCCATGCAGTCTTCATCACGACCCACCCCCTAACCTCGGACTTATTGCCCCGATAACCCTTGACGAAACTCGTAATTGCCTTCGACGCATGAAGAACGGAAAAGCGGTGGGACCTGACGACATTCCGATCGAAGCGTGGAAATCGTTGGGCTCTCTTGGTGTGCTCATGCTTACTGCCCTTTTTAACCATATCTTGAACACTGGAAAGATGCCACACCAGTGGCGGCTTAGCTTTATTACCCCTATTTACAAGGGAAGGGGCAGTGTTCAAGATTGTGGTAGTTATAGGGGCATTAAGCTTATGAGTCATACCATGAAGCTCTTCGAGCGCATGATCGACCTCAGGCTCCGCCGCGAGTGTACTGTCTCTGAGTCTCAATATGGATTTCAGCCAGGATCGGGCACTATGGACGCCGTTTTCGCCCTCAGAACATTGATGGAGGCATACAGGGAAAAAAGGAGAGCTCTGCATGTGGCCTTTTTAGATCTGCAGAAGGCCTTTGACTGTGTGCCTCGTCAGTGCATCTGGTGGGCATTGCGATCCAAAGGGATCCCTGAGGCCTATATTGAGATTATCAGAGACATGTACCACGATTCTGCTTCTATGGTTAGGACTGCTGTTGGCGATACTAAACCCTTCCACATTACAGTAGGGGTTCACCAGGGCTCGGTTCGTCCGTTCTTATTCAATGTGGTGCTCGATACTGTCTCGGCTCACATCCAAGACCAGCCTCCATGGCTGATGATGTATGCCGATGATATAGCACTCATTGATGAGAACCGACTGATGCTGGAGCGTAAATTGAACCTGTGGAAGGGTACGCTTGAGAACAGCGGTCTTAAACTTAACGTGTCGAAGACCGAGTACATGGCCTGCGGGAGCCCGGACTCGAGCACTATCCTTATAGGTCCTGAACCAGCCGTTAAGTCGGAAAAGTTCAGGTACCTTGGATCCGTTATGCACGAGTCTGGAGGCATCGATCACGATGTCTATAGCCGGATAAGCGCTGCTTGGACCAAATGGCGGGAGGTCACTGGTGTGGTCTGCGACCGCAGGATACCGCCCAAACTTAAGGGTCTGATATACAAGAGCATCATCCGACCGGTTCTTTTATACGGCAGCGAATGTTGGCCGGCACTATCTCGGCACACTCAGGAGCTTCATGTCACGGAAATGAAGATGCTGAGGTGGATGTGCGGCGTAACGCGGTCTGACCGCATACGCAACACATTCATTCGAGGTAGTCTTGGAGTCCGTGACGTAGCGGATAAGCTCCAAGAGCGTCGCCTGAGATGGTTTGGTCACGTTACGCGCCGGCCTGAGAACTATGTCGGATGCAAGTGCCTTGCTATGTCAGTCCCTGGAGTGAGACCTCTCGGACGCCCAAGGAAGCGCTGGTTGGATGTCGTGAAGCAGGACATGAGAGCCAATGGTCTAACCACCGAGGACGCTAAAGACCGTGCAAAGTGGAGTAGGTTGAGCAGGAAGGCAGACCCTGGCAAATAGCCGGGATTAATGCCAGGAAGAAGAAGACATGTGGTGGCACACGGTATAATGTACTTCTACATTTTTCTTACATTTTAAATTTTCTAACTGAATGGGCTGCTCACAATTAATGTAGGTTCGATTTCCATTTGGAAGAGTATATATAAATATATATACATAACAATCTTTTTTTTATAAAATTATATATAAAAATTGAGGCCGGTCGTGGCGCCGCGGCACAAAGTGTGACTGTGGACCGACTGGTTGTGGGTTCGATCCCCACTCGAGGAGATGAAATATTTACTTATATTTATATTTCCATTTCTTCGCTCTGGTGTCGAGGCAAGGCGCGGCGTTAAGTTCTGCCACTTAACACGCAATGCCTCCGGAATTCGGCAGAAAGTGGGGAACGGAGTGTCTTTCACTACGTTCCCTCTGCCTACCCTGCAGTGTGCGGGATACAGCGTGAAGCTGATTTTTTTTTTTGATATATAAAAATTGTTTGAGTAGAAACTATAATTAAATGAATATACTTTTAATTTATTTAATTAATTATTTTTAATGTTACTTAATCTTTTAACAATCATTTTCTCTTTTCAGTTATGAATCCTGTGGTGTTATGAAATAAATATTTTTCAACGTAAGTTACAGATTTTTTATTAAATGATTTTTAATTAAAACTCAATGTTTTTGAAATGCACGTATGAATGAGTTTTAAAATAGTGATAGTACAAATACAATATTAAAATATAAGTTTTATATTTGAATACCAAAGTGGGGAAATGAAAAAAATACATCACACGAAAAGGCGACCATTGTGTTACAACAAGACAAACCGCTGCGTTAAGTTCCGCCACTTAATCAGGACATGGAGTGTCTTAACTAGGTTACCCTTGCCTACGCTGCTACGAAAACGTGAACTTGTTTTTATCTAAGTGATTTGAAATAATATTGAGACCAGTCGTGGCGCAGGAACACAAGGACGCGACAGTAAACGCGTCAGGTTGTGCGTTCGATTCTCAAGAAATATTTTTTTCTTATTTTCGTTTTTTTAATAGTTTCGAGGCAAAAAGCGCAGTTGAGTTACGCCACTCAACACGTAATGCCACCAGAAATCGGCAGAATGTGGGGAAAGTCTTACAACTAGGTTCCCAGGTCCCCTCTACCTAACACGGCTATATGTGGAAAACAATGAAGTTAAAAAAAGTTATTAAATAGTTTATAATATTTCAATATTTATCCACAAATAACCAAAACAGTTATACATTAGTTTGTTTAACTCTGGTTCAGTTTTGTTTAGTTTGAGTGCTAAAGAGAGCTGTCACTCGTCGATTGTCACGGATTCGACACCGAAGTGAGAACATTAGAATTTTCTAGGAACTCTAAACACGCAAATAGAATGTTTGAAGCGTCGTTCCTAACAGTTGTTTGAGAAGTTACTTCACTTATATTATTATGTTAAACTAAATATACATATAAACCTACATATGTCGATGTGGTGCAGGGGTATAGGAGTTCGGCTGTAAACGCGGTGATTGTGGGTTCGATTGCCTCTCGAGAGTTTTAATGTTTCATATTTTTATTTCCACCGAAACGACTAACTTGTTGTAATGTATCTGATAATTCAAAAAAAATCTATTTTATCCATTACTTACACACTCTGGGTTCGATACCCTATCGGGGTACTAAACTATTTTCGTCCCTCCCTTGACAATTTGCAGCGTTTTGAAATCGGAAAATAGAGAACGGAGTTTTACAACATTTGGCCCTCAATGTTTTAAACTTTTTTTATCTTCTCTCTGTACCCCTCATTTAGCAGGATAGGCAGAAAACAAAAAAAAACATATTTTACCAAGTTTTTTGATATGTTTGTTATTAGGCTTTTTTAGAAAAACATATAAAAATCTAAACGAATCGTAACTTAAAATTCCATACAAATCCTAACTAGAGGTCAAATATATCACACATTCAAGTTAATTGAGTGCGACGTTATCGCTAGCACGGTGTTAGTGTCAATTTGGTTAATTGTCCTCTACATAGAGCTGTGTGGACTAGAATATGCTTTCTATTAATTATCAAGATTTGATTAGACATCGATATGTTTTTGATCTTTCGGTTTTTGTTGTTAAATAGCATTTTTTTCCTACGGTTTTACTAATATAAATAATTAAGAGTCCTGAAACGACTAACGTGATGTTATATAACCTATGGCCTTCTTTGATATTATTTTTGTAGGTTCCCACAACTTGGTAAAGGTACTTCGGTTCCCCACTGTTCGCCGAATTTTGGATGCATTGCGTGTCGAGTGGCGGAACTGAACGCCGAGTTTAAATTCCTCGTTCTGTCGAACTTTTTTTTGGTCACCTTTATATATATATATATTATCCTAACATTTACCCCGAATTAAGATTCGAACTACCAACACATACTATGCTACATTTGTGCCAGTAGGTAGGTGTTATCGTTCCAAATATTTTAGGTGATCCCCAAGTAAATGCCAGAAAACGAAGATTCGCCACATTAAATAAATCATGCACAATTTACAATTCCTCTAAAGTCAAACGACACGCGTCCTTTACGACTTTTCCGAAATGACTGACACAACTGACAAACGAAACGCTGAAACATAAATCTATTTAATACAACCTAAAATGCCTATTGACTATTAAACCTAAAAATTATTTTGATAATTTTGAGTGGTAAATGTTTATATTTAAAATTATGATCGTTGTCCTATTAAAATACGCATTTCTTTCTCAGTGGAAATCGAATCCAGAACCGTCGCGTTTACAATCACACCCTACCCTTATTCCACCGGGCCACAAGGACCTGAAACAAACTTATTAGGTTATATAAAAAGCAGCGTTGAGTTCCGCAACTGCATTAGTAATATAAAAAAATAGAAAGTAGAGAACGGAGTGTCTAAACACCTACGTACCCTGTGAACAGGAAATGAATAAAACCGTGTAAAGGTACAAGACACTAGCAACTAGCAAGTAATATTGTAATAAATCAAATTCAAATAAATGACTGTTGAGACTGAACTAATACTAATTTTAAACAGTTTGAAATGTCGCGAGCATTTTGCAATAATGTCATACTAAATAGTTGTATTTAACTGAAGTAACACAGATCAAACAGTGTGCGTTTTGTCATTATTAGGTATTATTAGATACTAACTCATTGTCTATTGTATAAATTTTTTTGATCAGCTTCACGCTGTATCCCGCTCATAACAGAGTAGACAGAGCGAAGTGTTAAGACACTGCGCTCTCCACTCCGGATTCTGTTGAGTTGAAAAAATATGGGAAATTGAGGAACGGCGTGTTTTAACACTAGGTTCTCCCTGCCTATTCAAGCGAGCGTGACGCTAAAAAAAAAAAAAATAATGTTAAAATAAAAACGTAGCGATCTATAAATGTCACTTTCATTTATTGTCAGCCGATACTTAATTATTATTCCATCGTCTATCTTAGACTTGTTCTTGATTCGAGACTATTGATTCGCTAA
The DNA here is from genome assembly GCA_917862395.2 of Heliconius sara. Taxonomy (NCBI): domain Eukaryota; kingdom Metazoa; phylum Arthropoda; class Insecta; order Lepidoptera; family Nymphalidae; genus Heliconius; species Heliconius sara. The sequence goes on from OU860799.1 coordinate 626,866, forward strand.
AACTGACAACGACGTCTAAATATAATTATAGGTCACAAATATTTTTGCGATTTTGTTCCAATTATCAATGAAAAGTTGACTAGTGGTTGTGGCGGCGTTAAGTTACGTTATTCCTGGCTCTATTTATGTATCGAATAGTCTTAATATTATTATTCACCTATAATATGTAGGTAAGTAGCTATACTATAAAATTACTAAACAATGCCATAGATTTTTGACACATGTAGCTCTAAATATTGTTTTCCATCGAGAAATGATTATATTTAAATTGGGACAGAGTGACTGAACACTACTACTGGCTTTGACAATCCTGTTGTATCTGTTGTAAAGGGAATAACGTGTAACTAATAAAACATTATATTTATAGTTTCTTTACGTTAAGTATTTGTGACGTGCTTCACAAAATTCGAAGAATTATTACAAAAAATCAGTTTCTACAATCTCGGCTTTCATATGATTAACATTAGCATTAGCATACAAAACCAATACAAATTCAGACTCAGGTTGTCATGAGTAGACCACGGATGATCTTCGAGAACACAGTATTGATAATACTGGAGAGAGGTCACATAAAAAGCATTAGGACCCTCCGGAGAACATGTATGAAGAGACGAGGCGAAAGAGGTATTCAGAGCCTGTAGCATATTTTGCTCCGTTACCGCTACCCCCCTAGGCATAAAGCGTGAAGTTAAAAAAACAATACAAAAAACGGGTCAATCTTCAATTTTCAATTTAAAACGTCCAGCCAATGATATCTTATCGCCTTATCATTTACACAAAGAAATCTCTAATCGACGATGGATACGCAGACGGACCCATTGTTATATATACTTTATTGTACGCGAAAATCGGAAAACTCATTATAAAACCGTCGTTTCTATAGAACGTAATAAGTTGAGATTGAATGGTAATTTATAATTTTTTTTTAATTTTTTGTTCAGGGTATTGTGTGTATTATAAGTGTGGGTTCTATTTTTTTTTAAGTAATTGTGTGTGAATTGACTTTAAGTTGATTACTTTGATTGATAGAAAATTTATAGTTTATTTATATTGTTTAGCGGTTGTTGTATTTTTCTTAATAAAAGTATTGATGTTTATATAGTTTTTAATTCAAAATGTACAGCCAGAATGTTACTTAAAACGCTTCAGAGTTCGAATCTTACCTGCTAGAATGAATGTATAAAAAAAATGAATGTATAAAAAAAATGAATGAATGAATGTATATATTAAAATTAATTGCGACGATCGTCGTCATCGTACAAACAGTTGGCTGTAAACGCGACAGTGGTGGATTCCATTCTTTTTCGCAGGAATTATTATTATTTAAAGTCTAAGCACTAGGTTCTCTTTGCTTAACCTTAAAAAATATATGTTCTCCCCTCACTCTGATAAAGTGTAGCGTTAAGTTCCACCACTTAACACTGGGTTCCCTCTACCTACGCTGCTATACAAGAAATAACGAGTACCATTCATTCCTCAACAATTTCGCAACCAAAAAAATGAAAATAAACACCGTGACGGTCAATTTACACGGCCATCAAAGATGCATTTCGAACAAACTCCGATTCGATTGATTGCTCAGTGGAGGCGATTGGTAACATCTTTTTATTCTTAACTAAATACTATCTCGATTGTGATCTCGGCTTGTTGAAGTGTTGGAGATGATGAGATAATGATGTCTTCATATTGTTCTATTCAGCTTGCCCTTAACGGATTTGGTTGAGTTAATATTGTTATTATAGTTGTTTTAACTTAACGTTGTTTGCCGCATATAGCAACGTACGGAAAGGAACCTGGGAACTTGGGGTCCTAATGTTAAGACTCTCCGTTCCTATTCATTTCCATTCTCAATTTTTGTCAAATTCTGGAGGATGTGCGTTTTGAGTGGCGGAACTCAATACCGCGCTTAGTTTCGTTATAAACGAATGAATATGAAATTTTCTTTTTCCTCAGATGGAAATTGAACCCATACAACCTGACGTATTCACAGACGCAAGATACTGCGCCGCACACGCACTTAATTTTTTTCTTAGTTATGGCATAATATATTGTATCGGTACGAGGTAACTAGGGAGGGAGAATGGATAATAAATATACCTAAACATAAAAAAATAGTTCGTTAATACAAATGTAATACATTTTAGTATACTTAGTAATTATTGTTATCGAGATCTTTAACTCAAAAATGTGTGTATTGATAGAACTTAACCTTGATCTGGTATTTTAACAAAACGCGGCGCTAAGTTCCGCCACTTTATTGAAAAGCGGAGAACAGGGTATCTCAACACTGGGTTCCTTCTACCTACCCTTCTATATTAGGTATACCGTGGGAAGCTAAAAATATACAATCATTAAATTAAGATTAACTTTTGCCGTATTTCGTAAATAATGATACAATTGCTAGATATCAAGCTAACAGTAGACATTATAATATAAAGTTATGAGAATCGAACTTAGAACCGTTGTATGTACGTACGTACATTTATCTATTTAAGAACCGTTTAACAACTGCTTTAGCGTTGTTAACTTATTGCGTTAGTTAAATAGTTAAGACGCCGCGGTTATTTTACTGTTTTAAGTAATGAGCTTTAAAATTTTAATGTACCTACTACATGTCTTTAGAGTTAGTATTAAAAGATAATATCATTTAAATCTTTATGCCTTAGTCTATTTTGTCTAAACCATATATTCTACATTAGAAATACATAAAAAGATTTTCCTTTACTGCGTGACTGGGCAAATAACAGAACTTTTAAACTTATAAAGTTGAAATTTGGCATCAAGGTACATAGGTAAAGGGAGCATCAACAGAATATATTTTTTATATGGCTTTACTGAACGGGAATAGTGGGACTTTCCATTTTACGTCTTGAAGTCCACGAAAATGAGGTTGCAGGCGACGACTAGTTTTACAAATATGTTCACCAGATTGCGTTCTCTTTTAGTTCCTATATATATAATTCGGTCCCAACTCTGAGATCGATATTGAGATCTATCTCAGTTATATATATGCATAAATTATAATCTTTGAATGAGAATGGCATCTCTAGATCGATCTGAGAATTGAGAGCGGTTTATAAATTCATGTCTTAGTCCTACTACTAAAGAAAGCAAAGCCCAATAGCTTATGCGTAGTCTGTCGTTCATATAGTAACGGATGAAGATACATAGGATATAAATAAAGATTATGCAAGCAATTCTAACGATTGATTTAATTAAATACATCTTCTTTACTAGATTTTACGACCTCCATATATATCTGTTAGAGAGTATCTATAGAAATTTCAATTACAAACCATGTTTATATCTATAAACTGTATATTTTATTATTATATAATATATTTCGTTGTCATTACGAGTAGTAATGTTTCAATCATTTTGAGTACAGCAATTATGAATCGTAAACCATGGACGAGCGCGTCTCGGTTACGATTTAATACCGGACTATGTTTTATTATTTTCAATGGTTAAATGGAAAACGCTTTATGATTTTGACCTCGTGTCTAATGACTGATTGACTGACTGACTCTATTTTTTTTTGTAAGTCAAGTCAGTTTGGGTCATCCTTTTAGTGAATGGGACTGTAAGTATGACGTTGACAATCGGTTTATGGTTTAGATTAAGGGCGTTATTAAGAATAATCGCGTATATATTAGTAGTCTTAATTCTACTAGATTAATCCATTTTAAGATTTCATTTGGTAACTATATCATATAAGATAAAGAGAGAAAGAACAATTTGTCGCTGGCGGAGTAGCCAAAGACAACATAGTATTTGGCGTTCCTCTTCCCTCTGACTTCCCAAGCAGGGGACATACATCTTGAATGTATGTATAAGAGAGTGCCTTCCAAGTAAACGGGATAACGGGAAAAAAGTGATTCTATTTTTCATATTAGAGTCATATTAGAACGAACTTGCAGGGACCCACTAGTACACTAGTACAAGTATAAGAAAGGAATGCACTTTTAATATTGCACTCGTTGCGAACACGTCACTCCGTCACGTCACTTTATCTTTAATAAAAGTTCCTATATTTAGACTGACAATATTATATTTAGATCTATGTTCATATTCCTTTATAGTTTCACAAAAGTCAACTTTTATGGTTAAGTTTGTAAGAGAAACTAATATAGACATAATATTGATATTTGCAATATGTGACGGAACTTAACGCCGCGTCTTGTCTATAGAAACCTGTCAAAATTTACATCAATACTAATATAAATAAAGCTATTTAGAATTAATTATAAAATTACTGTATTATGCACTCAATTTTAACATTTAACTTTATATAGCTTTTTAATTGTTCCGTGAATGAGTTTAAAGCTAAATTAAAGCGTACTAATAAACCCATTACACGATACTTATGCACCTTGACTATGAACACGTTTTCTTCGAACCCATTTTTGTTTTCTTTTAAATTTTCGCTGCAGCCCTTATAGCAGGGTAGCTGGTTGAGTTGCGGTATTCAACGCCGCACCTTATTATGTAATCAGAACGAAAAATTATTTAATTAATCCCCTGACCAGAAATTGAAGATACAAATTTTGCGTTTACAATCAATATTTGTCGTTTTTTTTTGTTTCTATTCATTGCTTCTACTATAAAGATAATTCATTTTGTTCTCCACTTTGAATACTTTTTTTACCTTCGCTATTCGCTATTTTTAAGACATTCTGTTGCTTGGAACTAAACACCACGAGCCCTTGAAAATTTTAAAGTGACTAAAAATATTTACATACTTTTAAGTTCTAAAACAAAAACTTTTTTTATACTGAAAACAATCGGTTGAAGAAAAAGCAATTTCGAAATAATTTACATACTTTTTGCTAATACATACATTAGAGAAAACGTATTTATAGCGCAATTAAAGTAACATCTGCTTCGCTAGTAAAATTAACTTATGATATGTAGTATAATCGTTAATATGTATACAGTGTGTTCAATTTATAAAATAATTATGATAAGACTACTTTTTTTAGCCTCCTTATAGGAATTACGTGATAAGATGCGGGTGTTAAACAGTTCCATAATAAGTAGGTATATATATTTTTTATAGACGGAGGGAATAGAATCGTCTCGTTTGGTCACTTATTACGTTACTATGAGATGCCAAAATTATTTTATGCTTATAATAATATGGAGCTCGAGGCCAGTCGTATAAATTTATAAATGTAGTAAAATTGTTAATTAACATGTAGCTACTCGTATACAGCGTGTTCCTTGCGTGTTCATGCACTCGCTACTCGATGGGCTTTATAAGGTATCATAATTTAAAATATAACCGTCTTAATATTGATAGCAAAATAATGACTGGCATTAAAGAAAATAATTGTGAAATCAATTTTAAATATTCCTGTTTCTTTAATAATATTTATGTTTTTCTTTGTCGTAAATCACTACAGATGTTTAAGAAAATTGATTAGGTAGTGTTTTAAAATTTTTCTTTAGTTTCAATCTGTACCCTGCATATAGTAGAATCACTCCTTACTTCCTTTTCCCTACTCTTCTATTCGATTTGATTCGATTTTCGAGATATAGCGTCTTGAGGGGCGAATAGAGCCAACCAACTGGCAGGAATGAATTATTTGCCTTTTTTATATAATTAATTCCTTCAATTTGGCATCGAACCCACAACCAAGACGTTTTAACTCAGACACTACGTTAAATATTTAATAAATATTATACAATTTTTATATTACAAAAAATATTAACACTCAAAGGAAACTTAACGGAGGAAACAGGGACCAGAAATGTATCGCGTTGCCCATTTTCCGCCTTATTTCAAAACATGTAGTAATTAAGAAGAAAACAATATAATAAATTTTGTATTTGCATATATATATTTATTCCCAGATTCCCTCTGTCTAGTGTGTACGGGATATAGCTAAAAAATAGCTTTATGTTTTTACAATTGTATCAAAAATCAGCGTGGGCGGCACTAAAAATCATTTATAATTAACATATCTTGCCTTATCACACTGATAGGTAGTGTTCAACCAAGTTACTTTGAAATTTAGCGAACACAAGACGGCAGTGCGTAGGCGCATTTGCATAGCATCGTTGCCTTTTAGCTTACTTTATCTCCTTTCTTTTATTTCTTTTTTCTCCTTTATTTTATTCCTTTTTTCTTCTTTATTTTAATCGACAGGTGTTAATTAACTGTGTGTGAGGTCTACCACCTTTGAGTATAATTATTTGAGATACAAAATTAGTTTTAAAGCACGAACGGCTTGGACGTGTACTGAATATATGTATTGTAAAAGTCGCATGTTTAAATATAAGTGATTAAATGTTCACCATTCGGTTTTGTTTGATTGACTAAGTAAGCCAATAGTTTTGGGTTCGACTTCCACTCGCAATGGTAAAACAAAATAATGTAAGACAGTACTTGGGCGGTGCGTGGAAAATGGAGAGCATGTTAGGATAGCAGGCAGGAAGGAGGCAGGGGTAGGTAACCTCGGTCGATCTTTGAGAATACAGTGTCGATGATACTAGACAAAGGTCACGTGAAAAGCATGACAACCCCCAAGATGAAGAGGTTGATGACAGTGGACGAGGCGAAAGACATATGAAGAGACCGTAGCGTATACTTATAAAATAACGAATGTCTTCTAAGTATGGTAAAGTTAACTTGATAAAAACTTTCAATAACACGCTATTAAAATTGTTAAACTGTATAGGATACCTTTTGTATTTTTATGTCGACATTTCACTTCCTTTTACAATATGCTCGATAATAAACATCACATTAGAATCTAATTATGGGTTTGAACGTGACACGAACATGTATTAACCGATTTAAAAAAAAATCTATTATACGTTATTGTTTTATAGAGTATATAATACTAGTTACTACCCGCAGCTTCGGGTGGACATAAAGTATTAAAATTAATATTTTTTTTCAATTCCCCTTGTAATTTTGAGACATTCTTTCTTAGTGCTGCCATATAATCCTCCTGAACCACGTCACTTAACATTTCCAAATTTCGACATTTTCCAGGAAGTCCAGCAGTTTCGTGTGTTCGTTGCTTGTTAGTCACTCTGTAACTAAAGTTTTATATCCTAGGAAAATTATGAATGTGAAATTTTATGAGGGTCAATGTTTGTACCATAATCACACAAAAAGTACTTAACGGATCTATATTAAATTTCGCTGTAATATAGCTTATACAACAGAACAACACATAGGCTACAATTTATGTAAAAAAATTGTATAATTTGTCTATTGTAATAAGTATAAGCGGGCGAAGCCGCAGTAGTGGTAATAGTTTTTATATAAATAATCATTTTCAAGAAAACTTTCAAACAGAATCAACAAATAACTTATGTTAACCCTTCAAGACATTACGTTCAGTTGCACACAAACTGCCCTAAAGAGATGAAAATCGCTCAAAACAGACAGATACCTTATCTAACCCCCAAACATTCGACTTTAGTTCTTAAGTAAAGGTCTGCAAGACATACTTACAGTATTTTAAAATGTTTGTATCTGCAAATAAATTGCATTTCAAAGTTATCGCATGGAGACCTGCCGATGTCGGGCTAAACTGATATACGTGTATTCTATCAGATGAATGAGAGGTTTTTATAGGTAACTTCGAAATTAATGTTAATGTTATATTGACGTTTAAAAAGTAATGACTCCCACAAATTATATATAATACGGAGTTAAATAGCTAGCTTATTTGAGATGGAATTCATTTGATATTTTTTTAAGTTTCATTCTATATTTATATATAGCGAGGTAATCACAGGAGAACTAGTGTTAAGACACTTCGTTCTCCTCTTTCCGCATAATTTTCGAGTCATTGCGTGTTGAATGAAAAAACTCGCGCTTAGTCTTGTTACCAGAGCAAGTAATTCATTCCTCTGAAAGGGAATCGAATCTACAACAGTCGCGTTTACACCATAAGTAGCATAGCATATACACATTGATTACTAAAGTTTCATCCATCTGAAATCGAGTCCAGTCAACGTTAACGCAAAGGAAATTGAGCAAAAAACGAATGTTTTTCAAATTTTGCAGCCGCATTCATTAAACTCGTTCGATATCCCTTCACAACGCACCCCTGTCAAGACAAACCGTCTAAGACACAATACCGCCCGAACCACCCCTCGGAAAAAGACACCCCTCTATGGTCGTGTAAGTTAATACGTTAGCTACTGTAGTGTTACTATTATAAAGTGTAAAAAATATAATTTCAATGATTGCTATTGTAATATTACTATAAAGCACAGTTCGAAATTTTTTTATTATAAATATAAAGCAATTTTGCTTTTATTAACTTTAATATATTTGATGTTGTACCTGTTAAATAACTAACCTCTTGTAATAAGATTATATGGCTTAGTTGTATAGATTGCTATAATGACTCATACAATTAAATTTTAAGAAGCGCAGGTTCATTTCCTGCCTCATACAATTTTAATACAGAATATTAACTCAAGACCAATCAGGAAAACGCGCTCGCTAGCGTCCACAAACTTTGGTACAGACAGTTCTCTCCGGATATGAAGATAGCAGGCAAAAACGACTGGAGTGTCGACTGGAGAGACGAGTTATATTTTGTTTCTACAGTGTTTTTTTTTTACTTATACAGTATGTACGTATTGTTTGTATCGTGTGCTTTTTTGCCACTGTAGTATACTGTACTCTGAAGCTATCGATTGGTAACCATGTGTTGTCTATAGATATTAATTTCTATACTTTTTTCTGTATTTTTGCTGTGATTTAGTTTTTTTATTATAATCTTTTTTATTATAAAGCTTGCGACTACAAAAGCGATAGGGCGTGGGTTCAATTCTCGCTCGAGGAAATGAAATATTTAATATTTTTATTTTGTCGCTCTGTAACGAGACAAAGCGAGGCGTTGATTTCTGCCACTCAACACGCAATGCCTCCTAAGTTTGGGGAAAGTGGTGAACTGAAATGTCTAAATGGGAACAGAGTTTCTTAACATTAGGTTCCCTCTACATACCCTGCTATATACGGAAGCAAAAAAAATATATATATATATATATTAACATTTTGCTACGTTACATATTAATCATTATTCATATAAGATTTTTTTTTTCTTGTTTTGTTTTTAGCTTCTCGCCAAGAGACTCCATAGTCCACGCACCGCCTTATTACCGAGACATTGCGTCTTGAGTCGCGGAACTCAAAGCCGCGCGTTTTTTTTGTTTACCCGAAGCGGGTAAGAAAAACGTAAACTTTTAAAATATTACAAAAAAGGTTCCCCGATACAACTATTTAGCTTAAAGCTCGAAGAAGCTATCCTAAGCTCCAACCTACACCGTAAAACTGAATAATCTACTAACATCGTATTTAAAAAACCATTAGCCGATACGAACCTTCAATAAACATTCAACTTTACCGCTCTTGTCACGATTTTATTAAGAACATTTTTATAGTCATATACACGTACATACATCGCAACCATCATTTTGTACTGAAATAATTTAAAATATCGTTTCGAAGGCAATAAACGAATAAAATTTTATATAGTCGACTAATAGCCGGTATTTAATTAAAATATTTAACTTTAAACTTAATATACCGTGAAGTGTATAATTTTGTTTAAATTTTTCCCCCCACTTTATATGACGATATCGATTTTCAATAGATTGAACGAAATGCTCGATTCGCATTGTTTTATGATAATGAGGTCTTAATTTTTTTGTTGTTGTTTTTATTTTAATTGTTTTTGATAATTGATTGTTTGTTTATTAGTATATCGCGTGATTTCGGTTAGATTAGTTTTGTAGATAATTATGGATGTATATATGTTTGTATGTGTAATTAAAAATACGAAAACTTTCTAGTTAATTAAGATGATTCACTTTTTTTTACTTTAGGGTAGGCAGAGGGAACCTAGTTTTTAGAATTTAGTTATTTATTATCTGGTCATTATTTTCGCGATATAACACGTAGTGAAACTCAGTGCCGCGCTCTTGTGAAGCAGTGCGGAGAATTAAAAGTATTGTTTTTAGCTTCACTCTGTATCCTAGTACAGAATAGGCATAGGGAATCTGAAATCTCTCTGTTAAGACACTCCGTTCACTTCGAATTCTGAATGCATTGCGTGTAAAAATAACTTATGAAAACAAATTAAACCTACATACATATATAATCATATCTTTGAGTGGAAAAAAAAGTCATGTTTATATCTTGACGTTATTTGAGTATTAAATGAGATAATGGCAATAAATTAAGAAGTTAAATATAATTAAATTTAATGCTACTATGCTACATTGAAGACGTTTCCAATTCCTCATAGTAATTCAAAATTAAAAATAAAATCTAAATATTTAGGCCATTACGTGCACTTTTTAATCGTTAAGTTGAAAAAAATGTGAGTAGTCTCAGTCTTACAGGAAGCTACCATAAAAAGGGCAGCCGGATTATAGTATCAAATAGTAATTTTAGCGTATTCTCATATTTTGAGCTGCGTTTTATGTTTTTTGCATAGATTTGTAATCTGTCTATATGTAGTAAAATATATAATATCAATAATATCATATACAATATCGTCTCTACCTTTAATAAATATTAAGCTGTTTTTTCAAATTTACGGGGCGAAAGAAAATGGAAATTATTCACGGGCAGTTTTAGGGGAGTGCAGGGCAGTGGAGACATACTGAGAAAAGATTTGTTAAAATTACTTAAAATATCTCGTCTTATAGTCCACACCAACGAATCCGTTGGCCCTATCTTGCTCGGCAATATAACGGAATGTTCCTTCTGTTTAACCAGTAAATTGCTAAACGTGAATAAAACACACACATTAACTAAATTGAAACCAATCCTAACCGTTTCAAAGAACACACAAAACAAAAACGATACCCTATATAGTTTTAATAAGACAAAAACGCAACTATAAACGTAGAGTCACTTACGATGTAACATCTAAAGGAACAGCGGAATGTTTTTACTTTATTCCCAATATAATGGTGGGCTATAAAATTTTTACTGTCATATAATTTAATATGTCCTGCAGCCAATCAGCTCGTATCGTATCGGATGATATTAGCAAGAAACTTATGATTGAGCCGCGTTCCTTGCATTAACATATTTTATAAGTGATAATATCAAGTAAAGTTTATTAGTTGGTTGGATATTTTATTGTGATTTGAGCTTACTTGAGTGTTTGTATCGAATTATGGTTCGGTTTTTCTCATAATCGATTATTGTGGTATAAATAATATCGATTTGTGTAGTAATATAATTAATTGTCTGTATACACAATGGTTGTGGGTTCAATCACGATCGATTGAATAGTGATGCTGAATTTTTACATAAGATAAATAAATATCAATTTTCGAGTTATTAGATATGTGTTGCATGTCGGAACTCAACGCTGCATTTTGTCTTGTTACCAGAGCGAGAAAATGCAACTCAAAATAACTCCGACTCAGAGAATAAGAATGTGTGACAGACATGTGTCATACACACATGCCACATTACAACTCGTATGTCCGTTCGACCACGAGTAGCAGGACAGTTGCTCTTCAGATCAAATCCCATTATAAAGTGCCTTATTGTAAAACAAATATGGTAAATAATTAATAAATTGTTAATGCAAAGAAAATTTATCACTGAATTTTATTCATACGAGGCCATGCGTGGCGTTGGATTCTGCTTCGTATGACGCTATGTCTCCAGAGTTTCGAAAATTGGGGAACGAAAGTGTCTTTATAAGGAATGAAATGTATTAACATTCGCCTTCGCAGCGTCCTTCTACGTTCCGACGATTTAATTACAGCCACAAACGCCCCGTACATAGGCAGGATTCATTTCTCAGTCTCACGAAACAGTCTCCTCCGCCGTAAGAGGCGACGAGGCCGGTTCTATCTCACAGCACGTCACGGCGCGACGGGGCTCAACGGTCGAAATCCCCCCCCTGATTAACGTATGCAGGTCGATCCCTGCGATCGCCAACTCTTCACGAGTATCCATCATAGATCGTATTTGTTTCTCAGGGGCGAGCCACCCTCGCCCCACCCCGTCCGGTGACGCTGTAAAGACTATCCCACAGCAATTAAGTCCATTCGAAAAATATATATATATCATTAGGTTCCCAGATTCCTTCTGCTTAATATGAGATACAGCGTAAAGCAGTAAAATAAACTTTCATAAAAAAAGCTACATACAAATATTAGCTTTATAACTATTATTGATATATCTCAATTATCAAGATATAGCGTGTTGAGTACTGAAACTTGAAGCTGCACTTCATTAAAACGGAGAGATGGAAGTCATATAAATTTACTACGATCGAACTTACAAACTCTCCATATACGCTTTCACACTGCGCAGCAGCATTGAACCGAAATCCACACACAAACATACGTTCTAAAAACTATAATTCAAAGAAATACACAGTTAATTGTACACCATTACTAGTTCGTTGACATCCAATAAGACGCCACAATTGAGATTCATGCCTGTCAGACCAATATTAATAAGGGCTGATTCATGTGATGGGACTTGGAAGTGTTTCGACGTCGGTCTGTTGTTGCCCTATTGATGGGGATTTTGACGTTTGGTTGATGGGTACCCTGCTTTCCATGTGGTTTAATGGTGGAAATAAAATATTTTTTTGTAGACCTTTACGCTGTTTTTCTTATATGGTTGATATGAAAAAGACAATGTAAAAGCTGAGTGGGAAAGAGGAACTTAGTGTTAAGACACTATTCCCTTTTTTTGCCGTATTTTCTACACATTCTGTTACCTGAACAAAGAAATTAATCTTATTTATTTCATCTAGTTGTAATCGAATCTGCAACGCTGATGCTGTGCCGCTTCGGCACGAATATATCACTAATATATAATGATAATTTTTAACAAATACAACGCACTTCAACCGGATAACATAATCAGAACCTAACTAAACTCTCATCAAATTACCCTTGAAAATACCTAGTCTAGCCTAATTTAAATAAAAAAAATTATATAAAAATATTATGTTATATGCCCGAAATTTGTAATACCTTATTAACATTGAAAAAGTTTACTGTAACTACCAATAATAAATGACATTATTAATATAGGAAATGTTTCAAAACATGAGTTTGTTTAGGTATCATATTACTTCTATATATTACTAAAAATAATCAGTAATTGTAATCTAATTGTAATCAATACAATTTAGAATTGAATACACTACCTCAACATAAAAGCACTCAACATACCTAATTACTGAGCTATCAGACCAAAACTCTACATATCTATACATCTATACATATATGTGCACGCTGGTGCACTTTATAACATGAGACAATCTATCATTATCACATATTAATTCTGAGATCTTCTAAATAATTCTTGGCGTTGCCAAATGTCCGTCCGTCCGTCCGCGTGGTGTAATTGGAGTTGATTCAACGATATACAAGTGGCAAAGATCAAGTGTTATAGACGTTAGCATTATTTTTTTAGCTTCACGCTACATCCCGCATATAGCGGGAAAGGCAGCGGTATCTCAGTGTTAGTTCAGTCCGTATTCCAGGCATTATCAAGCATTGACACCAGAGCGAAGAAATGAAAATATTATATATTTCGTTTCCTTGAGTGGGAATCGAACCCACAACCTGTCGCGTTTACATAGCTGTGCCCAGGCCCCACGATTAGCCTCATGTAATTACTGTTATAATAATTAATAATAGTTATTTGATATACCTATTGATTTATGGATTATTAATGTCATTGATAAAAATCTATATCAAAAATCTTAAGACGATAACAATTGTTACATTTTCTCATATCAAAATATTGATGGTTGCTTTAGTTAAGGTTAGTAACCTTCATAACATATACTTATGTACATATAATTTGGTTGTAAAAGTTAATGTAATCAAGATATGTAGTGATCTATACTTATTACAAAAAGAGTTTGTATCTTTGCACGCACAAATCTTAGAAACTAAACGTTAAGATGGATTTTTTTTTCGATTGGATAGTCCATTAACGAGGAGGGCTACTCTATGTTACATTTGCAGCTCCCATTTGAAATGAACATCGACTCCTTCAATTGCTATTAGTCTTTGCTATATAATGAGCGTAGACTAATATATTACGTGTCCGCTGAGATCAATCTGATAGTATATTAGTACTGTAGTTCAGAGTTTGATAAAGTAGTGTTAACAAGATTTATAGAATTAAAATGTTATAAACGATAAATTTGACGCCGTCACCGTTGAATGTGTGACTGTAAATGCGATGATTGTGAGTTTGATTCTCGCTTTCTTGTTCTAGTACTAAGATATAGAGCAGCGTTAAGTCCGCCACTTAACACGCAATATCTCGATCATTAAGAGATCATGCCCATGAAAACCTAATGCCGAAACATTACGTATTATCGTTTCTTATTTTCCATACATTTTGACAGCACCACGTATATGACATCAGAAGGTAAGAACACAACAGTGCAATATATTGCACTAACTCAAATGTGAACCCGCAATCATTGCGATCGTACATACATCTTAACTGTTCAACAAGTTTATTCGTAACAAAATTAATCCTGCAATGTAACCCAACACCTAAGGATCTGTCGCATTCATTTCTAACCAGTACTTGCGCGTGCGTCACTTAAACCGACATTAAATATTTAACTCTATTTAAATGTTAATACAGTACATTTTCATTTTAAATTCTAAATGCAAAGTAGAATCTAGTCTTATTAAACGAGAAACGAGACATAAGCATCCATCATAATTCTGCCTCATTTTGTAATATGTTCTGAGTTGCTATATTTTGATACGATTGCAGATTTTCTTCGTGCGTACATCGAGTCCTTATGGTGTAGAGGTTAGGGATAGTTTTCGCTAGATCTCAGGTGGTCTTCGGTTTGATATTAAGTGCGTGGGCACCCGGTCAGACAAGTTGCGGAGATGGTTGATATCTCAAGAATTTTATTTTGCTAATCCCTTTTCAGCTTTCTAATGTTAATTGGCGTTTAAGGTCTAGTTATACTGCAGTGTATATTTTTTTAAACATCATCCTATTTTCGATACATTGTTTTAGAATCACGATGTAGCCCGCATATAGCAAGGTAGGCAAAACCCCTTAAAAAAAAAAACAGTCGTTCATAACTATTGGGGCCACTATGGCTCAGGCGCACACGTGTGCAACTTCAAACGCGTCGGTCGTGGGTTCGATTTCCACTCAGGTATGTATCAATTAATGAATATTTAATATACTAATTTCCTTTCTCTTGTAACACTCAATGTCTTAAGAATTGGACAGAAAATAGAAAATGGAATTGTCTTTATGGGAAACGGAGTGTCTTAACACTAGGTGTCCAGATCCAGCGTAAAGTTAAAAAATCTGCATTAATGATACAAAACAAAATTATAACGCTTAATGCAAACCAGCCGTTTAATTAACCTCTAAATAAAACGACAATACATGCACGTCACGTCACTCCAACTTATTGTACTACGCACTAAAGGTGCTACTGACAGGTGATAGCGTTCAAAATGTACTCAAATGAATTAGGAATTTTAGTTTTATATACTACTAATATTATTATTTTAATATAATAATTGAGTTTTGTATTGTTAATTTGTAGAATTTTTGTTTAAATTCGAAGTTACCAGTCAATAGCGGAGTCGGAGGTGAAAACATGTAGCGGCTTTTTGTAAGTTGTGTATGACACATGTCATAATAATGTGTCATGACAAATTCTCAGTGAACACTGATCGCAGGTACACTTTGAAACGATAACCGCGATATCATGATATGTTGCTGTTTCTGAGATTAACTCTTAATTGAACTAACTCTCCAGCTTCGTTAGGTTAATATACATAGAATAGAAATTTAGTATTAGATAATAAGCTATGATACCTGTAGCCATAGATGGTAAACAACAGTTAAGTTAAATTAAATTAATTTTAGAGAGGCCAGTCATGGCGCAGCGGCACGAAGTGCAACTGTAAACCCGACTGGTTGTGGCTTCGATCCCCATTCGAGGAGATGAAATATTTACTTAAATTTATATTTCCATTTCTTCGCTCTGGTGTCAAGGCTAAGCGCTGCGTTGAGTTCTCAACTCAACGTTCTGAACACGCAATGCTTCCAGAATTCAGCAGAAAGTGGGGAACAGAGTGTTTTAACACTAGCTTCCCTCTGCCTACCCTGCTGTGTGCGGGATACAGCGTGAAGC
Organism: Heliconius sara; assembly: GCA_917862395.2. Lineage (NCBI taxonomy): Eukaryota > Metazoa > Arthropoda > Insecta > Lepidoptera > Nymphalidae > Heliconius > Heliconius sara. Next base: position 643,035 of record OU860799.1, read on the forward strand.
TGAAATTAATTTTAAATAACCGTTTTAACCGTTTTAAATGAAATTAAAATTGTGTATTGTATTTTTTTTCTAGAAGTCACAGAATTTTGTTCTTGTTGCAATTGTTGTTAAACTGGGCAATTTTGTTAAAGTTGTATTTGTGTTTTGATGGGTTTTTGTTTCCCTGACCAGGACAGACTGGTATCGAGTACCACTACCCATTACAATATTACTAATTTATAGTAATAACATGTCTAATTCTGTATATATATATATGGGCATATACAAAGTAACCACGAGCTCGTAGTGGTGGCGGTCAATAAAGATGAAATCTTCCAAACGGTATTGGTTTGACATGTTTTTAATCATGACACAGGCGACGGCTCATATAAATCACTCGCGTCAGGGATATTTTAATTAAGGCCTTATTATTAAAAATTCAGAGTTGAATTAACTGCAATTTTCGAGCGAAAGCTTACATAAGGGCTTTTAGAGGATACGATTTTTTTTGTTGCTGTTTTTGTTTTTTTTTGTGGGTGAGGTTGACGGAGTGATATACTTTCTTAAAAATAATATTTTATTTTAATGGCAGTGTAGCTTGCTGTTGCGTTTCTTGAAAACCGTTCAGGAGGCGCAAATTCAAATCTTAATTAAAACGCTATATTATTTTTTGATGAGTTGTATAAAAAGATTTTTTTTCCTGAGTGTGGGACACTTAAAGTACAACCTGTTAAATAGGTAAGTAGGTAAGTTGTAGGTTTTATTCTATCCTGGGATAATAATATTTTTAATAGGTCTATATATTTTTATGATTTATTGTAGTGCAGCTTTGCTTTCCACACTGACTGACACATGAATTACCAAAAAAATCAGATGAGAACATATTAAAAGTAAGTTTTCTCTGCCTAACGCAAAAGATGCAAAAACACAACATTTTAATGCTACTAAATTGTATTTTTAAATTCAGACATACCTTTTACAAAATCGTGTCGCGGTCGTCCCTTCACATTTAAACATGAAGATATCAATATCCGTCAATATTGAGATAATGAGGGGTCGTTAATTAAATGTCGTCTGTCAAAGCAAAGCCTGTCAAATTATATGTATATTCAAAATTGCGGTGACGTCATCACGGCGACACGACTGAACGATTTATATTGGAAATAATGCGTGAAAATATTATTACCATGTAATAGCAGCTTCACGCTGTTTCCTGCATAGTAAATAATGAGTTCACAGAGGGCTTAGTGTAAGGACACTCAATACTCTGATTTTCAAATTTGAGATATTGTGTGTTAAGTGGCGGAATTCAACGCCACACCTTGTCTTATCCGAATGAAAAATTCTCTTAAACAATATTTTAATAAATACATTTTGTTTTAGGTAATGCATAAACCCCGTGTTTTTCACGTCTTTTATATAAAAAAAGAACCTCATATGTAACTCGAACTCGTACTCGTACGTTAGTATACACTATAACGGCACATAGCAGGATAGCTAGGGAAAAACTTATATTAAGATACTCCGTTTCTCATTTTTCGAACAATTTTCGAGGCATTTAGCATTGTCTTCTTCCCAAAGAAAAGAAATTAAAATAATCGAACCCACAACCGTCGCGTTTACAATCCTAAATGAGTAATCCCCTAGCTTCACTTAACGATAATTGACATGCAAATTCCAAGACAAATATGCTTTACCCAATAAATCTTCTGTATACGCATATAATTAAATATATGACACGAGCGATTTATACCCCTATAAATATGTCAGTCAGCGCTCGCTGACACAAGGTGATTGTGACTGACAACTTACATTGCCTGACGATGGATGACACTATTATAAGATGGTAGTCGATTCTATTCTAGGATAGGCAGGAATTAGGTAAATAGGTTTTATTAAGTGTTTTTCTCCAGTGAAATAAAGAAGAATTTAAACGTTAAAAGCTTTGTAAAATTAGACTTTCATAGACTTCAGACTCTTAATATATTTTTCGTATTAGTGAGTGATATTTAATTTCGAGATTTTATATTCTTTAATGAGAAACCAACAGAGCTTTCAATTATCGTTATGGTCATGTTCCGATCCAATTTCGTATGTAAGTATATTTCTCATTCAAAAATCTTAAATCGGACCGAGAACGAAGCGTGACCGCTACTACACTGTGATTCCTCCCTTAGTGCATTGCGAGTAGCGAAACTAAACACCGTGCTTAGACAACTAGAACTTTATATAGAAAACTATTTTATTTTCCATTAGAAAAGTAATACACATTTTACTTTTAAAACAAATTAAATCAATTGACAGTTGACAGTCCACATTGAAACTGCCGACTATTTTTGAAATGGACTAAACAAAATATATTTTTTGTAAAAGTATAATATTTTGATTGCCGCCAATACAGACGTTGAGTGGTTGACAGATCTAAATGTTGCGTATCGATATGACTGAAAATAGATATATCTATTCTAAATATTGTTACTTTAGTTTTTATTTATTTTGAATTGTAAAATGACTTTTTTTTATATGTATCTGTATCCTGAACCTGATTCTACTGAATTCTCCAGGCATTCGAACCCGAGCTTTGCGTCGAATGATATTCGACGAAAAGCTCGGGCGAAAAAAAGCGAAAAAAATGAAAACATGAGATATTTCCTTTTTTTCAGTCTTAAATATTTCAGCCCCGAGTAGGAATCGAACCCACAACTGTCGCGTATTTACAGTCACACTCTTGCGCCAAGCCGTTCTTACACATAAATATTAATTATTTTTGTCAATATTAAATTGGAATACATGTAAAAAAGACTGTCCTAACACTAGGTTCTCTATCACAAAAAATATCTGAAGTCCATTCGCTATAATATTTAATATAAAGTACGCGATTGAAGCTCATCAGGGCAGGTGGCGTTTAGGGGCGCCATATCGACTGTCAAAAACTTGTAAAATATCGTCGCAACGGATGGTGCTACCCCCGATCGGATTGAACCTTATACCCATCTGGTAGAGGTCAATTTCATTTGACGACGGAACAGCCGCGGGGTACGTACCTCAAAGATATCTCGAAGATTTATACTAGCGTCTACAATGGCGAACGTTTTAATTCTTTTCATATAGACGTACATATGTATATATATAGATATATAGATTTATGTATAAGATTTATGCACGGACAGATGCAGGCAGGTCAGATAGCGACACTCAATGTTAGGTGGCATATTTGTTACTTTGATTTCTTGATAAGGGACTGAGTTCAGTTTTTTATCGTATCCTCCCTTTTTGAGTGATTTAGTGGGCTGTGGGCATTTTTTTGTGTTCCGTTGGAATTTTTTGCATGTTATATCTATGTATATATTTTGAGTCACTGTAAACGCGATGGTTGTGGGTTCGATTTCCACTCGAGGAAATAATTTTTCGTTTCCCAACTTCTGATATGCCGATAGAAAGCGGCTATGCCTATCAACACATAATGTCTCGAAAATAGAAAACGCAGTGTTTAACACTAGGTTATCTCTGCCTACCCTTGCATGCAAGGATATAGCGTAAAACTATTTTTTTTAACAACATTTACCATTTCGACACAAAAAAGCTAATAAGCCACTCTACAGTATCTCGAATACTCACAACCACTCACCCGCAAGTCTCAGCAACACACAATAGTGTACGGTACAATAAAAACAATAGGAAATCGGGCAGATCCCCGAAATTTGTGACAAAATGAAAAAGATACATTATAGCCGTTATAGGCCAGGCCTTTTACTTGCAATCGTATACAACAGTATAGCGTAGTGCCGTATGAAACGTGGTGGTGTGACGCCTTTTAGAGCCTCCTTGACAGTTGAGCACAAAGAGGTACGATACGTACTTATTTATGGGCGGTGTGTGGAAATTAGAAAGAATTTTTGTTGATGAGTGAAATGGTGACGGGTTTTTTTTTCGTTTCATAATTAACCGTCTAGGGTTTGGTTGGTTGTTTCTTTTTAGTTTTTGCTATGTTTTTATAGTTTAAGTAATATATATATATATATATATATATATATATATATATATATATATATATATATATATAATTATAATTTATAGTTTTATACTGATAATGTAAATTAAGAGTTTATTTTATTTTAGGAACTTTCTACTAGTTCGAATTGTGTTTTCGTGTTATATTGTCAATTAATCATAATATATTATATGACGTTGATCATTCCGATGTAAACCACTTGACTGTGGTAAGGGTTACTTCGAACACTTAGGCACGTATTTCTAAACCGCTCATAACTGAGATCGATCTTGAGATGATCGTATTCATTCATAAAATATAATTTGAATGAAATCAGTATGTCAAGATCAATCTCAGGGTTGAGAGCGATTTATAAATACGGGACTTAGAATGTGTCAAACGTTTTCTTAATTATTTGTCATTAAGTGATTAAAAATTAATTAGTAATTATACTTTAATGTGAAAATACCGGTAGTCTGTGAAAAAATAAACGATAAAACATATTTTGATATTTATAGATAAACAACATTTATATAGTGTTATTACAATATTATAATTAAAAAAAAAACACCGTCATACTTTCATAAATGAGGCCAGTCGTGGTGGAGGTGCACAATGTGTGACTGGTTATGGGTTCGATCCCCACTCGAGGAGATGAAATATTTATGTACATTTGTATTTCCAATCTTCGCTTTGGTGTCGAAGCAAAGCGCAGCGTTGAATCCCGCTACTCAACACGCAATGCCTCTAGAACTCGGCGGAAAGTGGGAAAGGAGTGTCTACACACTAGATTTCCTCTGCCTACCCTGCTGTGTGCGGGATACGGCGTGAAGCTGTACTTTATAAGTGAAACAAATGAATAAATTAGATATAAGTAATCACAATTATTTTTGATTTTAATTTACTCTTATAAGTTTCTAGGTGTAAAAGACACCCGTAATCGAACATGTCCACCGCCATTTTAAACTTTTAAACTCAAGTATTTGTGTGCTGTCACGTAATGGCCTCTTAAATAGTCGTAAAAACTCAATAAAATTGTGTAACCAATCAATGTCGGCTTAAATCACGGCGTTTCTTTTTATCAAAATATATGGTTTTCAAGTAAATATTACGAAGTGAAGGTTGTGTCGATAAATAATATGAATAAACGTTGATGTACTGGTGTGTATGTATGTATGTTCACAGTACGAATGTGCGTAGAAGAATATGTATATTTCCTTGGTAAAGTTCAATTTCGTTTTATATGGATAGTGGTAAAATTCATGATGATTTTGTGTATTACGATAGTCCATTGATTGAGTTAGACTTTATTCCGAATCGAGTTGCGGAACTTAACGCAGCGCTTAGCACATCTAGGAATGGAATATTTTAACACTAAGTGCACCCTGCCTTCCCCGCTATACGCGGGATAAAGCGTGAATAAACTTAAATACCAAAACGTGTTACATACCTGCATCTTGAGTTCCACAGCCACTGGTCCTATTATCGTTAAAGAGAAGTTTTATTCATTATTTCGATTAAAAAATACTGTATCTTTACATCGTACGGCGGCGTTTAAACGACACAGCGCGGCGCGAACTAAAGTATTCGACCGATTAGAGACGTGGACGCTCATATATCACTTACTTTATAGTCTTTGTTAACATATAAAATACTGAATAAATGTACGTTTTTATGATGGCCACTGATAGATTGTAGTTATTAAACTGCGAGACGAGAAATGAAGACAAAAAAAGGTTTGTTCTGACAGTAGTAGTAATGTTTAGAAAATTACCGGTGCGTGGGGACGGAGTGTCTTAACACTGGACTCCCTTTGCTTACCTAGTCTTATGCAGGATGCAACATTAAACTAAAAAATATTTTAATAAAATTCTGATTGTTCCAAATCTGGTTCAAAAGTTATATCAATACAAAGATAAAAAGTAAAAGAAGTGAGTCACTTTTAGAATATAAAGTTATCGTAGGTAATTCACTCAAAACAGAATTCCATTCTGATCAACTTTCTGAGAAGGCTTGAGTTTGGTCATCTATATGTCACGTGTCCTTACAAATTGTGTGATATATTGATAATATCAGCCTGTAAATACGATGGTCATGGGTTCGATCGTAACTAAAGAAATATTTGTAGTATATGAATAATCCGTAGGTACTTAGAAATGTAAAACAATATAAAACTGAATCAGCTTTCTTCAATTATTAATAACTTAAATAATTAAATGACAAACCACTACCGAATGTAAGTCGAGGACGTCGTGGTGGAGCGGCACAACTTCGAACTGTCAACACGATGCTTATAGGTTCAAATCACACTAGCGGGATTAAGTTATTTACATACTCTAGACCTTGAAGCGCGGCGTTGAGTTTCGACACTCATGCACGCAATGTCCCAAAAATTGGGCGGAAAAGAGGAATGGAGTTATATTAGGTTCCCTCTACCTACCCTAAAAAATATTGAAATTAAAGTTAAATTAAATTTATGTTTAACACAAAAATGTGATAATAAATAACTGCAATATACTAATTTGGATATTTGTGCCAGTTTTGATTAAAATTGTGAAATGGTATTAAAATGGATTCCGTGTAGGGATTCAAGTCGGTCTCAATAAGTGAAACGCTTACATAACCGTGTAGTCAAATGAATTGTACAGTCACTACAATAATAAATATTAAGAAATTAATGCAAAGTATATCTGTGCATTGTCTGTCAGTTGCTCATTACATTCGTGCCACGTACCTATATTAAATCTTAATTATTTTTTACGCCGTATTCCGTAAAGCAGGGAACACAGAGGGACCCTGGCGTTAATACACTTGGCTCCTATTAAGACACCGTTCCTCACTTTTCGCTAGATTTATTGATTGATTGAAGCATTGAATGTTGAGTGCCGAAACAACGCCGCGCTTTGCCTCGCTTCCAGAGTGAGAGTCGAAGCAACAACTACTGTCATTACAGTCCCACTACTGCACCACGATGACCTGCAATTATTTATTAAATTTATATTTTTATTTCAGATGAGTGCGGACGGGGCGCGGACGCGCTAAGATGCGCTCTAAGCAGCAGCCGCGACCATCCTACCGCTGGCTCAACAGTAACGAAAACGGTATGTTTATTATAGTGTTACTTATCGACTAAATTAAGTTATGTATATAGTAAATTTAAAACCTCCTTTTTGAAGTCTGTTAAAAATAAAATTGTTAAGAGCTTATACGGTTTTAAAGAAAAGTTTTCTTAAGTTTCATCTAAATTCTTAATATTAACTACTAACTTGCGATGTGATTGCCTAACAATAAAACATACAGTCAAATTGATAACTTCTTCATATTTGAAGTCAATTAAAATGTAATTTTTTTCTACGTTCGAAGTGAATTCGGGAAGCTATTTATGTTTTTAATATGCATATGCAACTAGCGGAAGCGGTTAATATGTGCGTGAAGAAATAAAAAATACTTTATTTATATAGATATCTCAATTAATCATGGTGTAAAAGTGGTGAAATTATAAACTATTATATTATAAAATTAAGACAAAAAAGATATTATAATTTACGACTAAAACAGTAAAATATTGCTGTATTAAACGCTATTTTTAATGATAATTATTATAGAAAAAAATATTCATTTTGTATTATAAGTAGGTATAATGTTATAATAAGAAATTTATTAATCTTTGCAAACTTATCTAAAAGAAATTGGTTTCCATTGAAATAATTCTTTATTACAAATTTATAGCATTTCTCAAAAAAATCTTTACTTTTTTAAAATAATATATGTGGCGTTAACTCCACTTTATACATTTTAGCATGCAAATGCAGGTAATAAATAAAAAAAAATCTTATCAGTGATAAGAAAGTAAATATTGTAAATAGAATACTTAAGTATATTATAACTGTAAATTCCATAAGCGTATTTCAAAATAAATAAAATTTATAGCTTCACGCTGTATTTCGCACATAAGAAGGCACGCAGAGGGAACCTTGGAATCTAGTGTTCAGACGCTCAGTTCCCTACACACTACAAAATTAAAATAAATTTAAAATGCCACCACTTTGGAGTAGCTTAAACCTGATTTATTATGTTTTTCTAGATATGGAAAGTAATCGATTTCTTATTATTTTAATTTAAATTAAATTAATTTTGTAGCTCCTCGCTGTATCTTGCACTAAGCAGATAGAGGGAACTTGGGAACCTATTAACACACTTTTGTTCTTCATTTTCCGTCGATCCTACCATGCTCTGCTACTTACTACTTTCAGACTTATTAATAAATAAAAGCACCAAGTCCAAAGCACTTTGCCTGTCGATTTATTTTATAACTAGGTTTTAATTACCTATCTAATTATTATTACGATTGATATACTTGTATAAACGAAAACAACTCATTCCAAAGTAAGAATCAAATGCACAACCGCCACAACGGCCCCACTTTCTTCAAATTACCATTAAAATACCAGTATGAAACTTAAAAGCTTTAAAATATAAACACATTACATTTAAACTATAACGTAACCCAACGCCGCCGTATTCGGCACGCAACAATCACATTCAAATTGAGCCCAACACCGTGACGATTTTGGATATTCAACTAAAAATGGCAATAAATATTAAGTTATGACTATACAAAAAAAAACAGTCGTGTACGAAACACAAAATTGTAATACGGCATAATAACTCATAGGTCGCTTTGTACGGGACTAAGGCAGCGTGAAACGATAAATAATATTTATTTTTGCTATTATACGCTTTTTTTTGTCAGTTGTAGCCCCTATTGGGTGTGAATTTTGGGGGTCGGAGAGTGTTCTTGAGTGATTTTAAGGAGAGAAGAGAATGACGCATAGAGGGATGGATAGGTAAATAGAACCTAGTGTTAAGACATTCCGTTCTCCTCGCACTGTAGCTCAAGCACGAAAAACTATCGAAAAAGTATTCGTATCGTCATCGAGAGCAATTTGTATAGGAATTGAACACCGCCCCTACCGTGCGTAAAAGGAACTAACTCATGCCAGCACGAACCATTTTTCGTATCGTCTTACGTTCGAATATCGAGATACTCGAACGCAGTAAACAAAAATTGGTAGCACGAATGGCCATTTTGACATACGGTAACGAATACGTCGAAGATTGGTCATCGAGTACGTCGGGACTTCATTCGGTTAATATTTTTCAGTGAGAACACTTCCGTTTCGTTAGTAAATCACAGTTTTAAAATAATTTTGCAGTGTTATTGGGAATTCTTTTTGATTTTTTTACTTGTACATGATTTTAGAATATTCTTTAGTAATTTTATCAATAATTAAATAACGTCCACTATGCAAAGACAGTCGCTATACGAACGTTCCCCTTTATTTTATTTTCTTGGTGCAAGTTTACTAGAAAATGAAGAAGGAATAAGAAACACTAGGTAAGTAAGAAGTAAATAATTATAGCTTATGTATAAATTATGAATTATGTGTATAAATTTATTGTTTTGTTATTATTACAGCGAGAAAAGAAAAAATATTGATCCTATGGATATACATGACACGGAGTTTAAAAATAGATACAGGTTAAATAAATAAGCTTTTAAATTTTTGACTGAGCAACTCCGTCAAAAAACATCATTAAAATCGAGTTCCAGAGTTAGTTAAGAACTTAAGGTAATTACATATATGCATAGTTACAAATTTTTTGCCGATATTAAATATATAATATACTACTATAGCCAGAAAAATGTACACGCGATATTTAATAATGGTGGGTATGCTTATGCTAATGTTATTCTTAGGATAATAGAGGTTGGGTATCCTCCACCGCCGTTCACATAGTAGAATATACAGATAAAATCAACGTAACAATAAAAAAATATATTAATATGAGATATGTTTCACAGGTTCTAAGCGCGCTGTCTTTTTACGCCACTGGATCATACCAGCGAATTGTAGGAAGGGCCAAATATTTAGGTCAAACGACAGTCAGCAAATTCGTCAACGAAGTGACTGATGAAATAATTACCCCTGCAATAATGAATGAATTTATAAAATTTCCAAACACTAGAGCTGAGAGAGATATAATAAAATACAAGTATGTCTTTAATTGTAATGGAAATTGTATGTGAATGTAAATTTATTGAAAATTTCCAATACCTTGCGCCATTTCTCCTCAGTCCTAGCGTCCCCGGTTCCATCACTATTTAATTTATTCATTAACTCTCTCCATTTTTTTTGAATAAAATGTCGACCTCGTGGACCTCCTGAGGGTTTAGATAAATCGTCATTCCTAAAATACGAATTTCATAATACCTTACTTAGATTATTAGATATTTTTATTTTTAAGACTAAATACAACTATTTAAATATAAAATTAATTCATACTAAATTTATACGTAAGTAGCTCGTTTTCATTATTATTTTTTAATAATAAAGAAATAAAATTTACTTTTAATGCTTACAAAACAAATACAAACTTTGATATAATTGGCGGGCCGTCAAGTGGATTCGTTTAGAAACCGCGAGATATATATGGTTTTAAATCTACAAAAGAGTCGAATTTCTTCCCGTTTTGATACCTTACTTATATATTTGGTAATATTTGCATAGATTTTTCTTCATTTTCAACATAAATTATAATGTAAATTAAGATAAATAAATATTTTAATTGAATGTTTTAACATTCACTATTTTATTTGGTTTTTGAACGTCCATTTCATTCGCTCAGTAACATCTCTAAGTCTCGTTAGCATGACGTCACCTACTTAATTGTATCGAGTCCTCGATAGTCGATACACTACGGTTCGTGCTTCGAACTTTGTAATCGTATCGTTACCTCGAAACGTTTACAATACGGACTCGATTATTTTTCGTGCTCGACCCACTGTTCAGTTTTCGAGATGTTGCGAGTTGAAAGGCGGCGCTAAGCACTACATTTTGTCTTTTGTTTTGATTTGTGAAGGAAATGATACAAATTTACCCTCCCTAGTTATTAATTAAAATTTACTCTCCCTAGTTTTTTATTACAGTTGTTCTGAAAATTAACAAATTTTTAGTCTCGGATAACTTTACTTTGTTTAAATTTACTTGTCACGGTAAGAAATTACACATTAATTTGAATTTCTTCTAAATCCAAACTTTATTTTTTAAACATTTAAAATATACCGCTGAATAGCAATTACCAAATCCTTGTAAAACATCGAGTAATAATAGAGGAAACCAGGGAACTCAGTGTTAAAACACTCACTTCCAATTGAGACAATTCTGGAGGACTTCTCAACCTGACGAAGACAGGAAAATATTTCATATTTTATTTCATCAAGCGGGAATCGAACCCACAACCTGTCGTGTGCTTACAATCGCACCAATGGCCTCTGCGCTTAACAATAGTTACAATAAAACGAGATTCAACCACACTCAATGTCTAAAAAGCAACATTTAACAAGACTACAACACAACTATTCAAATTCGACCACCGCAGACGTAATTTGACATATTTATTACTTCCAGAATAAAAAATAACTTCACGCATATGAAAATTAAAGCTTGTTTTTACCCCCAATAGCTCAGTGACAAAGGGCGGAGAAAGGACGTCTCTTCGAAGCCGAGTCATAAATTTGGTCTTGCGCAATTATACTGAACCTTTTGTGATGATGTCACGCTGATTTTTAACACAGCTGGTGGGAAAGAATAGGAATTAGGTGAAAACTGATACTTTGTGTTTAAAAGCTCTTTGAAATAACTGTAGTAGTAATATTTTTAATATTATAGTGATTGTTACTTTTGAAAGTCTCGTTTAGAGATATTACTAAAAGCCTTTATGATTCTAATCAAGTCTGTGTTAATACTGTATTTAATTTTCTTGTGCATTTTCTTCTGTGCATTTCATATTCTTAGCACCTGTGAAAAATATATTTTAAAATATAGTCTATATAGCTCTCCTCGACTGTAAATAAAAAAAATTATTATCAGAAGCAATGAAAGAACTTTTCAGTTTTTGATTTTTTTCAATCAGTTAGACATACTACTAGTTCAATCAAAACCGTCGTAATTCAGTGGGATTGATAATATTTAAATATTCTAATTTTCCTGTTCTAGTAAAAACGCGACGTTGAGTTCCATCATTAAACACTTAATATTGCGGAGAACAGAGTGTTCCAACACTTACATTTCTCCTAAAACATTACAAACCCCACAAGTAAACAATTCTACACCTGTTTTAACAATCGCCCGACCGCAAACTGCCGAGAGGTCCGCGAGGCCTTTGTTACAAACGCTTTACTACCTCACTCCGCTACCGTCTTAGTTTTATTGGTTCCTTACACTTTTAGTTTACGTTCATTATGAGTTAAATATGATTGTATTGTTTTAGAGCAGAAGTATGTTTTTGTGATTTATTAAGGAAGTTGATTAATAAGTAGGTAGGTAGAGGTAGGTACTGTGTAATAGGTATGTTTAGTTTTTTTTTAGCTTTATCCCGGATATAGAAAAGTAAGCTGAGAGACCAAGTGTCAAGACACTCCGTTCGTCACTTTCTGTCCGAATGTCGGAACTCAACTACGCCTTTAATCAAATAAAGATGGAATATAATAAATAATAATTTATTGATTCTCCTAATGGAGATCGAACGATGTGTTGAGTGACGGAATTGAACGCCGCGCTTTATCTACTTACCAGAGCGATGAATTGAAAATATTAAATATTTCACTCCTCCGACTCGGAATACAGCCCCCGACAGTCGCGTATAAACACTTGTGCCCCCGTGCCACGACGGCTTCAATCATATTATTGATATTTTATAACCCGTTCTTGTATACTCCAGTTGTCTTTTACTAAAACCATTACTAAAAACTAAAATAAAAGAACCTGTCGCCATCTTGTAAATGTGTTTACAAACATAATTTAGTTTACGATCGAACTACAAGAGTTCGATTCTTGATTTATGTACTTTGGCAGCTCCCGTCCTTTAAACGGTAGACTCCGGTTTTACGACTCGACTAGGGTTTTTATAACTGATTTTATATGTAGTTAACTCGGAAGGTCTTTCATTAGGGCGTGGGTGATATTTTCTATTTTGATTGTCTTTGTGAGGTAATTAAAATTTTGTTTGTTTGTCTGTTGGTTTATAGCTTAGGAATTGAATTAAGAAACTCATTAAAATAGTAAAGAATAAAGCCATGAGTTTTTTAATTTTAAGTTAACTCTATTTGTTCTACAAGTAACTACAAGCTTTATCTCTAGCGAGGTAGTCAGAGCTAACGTAGGACATCGTCTTCTTTTTAAATTTATAAGTTATTTTTGTCGGAACCCAACGCTGCACTATATTAACCTAAAAATTAAGTCTCATTTTGGGGAATATTTATGCGTACGTGTGTATGCGTATTGAATTGCGGAACCCAACGCCGCACTAGCAAAAACTGAAACTATCATTAAACATAAATCCCACATTATATCATTTTAATGGCAATTAAAATCGATAGACAATAGCCATTAATTCATTTATTATATGTTTGAGATGCGGATAGATCGTAAAATGTCAATAAAAGAAGCGTAAATAGTATCGAAATAGTCTCACAGTAGTGTGTGGTCGGGGCGGTGTGTGTATTGAAAGACTTTTTAGTATAGGAATTCGATTTTTTTATATTAGAGGTACATTTTATTTATTGTTTATTTATTTATTGAAGTGGGGAAGTTAATAATTGATTATTTTTACTTCTTCGGTAACACGACAGAACACGGCGATGAATCCCGGCACTCAACGACAAGCAATATTTTAAGAAATATGGCAGAAAGTGGAGAACGGAGTGTCGAACGAAGCTAAATAAAAAATAATTTTTTTTGCAACTCTCCTGTCCTGTACAATTGGTTGCCTGTAAGAAAGAAAGAAATACAATTAATTGATATTTAAATCAACGAAATTTGCATTCTTAAAGTTTAATTATTATTAATATTATATGGAAGTCAGTCGTGGCGCAGTGGCACAAAGTGAGATTGCAAACGCAACTGATTGTGGGTTCGATATTTTCATTTCTTCGCTCTGGTGTCGAGGCAAAAGCGCGGCGTTGAGTTTCGCCACTCATCACGCATTGCCTCCAGAATTCGGCGGAAAATGGGGAACAGAGTGTCTTAACACTACGTTCCTTCTGGCTACTCTGCTTTTTTTTTTTTTTTTATGGAAAAGACTCGGCAAACGAGCGTGCGGGTCACCTGATGGTAAGTGAGTACCGCCGCCCACGGCCCCGTGCAGCCCCAGAGGAGCTACAGGTGCGTTGCCGGCCTTTAAGATGAGTTGGGCGCCGGGGTCCGGCATTACCTGATGCGAAACGCAGTGGCAGAAAGCCACTACTTCACGCCGGTTTTAAATGCCGGGGGTGGTAATGATCCGGTCGAGTCTGCCCATGCGTGTTGCCATTGCTGGCAACGTGACTCTACCACACGTACTTTAGTCGCCTCTTACGACACCACCAGTATCAGGATGATCCTATTCTAGGCCGGGATCACACGGCACTATGCGGGACACAGCGTGAAAAGCTTATGAAACGCTTAATAATAACTAAAAATTACGGGTGTGGAGATTATTTAGCAATGAAATGTGCCTAAAAAGCTTACGTCGTGTTTTAGACATAAATATAGATAGTCAGGGTTGAGTTTCGCCACATACAATACAATATCCATAAAATGGGCTGTAATTAGAGAATAGAATATCCTAACGCAAGATTTTCTCTGTTTTCACCATAAAAAATAAATATATACATGCAAAACAAATCAATAATTCTTCATGCATCACCAACGTAAGCTTTCATCATAGGAACATCTGGTGTTCGAATAAACACTAGATGCGTTGAAAATCTAGATCTGAATTATGGCAGTTTACGATTTAAGAGCAATAGTAACAACAAACTGACGTTCAAAATTATTTATTACTTTACACCGATTTAATGAAAATTTATCAATAACTATTACTTATATTATATTTGTAAACTATGTTTTCGGCTCGGCTTCGCTCGTGTGGTCAAATTAAACAACTTAGAGTTGTGTATGACACATGTGACACAGCACGGTCCCGTCTCTCGTACAGTGCTTCACGCTGTATCCCGCATACAGCAGGGAATGCAGAGAGAACCTAGTGTTAAGACATTCCGTTCACCACATACACTAAAACGACTAAACTATATGTAGTGAATTAAAAATAATTTTGGAATTCGTATTGGTAATTCTTTAAATTAGCCGTTTAACCAAAAGTAGATTTCGCTCACATTTTATAATATAAGTGTAGATTTATTAAGAGTGATTCAGTGTTAAATTAACGCCATATCAAGAAAAACAAAATAGATATAAAGAAAAAAAAAGGATGTAAATATAATCATTCCCCCGAATTAGAATCGAACCCACAACGGTCACCGGTCATTTTCAACTAAGTTTTACTACAAGAATAAATAGTAAGTAGTAGTTAATCATATCTCTTTACAAAACATCACTTCGCTACATTCCGTAGCTAACAGTGACAGACGGACAGACACCGTCCGTTGAAACAATTTTAGAAAATGGGTCGTGTTGATTAAATATTGTATTTATAGTGGAAATATATAGATACAGTGTTGCGGCTACGGTTGAGCAATTTTGTTTATATTTTATTGGTGATCATTTTGATGTCTTATTACTAAAGATTATTATATTTTGCTATGTCAATAGTTCTTCAGGTGAATTGAGTGATAAAAGTGAAGCGATAGTTGCAGGGTTAAATTTTGCAATGAAATATTTCGAGGCCATTCGTGGCGCAGGGGCACAAAGTGTGGCTGTAAAATTGACTGGTTGTGGGTTTGATCCCCATTCGAGGAAATTAAATATTTATTTACAATTTATATTTTAATTTCTTCGCTCTGTTGTTGCGAGGCAAAGCGCGGCGTTGAGTTCGGCCATTCAACCTGAAATGCCTCCAGAACTCGGCGGAACCCACTGTGCGGTATACAGCGTGAAGCAAAAAAAATATTTAAAGAAAAATGTCAGGTTCTTAGTTTTTATATTTTTATATTAAGGCACTTTGGAAAATCTTGGTCCATACCTGTTTCTCTTTTGTTACTAATCTTTTTTTTTTTGTTTCAAATATTTTAAGTTCATTTCTGTTACTGAAAACCAGGATTATACAAAAAATATATGCTCTTTAAAATAATCTTTATACAAATTAGCTTACAAATGTGGCTTCGCTCCTGTAGTCAACATAAAAAACAATAATTTTTGATATTATCCGTGGTGCCAGGTGACTCCTAGCAAGGTGCCAGTTGTAGCGGGTTACATCGAAACGATGAACGAGATGAGATATAGCCTATAATTAGACTTCCTCAATATATGAACTATCCAACACAAAGCTTTATGATATTAAGTATAAATTCTATTTAATTGTCTAGCCTGCTATGTGCGGGATACAGCGTGAAGAAAAAATCTTACTCACGAATGCGGTCATCTTTTTGTTTAATTATTCGGATTCCCTTATCAGTTTAATGTACAGTGTCAAATTGGATGATAATATAGACATATCTTAAAATTCCATATTCTGTATATATAAAGAGAATATGTTAATATATAATGAATAACGTTTTAGTTTTATTGACATAAAAAAATATGAAAAGAAATACATTTGAATATATATTTTTTAAATGTTTTTTAAAATAAAATACTTTTATATATTTTTTTAATTTCACGCTGCATCCCACAGTTTGCAGGGTAGGCAGAGGGAACTTAAAAATCTAGTGTTAAGACACTCCGTTTCCATTACAACACGTTCCGTTCCGTTTGCTCATTTTCGCAGAATTGGAGACATTGCGTGTTAAATATTGAAACTCAACACTGCGTTTTACCTCGTTACAAACGCGAACGGGGAGATGAAAATACATATTAGTAATAATTAATTCTTACAAGTGGAAATCGAACCCACAACCGTCGCGTCACAATCAAACTATAGCCTCATTACACTATAGACGCAAATAATGTAGGTGGTATGCAGACGAAACCGCGAGTGGGCTGCTAGTAATAATAAAGAAAATCTTAATAAAATTTATTATTAAATTTAAACGTCAAACAAATCTAAATCTTATCAATGTCTATATAAATTATATATGGAAAAATCTAATTATTATATTATCAAATTTTACTATCGTTAAGTATTTAAAATGAGTCCTTATAGACCTAATACAGTGTTAATCGAAATATTATAAAGCAGCGAGCGTTTAATGTTTGACCTAATAATTAATTAATTACAGTTAGTCCAGATGTTTGTAATTTAGTAGATGGAATATATATATATATATATATATATATATATATATATATATATATATATATATACCAAAAGATGGATATACTACGCACAAACGACAGTACTGGTTTGATAATGTTATAATTTGGCATACATACAGGAGGTCAAATTCAAAGCCGTCATTTTCATAACAGAGCGTGGCGTCAAATTTCGCTATTTAACAATTAATTACCTATAAAATAGACGGGGAGCAGAGAATAGAATGATAGAACACTACGTTGTTATCATAATTTTGGCCCTTCGATTCTCAATCGGGTGTAATTAATTATTTTCATCTCCCCGCTCTGGTAAAACGCAGCGTTATGTTCCGCCAATCAAAACGTTATGACTGAAATGTGAACAGAGTGATATAGCTCGAAAAAAATACAATATTCTAATTTTCTTAACTATATTTAACGTTTATAAATTATACTACCTAAGATATGAACCCATATGTTATTGAAGTCATCCATTCATATATAAATTATATCAACCTAACCCGTTGAACTTTCAGCACTCTATGAAATAGACACGGCATTAATATATATAATATATTGATCTTTATTTATTCTGATTGTTTCTATATTCATCTTGGAATTGTATTTCACGTCAGATGTGAGCGATATAGCGAAACAAACGATTATTTGAAACGATTTTAGTTGTGTATTAAATTTGAGTTTATAGATTTTCAGGTGTGTTGTTTTCATTTTTTTTTTATTTCACGCCAATATTCCATAGAGGATACCACATGTAACGGATTTGGCATAGGAGACCTAAGCAAAGAAATAAAAATATCTCATTGCCTCGAGTGGGAATCGAATCGACAACTCAATTTGGAAGAATCGTTATATTCCCCGCTTTGATAAAACTAAAAACGGCATTTGTTTCCCTTACTAATCAAGGAATATTACAGATTTGGATAGAAAGCCGAGAACGGGGTGTCATGTCACTATAAGAAAAAAAAGAGTGTTTCTAAATGCGACATTTTCAAATACCAACCAGCTCACCACATCTCCTTCACCACAACACCTTGTCAACCAATTCTAATTCAGTTTTCATATTAATATGTGTCGTTGAGTATTATTGATGTAATTTATTTGGTTATTTCTAATCGCTATATACATGTCGCACTACGACGGTAAATCGTATTCAGTAATCGCCGGTGTCATTACTCAGGCAGATTTACGCTTACCTTTTAATAGATGGAACGATGTTTCTTTATAAATATTTGCGTGAGGTTCAAATCTACGTACCTACGTTGTACAGTTATTGTGGGACAAACAGACATAAACTGTAGATGAAACATTCGGTCCTCTTTAACTCAATCATGTAAATTTGTTTATTTCTTATATTAACTTTACACTATATTATATACCTCATATTGGGTACAATAGGCTGAGGGAACCTAGCGTTAAGAGAGTCCCAATGCACCGTCAAATTTTAGAGACAATACTTATTGAGAGAGCGAGGAAATGACAATAAGTGATTCGCCCGATTGGGAAGTAAACCTACAACCGTCGTTATAATTAGAGGATTGCCGCTGAGCCATAAAAGCGTATATATTGATATATTTTTCAAAAGTAATAAAATGTTAATAATCATTATTAGCTTAGAATATCATTTTTTTATTAATTTATTGAAAAAAAAGAAATTAATTCTATTTAAACATTATATACATATGTATAAGTATATATAGTATGTATAGTGTCACTATGAGATATATGTGAAATGTGGAGAGATAAATATAATACGATTGATCTTAATGTTCTAGTCTACTCCGATTTAAGTGTTTCAAATTGATGGACAGACCTTGGAGCGCTAAAATGACGCACCGTCAATACGTCATTTTGTATAATGCGTGTATAATTTATACGTCTATAAGTATTTATATATGTTTGTATGTTATTTTATTTATTTAATGGTTAAGAAACATTTTAATATTATAAAAGTAGAGGAGCAGGGAAAGAAATTTCTTAATACTAGGTTGTCTCTAGGTAGAGTTAAAAAAAAGGAGAGATCATTTGACAGTGATAGACTCTAAGCATAACTATGTGCATGTTACAGTTCGTTATTCTTTATTAATTACAAAATATATTTAAATACTAATAATATTTAAAACAGCTACTTAAATTGTTCAATTTGCATACAGGATCGAAGTGCCCAAAATTTTTGTCAATCATATATTATACATGTGTCTAAAATTGTATAAATTTATTTTATCAAAACAGATACGTCTTTATAATTTAAACTGATTTAATACATTATGTTAATGAATTAATGAAAAAAAATGGCCGAATATTGTTTTATCAATGGGAATTCTGTTGTTATATTAATATTAATAAACGTACGGGTGGTGATTAATGTTATATTTTATAGTTTCACATAGAAGCTATAGTGATGTTATGTAAACGGGTCTGGTGATTTATTTATTTGATAGTAAATTATAATATTCATTTATATGTAAGATCTAAAATGAATTTATAATCATAACACAGCTCATCCGCACTTTGTGCATAAATAAAGAGTGTAGTGATAAATCACTTAGTTTATAGAGCCCATTGTGGCACAGTAGGCATGTAACTGATCAAACTCATGACAACGAATTATTATTTTTTTTCTATTCTGGCGAGAAAAGGCAATGTATATTCTGTGGTTATGTTCTGCCGCGAAAAATATAATGTTTAGAATTCAGGCGGAAATCAGAGTATCATAACACTATGTTCCCTCCGCTTACCTTGCTAAGTTTAGAATAGGGCGTAAATATTAATAAAATGTCAGTATTGTCATCTAAGCGTTATTTTAACGTCGCTACTCGAAAATTGATCGTGAATTTTAAAAGATACTTAAATTGTAGCGCGTGGGTGTTTGTCGACATGTTTATATGTTTTGTTACAGATTCTTCTTAATTAAGTTTTGTTTTTTTATATAATTTAAGAAAAGAATGCCCATCCGGTTGATCCCTGTCGTCGCTTTGCGTGAATACCTCAAGTTCGTTATGTTTGTATGTTTTATATAAATGTTATAATTATGTATAATAGTTTTAGTTTTTGTTTCAGGAATTCTTCCTATTTTACGTTAATTTCGTTTTGTATCAGATTTTTCTAAAAGCGTCATATTAATATATTCATTTCACCTATCTCGTGTTACAATATTTTTTTGAATGACTATTTTTTGTATCTACTATATTCAACATATTATAGCAGGGTATGTAGAGGAAAGTCAGTATTTTTTTTCAGCTTCACACTGTATCCAGCACATATTGGGGCAGGCAGAAGGTTCCTGGGAACCTAGAGTTAGACACATCATTCTCGTTCCTAACTTTCCGCCGAATGCTGGAAGCATTTATTGTTGAAGGGTGGAACTAAAGGCCGCGCTTTGCCTCGTTTCCAGAGTGGAAATCGAACTAACAAAACGAACCCGTTACGTTTACAGTCGTATGTTTGCGCCCCTACGATACAATTGGCCTCAACGATGACGAATATATATAACTACAAATAATAATAAAAAAATCTAAATTACACACAAAATCATTGCTCATGAAACAAAACCTTCACAACACTTAATTATCGAACCAACAACCACCACAAGATCAATCCCATAACCACTGCACCCAAAGTTATAACCAAGTTCACCTAACCTAAAGGCATCTTAATATATTGGTTAGATTTCGAAGTCAACACTAGTTACGGTAGCGTCTCGACGAGAGTGGGGCGCGGCCGCAAGTCGCGCAGGTAGAGGTAGTTTACAGGCGGTATGAGTTAACACGGCGTGACGCGCGGCTTCAGTGCTCTACCATGGGAGTGTGGTGTGAGCGATGGGGGAATGGAGGTTTTGATTATAATATTAAGTGGCTAACAATATTTTTTTCAGAATGCTTTATAATTACTTTAAAGAGATTAAAAAATAATAATTTATGTATTAGTCCTGCTTGCTTTACTTATAAAAAACATCAATATAGATAGAATAAATAAAAGCTTAACAACATTAAGGTAAAGAAAAAAAAATTGATTAAAATTAAAATACTACTATTTCGCATGTAATAGGGAAGGCCGAAGGTACCCTACTGAGACACTCTATTGCCCATGGTCTACTCAGTTTTGGAAACATTGCCGAATTCAACGCCGCGCTTTTTCTCGTTACCAAAGCGAGGAATTGAAAATAGTTTATACCTCCGAGTAGGAATCAAACTTACTCCATTGTTACGTCTACAATTAAACGGCCTATATAATAAAATAAAAAAAAATGTAAAAAGTTGGTAGGTTAGAACTATGAAATATATAAAAGCTCATTTTTTTACTATAAGCAAAACATTAACGATTGAATATATCAATCAAACAAACTCATTATTTACATAATATTCGTATAAGCGATATCATTTCTAAAACGAACGAAAACTCACATCCTATACATAATCAAAACAAAACATCAACCACGCTATCCGCTCATAACTCAACCATCAGCTGTGGCCCGATCGTTGATAAATTCTATCAATAACAGAGGCGAGAGCCGTCGGGTGCCTTCAATAGTGTTTACCCTGCGAGTGTGAAATAAGACGTTTGGTTAAGCTGCTATAGTCTGTCGACGCGTATTATTGGCAATTAACTATGTAATTAATAAAATTTATTTTCTTTTAAATTTTTGAAATAATGTGTAATCTTTGGTTGTGGTAGTGGGTTCGATGTCTATTCAAGGTAATGAATAATTTTTTCGCTCTGACAGCATTGACTTTCGCCACTCAACACTCAATTAGTTCGGTAAACGGAGAGCGGAGCGTCTGATGAGGTTTTTTTTTAATTTCAATATATTTGTGTTGATTGAATATTTAATTTCAAATTCACTAATATAAAAATATTCTAAACTCGAAAGCTTTACTTTGTCCTCGTTCTAACTTAAGAAGTCCACAACGCAACAGTTTATTTATCGTACATAAGAGAATGTCAGTTGTGCCATTAGTCACTGCAAGTACCCAATGTAGGATCGTGACCGGTCGCAACTTCGATGCCCGACAGGTGCTAAACCTGTGTACTTGATAGTAATGTATTTTACTAGTTTTCTTGTTTTAGACGTTAATGTAATAAAAAGACGGCTTTGCTGACCATTCCCTTACAAAATTACCTTTATTTTTAGTTTAGGTTAAATAAAAATGTAAACTTTTGCCATATACCTACAGTGTTTCAGTACGCCATCGTTGTGGGTTCGACTCCCACATCGGCAAATAAATATTTTTTATTTTCTCCTGTTGGTAACAAATGCGGCGTTTAGTTTCGCAACTCAAAACTGGGCATTTAGAAACGATTATAAAGGTAGGCAAATTTTGCCTAAATACCCGGGCTAAATAAATGATATGCATCGATTACGTATTATCGTTTATTTGGTACGAATTTCCCGTAATTATTTTTAAAAGTGGTTGTTTAAGAAAAATAAAGAACAGAAAGAGAGAAAACACTAAACTCTCCATACAATTTGCTAAACATAACAATATAAACGAAGGCTCTAATTTATTCTATAGTTCCCACAGACTCTTGGTAGTGCATAGATCAAGGTACGTCACGCGTCAAACGACGAGTATGACTTTGTTAGTCGTGATAGTTCAGAATATCGGTATTTACTATATCTGTACACTGTAATGACTTAATGTTGTCTTGGGTTCGATATTTGATTTGCTTCTAATTGATTAGATTTTAATTTAGTAGATTATGTGCGGCGTTGAGTTTCGCCACTAAATATGCAATGTTTGTTGTAGCGGAGAGTGGATGACGGGGTGTCTTAACACTAAATTTCGTCACCAGCTTTGCTATGTGCGGGACCAGTAGTGAAGTTTTTATAATTTTTTTTTAGCTCCACGTTGTATCCCGCGCGCAAGATGGGCAGGGAGAATCTGGGAACCTAGTCTTCAGACATTACGTTCCATCAAGACACATCTCTTTTTTTCAGGTGAATTCTGGATTACGATTGGCCTCCAAATTGGAATTTTTAATAATTTTTTAAAATCTGTGTAACATGATACTATAGATTTTACAGTATACTTTATCTTTACCTTGTACCCTTTGGTAAAAAATAATTTAAATCTAAAATAGAAAATAAAATTATAACTCACTTTATTGTCTTACTTGCTGCAAAAATGAAATTGGTCACTCGACACACAACACCTCCAACACAAATAGAAAGCCTACAACGGAGTGTCTCAACACTATACTCTCTTCACGTACTAAACAATTAGACACTAAAAAAACAACTAAAACACTCCTAGTTTAGTTTAATAAGATTAATGACTGTCCCACGATCATTTGCGCACCCTTTTTAAGGCAGACAAATGATCCGTGATCTCACTTCATCTGGAACAGATCAATCTTGGCAGCGTCTTGCGTTCTGATTACTTGAACCTAATGGTGGGAGGCACCTGTGGAGTGACCTGTTGCGTCCTTTTCGACGATATTTTTGCATAATAATAGTAAATATACATATATTTATTGGTTGGGAAGCTGTTGTGGCTTCTATTCTTAGTTGGGGGGACGTGTACGTTTGATTAATCTTTATGAATAATAAAATAAAAAGTATACTCGTTATACAGTTAACAATATTGGCATAATCAATAAAATTGCTGGCATAAATACAATAGAAATGCCAAAATATTGTTAAAAGCAAGCAAATTCAGAGACTACTGGCATAAATATAAAAAAATATTTTTGCTTTACATATTTTTTTTGTCGTGGTGATTTTCTATATTACATAGAGTGAGAGAGAGTCATTACTCATCAATCATTTCGATGAAAATCTGATTTTTTTATGATGTTTTCGTTAAGTCCGTTAACAAAAATACATTAAAGAATCAGATTTTGATATAAAGTTACCGATTAGTTAATATAATAAATATCATTAATTGTAAACTAAATCCGCTCTACAGTTTAAGAACAACTAACTGTGTAGGGCTCAGTGAAGCGACATGACGTGTACCGGCGTAATAAATCGCTTGGACAGCCTGGTGGATGTGGTATACAGGTTCTTATTCGCGGTGTTGCTTTTGGTTCTATTTCTAGATCTATCTGTGGTAATGTAAATAAGGAAGTAACTTAAGTAACTTGTCCTCGATGCACTGTATGGACTATAGGCACGATTGTTGTAGGTTCAATTTCAAATCTTGGGATATATTTGGTTTTTAAAGAAAAACAGATTTGTTTAGACAAAAGGTGTCTCGAAATTAAGAGGAAAAGAATGAATGGAGGGTCTTAAAACATTTTCTACTTATTTGTACGTTGATACGTTACTTTTTATCTAAAACATTATATGACAATGCACAACTGAAACTATGCAGCGTAGTAAGCTGAAAAATCTTACATAGGTTTTTCGGGGAGTATACACTAAGATAAGGTTTTCCAAAATTCTCACATTACGGAAAAGAAACGGAATTTTACGTTTTACGTCAAAAAATCTACATTGTCGAAGCTACAGGCATCAAGTAGTACCTTATAAAATCGCAAAAAGCTAGTACACAAAAGCTATCGAAGCTTCCAGTCTACTCGTATACTACTCTCGCAATCTGCCACCTATCAGATGCGATAGCATTACCCCCACTAATAAGTGCGAGTAATGAAATAGACTGATTATACCCACTATAGCATATCCTATACTATACTATTGTATAATACTATACTATAGTCGATTTATAGCCGGTGAGCTGTTGGAACTTTTGCGCGTACGCATCGATAAACCGCTATTATCTTCAAAAGGTTAGGGCACACTGGTTGTTTTATTATAATAATTGATATTTAAAACTCCCGAAACTGGTAAGAGAGGTAGGGCAAGACCTCGGTTTACCTTCGAAAACACAGTGTCAAGGATACTGGAGGGAGGTCACGCAAAACGCATAAGGACTCCTCGGAGGGCGTGTTTGAAGAGGTTGATGACAGTGGACGACGCGAAAGTGGTATGTAGAGACCGTAGCGTTTGGCGCTCCGTTCTGTCTGATTAGCCCGCTAAGGATAAAGCTTGAAGCTAGTTTTAGTTCTTTTTTTCCGGAACAAAATAGTTTAAAAATAAACCAACAACTATAAAAGTACTGGTATTCTTCCATCAACTGAACACATTTTCTTGAAATATGGGTAAGAACACACTTGATGAAGTCGACTTTAAAACAAATAAGTCAATCAAATCGAATCATCTTCTGACGAATTTCGGAGGCTTTGCTTGTTTAGTGGCGAAACTTAACGCCTGAATTTGCCTCGTTACCAGAGGGAGAAAATGAAAACATTACGTGTACGAGTGGGAATGGAACCTGCCCCTTGCGGCACAACTAACTTCAAAACAAAAATTACATTAAAAAAATCAAAAATATATTAATTTCAAGTATAAATTTACCTACTATGCCCCAAGCTCATACAGTGGGTATACTCGCACGCCGTCCATTACGTACCAACATACAGACATGCCGCATTGTATCGCATCTTATCGTTAATTATAGCTAACTCGTTTACAGATTACCGTGATTTACCGGCACTTGACGCTGCGACTATAATTTTACATCAATCTTCTTTAAAAGTACACATTTTTTAAAGTTATGCTTTTGTTTTTTGTTTCCTTTGAGGGTGTTTTGGTAGTTACGGTAGTTTTAGGCTCGTATCCCACTTAGGGTAGTGATTATATTCATTTATTTTTATTTCTGTGTTCTGGTACATAAAGCGCGGCGTTGACTTCCACCACTCAACACCCTCACGAAAATATAGTATTAAAACATTAAGTGAGACACTTAATGTCTCAACACTATATTCCCTCTGCATATCCAATTAAATGCATCAAAAAGTCAAGTATACTGAATCTTTTTACATATAAAGCTATACCAAGTAGGTATATCTATATTTTTTTTTGTAAAATAGGACCATTTTAAGATGGTATCAGCTGTATTGTTTCCAGCTCGACGCGAGCTTGTTGAATCTTGTCGCCGTTATCATTAATTACTTGTTAAATGTACAACTATTTATAATTATAAACCACTATTTGTAGCCTACCACTCCGTTTCTGTGAACTATAAAACTTAAAATATTTTTTTTCCTTCTACCTTTCGGGAGTGACATGCAAAATTGTCTGTACGTTGTCTGTATATGGCAGCAAATTGCATCGTATGGTTCCGCCTCTCAACTAACTTTTGTCTATCTTGAAAATTAAACAGAAATAGGGACAGAGTGTCTTAGCACTACGTTCCTGTTGCATACTCAGCTATGCAGGAACAAACACAAACAAGCCAACGTAGCAAAAATTTCCTCAAAATTCAGTTACCACCATTTCAGTCCCCTTACTGTTAATACAACACTTAGAACCCTATAATAAACGATGAATCTACTTCCATCGGACAAAACTCACCCGAATAGTTATGGAAAATCAAATAAACATTTCATTAATAAAGGAGTATTCGGTAAAATTTTATTTACGTTCATTGATTCGAGGTAGATGATCTTACTTAATTTCAAGGCTCTCTCGTGGTACAGTAGGCCATCAGAATATAGTAAATTCGATTCCATATCAGAAAAAAAATCTTTTGTCTACATTGGTAATAAAAAATGTGTCGCTGGGTATCGCCACGCATTGTCTCGAATACAGGTAAATAGAGAATGAGAGTGAGACTATCTTAGCTCTAGGTTAAGTTCAATTAAGCAACGTGAAGCTAAAAAAAATGTAAAGAAAAAGGGAAACACACAATTCAACGGTTCACAACAGAAAAAACTGTCACAATGCGCACGCGCAGTGGGCGTAACTCATAAACATATGTCCAACTCTTTTCAATAGTACTTTTATCTCTTTCGCGCATACAATGTAAGTGATGAGAATTTACTATCTTACTTCTACTAAAAAGCTAAAGGACTACCATTGGATAAATCGCAATAAGTTTTTATAGCCTTTAATATATGTATAGTCGTGTGTATGTACGGCATAAAGTAATGTTTTTTACTATCAACCATTTTTTTTGATTGTATGAAGTTTCTTAGATAGCCTTACAAATATGTAGATGGTCAGCTTTGTCATTTTAGATTATATTAACGGCTTTACATATTTTAGTTTAAATGTAAATAGTAGCTTTGGAGTAAGCCCACGATTTTATATATGTATTTTTTCTTTTTTTTAGTTTCACGTGACATCCCAAACAAAGCAGAATAGGCAGAGGGAGCCTAGTTTTAAGTCACTTCGTTCCCATTAAAACACTTCTATTCCCCACTTTCCTCCGTGTTGAGTAACGGATCTCAACACTGTGTTCTGCTTGCAATCATAGCTAGAAAATGAAAATATTAAATATTTAATTTGATTGGGTGGAAATGAAATCAACAGCATATAGCGTTTACAGTCACACGTTTCTGCCCCCGCACCACGATTAACAATTTTTTTTTGCCATCACAATAACTTTTATATGTAAAAAATAGGCCTAATTAAGGTCAAACATAAAAACATAAACAAAAGTGTTTATAAAGACACATATTATTACTATGATAATGTTAACTTTGACGTAGTTGAAAGTTAATTTAAATTAAGTTAAAAATTACTAAGTAAGTTAAGTTAAGAAGTAAGAGCTGGATAAAGATTAAGTTAAGAAAAACAAGATTCTTTGTTTCATTGTCACGCTGTTTCTCGCAAATAGCAGTTTAGACAGAGGGAACAAAGTGATAACATCCTTCTTTCCTCAAGCAGTCCAATGCTTGATACATAGTGTGTTAAATGACGCAGCTCAACGCCTTGCTTTGTCTCATGCTTTTGCTCTTCCCCATGTAGAATTTCAACCTACAAGCGTCGTGCTTAGAGTCAGATGTCGTTCGGTTACGTCACGACGTCTCTAAGTTTTAAGCTAGTATAAAATATACCGTAACATATACAAATATGCGTTGAGTTCTGCCACTCAACACGCAATGCCTCCAAAATACGGCAGATAGTGAGGAACGGAGTGTCTTAACACTAGGTTCCCTCTGCCTACCCTGCTGTGCGCGGGATACAGCGTGTAGCTGATTTATTTATTTATTTGTAACACATACAATTATATACCTATTATAATGATTTGAAGTCGTTACAAATGATATATTAAATATGAGCAATAAAATGTAAGTAAATTATTTGATACTTCATTAGTTAAGTAACTTACCGAAGTTTCAATGTGATATTCTATTTAGAATAGACGGAGAGCCCGCTGGTACTATTAAGCTTTAATATATTTTAACTTATATTTTAACTTTTTTAAGTAATTTTTAATTATTGAAAAATCTTCACGCGTCAATCGAGTTTAGACAGAGGGAACCTAGTATTGAAACCATATATTACATAAAAAGATTTATTTTGTATATTACATCCAAATTTTTCTAATACATAAAACAAGTGCCCTTTTGGAGCTACGTGTAGTTTAAATAAAAGTACTAAAAACATCTTAAAACATATAAATTAGCTTAAATTATACTAATTAAAATAGATTCAGAGCAAAAAAGGACACAACGCTGTTCTTGATAAATAAATGAAATGATTTATGAACTCAAACGCAAGAAGATGCAATGTAAATTGTAGAAGAATTGATATGATTATTTTTATCGATTTCATATAATAAACTTTACTTTTGAAAAATTATTTCTAGCTCTACTTTTAGTGATGCTCACACAAACGCAAAATTCAGCTTAAGCCTCATGAGATGTTAATAATGTGAACTTCCAAAAAACACAGTTCAATATTAATAGTACCAAGTAAAAGAAATTATAAAGTTCTTTTTTTTCTATGATAAGAGAAAAAATAACTAATATATATTATATCAATTTACTTTTCGGTCGTCTTGAAATATAATTTACTGAGGATGGAATATCTTGATATTAGGTTATCTGTCTTTATTTTATATGTGAAATGGGAAAAAGGAATAGAAAAAAATATATTTTGACTTTGAAATACGGCTTGAATGGATCTTATACTTCAAAAAACCTTTTTTTAATACTTCAAAAACCTAAGCCCTTAAAATTAGAGTCAAAGCGTCTAAAGTTAACTTATTGTTAAAGCACGAAGAGCAAATGACAGAGTATTTTAACACTAAATTAATTGAGGTAAAATTACAAGCATAATATTGAGAAATGTCTCAGTTATACTCAAGCTCTTAGACTATAAGACTTCAAGTGTCCAGTCTAGGGATGTATCGAATGCAATTACGTCGGCTCCAGTAAGGATGTTAAAGAATTATAGCTAATAAACGATAGATGCCTTTTAACTCAACAAGATTTTACCTTTTGAGGAAAGCCATTTTATAATGTAGGTACTAAAATTGATGGAGTTTAAATAATTTTGTTGTATTTTAAAGCATTCTTATGAAAAAGTACGTGTATGTAATTATATTAAAATTATTTGACAATTAGAGTACGAATATTACCAAAAATTTAACTATCGACTCTCCTAATTGCCCAAAGATTTGGTGTAACAATTGGCGGAATTTAACGCCGCACTGTAAGGACACAATCAGAATCGAGAGAACCATCACAACTGTCAACAATGAACTGTCGTGTGCAATTATCTGTCTACATACTATACGATTGTAGTAATTTCTTGTAATAATATATACGAACTAAATAACCGTAGCTGCGCCACATAACGCGTGGGCGACCACTTATTTGTGTTCTTTCAAAGTTTTCAAAAGGCTTTGATTCCACAATACTGACCATTCAAATGAGTCACTATTGCGAACTATCCCATATATTAAGTCGTAACTTCCATTTTCTAGTAAAAAAAAATCAAATGCAAAGAACTGTGAGAGACGTGTATGACACATTCTAAGT
The DNA here is from genome assembly GCA_917862395.2 of Heliconius sara. NCBI lineage: Eukaryota > Metazoa > Arthropoda > Insecta > Lepidoptera > Nymphalidae > Heliconius > Heliconius sara. The sequence goes on from OU860799.1 coordinate 673,032, forward strand.
TCCCGAGATTATTATGAATGCATACATAGAAACGATTAACATGATGTAATATGTCATATAGCGTTCCTCGAAATCCATTGATTAAAAAAAAAACGATTTGTACCAGTAGTTTTCCACGGTCATACCTTCAAGTCTTTCTTGCTGTCGACAAAACCTAATGTAACTTTTTGTTTTAAAGTAAATTTTTCCTGACCAGTAGAACCAGAAAAGTACGGACCACTTGTCTGTAGTGTTTCGTCAAAAAAAAAACTAGCAGAACCAAACGCCGCCTTTTGTCTTACGATAACAAGAAAATAAAAATATTACAAATATCATCCCCACGAGTAAAGTTCGAAACCGCAACCATTGACTTTTCAGCGAAACACTGTCGCACTGCTGTCCCTCATTAATAGACAGAAAATGTAGTGCGGATTGATTTAACACTATTAAAAAAACTTCGTTTTTGCTCATTTAAGAAAATAAAATGAATTTCATCGGGTTCTAGCCCTGATATGTTCAAATGTTTTTATAATTTATACAAAAGTTAGACCAGAGAATTAGAAGTCTGAAATCAATGACAACACTCCTACAAAATAATGTACTCTTACAAGAGTGACAGAAATGAACCTAAAACTTTCAACAAATTCTTATGCTACATTATCGATGTATGATAAAATTTACGACTATAGTGAGGTTCGTGACACCTAACAACTACATTAGGCTAGTTGTTGTTGTTGTTTCTATAGTAGTAACATTGTGGTTACGAGACAACTACAAGTTAAGGGGCTATTTCATTGCTTTTTTATATAATAAATGATGTTTTAAAGTTATATTGTACACCTTTTTATAATGTAACAACAATTATTTAGTATATCATCAGAGGTTTGTTGAGGCCGTTGTAGCACGTTTCAACGGCAAATGTAGAACGGAAGTGTCTCAGTGGGAACGGGTCTCCGTTCTCGCCATGCTGGTGTAAGTCGTTTATTTGACGTAATCGTCAAAGATCGTAAATTAATATGTTTTAAGCTTCACGCTGTATCCCGCTCTAGGGTGAGCATAGGGAACATAGTGTTAAGACACTCCATTTTCAACTTTCCACCCAATATTCGGGACAGATGAATAGGAAGAATAAAACGAAAACCTATTTTAACTAATATTTACATCACCCGAACGTAATCGAACTCGTTGTAATCAGTTTTGATCAGCCTAAGTTAAGCACCTGTGCCTTGCTATTACAATGCTACATGATTGAGTTCAATGAACTGTAGGTCAGTTACGTTTAGAGGTAATGAAAGGTTAGGATTAAAGTGCTTGCTTTTCTTAGATTTCCTTATTAGCTCTGAGCTCCGCCATTCAACACGGAATGTCTCTAGAATTCCGCTGAAAGTGTAGAACGGAGTGTCTTAACTCTAGGTTCCCATGTTCCCTTCACTATGTGCGTGAAGCTAAACAAAAAGAAAAAAATGTGTTCTATTATTGATATTTTTAAAAGCTCATTCTTTAAAATATAATAAAGTATAATATTTTTGTTAAAACAATCGCGTTAATATTATATTTATCGCTATAAATCTTTTTATAATTTTACTTCCACATCCGTACAAAAAAAATGAACTGACTAGAATCACAAAGCAAAAAAATCTAATCTAAGTTCTAAACGTTAATAAACCCACGTCAAGTACTATTAAATACACAAAACACATTAGACACTGTTTTAATCTATTCGCCAGCTCTTCGCATTAAGAATTCAGTACGAAAAATAAATAAAAAAACTAACCCTATATGTCTTGTGTCTGAGCTTTCCACCCTTTGCCGTCTGTCTGTGCTTATAAAAAAAAATAGTCAAGCGTGAATTGGATTTATCTACAAAGGGTCCGTATTAGTAATTATGGATTATCAATACTATTATAATAAAACTGAAAAGTTTGTTTGGTTGAACGCGGTAATCTCAGGGACTACTGGTTCAAATTGAAAAAAAAATGTGTTATATAATCTATTGTCCATTCTATGTTACATACCAGAAGTCGTTATCTCGGGCACTTAGAACCTATATACATATATTGAGAAAAAAAATAGTTTCATATTTCATAGTACTTGTATAAAAAGCGTGTCTATCTCCACCTTGGCGGCCGGCGACGCACCTGTAGCTCCTTTGGTGTTACACGGGGTAGTGGGTGGCCGTGATCACTTACCATCAGGTGACCCGTACGCTCGTTCGCCTTGACCCTTTCCATTAAAAAAAATGAAGTTATATTTGCGCATTTTGAAAAAGTAGCACGTTTTATAAAGTATATAATATAATATTTTATATAATATGTAACAGAGACAACTCAAAATATGGTCCAAATTTCAAACATATGGATGCACTTGGTGTGCAATAACTTCAATTTCTTTTCGACGGGTCCGTTTAGATTTTTAACTCTCTTATTATATAAATTTTAGGACGAGAGAAAGCGTAAAGAGTGATGGAGGGTTCAAAATAGTAAACAAATACTGTTTAAAATTTTAGCAGTGTCTATCTTTAACACGATTGACTTTAAGAAAAAAAAGTAGGTTTAGAACCACAATATATTTTTTATATCTATATTTAGACGCCTTTGGATGTATAGATTTGAGGTTTTTTTTTTCGTATAAATTCTTAAAACATAACACAGAATACATCCAAAATACGTTTGTACTGAATTGTTCTAATAGTTACGGAGATGTCTATGAGAATTCAAATACAAAATGTTCTTTGTTCAACGACAATTTAGCAAGCTGCTTTGATATCTCGAAAACATGATTAATCTTAGAAAAAATCCGTTTGGCTACGGAACCCCAAAAAGCTCGCTGGATCCTACGTATATAGAATTTGAAATACGTGTTTTTCTTTATATCCTAATAATACTAACAGTAGCATGTGATGTTTCTTGAACCGTAAGCATGAATATTTTTTTGATTTGATAGGCGAATTCAGAAAGGATAAAATCATTCAAATGATTTAAGAAAAACGAACAACGTTAGGTTTCCGTTTATTGTTTTAGTTTATGTCTCTAATTTAGAGAGTATGTACTGCTTTAAAAAAACTAATTGTTTAGTAAGATGATAAAGCGCGGCGTTAACTGCCGCCGCTCTTCATGAAATGTCTTCAAAATTGAGAAGAGTGTCTTAAAATTAGTTTATCTCTATTTACCCTGCTGAAGGATACAGCGTGAAGGTAAAAAAATATTACATTTTAAATACTAAATAACAATATCTATTTTAATTGCAATTTACATATTAAATACTTTACAAATTATAAAAAATTCATCAATACAAGATCCTCCTGTAAAAGAGTAACATTTTTTAATTCACCCGACAGCGGCCATCTCTAGGAGGTACGAAGGAGGTGATAATTAAATCGAATCCATTCATACTTACTCGATTATACATCAGGTGAAAATGAATCCCATTTTAAATGGGAATGGACTTTTTAAAATTGCATACGTAATGTGCTGTGAAAAGTATACGCGTCTAATAGCAGTGGTTGGGAGTTTGATTCTTGTTTGATGTAAAATCGTATGTACTTTAACTGGATTCTATATTAACTGGATAACTCCTGGCGTATTCTGCTATGCGTGGGATACAACGTGATACTATAAAACAAAATCTTCGTTTTGCGATCTCTATACAACACTCGGAACGTCATAAGCAAAGAACAAAACAGAACAAATGTAAAAACTATATATGATTTCTTAAATATTTTCATTGTAGAGCACCTACAAAAAAGTAATGTTATTAGCACGCGATTTGTTGATCAATGAAAATCTTTTTGCTAATATTACATTACGACTCTATCGTCGTGGCGAAGCAATTGACTATAAAGGCGATAGTTTTGCGTTCCATTCGTGATAAAGATTCATATGGATTTGAGTGAACTCAACGCCGCACCTTGCCTCGTTACCAGAGCGAGGAAATGAAAATATTAAATATTTCATTTACACGAGCGCGAATCGAACCCGAACCCTTAATGATATCTGCACTTAAGCATTGACATCTACTCAGACATACATTTACAACTAATATACCTATAAAAATTCAAATATATTACCTTACCAATTCTTTATACCAATAGGTACAAAGGTACATATAACCTAAAATTCGACCCACGATACTTTTGATCGCCTTTTACTCTATTTACCGTATTAGGTCCTCCCGCCCCTTAATTAAAGGCCAGGATGGTTTAGCACGTCTCTGCCTTTGATAGATTCTTGTCTCATTCAATTGGTTTTTTTTTCTCGAATTACTTCGAGGATTAAGAGGAAATTGGGAAGGGCTGGACGGTTTTCTGTTTAGAGATCGCTCTAACCCATTCACTGTGAGAGTACTTCACTGCAGTCGAGTAGGCATTGTTTTGACGTGATAAGAAAAGAAAGGGTTAAAAGGAATTACGTTTTAGTATAGCCTTATGGGGTGTTGGTTTTTTGGGTTTTTAAATGAAAGTTTTTGAGTCTATAGTAATAATAATGATAACAATACATATAAAGTTATGTTAGTTAAGCAAACAATTGTTTTTCTTTTCACTCGCACGTTTTTTTAGTATATTGGGAAGAACAGACATACAGGGAACGTAGTGTTCTCAATTTTAACGGTGAAATCTAGACATTACACGTTGGATGATGGAACCTACGTCCATTTTATGCAGATAAATTATTTGTCTTAGCTTCAAGCTGTATCGCGCCCATAACAGTGTAGGCAGAGTAAACCTGGAAACCTAGCGATAAGACACTCCGTCCCCTTTGAGACACTTCTGTATCCACTTTCCGTGAACTCTGGAAGCATTGTGTGCTGAGTGGCGGAACACAACGACACAACCTGTCTACGTTTACAGTCACCTTGCGCCTCGATGAAGTAGAATTCTCATCGCCTCATAGAACACATTTACTACCTCAATCACGTTAAGTAACGTTCACGTTCATTTAAATTTTAAAATATTAATACAAATCATTAATACAATTCATCATCATCATCTGATTACCCTTAAAATTAAAATTATAAAACAAACTCCATAACTATTTTACATATTACATTAAATATTTCGATGGACATTATAAGTTTAAAGTGTTTAACATAAAAATCAACATAAAACCAAAAGCTTGATCTCTGATAGCATTATTATATGGAAAATTCAACATGACCTGCGCCTACGCATGTCATTTGACTACCATTTTATTCATACTCTAACGAACGCCTCTTCATTTGAGACATGTTTATATATATCGTCGTTTTAAAACAATTTTTATTGTTATTTCTATAAGAAATTACGTGTTTTATACTACACATGTATAGAAGTATCAATGTTATAGTATTTGTATGGGATAAAATGGTCTATGGCATAATTTAAGAAGGGGAACACATAAAAAATGTAAATTATATTGTTTAAATTTCGTTTTTATGTAAGGCCATATAATGGTGTGTAGTTTGTGTAGCGTTTATAAAACTATTTTGTATTGTGAGTAGCTTATGTTTGTATTTTATGATTAGTGATTTATTAAAAGGTACTTTTTTTCGCAGTATAATAATATTTTTTTTTGTTTCGAACGACATATAGCGGGGTAGGTGAGAACATAGTGTTAGGACACTTTCCATCTAATTTTTGAGACATTGTACGAAGTAGAGGGGGAAAATGAAAATGATTCAGACCTGTGTAGAGATTGAACCTAAAACTATAAATTTTTCAGTTAGACACTGTCTAAATTTAATTCTGGTATTTAATAAATTCAATTGTGACTTAATGTGACAAAGCACGCCAACGAATTCCACCACTCAAAACGCAGTTGATAAAAAAATCAGCGGAAAGCGGGAAAAGGAAGTATCTTAACGGAAACGGAGTGTCTTAACACTAACTTCCCTCTGGCTATCCTGCTGTGGTTGTCTCGTCTATCACTTGACCAGCCACAGTATAATTTCACATACAGACAATTACACAGGACCTTGACCGTTAATAATGTTCGCATCGATTACTCTATGACAAGTTAATCTGTAGTATCCCAGCGGGCAGTGGAGGTGTAATTATACGATTACTCATTATATGTTTCATTTCAATATTATATACATATATTGTTGGTATTTGTTAGTTCTATATATATATATATTTTTATTAATATAATAAAAATTATAACAGTCATTTGTATGACTGATACAGCGATATGCGCTGTCAAATAGGAAAGAGCTACGGTGCTTTAGTCGAATTTATTTATCTTCTTTTTCTATCGATATTTAATTAATAAAACGTTACTATAAATCGACATATTTAATGTAACTACAGATGTGTCTGGTACAAGTATTATAATTTAAAAAAAAAATAAGAAAGATAGGGTGCAACGTTCAGCTCCGACCACACTACCACACATTAGTATAAATTGCCAATCTTGACTATTAATTAGGTATTACTTTAAAAAAAATCAGCTTCACGCTGTATCCCGCACACGGCACAGGCAAAGGTAACTTAGTGTTAAAACACTCCGTTCCCCACTTTCTGCCGGATTCTGGAGGCATTGCGTGTTGAGTGGCAGAACTTAACGTCGCGCTTTGCCTCAAAACCAGAGCGAAAAAATGGAAATATAAATGTAAGTAAATATTTCATCTCCCCGGGTGGGGATCGAACCCACAACCTGTCGGTTTTAAAGTCACACATGCTGCTCCACGCGCCAGGACTGGCGACTATATATATTATTGTATTTTCACCTAAGCTACGTATAGCTGCCAAGTTTCAAGATGATACAATTATTACAAGTAGGTTAAACTCAGTATCTTAGATTTTATTACATAGTTACAACTCAACCTAATAAATGGAAGTTAAGAATATAAATAAATATTATTTTTTATTTTACTCCACTCTACTACAACATTTTTAACGTAATGTCAAACTCTAATGACATTACTTTCCATAGATAATATTAAAAATAAAAAAATTCTATATAATTTTAATCAACGCTATAAATCATTAAAACATAAATTAAACTAAAAATGTTATGCCTATATGTATTTACAATTAACGTGACATCATAAGGCATCGTATTAAGCAGTATTTACGCAATCCAGTGTTCGTGACAGCTTCTCACTTTTAATTTATAAGAGAAAAGCGATTAATATGAATAATTTAAAAGTTTAAAATTAGTTGAGATATTAGCGATAAAGCCGTCGTGCCGAAGCGGCACAACATCTGATTCTAAACGTGACTGATGGTTTTGAGTTCGATTCCTAATAGAGAGGAATGAGTTATTATCAATTCCTTGCTTTGGTTATCTAGTGGCTAGATTGTTTCTTCTTCTACAATAGTGTATGCGAAATACTCGCTGAAGCTAAAAAAAGTCAAGACCAAAGTTGGTCAGTGGTAGCAGTCGGCTATGTCGGTGTTAGTGGTTTCAATGACTTCTCACTAAGATGTTTATGTGTATTATCTTTATTTTTCTGCTATAGCGGGTTTTTTTAATCATTTTATCACGAATATAGTAGGTAACCCACCTACTTCGCGCTTCGCGGACATTAACACCATTTGATACGCAGTGCCTCAACAATTTTCTTTTTGTCTTGCAACTATATAGAGAAAATGGAAATGTTAAGCAATTCAATCCTCCGAATGGGAATAGAACCCACAATCTACAATCATATAATCTCCTTAGGACCTTATAGTATCACTGTTATTATCTGTGTTTGAAATTCACCATATCACCCTCTAACGACTTACAACTTGCGTCCCAAGACGAAGACAATCGAGACGTCACCGGCAGAACGGCGACCACATCTCAGTTGGGTCAAACGTCGCGCTCTATTGCTCCTTACCAGCCGCTATGTGTTTATTGAGAATTATAGATACAGACGGACTGGCTTTGCTTGAAACAATTCTTATTGAGTTTTTGTATTTAACCTTTAAATAACATGACTCTAGTTGTAGCGCAGGGGCACAAGCATGTGGCTGTAAACACGACAGGTTGTGGGTTCGACTTCACATTAGACAATTAAATATTTTATATTTTTATTTTTTCCTTCTGGTGCCGAGGGCAAAGTATGGCGTTGAGTTCCGTTACTATACAAGCATCCGAAATTCGTAGGAAAATGGTTAACGGAGTGTCTTAACTTTCCGGTTCCGTCTGTCTCCCCTGCTGTGTGCAGGATACAACGTGAAGCTACAAAAAAATAACATGGCTTAGTAATAAATGTTTTCTTAATTATCTACCTATTGTTAAGATATCTTGAAAATTGGGTTATTAACCAATGGTCACCCAATTTTCAAGATATTGCCTGTTGAGTTAGGCACACGGTAAGCGAAACCCAACGTTTTGTGTGCTTGCCCCAGTGAGAAAATGAAATAAATTCTTTCCCCAAAATGTGAATAGAACCCTCAACCGTCGCGTTTGTAGCTAGACGCTTTACCGCTGTGAGTCAATCTTCTGTTTCTAATTCACAAAAAGCAATTCACATTAAGATAAAAAGGCAAGCAATCTAAACTATGTATTATATTAAAATCGTTTCAAATCTCACAATATCATACAAGATGTAAGGAGCAGTAAAAACTATTTACTGCGGAATAAACTACGCTTTATCTTTATAAGTCTGCTGGGTGAAGTTATGACGACTGCACTGCACTGCACTGCATTTCTGTCTAACATCGAGGCTTACTGCAGCTCACTCTTTCCTGCGAGGAACCTATCTGCAGTGATTCAGAGGAGAGTCGAGGGACACGGCTTTATAAAGCCTCGGAGTAAACTTTTGCTATCTTTACTATTACATGTCCATATAAGTTGGAGTCATTCTTGTAGAATGAGTGAAACGTAAAACTTTTATGAGTGATAAGTTAATTTTATCACAAAAAAATAATAAATCAGCTCATGGTGCTGTATCCCGCTCATCACGCTGAATCCCGCACACAGCAGGTTAGGCATAGGGAACTTAGTGTAAAGACTTTCTGCCGAATTCTTGAGGCATTGCGTGTTGAGTGACAGAACTCAACGCCGCGCTTTGCCTCGACACCAGAGCGAAGAGAATATAAATTAAAATAATATTTCATCTCTTCGAGTAAGGATCGAATCCACAACCAGTCGGTTTTAAATTCACACTTTGTGCCACTGCGCCACGACTGGCCTCATATTATCACGTTATTTTTAAATTTCTGTATTGTAAATAAGATATCTACATACATATCATATTACTTACACGCATTACTATATAGCATTAGTAAAGTAATGCGTGAAGCAAAAGGTTTATTTGTAATTTTTACAAAAACTATGCGGAGCGAAAAGTGTGAAACTATAGCGTTTATTTCACTAGAAGGAGTGCAAAATGCTTTTTTTCCAGTTTTACGCTGTATCACAAAAATACAGGGTTGGCAGAGAGAACCTAGAGTTAAGACACTCTGTTTCCCGATTATGCACATAATTCTGTAGTGCGTTGCGTGTCGAATGAAGGAACTCAACGCCGCACTTTATCTCGACATTAAAGCGGAGAAATGAAATTATTAAATATTTCATTTCCTCGAGTAAGAATCGAACCTGTGCGAATCTGCCGCGTTTACAGTAACACTTTGTGCCTCGCCGCCGCAACTGCCCTCTTTTTTATAATAATGCATAATAAATATTTAATTAATATAATAAATATAAAACATTCTATGCTGCGTTTGACAATATACACAAGTATAAAATGACTTACACGTAGGCATGGCAACGCGTATTGTACGCGTCAAATCTATCTTCTATAGATAGATACACACATTCGTACGTTTACATATATGCTTGGGGCGATCATCGAACTTGCTACTTGTATCTACATAAAGCCACTGTACATCACGGTCATCTACAGGTATTACCAGTAAATTATCGACGAAACATTCTTCGAACGCAACTGATATAGTTGCGTTTTGAACTCTAAAGAAATTTGATACTTATTCAACTCAAAATAAAGTCTACAAGAAGTTATTTATGAATTTCACGTCGACGTGTCTCGTAAATCACGTCGTGTGGCGATTTGCGAAAATTACTAGCCGCGGAATCTGTGCTGAACACTATTATGGTGGAGATAAATTAAATAGATAGTTTACCATCGGGGTCGCGTGTTTGATTCCTGTAGGCACTTTTGTTTGCGTGATAGCAAAAAACTTAGTATTAAGACACTTCGATTGTGTAGAATTGTTGGTATTTATTGATCTGCTCTTGGCCTAATGTTGCCAGTTAAAAACCGTCAGTTTGTCATATGTGCTCACAATTTCTGATTATAAATATAGTTGTGGGTTCAATCCTACTAAGACTTACAGAAAAAAATGGTATTAAAATTATTTATATAATTTGTATGTCTCCGGGCTTGAGAAATAGAGCATTTATTGACGCCAGACACAGAATATCTGAATACTTTATTCAATATAGCAGATTCATTGTTTACTGTGATGTAGGTATTCACGGTTTATCCCGTATCTCGCAGGGTAGGCAGAGAGAACCTAGAAAGTTAGTGTTAAATCGCTCCATTCCCCACTTCCCGTCGAATTCACGAAGCATCGCATGTTGAGTAGCGGAACTCAACGCTGTGCTTTGTCTTGTTAGCAGGTTGAGGAAACGACGGCCTCAATAATCTAAACCAACTGAACTACTTCAAAACGCTACCTTGTTTTACAAGTAATGTTCTCTATAAAATTCTATCGATAAATACTCAAGTACAATCTAGGATCACTAGTACTTAACAGCTTGAGCCAATGATTTCTTGCGTTAGATACTATCGAGTTAGTGATAGAGATTTACGTTTTATGTCGAGAGGGAGACAGAGTGTCCTGTCACTGTTCTTAGTGCTATTTCTGTAATGTCACATGGACATGATCGAAATTTAAATAGGTAATCTATATTTAACATATTATTCTACAGGTGGGAAAAATAGTATTTAAAGAAAGAATTCATTTGGTTGGAGGGACCAATGGAAGTACTACTATATACATACTCCTAATATACAGTACCTTCTTATCAACGTTTATTCACCCACATGTATATATAGATAAGATAACAAAGCAAACGCAACTTTTAATCTGTAATATTATACTTCCTCGCGAACTTTGAAGCCCCCGTTTAAAATTTACTTCATACTAGAATGAGAAGCACAAACTATACCGATTCAGTTTGTGCTTCGTTTCTCTATCACCTTACAAGCACCAAGTGCAGTAAAGACGGGCTTATTGTTGCTATCGGTGGATACTTACCTATTGTGATAATATATTTGTATACATATATTATAAAGCCAGGTTGAAGCCAGTCTTGGCGCAGAGTCAAAAGCGTGGGACTGTTAATGCGACAGGATGTGAGTTCAATTCCTACTCGAGGAAATTAAGTATTTTATATTTTAAACTTCTCGCTCTGGTAATGAGGCAAAGCGCAACGTCGAATTCCGCCATCCTTAATGCAGCCAAAATTCGGTGGCGGTGATGAAGTGTCTTAATGGGAACGATCTTTTTTAACACTAGGTTCCGGGGTCCCTTCTGCCTATCCTGCTATGTGCTTGATACAACGTAAAAAACGAAAACATTTAAAAAATAAATAAACAATATCTAAAAAATTGAACCTCCAACCATCACATTTATAAATATACCTACAAAATCTATATAGACCAGATCATTCTTCATAATCACAAGCATAACATAATAATAACTTAACGCATATTGTTGCAGGTATGTGAGATGCAATTTCATAGTAAGTATATAAGCCAGTTGAAGGGTTATCAATCATACGTCTCATTTTCTATAGACGGTGTAATAAAAAACGTAGAAACTTTAATTTTATCCAACAGTTTTATATTAAAAATTGTTTTAATAATGTAAATAGTTTTTTTCTTGTGTATTTAAATTTTGTATGTAATATATTTGAGGGTTAAGGAGTTGGGGTGCAGAGGCACGTGCGAGCGCGACTGGTTGTAGGTTCGACTCTCGCTCAGAGAAATAAAGTATTTAGCTCGAATAAATGTAATATTTTCACGTCCTCACTATGGTGACGAGGCAAAGCTCAGCGTTGAATTTCGCTCGATATGCAGTACCTCAAGAATTCGGTAGAAATGAAAGTTTCTTAATGGAAACTGAACTTCTTAACGCTAGGTTCCCAGGTTCTCTCTGCTTATCCTGCTATGTGCGTGATAAGTGGGATACTTAAAAAGATATATATTATATCGTTCATTTGGTGCGACATTGACGTATTTGAACTATTTCATTTTTTTAAATATTTTTTAATATATTTAACTTTACTAAAAAAAGTACAATTTCGTCATTATTGCACCAAATGAGTGATGTTGTTTAACTAAATAAGTTTGTTGTGCAATTTTGTATAATGTTTTTATATATCAAAACTGCATATGAAAATACCTACAAATTAAAAGAATAATTAAAACGACTTCAAATATATGTCAATTACAAAAGTACCTACGTGGACTGAAATTATGGGATGTCCATATCTTATATAATTTATGATATCCTTAATAGTTCTTGGAGGCGTTAATTAATCATAATAATTTCATATAAATTCACACTTAAAATTTATAATACTAAACCGAAAAATAATATAAATTTTAGAATAATTATAAAATTATAAACGTCCAAGAGCGGCAGATTCAAGTCTATTTTTATTATTAAATATTTAAATATGATTTCTAAAATATATGTCGTACTCAATAATTAACTATACAAAAAAAACAGAAATAAACCAAATCTCTATTAAAAACTGGCAACGATTCACGACGCGAATTAGAATCCAAGACCATCGTCTCTAATTAATCAAGTCAATACTAAAGCGTACACCTACGTACTTTCACTCCTTAACCGGAAAATCATGTCCTTACGTTTAATTAGAGAGATAATGAATACCATCTGGGGCATCCGCGGTCTAATTAACGGGGGCAGGTATGCGATTGTAGCTAAAAGTGACTGTGTTCTCGTATTTTGAACACGTTTCGCAGTTCTTTTTGCGGGTATTTTGCGTTTGAATAGCCTATTTGTTGTTATTATTAGATGGGTGCTAGGTTGTAGGTAGTCGGTTCGATTGTTATGGGTCAGATTTGGGTTGAGAGTTTTGTAAGTAGTGATAGAATTAGCGTGTCTATAACATTTGGGGCATACGGGGTCTAATTGACTGTTGGCTGTGTGCGCGTTTTTAAATTCGTCTCTACAAATTATTAAACGAAATGTGTTTGCAGATAATAATAATTATAATAATAGTAAAATAGCTTTATTTATTCCACAAAAGAATAGTACACATTATTTACATGACAAAAATGTTTTATATACATACTTTATATTTTTTTTTAAAGGAAACTTATACTAAATACTTATAATAAATTACACTAACTATTTCTAATTGTGTAGGCTGCAACTGTATATAATTATTTATTCATTTTAATTTGTTTATATGTTTGTTTTAACTCCTTATTATTAATTTTTACTTTTTAATTATGTGGATGCCCTCCAGGTAAAAGCCTCCTCCAAAGAATTCGATTTTTCTCTGTCTTTTGCAGTAAACATCCAATCTTTTCCTGCTTGTGCTACAATCTCGTTTGCAGATATCACATTTAATTCTTAAGGAACATTTTGGATATAAGGGTTAAGTAAAAAACTTTTTATGTACCTATTTATATATACACTGAATTCTAAAATATATATTTTACATTAACTACTTATATCTTATTCTTGTATGTTATTTATAATTTACACATAAGCATATCGTACTTGTTAGCGTCGCGTCATATTACGAGTGCATCCCCGCACTGGGTCGTGGATCAGATATTCTTACTCCCAACGCCATCTATCGTCCCTCCTCCGATCTAAACAACGAGTCGATCTTACGATAAATCGCCCTCTTTCCCTCACCGCTTGTTAGTACATATAATTAATGACCTCCGTAGCTGTTTCCGCACAGGCTATTATGATTTTCTATAAAATGGCCGTTGCAAATGCATTGAACCTTTGATAAATGCTTGTAAACTAAGTAGGTAATTGACAGGTGAGTGGGATACGGTAAGTAACTAGCTCGGTAATATTGGGCTTATGCGCTAGAGAATAGTGGTATCTGATCTCTATTCTTATTTAACTTAAGTGATCAGGCACTCTGTTCTTAGTTTTCTATTTGAAAAGAGATGTTTTGTTATGAATTGAGTAGGTTACATCGACACGATTAATGTCGTGTAACTTTAACCTTTTCCTAGATAAATCCGACACAATTCAATTCCAGTTGTACAGACTAATCAGCTTTATAACAGCAGTACAGAGGTAGATGAATCAAACAAAGAATCTAAATTGTACAAAATTGACAGGTTATGAGTTCGTTTTCGATTTTGAGTTCCGGTAACGAGGCAAAGCGCGGCGTTGAGTTCTGCCATTTAACACACAATGCCTCCAGAATTAAGTGTTTAGTGAAGAAAGGAAAAGCCTTAATTGAAATGGAGTGACACTAGGTTCCCAGATTCCCTGCAATGCAATGTTTTATTATAATTTCAATTTCTAAGAACCACACTTCACGTTGTTAGTGCCAGAGCTGTCGCAAGCGGAGCGATGTAAAGCGAAGACATTCATTTCGCTTATCAAATTAATAATCTTGTATTAGGTTTCCAGTATTGAGTAACACGTTTATTGAGATTATTTACGCTCTATATTATAAAGTTGCATGCTAAATTAATATCAACTTTAATAATTCTTTTACGATTCCGTGTCAAGTGATTCTTTATTCAATATTTTGGAAAACGTATAAAAATAAAAATTATAGTGGGATTCGAACCGGTGCACTCTTGGAAATATTTATATCTCATGGAAATATATATTTTAAAAAATCCATCTAGAATGGATCCATGAATGCAGTGGGATTGGAGCCCAGCCGCTGCGCCACAACGGACTCTATAATCGATTAACGATAAGTAAATTCTAAAGCCACGCCTCAGCTCTGGTAGTTCAGTACCATAAGGTACGTTTTTGTCCTCAGCCCGCCATAAATTATTCCAAATCGGACCACATTACATATTCAGAGGTTAGAATGGTGTATTCTAAAACATCGTTCTGCCCGATCGTATATCAATCGCTTCGATAGCGTCTCGCGTTCGGTTCGGGGAAACGCTGCTACTTGGTGCTGGCGCTGGCGGTTTGTGGCTTATACGATACACGAACAACAGGTTAAATATGCCTAAAGTAAATCATCTACTATATACATGTAGTTAGTTCTGGAGACGCGGTTAAACAACCGCGTCTCGAAAACTATATATATATATATATATATATTTCTTTAAATGATGAATCATGTATATCATTAGTTTCTCCATTTGCACCGTCCTGCTACGCCAGTCAACGCGCATTAGGAGAACGGAGTGTCATTAATTTATTTCTTTTCCTGCAGCTTTGGCCAGCTTTTTTGGTTATCCAGAGAGAATTATCATCAACCTCTTCGTACTCTCCGGGGGATCCTCATGGTTTTTACGTGTTCCTCCAGTATACAATATTGTGTTCCAGAAGGTCAACTAAGATAATCCTTCTGCCTCTTTTCGCCTTATTCTTTTGTCACTCATTACATATGTAAAAGAAGTGGCCGTCTATTCACCGCATGTATAGGTAGTAGATACATCCCATCATTCCCAGCCACCCGCCGATAAACAATAAATTTGAATTAACTTCACAAACTTATTATGAACGTAACTTAGAATGATATAATATGAACATAGCGATAAATTCCTTCGAGACATCGGAATCTATGACGGTTCGAGACAGGTAAGGAACGATTCGATCGTAAAATTAAATTAGATTTTTTTAAGGCTATTTAGCTTTTTTACCTTGTTTGTGGGGTGGTGGGTGATAATCTTAGTTTATGTACGATGTGACATGATAAGTGAGTGTTTTTGGATGATTTAGTTTTATTATGGCGATTAAAATTGTGATTTATATTGTCCTACTCATCAGAGGGTTGTACATATGTTTCTTTTATAATGAATGTAGTTCTCTTATATTAGAATAATTGAAACATTTTTCTTTCTTTTGCTTTTTGAACACCAGACGCGTCGTTGACTTTCGGCATTTAACACGTATTTTTTCAAAAATACCCAGAAAGCTGAGTTCAGAGTCTTTACACTAGATTTTTTCTGCCGCAATTGTTATATCTAAAAATAGGCTAACGTTAGAAAAACTATAGGTAAGTATCCCCGTTATGAGTCAGAACTAATAATAGAACGTATCTAGACCACTATTGGGTGGTCGCCATATGAATAGGTTAACCATCAATATCGTAGTAACATACAATCAACTTGGAACAGGTGTTCCTTACATCCAGAGTGACAATACCAGTGTGTTTCTTCATACGCGTGACTCATAGGTCGTACGGTCGGTTGTTGTGCTATGAAAATCTTTATAGAAATAGAAAGCAATTTTGAACTGTCCATCCACATATAATTTGTCTAAATTAGTGTTTGTTGATGCGTTGAGTTGTTTTTCATGGATCTTTAAATAGGGTGAAAGAATATAATGTTTTATTGTCTTTTTTTTGAGCTAATGCTAATAATTGTATACAAACATATTGAGAGAGAGTAGAGGCCGTTGTGGCTCAAATGCACAAGCGTTTGATGCTTGCCGATTCGATTCCCACTGGGGCGAATGAAATGCTTAATATTTTCATTTTCGGACTCTGGAAACTTATCACACAATTCTGAATTCGGAGAAAGTTTCGGAGAATTTGACAGAAAGTTCGGAACGAAGGTGTCTTAATGGGAATGGAATGTCTCTCTAGAAACTCTAGGTTCCCAAGCTCCCTTCTATGCTCCCCGGCTATGTATGGGAAAGGGTTAGAAACGTCAATTAAATTTTTATTGGCACAATACAGTTAAAATACATTAATAAAATTAATCTCAATTACGCACTAACCAAAATCTACTGTGCCAAAAAGCACACGATAAACATTAAAAACAAATCCTGAATTCTATACGAACTAATATAACCTCTATAATGTCAGTTCACACGAACAACAAAACCGTGCGTTTATTACAGACGAAACATCCCAAGTCGTATCAAATAGTAATCATAACAGAGCTCTCGTACTAATGTATGACTTGAAAGCGTTATGCGTCCTGAAATATTCTTGTAGCTACTTACGAGAGTCGGCTGAAACATTTATAGGGTTAAGAGTGATTAAATGTTAGGTGTGTTCATATGTTAATTAAGCTTTGTTGTAGTACTTCGGGTTCTTTAGATATGTGTTATTAATTTATTGAGATATAATGTTAATTAACACTCAATTCTACAGTTTATAGCCATATATAGGCAGTTCTTTTTATCATAATATGGTCATATTACTAATCAAGGAGTAAAATTGAGTTGTTTTGTAGTTTATTTATTTATTTAAAGTATATTTTTTTCATTGTTTATAAAAATATGTCAGAAATTGCGGTCAAGGACAAGAAAACATACTATATTATTAGTTCTATCAAATAAATTATTAGAATCTGTTCAGTTTTACCCTATATCCCACATATAACATGGTAGGCAGTGAGAGCATCAAGATGCTGTGTCTGGCCAAATCCTCTACAATGCGTAGGCTTGAGTGGCGATACTCAACGCCCGGCCTTTATCTATCTGAGCGGGGAAGTAAAAATAATTTCTCCGAGTAGGTATCTGGCTAAATTACAACATTACATTGAATATATTTTAAAATTATAAAGCCACACAATATTTGTATATATAGACAGGTAATAAAAAAAACAAAAAATTGAAAATATTACAAATTGTTGTTAAACCATCAATAGCTCTACAAAGTTTTTGTCTTGCCAGCTTTAAGTGATTAGAACAAATTTTATTTTTCCATTCTATATTAGCAGTCGAATGGTTAACATAAACATGTCCTTAACAGTTCTGTCATTTTGACTTTGACAGTTACAACAGACTACTAATGTAAGTTAACTTTTTAATACGATTCAGCCATAATATACTGTATTCTTGAGCTTTAAGGGCCAAAGTTAAAACTATAGTAGTACAATATATTGTGAAAGGCGTATAACATCTGTCATTCTTTAACAGAATTGATGCTAGTACGGACAGTGAAAAACGCGGAATCGCCGTCCGGTGTATATTTTTAGTATACAGCTGTTTGTAAATATCAAACTAACGCACATTAGGTGCGGATCGGTAGTGTAGATGTGACAATACTATTTTAGGTTTAACTTGTATTGTGTGAATGATGAAGGTCGATTCGAACGTATGTTTGCAAATAAAATTAATTTATATAATTAAATGCGGCGTTGAGTACGAATGTAATTTGTCAAAAATTTAAAGGAAATTGTCGAAAGGTGTGTCTTAATAATCGCTCTGTCATTCGGGAAAAAGCATAATTCTGTTATATATCTAATCTTTCTTTCTGTGTGCTCTGGCACTTTGAGATACAATATGCATATTAGGTAAAAAAAACTCAAAGCAAAAATATAAGTTTCACAAAATTAGGGAAAAATTGTGAGTAAATAACAAAAAAATTAAATATAGTATTTGAAGCCTTATCCTTCAACAACGAATCTTAGAACTAAGATATAAAATAACCTTTTTGCATACATAGTCATTGCAGCACAAAATAAGTGAATTCTAAATATATCTGACAATATCAAGGTTCCTTATCGCTACAGAATGTGAGACAAATTCCTCGGCCGCTGCAAATTATTGACTCGGTCGATGCATAGACAGTTATTAGTTTTAGGGCATTAAGTGTAGATGCAGTGGATTACTTTAGTTGAATAAAAATGCTGGTTAAATTTCTTGGATATAAACTTAATTATAGGTAAAAACTTAAATTTTTTCAACGAATTCTTTTTTTAGTTGAACGCTGTATTCCGCATATAACATGGTAGATAGGCGGAACCTAGTCTTAATACACTCCAATTTCCATCCAATTTTGGAAAATATGGCGTGTTTGTATTGGAGAATTTGTTGTTATTAGTGCGGGAACATTTTTAATTCTCACAAATTCGAACATCTTAAAACTCTCGAGTAGGTTCCGAACCTACAACCCCGTGTTAAATTCAGACTCCGACCGACATATTACATAACAACTTACTTGTTATTTTAATTTGAATCACGATTCCCTTAATCTCGAACAAGGACAAGGAACGCATATAACATAAAATAACATAACATAAAACATCAGTAAATCATAAACAAAAATGAAACAGACCGTCTAAAAGGAAGAAATGGCTCGGAATGTAATGTAAATGTATAAATCTATAATACCCGATCTAAGAATCATCACAAATATGTCAAAAGACGGTAATAAAAGTCCGAGGGGTATCTCAGATAGTTTATTAGATCCTATAGCGAGCAACAATGAAGTGGATGCGATTGATGGAATCCGACTTTGTGTTGTTGATTTTTGGCTTTGACTTTAGAAATGCTGTGAAATGTTGTTGTTGTAACTTGTTGTTCATTTTTTTTGTAGTTTTCTTTCTAATTTTTCACTGTATCCCGCGTATAGTAATTGTAGTAAGTATACGCAGAGAAAACCTAGCTTTAGGACATTCCGATCTCTATTTTCCGTCGAATTTTTGAGAAGTTGCGTTTTGAGTAGCGAAATTTAACGCCGCACTTTGCCTTGCTATTTGGAATAAGAAAATATATAGATTTTTGTTCACTCGCAATATATTTTTTCACTCTGCTATCTATTTTCCTTTAAGAAACTCTAACTATGGAGGTCCATAGTTAGTTAGGGAACAAAATTACTTCACAAATTTCTCACCTCTTAAGCTATTGCAGATTTTTAAAGTTAGACCTATTCAGCTAATTTAGCTACAACTATATTGTATATTTTTTAATTAAATTTAAATTTAAAATTTTCATAATTTATATGTACAAAAATATATAAATACAGTAAAATAAATAATTATTAATGAATTAGAACAAAATAAAACTAGATGCGAGATACAGCGTGAAGTTAAATACTTCACGCTGTGTCTCGCATCTAGGAAAGTAGGCAAAGAGAATCTAGCTATCTTGCTATCAGAGCACGGAAGTAAAAATAATTGATTTCCCCGGATCGGTATCGAACTCACAACCGTAGCCCTTACAGTTGTGCCACAACGGCTTTTTAATTAATTCTATACTACGGAACCCTTCGTATACAATTCAACTTTATTGTCAAAACCAAATCATGATGTTTAAGTATTTCATCGAAAATCTTCTCTTATCTCAATGTCCTCACAAAATTTCGACTTTTAATACGTAATTAGAGTCTGAAGCTACCAAAGGCTTTTAAAATCGAGCTTTTTATTTTGTTCATACATTTTATGACACCACTATTCACGATTCGCTTGATATTATTTTTCAGAAGTTTTATCTAAATGTGTTCAGTCGTAAAATTAACGCGTTTATTTTTCATGTGTGTGTATGTTTGTCTGTGTATATTAAAAATCTCCCAAATTAAATGGTCGTCGAACTGTATTTGCTCGTTCATTTTTTATTTTATTTCATTTTATATAATTTAAAGGAGCTGTTTTAAAACACTTGCGGTTATAATATTTGTGTTCGTTTCTTTTTTAATAGTTTTGTGTTGTAGCTTCTTTGGATATTTTAATATATTTTTTTGACGAGTTTCGTCTTTAAGGAAAAATGGAAACCTTATAACCGGAACACGTACCCTTGTTGTTTAAAATACAAAAAAGTCTATATTTATTCAAAAAAAGATATGGCTGTTTATATCGTAAAAACCTCGTATTTCGACTCTATAAGAAAATCTAAATTAATAAGGTACTTTTGGTTGACATAGAATTATGAAATTTGGAAACTAGCATCCACAGGTAGTACTAATTAAGGAAAAATTGTAAAATCTTTCCGCCGAACTCTGGCTCCATTGCTTGTTGAGTAGCGGAACTATACGCCGCCCTTCGCCTCATTATCAGAGCACGAAAATAAAAATATTAAATATTTCATTCTCCCAAGTGGGAATACCACTACCGTCGCGCTTAATTACAAGTTCTATCTACCTACACTGCTATGCCTGAAAGGGCTTAAAAAAATCTTTAAACGAGAATCAAACCTAGGAATGTCACGGGTACACTCCGCTACATCCCACCGTACTTAATAAACACAAATAGACACAATTAGTGTTGATTTATACGCGGAGCGACGGATTAAAGTCGTCGATTAATTTTGACATCTGCGCCGATCGATCGTCTCCTGACCTTTAGCTTTTCTGCCGACTGTACTTATCGTTTAATCGGATTTAATTAATAATAGTTAGCCTGTTTATAGTATTTTGTATCGGGATTTGAGGGGATCGTGTTATTAATATTGTTGATAGTTTAATTGATGTTTCTAGACAGTATTTAAATGGTAAAAAACGTTTCATTTGATAGTATTAATAATATTTATAATTAATAAGTTTTAATAAGAAAAGTAATTAACATAAGAAGGTCTTTTCCGTTACCTAATTAATTAATTTTCAACTAATTTGTTATTGCGTGTCAACCTAACGCTACGCTTTGTCTTGTTACCAGAGCGAGAAAATGATAATAATTCATTCCTCCAAGTGGAAACGGAACTTACGACCGTTATGCTCACACTAAGATGCAGTGCCGCTGTTCTATAACTCCCTAGAAAAAAAAAACTACTTAGAATTTAATTTTGTTTAACTTAGCGATGTGTTAATTTGTAAAATAAAAATATTCTCTTTGAGTCTTATAAAAGTGAAGTAATGATAACAACTCACGTCTCCATTTTTCCCATTAGAACTACTCAAACTCCCAACCATCGCAACTACCGCCACATCCACTGCACCAAAACAGACCTAATACGGAAATAGCAATCAACACATTACCATACTAAAGACGATAATCAACGTAAGTATATCAAAGTGCCTCACATGATGGCCCAGATCGAAATTACCATTGTCTTGACAGTATTGTGGTGCATGCAGTTCATCTGGTACGGACAGCCGGCTTACTGTGCCTGATGACAGGGCTATGCCTTAACCGCATCCAGATGACATCTAGACCTTGTGGACTCCGGACTTGTAACGTCGGGAATACGTAGAATAGATTATGTGATTGTGTTGTCTTGGAGGGTGGGGGTGTCGGGGGGTGGGGGGTAAGGTAATTTTGGTGTAATCCGTTTGGTAGTAAATAAGTTGAATTTCCACTTAAATGTTAATATATTCTGTTATTTTAAAGTCTTTTTCAAATTATACATAACTAATGAGTAAATGTTTTCAATACTTACATGTCATTGCACTGCTCAAAATCAAAAGTTTTGTACTAAAGAGTAAAAACTATAAGAGTTCATTAATTATATATTAACTAAAATACATACTTTAAGCCTAATCCGTGAAGCTTAGTTTGATTAAGCTTTTTTATTTAAGAGAATCTATATTAGACTTCTGCCTATTAAGGCGGTATTTAAGAAGTGCCCAGCAGTAAAGAACGAGTATGAACGGAAGTGAAATACCATTTAAATTTTCGAGATATTTCGTTGTGTGTGGCGGAACTTAGCGCCGCAAACTTATGATCATTTACGTTTTTAAATAATTAATATAACTATTAACCTTTGCTGACTACTTTGTCATCAAGCTTTATATAATTTATTAAAAAAAAGTAAATTATCATAATCCACAAGTATCGCTTAGAGACCAGATCGTTTGGCCGTAACCAAGATGCCTGCCTCCTCGCTACCTTAATTTTTTATATGTTTTCTGTAAAAGTATTTTTCTTTTCTAAGTGTAGAATAACATTTCAAAAATTAAAATAAAAAATTGCAATTTCTCAAAATCACTTTCAAATAATAGATAACCGAACTACAAAACAATATATATTTTTTTATGTCTAAGTTATTTTAAATCTAAACCGGAAAGCCAAGTTGATCAAGCCTATTTATTTAATAGTATCTATTTTAGGCTTCTGTCAATTAAGGGTGTGTGTTTGAGAAGTGCCCAGCGCTGTAGAACGAGTATGAACTGAATTATCTCATTTGTCTAGAGCTAGTCTATAGACTTAGTGACCGTAGTGGTGTATTTTTGTCGCCAGCATCAATAAGTAATGGACCACGGGTCAAAGTCTGAGAGCTAATGTATGTTGATCTTATCCTATATCGTGTGATGCGAGCCGGTACTATTTGTTTGGGTTTGCTTGTGGGTTTCGAGTTAGTTTTGTTCGAGTTTTTTTAGTATATTTTATGATCTTACGCTTTGTTTACTAGAGGGGTAGTCGGGGGGAACGGAGTGACAAGCTCTACGACGCTTCAACTTCTTCATGCCGGTAGGTTTGATAAGTGACTTTCTTCCCTTTTTATCGGTACTGTGCTCTCGAAAGTCAACCACGACCTTCTTCTTTGTACCTTCCGTGCCAGTCACTCTTGTTTTATAAACATTTTTTTCCATTCTTGCAAAATTCATTCTTTCGACGTGTTGTCCCCAAACTAGCTGAGTATGTTTATTTTTTTTATATGATATTTTTTTTATATATGTAAGTAACCCTTCTGTCGAATTCTTGAGGCATTGCGTGTTAAGTGACGGAACTTAACGCCGCGCTTCATCTTGTTGTCAGAGCGAAGAAAATTAAAAATATATTACATATTTCACTAAGCTCACAATATACATAGCATTCAATTAAGTACACTGCGCCATAATGATGATGATCGTAACTTATCACCTAAGATTTACATATACATACATACATATATATATTTCTTAAGTAATCATTTTACATACATAATAAATACAAAGTATAATAAATAAATTAAGCCTACTCTAATAACTACTTATAACGGAATTTTTAACGAATTAATTATGAAAATATTTTATTTAAATGCCGTCAGAGCTATACTGTTTTCCTTGGAGAAACTAAAGAATTCACTTAACCTGATTTAAATGAGTTAAATATTCTAAAACAATACCCAAATAACACATGGATTGGTTAAAAGATTTCTCGTTTTTAAATGTTGAATATGGATATGGATATTATTTTTTTATTTATTTTTATGTCTCAAGATGTGTCAACTTACGACCTCCGGCTTAGCAGTCATTATAACCAATTATAATTTAAACTACCATACCGTACCGTACCGTAGCGTTTGGCGCTCCCTTCTCTCTGACTACCCCGCTAGGGATAAAGCGTGTAGCTAAGTTAAGTTATAATTTAAACTAAATAAATAATTATTTATTATACCAACTTTTCTAATTAATTATAATTTTTTTATTATTGAGTGAATGACAGATAATGTAGAGACGAAACTACCTAAATTTTCAAATTTGACTTAAAAGAAAAAAAAATAAAAAAAAAATACGGTCAGGAAACGTTTAACGAGACGAGATATTTCCCATGGCCTTCCTCAATGAACGGAATATAATACATTATTTTTTCAATTTTAACCAATAGTTTGAGCTTTAAAATATTGAAATAGATTACGCATTAACGATACTAGACCAATAGTAGGGCTCTATAAATTCTCTATTCTACAGATGGAAGGTCCGATTGCTGAAATACCTGTACGTATCGGATGTCGGGCGGACTGTCAGTGTTCGATATTCGATATAATTGGTATTACTTTAGTTTAGATACTTTGGACATTTTGTTTTGTTACAATTTAAATATTAAATTATTTAATCATTTTAATTTTCTAGCTGCGTAATTTTTATTTTAATAGACTACTATCGTGCCGTACCATACCATGAAACTGCGCCTGTTTGGAAACGCGAAGATCGTGGGTTCGCTATCGTCTGAGGGGAATGAATACTACTATATATATATACTACTAAATTCTTTGAATAGAGGAAAAAGTGGTATATTTGTTTTTATTTATATAAAAAAATATATATCACAATTTCATTAAATGCACATAAATTAGATTCATAAAACGAGTTATAAATAAACGTACGAAAACATTATAATATGTTGAAATAATTTTTGATGTGTTTTAATGACTTTAATTATACATGATAGGTTTTATGACGGCTGTCGTTAGTTTGACTGTTAATTTTCATTTATAAATCATCAATTTCGTATAATAAAATATGGCGTTATCAGAGATCTCTTTTGAACTTTAAAAGTCTGGAATATAATTAATTATACATATATTTATATGATTTAGTCATCACCTTGATAATTAGACTATGGCCATCGTGGTGCAGCGATACAGCGTCGGATTTTAAACCCGATAGTAGTGGGTTCTAATTTTCTCTTGTTAATTTATTTTTTTTTCTTTATATTCTCGCTCTGGTAAGATTATGAAATGTAAAGATTTCTTTCTTAGTGTTCATTTCCGCTCTAAAAGTAACGAATCTGTGAAATTACAAAAATCTAGGTTAGTTAGTTAGGGCTATTCGTTGATCTCTGTGTGTCACTCACCTTACAGTTTATTATAATATTATAAATTATTATATGGACCCTTCTGTTAATGATGCGACATTGGGTTCCGCTAATGCGACAAAAGCTTCAAATATATTTATTTTCATTATTAAAAGGTAGGCACTTACTATACATAATGTTTTTTTTTTGGTATGAATAAAATAAATGATTTTTATTAACTTATTTCATATCTTCTTATTTTATATATTGAGGCCAGTCGTAGCGCAGCGGCACGAAATGTGACTATAAAACCGATTGGTTGTGGGTTCGATCCCCACTTGAGGAGATGAAATATTTACTTAAATTTATATTTCCATTTCTTCGCTCTGGTGTCGAGGCTAAGCGCGGCGTTGAGTTCTGCCACTCAGCACGCAATGCCTCCAGAATTCGGCAGAAAGTGGGGAACGGATTGTTTAAACGTCTCAGTTCCCTCTGCCTATCCTGCTGTGTGCGGGATACAGCGTGAAGCTGATTATTTCATATCTAAGTATAACAAATATCGACGTTTTGCTTAAAATGTTTCAATTTCTTATAGTCATCGAAAATTAAGTCGAAATGTAATTTTTTGGAACGCCAAGTTAGTAGTCCAAATAACTAAAATGTACTTGCCAAATTAATTTCAACTTTTTCACATAAATAAATAACTAATAGTATTTAGAGTAAACAATTTTACTTTTACTTTTTTTTACCAGAGCAACTAAATGAAAATAATGTCTCCGAGAGGGAATCGAATCTTTAACCACCACGTGTACTGCGAGACCCTGTTCTACTGTGTACCACGCATACCATATTGTTTGTATTTAATCAAATTTAATATAATAAAACAAACACTACAATATATTGATATTTTATGGATTCGCTGTTTTTAAAATATATATTAACATAATGACATTAGTGATGTAAATAAAATTGAGTGGCGGATCTGAAACGTCAATAAATATAAAATAAGATAATATACAGCGTTAGGCTACTGCCACCCAAGATATAGTTGGCTAGTGCTATACATATATTATAGTTAAATATTATAAGTTTATGCATTTTTAATATATGTTTTTATTTATATCTGTATTTAGCCTTATTTCAAGCGATGTCTCGTAATATTTTGTTGTTTTACAAGGTGCGGCGTTGAGTTTCGCCACTTAATGCGCAATGCTTCCAGAATTAGGCAGAAAGTGGAACGGAAGTGTCTTAATAGGAACGGAGTATTCTAACATCAGTTTCTCATGTTTCCTCTACATGTGTATGCGGATTCTATGTGCGGTAATCTGAAAATATTTTGTCAATTTGAATCAGAAGGTTCTGAGATTATTGCTTACAACCAAAGAAACGTATTCGTTTTATATTATTACTAAAGAGTATAGATAACTTTCAATTTACAGTATTTAATTAAAACTTACAGTATTTAATTATCAACTATTTTACTAGCCACAAATTACCTTAGCCGCAAGAAATCGAATCTACACCAAAAGTCTTCTCCTAACCACTTAACTATATCCCCGTAAGTTAAGTTACTTTTAAATAAATTTCCTGGCAAAGCATTTACAGCATTAACTCGAGCGAAATATTACAATGTTAGTGTTTTCACAAAATATTATGCACACTCGGGTAACCCCCTCTTCTCCCGTTTCGAGTTTCTTTATTTTCCCTCAAAATTACGAATCCAGTATGTCTGTAGTCTTAATGCGGTTGTCACAGGCTATTTAGTACTTTTGGCTTCCAGACTGCTGTTTTAAGCAGCTTCGGAGTAGTGGAAGTGTTATTCAGCCCGTTTTATTTATAATTTTACGATGTATCCCGCATATAGCGGGATAAGTTGAGACACTCCGTTTATCACTTAATGGAATGCCAATTTTGGAAACGTTATTTGTTAAATGGTTTTATCTTGTTACCAAAGTTAATGAAAACCCTTATATAAAATAAAATAATTGGAAACCTCAAGTCATTTCCTTATTTTTATAAAGTTCAACCTCAAAATATTCTTAATTTTTTTTAACTATATATATAAAGTATAAAAGGTATGTAGTTGCCATTTCTGTTATATTGTTATTCTTAGGACAGTATTGCCGGCGCTAATGAGTTTTTTGGTACAATTTTCCTTTACTTTCTGTTTGTTGCGCCTTTACTTTGAAATTCTACTTTTTTGGAATCAACCCCAAGGAGTTATCTGAATAAGAAAATTGTTTTAATTTGAATTTATATATTTGTCTTTTCTTTTTTTGATATAATCTTGGTACGTGGAAGAGAAAGCTTAACGGAGTGTTTTAACAATAGGTTAACTTTTTGTCTAGCACAGTCTATATGCAGAATACAGCGTGAAGATAAAAAAAATAGAAGAAAATTGAGTGTTAAGAGGAAACCTAGTGTTAAGATATTTCGTTCCGCACACAGACACGCACCGCCTTCTTTTACTTTTAAAATAAAGCGCGTTGAGTGACGGAAAATAACGCCGCGCATTATGATTTATTCTTTAATGGCCTCAACTTAATTATCATATGTTTAATAAAATTTTTATTCAATATTTAAGAAACATTTAAAAATATACTAACTAATCTTATGTTGTTTTTTTTTCAGGTACGTTTACAATCTTATTAATTGTGGTAAGAAAAATAGTTTAAAAACTACAACATTCAAATACCTATATAACTTGACCAGAAATGTGTGGATGAAAAGTCATCCCTTCTCTTAAGCCTGTTACTGCTAGTTATCCTAAAATATATACCAAATTTAAATTAGAAACCATCCTCTCAATAAGAATTAGAGTTTCCGGGAAATTTGTTGACAAACATACTTAGAAGCCTCTTTTTTTGAAGTCGGTTATTAAATTATAGCTTCATGTGTGCCTAATTTCTTGATTGATGAATAACCATATATCTAAATATATGTTGTATACACAGAGTGATCAACGTATTTATGAGTTTTACGCGAGACATCAAAGTGAACCGACACTTAACGATAAGGCAGCCCGCACACTACCTACTTACATTTTTTTTTAATATTAAGCAGAGAATTTAAGTAATTCCTTCTAGTAATTTTAGATGTAATTTAATTTATATTCCCAATATTTTGATTGGTTACTTTACATTTTAAAATAATGTAATTAAGATAACACGGTGCCTTGTTCCGCCTCGTGAACATGAAATATATTGACACTAGGTTCCCTCTGCCTACCCAGGAATAAACAGGATACAGCGTGAAACTGAACATATGAATTTAAATAAAAATAAAAAATTCTAATAAGAATATAGAAAAATAATTATTATACTTTTAATTTACACATTTGAAGTCATCGTGGCGCAGTGACACAATCACGCGACTGTAAATGCTACGACTGTGGATTTTATTTCTACTTGGGTTCATATGCGTCGAATTTCTTGATGAGAATGAAAAATTTAATATTTTCATTTCCTCCCTCTGTGTTGAGTTCCGCCTCGATGTTGAGTTACGCCATCACTACGCAAGGCCTCAAGAATTAGGTGGAAAGCGGGGAAACGATGTGTCTTAATGGGGAACGGAGTATCTATCCCCTAGAGAACCCTTCCCTCTGCCTACCACGATACGCGCAGGATACGCGTGAAACGTGTAAAACTCAAAAAAACCAAAATTTTTTTTTTCAACCACGGAAACGGGGCCGCGTGTAACACCTAGTGAAAAAATAATAGATAATCCAATCTATATATATAGTTTGTAAGACGTTCTTAAATTAGAGATAAAGTGACTCCCGCTCGTTAGACCTCGCCTATTAAACTATTATCGGGGTAGTTAAAAAGTTACGGCCTCTTAAATATTTTTCGTTGTACGATCTTTACCGACGACGCGTCTGTGGGAGCTA
The DNA here is from genome assembly GCA_917862395.2 of Heliconius sara. Taxonomy (NCBI): domain Eukaryota; kingdom Metazoa; phylum Arthropoda; class Insecta; order Lepidoptera; family Nymphalidae; genus Heliconius; species Heliconius sara. The sequence goes on from OU860799.1 coordinate 702,145, forward strand.
ACATTGTGGTTATATATAGTTTTATTATCAACGCGATCTATATGAGATAATAATAAAGATATTTGCGATTGAGTACCGTCGTGGCGTGGTGGTACGTCGCCTGTTTGTGAACTCGATGGTTGTGGGGTCAATTATAATTTGGTAAAACCAATTGTTTTCATTTTGTTACTCTAATAAACAAAATGTACTGTTGAACCGTTCCCTCAACACGCAATGCTCTTAACTCTACGTTTCCTCTGCCAGCTATGCAGGATAAAATTTGAAGCTGATTGATAAGTTGAATTTGTGTTGTTGTCGAATGTTCGTAACACTTACTAACAAGTAGTCGTATCGATAGCAGAGTTACTTATCACTCCATCGACCCTGATAAGGAACCATCTTTCCTTTTATAGAAAAGGCCCTTTATAGAAAAATAAACTTTATTTTTAACATGTATGCTTCATACAATGATGCTAAGATCTTGATTAGGCTCACGTATGTCGTCATACAGGAAACTGAGTAATACTCTTGGGTCTAAAATATGGTTAAACAGCTTTTACGTGTCCAGTTGTGCAGTTATGTTGACTATTTACCTGCTTTGGTTACTATTAATAAACTTGATACAATCTTGTTCTAAGCCTACTTTGCCTGATAGTATTTGATACAGTGAACTTAAAGAAAAGTTGTAAAGTTAATTGAAAAGAAGTCATTTTTGCTATCTATATTTTTGCTATTATTTTTGGTAGATTCACGCCTATATATATATTATACCTCGAATAAGGCAGAATACGTGCGTAAAAGCCAAATGATTCTATTCTGACGTTCTTCCGAGTAGGATTTAAATTCCGAACCGCCACGTGCATTGTCTAAGTAGTTTTTTGAAGTTGAATAGTTTAGTTGAATTAATGTTAAGCTATAAGTACAAAAATCAACAGTTCATTCCTTAGCAATAAAATGCTGAGATAAAAAATCTTACATACAAAGATAACTCACAACATAACACATTAAGTATATATCGTGAAAACATCAGAAACGTAAAACATCGATCGATCAACACAATAAAAATCACAATTTATCAATCAAAGTACAAAAAACGATACCTGCGCAGGAGTTGAAGGGAGTCCATCAAAACCGTTCGAAGAAAAAAATATCGACCAATAGGAGAGCGGCTTTCGAATAATTGTTCGTTCGTCGACCAATCGCGTGAGGTTTAAGCCTTTCAATGATTAATATACTTACCGTCGCCGGTTGAATGATTTGTAAGTACGTATTCGTATTGCATCGCGTGTCCATTCGACGGTTAAGTAAGCGCACGTATAATATGTATTAACATATTATATATGCTTGTAAAAATATAATTTATTGCTCATCTCGTTTAGTATAATATTTCAATGTGTCGTAAGACAGACATGTTGTGGTTCTCATTTATATTTAAATACTGGTCACCGCCCGCAACGCTCATTGTCTTATTTGTGGACTTTCGACGTTAGATGGATATCCCTCTTTTCCCATTCATGTTGGAATTTCAAGGAAAAATTGTACTACAATACACAAAGTTTAAGCGTTTCTAAGTCCAATAGTTGTTTATATGACTTGTCCGTCACTCAGTAATAAATATGTAAATTATGATATATTTGTTTTTATAAATGTGTTAGCAGTTGGCATTATCTTCTAATAGATGGCCTGTGGAAAAGTAAGAAAATTATCATTACACTATTTTTTTATGTATGCACATCTCATCTGTATTAACATCTCTCTTGTTAATATTTTTTCATATACGAGTATGTTGAATCCGAGTGGCTTAAGCTAAGCTCTTCATTTGTGCGATTATAAAAGTAGAACCATAAGAAAGCTTTTAAAAGTAAAATTTCTTATTAGAATTCAATAAAAAGTATTCCAACTTAAAAACAAAACAAATCCTTTAACGCGGATCCTCCGAGAGTAAAATTATGACGGTATCCTCATAATTTTACTCTCGTTTACGTTACTAATGAACCGTTCTGTTAATTATTTCGCTCCGTGAATACGTTCCGTCATCAAAAAACCACCGGATGTAACCACGCTAGTGATGTTACATACATATGTGTACACTCATACTGTTACAAAGTTTAGTTTAGACCTCGCAAATACTTAGTAAAACCCAACAAAATTTTGGTTGAATTTCCAATACATTTCGTATTTTTTTCGATTAAATTTGTTTTATTTTATCTTATAATATTTATTTTATCTTATCTTTTACTTTATCGCTTTATAGGGAAACTATTATATAAACGCTTTAACACTAAGTCCTCTACCTACCATGCTGAGCATGAAGCTGCGAAAAATAAATCATAACATTAAAACATAAAAGTGCACAATACACCTACAGCATTATAGAAAAAGCACAAAAAAAATCTCGACTAAAAGTTTTCGATCAAGATGTGGGTTACCGTCGCCCGTCGCTTGCGCATGACAGATTTACTGCGGGGACGCGCCGGCGCAACGCTCATTATGCCGCGATTGCGTGCGCGATTAGATAATTAACGCTTTTGTCTTCTTTCGTGTGTGATTTGGTATGGATACGTCTGTCTGTTGCTGTTTTGTTCTTTTAGGTGATTAATGGTTGCTATTTTGTGGGGTGGACGTTGTGGGTTCGATTTCTGGTTTAAATTTTTAAATTCGTGTACAATTTTTTTCATAAAGAGATTTTAATTGAAATGTGTATTATTATTGTATCAAAATGTATGTTGCGATGATTAAATTATAAGCGTTACATCAGTTTAGATCGCGTCACTTAAATTATAAGCATTATTTCAGTTTAGTAAGGTCACCATTTTTAGACTTAAAAAAATAAATTTGCCGTTTTGGCAAACGAACCGCGGCGTAGAGTTTCACCACTCAACACGAAGTGACTAAAAGTTCGAATGGTGTCTTAACTGTTTTTTTATAGTTACATTCCGATAATATATACTTGTAATAATAGTTTTTTTCATATGTTAGATACATTTATGCTTCCTTTTATATATATTTTTTCTTATACAGTAGTATACTATAAGGGTACCCACACCTGTAGGTCACATGTTAATTTAACGTCAAAATGCAGATTAACGATTAGATTAAAAAATATATTTATTTATATTTATTTTTCACGACACGCAGAAGGTTTTTCACACCTGCCTTTTTATAAGCCCATATGGAAGTTTGTAATTAAAAGTGTTTCGCTTGTCTCAATTAATGTGTTGTTAATATTGGCTAGTTTAATGCAAGCTGCCATAATGGAATTAATAATGTGTCAAAATAAAAATACATTAAATTTGAAATTACTGTTTTTGTAGGTAATATGATGTGATAAAGTCATTTGGAGTTACGTTGCAGTGATGATGTTATTAGAAATATTCTTATTTATTTCCACGCTCTGGCAGAGCGTGGCGTTGGGTTCCACCACCCACTGTCTCGGTACTTGGGTAACGGAGTATCTTAATCCTACATTACCAATGCTTATTTTAATATTTACGGGATACAGCGTGATGCTGAAAAGCGTAATATTAACATGAATAACAAAACAATAACGCTTTATATTTTATAACTAAGCGTCAATTTTACAAACATCAATTTTCCATAATATTATGGCGACTCTAAACATGATCTGTTTGAAAATGTTATTAGAATATAAATAAGATTCTTAATTTCCTCGAACAAGGCAAAGCGCGGCGTTGAGTTTCGTAGCTGTATCCGTAACCGTAACGAAGTGTCTTAACAATAGGTCTCCAGACTCCCTCTGCCTACCGTGCTATGTGCGGGATTGAGCGTGAAGCGAAAAAAACCTTATATTAGAAAAGCTTTCATGTGCAGCTTCGCTAGCATGATCGAATTGTAATAACTAAAAGCTGTATAAAACACGGCACATTCTAAGTGTTCGAAGTAACTTTTGAGCAGGTACAGTGGATTATATTGAAACATTTAAAGCAATATAAGCTAATATTAAAAGATTTTTTGCAACTTAACATATTAGTTCCTGAGTTTAAAGCGAGCAACCAAACAAACATTTCAGCTTTAAATTATAATAACTTCAAATTGTAGCTGTTCCACGTGAGCTTTCTAAATACAATCTATTTGATAACTTTATTAGACTAAGCTCATTACTTATATAGCTTTACTTTATATTGCACGTTGAGACATAACAGATCTCTACGATAAGTGAATAATGTCACGGCAGCCATAAACTAACATTTTCTATAATCATAAACTAAATGAGATAATATACTTAATAATTTATTATTTACTTAGCTTCCGGCATCGTGTATTATGTCTGTGGCTTGTGATTATATCGTATTATGTCATTTCGTTGTCACGCTGTATCTTACGTATAGGAGAGTAGGCTTAGTGAACGTAATGTTAAGACACTCCGGTAGCCACGCAACACTTAGTTTTAAAATCTTGTGTATTGAATGGCAGAATTCAATGCTGCGTTTTTTCTTATTGTTGCCAGAGCGAGGAAATGAAAAATATTTCATTTCCCCAAGATGGAATCGAACCAACAATAATAAGAACCCAATACTATTACCAGCTCAATGATTCACTGTGCCGCAGGGCCTACAATGTTCATACATAAAGATATCTCTCTAATAAACTAGTCAATAATCTCATTAAAATCCTAATCAGACGACCGTTTCTCATCCACACTCGTCCTCCCATACAGCGTCCATTAAATATTTGATTTACAGCGGAATATGAAATTAACCATCATGTTTTAAATTACAAATATCATCCGTATAATATATTAGGTAATGTCCGCGTGAGATTTATAGCGTGGTCACTCGCGTCTATTAGTGTTTGTTTGGTTCTGTATTCAATTGTTGTTTGTTTTTGAGTTTTGTTGGGTACTCTATGAGAGAAAAACGAGAGAATCTAGCGTTAAGACGCTTTGTTCTTTACTTTATTTAAAAGCGACTGCGAAGCATTTTTGTGGCGTAGCTAAGTGTGGCGTCATGGCGTCGTTCATGGTTTTTTTTTCGTTACACGATTTATGCACCCCTAGAGGTATAGGAAAATTAGTGTTAACATATTCCAATTCCCATTTTCCGTGAAATTTTTGATTAATTGCTTTTTTAAAGCAATGAAAGAAATGAACCAGAAAATGAAAATAATCCGTACCTACGAGTGGAAATTGAACCCACGACCGAGGCGCTTACATCTGAATAACTTCAAAAAATAGAAGATCAATCATAATAAAGTCGTAGATATGTATTCGTTTCACTTGATCTTGGGTCCGATGTTAGAAATAGACCATTCATTTAATGGATATTGCTTATATGGAAATTAAAACATTTGAACAACACATTTACTACGTCTAAGCCCATCATCTAGGTTGTTACCGAATCAAAACGAGCGTTAGCACTATGAAAGGAGTTAACGGGAACGTCCCACAAACTGTAATATTATGCATACCCTACAGGAATTACAACATTATTACTAAATACTGTGATTTTGTAGTAGAATAATTTTAATAGTGGTGTCAATATTGGGTTACATACGCTTTTTTAATGTTTTTGCGGTTGTTTTGGAAATTTGAAATTGAGAAACTACTAATATAATTAATACTAATTTAATGCCTGCTAGCATTTTGATTTCTTTACGTTATTTTAACTCAACTGACACGTCCAAAATGCATTATTAGAAGAACAGAACAGAACTGAATTTAGCATGTTCATTCTTTTTTTTATTTCACGCAGATAGTAGGGTAGGCGAAAGAAATCTAGTTTTAAGATATTTTGCTCTATTGTACTTTCCCCCCAAATTTGGAAAGATTCGTATTGAAAAGTGAACTCAATGCTGTATCTTGGTTCAAGAGCAAGTACAATCGCCTTCTCTTCCTATTTTTCAAATAAACTGTAACAGTACAATGTAACGTAACAAAGACATAAAAACATGTTTTTTCAACTGACCACATTAATATAACAAATTTAATGAGCACAAATTCGATTTGTTTACTAGTAAACAACCCAAGCATTCATCAGCCATTTATCTTTCAATTCCATCATCAGCCCAGTTCAGTGGTTCCATAATACTGTATTTTCATCTAATCTACATATAATTGCAAAGGTTTCTGATGATAAAGTAATTAGAAGTCCGTGTAATTCACGTTCTTAAATTTTTTACATACATATATAGGTAGCTACAATACAGTTCGATCTAATAAAAAAAACATCTTTTCATTGCACTTTTTGTCATTGAACCCAAAAACCGAATAATAATCTAAACAAACGTACCACAAAACATATGAATAATATTGATTTGCATCAGATGAGGTCATCTTTATTAATTCAGTATATTTCATTGATAATATATCATTTTTATGGTCACTATAAATACACTGTCACTGAGTGATGTATTGCCAATAATTTTAATAGTTATGTAGTTATATGATTCTTCTGTAAATGTTTTGGTTAATTATTATTTAATGTATTATGTAAGTTTTTGTCGTCGTGGCAATAGGGACAAGCAAGCGTCGGTAAACGCGACGGTTGCGAATTCGATTCCTCCTTGAGGGAATAAAATATTTAAAATTTTAAGTCAAAGTCAAACAATTCTTTATTGTTTGAAAGTCAAATAATATCTCCTCGCTGTGGTCACGAGTTATTGACTTTGACTTCTAACACTCAACACCCACAGACAGGCGTTCCCAGGTTCCCTCTGCGGGGGGTAGCTGTTACATGTGAGATTTCAGAGTTGTAAGTCATAGAGAAAATTATTTTAACATTATTCATTACCCCCTTAGTAGGAATCGAATCCACAATTATCGCGTCTATTGTTCTTGTAAAGGTATAATATATTTTTTTTTTAATCTATTCTACACACGCAAATATAATCGACCAGTTTTAAATTTATTACCTATATGTTTTAAAATAAAATAATAAAATGTATCAATTATGTTTGTTCAAGCTTTTTAATTTAGCAGGATAGTTAATTAGAATATTCTCATATCGATACATTTGTGTGTGGTCGTATAATTAATATTATACTTTTATGGCACATTTAGCACGAGAGACAGTGGGAGTGGGATTTCTTTTAACGTTCTAGAGAGTATCGATGGGAGGAAAGTCATATAAAAAACATGAGGAAACGAGGCGAAAGAGGTATGCAAAGACTCGCTTTTTACTCTCTGACTATCCCGATAGAGAAAAAGCGTGAAGCTAAAAACAAGAGAGCAATTTTGATATATTTAACAAAAGCTTTTAACTTAATTTCCTTCAAACAGCGTTTCTATTCCTTCTTCGTGATATTAGTGTAAAGACGCTTTCTTTCTATCCACCCTTTCGGCAGAAAATCGAAATCGGGAAATCCCGATTTCGATTTTCATACAAATGTATGTTATATTTCATACAAATGTATGTTATAAGAAACTTAATACTACACTAATTTTAATTATAATCGGAATCGGAAATCGAACCTACAACCATCGCGTAAACAATTGCATTTTAACTTTTTTTATAGCTTCACTAACGTACGTAAACGTAAGACACTCCGTTCAGCACGTTCCATCGAATTCCTGAGGCATTGCATATTGAGTTGCGGAAGAGTAGAGAGAGCGATGAAATGAAATTATTAAATATACCATTCCCTTGAGTAGGGATCAAACTCACAACCGTCGCGCTAACAGTCGCACGCTTCTGCCACTGCACCACAATGGCCTCATCATAATTTTCATACATAAAATATTATAATTCCGTTCCACTTGAGACACGAGTCCCATAAAATCTCCCATAAATATATACTAGGTAGTAGGTAGTACATACGATTTTATCAATCCGGCCAGTGTATGAACGTGACCATTTCGATGTTAATTTTATGTCCGGCCATCGGGACTCGGGAGCCACAATAAACCGTTTCCCAATTGATTGATATCTTAATAGCATATTAGTTTGCTTAGAGTTTAACACATAAAACTTTAGTCTTTGATATTGTAAGACAATCATATACATATATTTTATACTCTTGTGTCGAGGCAAAGCGCAGCGTTGAGTTCCGCCACTCAACACACAATGCCTCCAGAATTCGGAGTAAAGTGGGGAACGGAGTGTATAATATTAGGCTTCCTCTATCAACCCTTATACTTGTGGGATATATTACGTGAAGCTGCTGAATTTTCGAGGCATTGCTGGTTGAATGGCAGATCTCAATGCCAAGGTATCTCAGAGCGAGGATATTAAAATATAATAAGTAATTTATATATTAATAGACTTATTAACTATACGTAGGGCTCCTGCATTCAACATACAATGTCTTTACACTAGTTCTCCTTGCATACACTGTATTCGCTATGCAGGAAAAACATAGAGCTGCATAATTTTTATATAATCAATTATTTATTGTACCAAACAACTTGTCAATTAAGGTTTTTAGTGAATAATTCCATTAATTACGTGTTATTTAGTATGAAATCACAAGTTTAAGCCTCCTGGATTTCCTTTTATAGATTATACGTACAAAATCGAACTGACAAGTGATTTTTTAATACACCAAAATAAATGGATATTGACGTAACTTTAGCTGTCAGTTTAAATTTAAACATTAAATCAAATATTAAAAAGTGAACACGGAAGTCATTTCAAGGATTGTTTTGTGGAATAAATAGAAATATGGACATTCATGTGAGGCGCGTGCAGATGATGTTTTGTTGAATTTTAGTATTAAAAGAGTATTTTTTGATATCATCTATTTTTTATAATAATATTTTATTATTCATAATATAGACAATATAATTTGGAGAACTAAAAACTTACACTTTAAAGTTTTTTCGCGAAATTATTGTTTTCAAGTTATTCAGAGCGTAGAGAACGGAGTGTCTTTAGGTTTCCTCTGTATATCTTGCTATAAGGCTAGAAGCGAGATACACAAGCAGAGGTTGACATTTCGATATGTAAATGAGTATATTATAAAAGTAATGCAAAAATTGAATAGGTCAAAACCCTGTGGAAATTAAAATGAAAACAATGATCACTGAATACGACTAAAAACTTATGGATACGGCAATACTATCAATATTAAGTAACGGATATCCTATATGCATAATAAATAATTCATTGCCCCGATGGAAATCAAACCTACATCGTCGTCGAGCTTACAGCCTCTTACATTCTGTGCTAAATTTTCATCTTCCTCATACAAAATTTCATTTTAAAAGACCGTTCTGCTATAACTTCAAGTAATAGTCTAATTGTACAGTTACCGCCTAAATTTCTTTCAGGGCGCCTTTCATTTTCATGGTACGTTCCATTTCCTTTTAGAATTGCTTCTTCTGCTACTAAGAAAATGATTTCGATTATTTAGAAGATTAAAGATACAATATTACAATCTATACATAAAAAAAAAACAATTGGATCTATTTGTGTTATCATATTACGATGAATAAGTAATACAATTTGGCATTGTGATTTTTTTTAGAAATTATCGTTTGAGAATGTCTTAAAAGCAACAATATTCAATTATTTTTTCTAATCAGATCTAAACATTTATGTTTTTAAATGCGAACTTACCACTCTGTTTGCACAGACATTGAAACATAAAGTCGTTATTAAAGATATTTATAAAAATCCAAGAGCTCCTCGTCTACGCTCACCATGGAATTCGCGCCCAACAACTATAACTGGTCTTTCGTTTACTTAAAACGCTAAGGAAAAATGTATGTACATAGGTATATAAGTACACTGATTTAAATTAAACCTGCAACTACATATAAACGGATAACTATACATCGATACTATTATTCTAATTCCACACATTAGCTTATTACGTAGTTATGTCCAAAAATCATATATGACAATTCGAAAAGTAAAATAATTTCAGCAAAGAATAAATTTCTTTCAATATTATTAAAATATTTTTATTAAACTGGCGCGTCTACAACATTGCTAGCTCAACGGCGTTTATGGCAGTTTTCACTCAACGCGATTGGACGTCTGTAACAAAAACCCGCACGCTTATAGTGCATTCCTTTGTTTCTACTGTTACTATTGCTAACTATTGGATTTAAGGTATAGCTGTACTTAGATGAAATTGTTAGATGTGTATGTACATAGTTGAAAGGTAATTTTGGAATAGTTTTAAGGAATAATTGAAGGATTTGAAAAGTTTTTGGGTATGTGAATTAATATGAAGGTTGTGGATTCAATTTCCTTTTTTTTTCTCACTTTCTCCCTCTGATAGCTAGACAAATCGCGGCGTAGATCTCCGGGCCTTGTGTCAAAAGATAAACGGATAATAGGGAAAACGGAATTTCCTAACACTATGTTTCCCTTTGCCTACCCTGCTCTGCGGGAAAAAGTCTTCTAACTATTGAATGATATGCACCCTTTTTTTTTAAATAATCATGTTCAAATTGTTGGTTTAAGAACTGATGGCAACGCTGACAACGCTTTTGAAATGTGATTAGAACGTATCGGCTTAAAACGACGAACAGAGTGACTTCTCACTAAATTCTATGTAACAAAAACGGTTAATTAATGCTTGTATCTTGATTACGACGACTAAAAGACTTCTTTTTTCTGTGATGTATGGGACCGTAGGAGAATATTTGGTATTCATTTCAGCTTGATACAAGACAAAGATGTAGTGGATCTCTTCTTAACATTAGGGTCACTCTGCATATCCTGTTGTTGTATACAAGAAATTAAAGAAAAAAAAGAAAATAATATAAAAGATATCAGCTTCAAAAATTGGTTTAAAAACCAATTGACGACTTAGCAGTTCTAGAAGATGCTGCTCCATACCCTTGTATCATTAACTTAAAATTAACATAACCTATCATAACTGGATACACTACGCTTCTATTACTATAGTATAAGGTCGAAAACGCTTTAATTTACTTAGAAATGATACAACAATTTCACTATATTCCTAGCCCAACTTGATCGTATTACAATGGTATAAGGTTCTTTTTTGCTTGATAAAAATGTAAAATAGCATTGTTTTGCCAGGGATGGCCTATAATGCGACAGTTAGTAAGCATGAGCCTCGAGACGGGCGGGGGTTGTAAAGAAATACGTACAAGTTGTTTTGAGTACCTGAAGTCGTTGACTTTAATAATATATATATTTTTATTTATTTTTATGTTGTTGGTATTGTGTTGGTTTATTTTAATGTTTTTTTTTGCTTTATGTTATTGGTGATTTTGACTTGTACACCTTCTCGCTTCTTCCCGCATAACAGAGTAAGCAGAGGGAACCTAGTGTTAACGCACTCCGTTTCCCGTTTACTGCCCAATTTTGCATGATTCTAGAAGTATCTAAAAGTATCTACCAGATCGGGGAAATTTAAGTTAGTTAAACAAAGTCATTAGCCCCGTGTAGGGATCCAGCCCACAACCGTCGCAGTCAAACCCGCTGCAGTCAGACCCGCTGCACCACTTCGGCCTCTTATAAATGAAATATAATGATACATTTACATCTATCATTATATATTTATTGATCATTCCATAACGTTAGGCTCTCTATAAAGTATTGCTATCTTCAGATGTAATCAAAATAATGTATGAATGAAATATAATAAGGTATTTGGGTTGAATTTCTTGAAAGTTTAAACTTATTCTATCAATAAATGTAATTTATTTATTAATGAATCCTTATTTTATAAAAAATAATCCTTACGATTTACGACATAGGTAACTCACTTACGACATACGTAAGCTACGAGAAGAAGAATAGAATAGAAAAACTAGTCGTATTTTTTAAATGAGGTAGTCAAATGTTTGTATTAAAATTAATAAACAAATTTTATTGTTATATTACTAACTTATATACATAGTGTTCAAAAAAAGATAAAAAAATTACAAATACAAAACTCATCCACTACCTTGGTAGTACCAAACCAAATTAAATCAAATAAACAGAAAATTTAAGTAAAAATTAAAGAACAAATTCAGACAAAATCGCATCAACTAAAATAAACATAGAGAGAGTACCGTCTCATTAAGCACAATCGCTGATTGGATAGTCAACTTGAAGTAACTTAGTTTCGTTAATACGTCGCACGAAGTATGCAATGAGGGATGCCATTCCGATCACGCGCCCGCCCCGGGCTCCTAATTAAAAATCGACCGATTTTTGTTAGCAAATGTACATTTGGCACCCCGTCCCCCTACCCTTTCCCACCAGGTGGTAGCACCCCCACTCTACCACCCTTTCGATAATCGTGTAAAGGAAAGCGTGGACGTTTTTTAAAGAACACCCTCTATTCAGTCGGCAGATTTTAAAACGTTGGCTAATTAGTAGGAATAATAGAGTTACCTCTGAAATGCGAATACTGCTTTGTTTCAGCCAAAATGTCTGTCGATTGTGTTTAATTCATACGAGTCTGTGCACATTGTCTGTCAAACATACATACATATATAGTGAGCGCGGTTGAGTGTTAAAATTTCAATGATAACCCCACCACTATCGTATGATAATCGTATATATTGTATGGTATTCTTTCAAATACTTGAAATAGGCATAAAAAAACTACTGACATATACATTTGATTACTACGTTATAACTGAAATTAAAGCGTCTTAGCGGTTATTTAAGTAAATTTCAATGTTTCTTTAAATATATACTTTATGATTGAACACATATATATATATATATATATATACATAGGTGTATTGCTTTTCGTGTTTATTTCGTTTCTGACGAAACGTCATTTTTAATTAAATTACATTACATTTCGACATAATCAAGATCATCAAAAGAGGCTATTTAATAATTTATCATGAACAAAAATGTCCCCTTCATACACATACGCTTCTATCAAAACACAAAGCCAAACACCAAGTAAACGGTACCTAGCATTTTTGAAAAAGCACCTAATTTTTACTATTAACCCCTGTCCCGTCCCCATTGCACTCAAAGGCCGTCACTCACCCCTACATAACCTTCAGTAAACAGCTAAAAATAAACACCCTGTATGCTAACGTTTCTTTGACCACTTCCTTTGAGGCGATTTTAATTCGCTTATTTCGCTTGGAAATTGCTAGACTTGCTGTATAAAGGTGCGTGTTGGTTGATTCTGTTGAGTGTAAGTGAATAATTAATGAAGTAGCTTGTATGGTTGACAGTCGCGTTGTGGCATATGCCATCTGACTATAGTCACGATTGTTGTGGGTTCGATTCCCTTTGGAAAAATTAAACATTTTAATTTCCAAAATAAAAATGAAAACAATGAAATACGTGTATTATTTATTTACAATAATTTGATTTTATTTTTAATTCTGACTATTTTGGTAGTATTTTAGTCAAAGGCAACGAATTTTGGTTTTTTTGGGGGCTTGAAATCTACATAAAGGTTACCCACTACTTCATTTAATTTAACAATTTAATGTATTATTAATCGATATTCTAGAAATGAACGGGAACAATTTTTTATTTTTTAACATTTGTCTACTGCCAAAACTCGAAAATAACGTTTAATGCGTTTTATTGATTTATATATTAGAACTTAATACAGTCTTCTTCGATAAAAGGACTGAGACTAGTAGTTCCCGAGATCGCTTTAGACTTCACGTCGCCAAGAGCGTGTCCAAGCAAATAAATTCACTTAATTATATTAGTATATAGATTACATATCTTACCTTTAATATATATAATAATTACTCTATACTAAACCATAAATCCTGATTGTCAGCACTATAAAAAACGACGTAAAAAATAATAATAAAAAATCGCTCCGCTTATACCCATGTCCGCACCGTGCTAGGTCTGGCCGCGTCAGCTACGCGATTGTAAAGGCGGTGTGATCCCTGTGTTCACTTAAAAATATAATTTTTCCGAGCCAACTCGAAATTAACTGAGCGTAATGTAACGTGCCTCTGACACTACACTCTAGTGGATATTCACTAGAAATCACGTTGTTAGTACTTTTGTAGCATATTCTAAAGTGCATATTAGATTTTTAACTGATAGTTGTATGAGGAAAACGTGGTGTATGACGTTTGACTGTGTGTGTTAATGTAGTGCTTGTGGGTTTGATTCTCAACTACGGGATTACGGAAAGCGAGATTATGGCATGAAGCTGTAAGAAAAACGAAAAGTAAGTGGTAAGTATAAAATAATGTGACACGGTGGGATAGAGTTTGACTCATCAAATTATGGGTTCAAAACTGCTTCGTTGAGTTACGTGACATATCATATAATGCCTCTAAAACATTCGATAACTGAGTGTCTCATCACTCAGTTTACTTTTGCCTACCCTGCTATATGCGATAAAAGATGCAACACCACCTACACACTGACCTCAACCCTTCACTAAATCAATCATTCATATCAACCGCGTCAATTGAAATATGCGTCAATTAATAATTGTAATTAATAACACCTCAAACAGTGCGTTGTAAGTACTACAGAGTACAGACTGAGCCCGCGGTGCGTTGACAAATTAGCAGTACGTCATCAATCGTTTATCAAACCCGTCATGCCTCGTCTCATTTTGTCACGTGTCCGCTTCTAGTTGTTTTCCGCGTTTATATATAACTTATTTTAATTATATTATTATATAAATAAATAAATATTAAGGGCCGTCGTGGCGGCCGCAGTGGTTTTGGGTTTGGTTCTCAATAGGGGTAATTATTTTCATTTCCTCATACTTGCAACGAGATAAATTTATCATTCAAAACAGAATGTCTTGAAAATTGGGCGGAGGGAAAACGATCTTAATACTCTAGCATACAATGTGAATCTAAAAATAATGGAGAAATAGGTAAACTTTAAGGAGAAAAAAGAAATAAAATACACTTTTATTCTTACCCAATAATTATATACCAGGTACCTGTAGTTTTATTTAAGCTGGGATTCGAACTGAATATCTTTAGCATATCTATAATATACATTAATTATTCTTTATTTTATTTAAGCATAGCATAACACGAGCGTCCATTAATCAAATTACCGCCATATCTCGTCCCGTTTGACGCGCATCCGTCCTCCATCTATTATAGAGTTCCGTGTTCTTGTACACATTTAGAAACATTATATTGGGTAATGTTACTAAAATTGCATTTTATTATATAATAATTGAATTGATTTACAAATTTTGTCGGAAAAGTTAAAATAACATTGAAATTGAATGAATTTTCAGTATTTCAATATTTTTCTTTCAAATTCTTGTTTTTTTTTTTAATTTACATTTAATTTTTCACATAATATTCCTGCTGGGGAGCCAGAAAGAACTTTAATATCTGCCTAGTCTTCCTCTTCATCTCTCCTACGTGGTTCCAACGGTGTCTCTATACTCTTTACATGACCTCACCTGAGTATCTTCTAAACTGTGTTCTTTGTCAATTGAGGTTAAATATAAAAATATAACATTTGGATAAAATTTTATAATAAATTCATATAAATGTATTCGTTATATAGCGGAAACATATCCACTAATCACATATAACTGTCGTCCATTCGTCAACGTCGCGTATCACTCAAGCTGAACTTAACCAGTTTTAGTCGACCTCCACCTTTAAATATTATGAAAAGACATAGAGCTCTTTATTAAGTGGCCAAATGTCTTGCTGGTATAACCAAATTGAGATGTCCAGTTAATCTTGACCCGCTTCACGAAGTTATATGAAAGTTAGCTTTGACCGTCGACTTTACCTCCGTGGAATATGATACAGACATAGAAATGTATATGACATACGACATATTAAAAATGCCGTAACTGTGACCGTGTGTACAAAATTATATCGAAACGATTAACTTGTTCTACGTGGATTTAATCCTGGCATTAGTTGCCAGGGTCTGCCAATATAATATAGCTAGATTAACGGACGATTAAGCACAAAAAAAATTATATTAAAACATTAGTTCCTGAGATTAGCATGTTGAAACAAACAAACTCATCAACTTCATAATATTAGTATAGAATAAATTTGGGGCCACTAACACATTAAGCAGGAATGAAAGATCAACTTACGTTGGCTAAACAAAACGTATGGCTGGGTATTATCGAAGTCTTAATTGAAGATAATAAGAAGGGACATATGTCTGTGTCACGCTGTTATGGAGTGTGGGGGACATCGTGTGTTTTACTTTTTCGTGTCACGTTAAGATTACCTATTAATATATGTCAATTGTATTCCGTTTTACTTCGCGACGAATGTGAGTTTGAGTGAGTTTTTGAGTTATTTCTTAGGGGTAGGGCGATGTGGCTTGGGCGGAAAAAATTAGTATTAAATAAAAAATAGGAATTTTAATAAAGCGCGTAGCAAAGTTTGTGGGTTCGATTCCCATTTTGATAAACTAATTTTTATTTTCCTTTCTGTCCTCTACGCTATCCAATATACTATGTGACGCGAATAATAATGAAATTTTCATACTAGCCTGCAATATCCCCGTTACCTCTTATAGACGCCAAGCGTTCCCCTCAGATGGATTGATATTGCACGAATGCAGGTGAGCGGTCTAAGCAATGGCGATTTATAAACTTGTCTTACTTTGAACTGTGCTGGCTTAAGACTGGTACCCACTGGCAGGACTTTGTTTAATATATTTTTGGTATTAATGTTGTAATTATGCAGCTAAAATATAGATTAACTACCTTGATTGCATAAAATAGCTAAACTTATATCTAAAATATCTCGGGAACTGTGATGTAGATGTCAAAAGAGTACTAATTAGACAAGGTGCAGCGTTAGGTTCCGTTGGCCTGTGTGCAATATCTTCCAATAAATCGGAAGTGGTCAAAACAGTACAAAATTTTTGTTATAGCTTCATCGTTAGTATGTCATGGTAGGTAGAGGAAACTTAATGTTAAGACACCCCGTTCTATTCTGCCGAATTCTGCGGAATTTCCCCCGAAAGCGTAAATACGCTTTCGGTCACAATAAGTCTTATGTATATAACCGTCACAATAAGACAATTATCTTATTGTGACGGCGGAACTCAACGCCGCTGTACCAAATCGTGGTAAATGAAAATAAATTAAACATAATCCTGGCCCGAGTGTTTATCGAACCGACAAACACCGCACTTGTACTATAGTACAAACATAAAAAACATTTCAACCTGTCCACCGCTATGATGTAATGCGTCTGCGACATGTTTCACCTGCATCGGGTCAGGGTGGCTCTGGGAGGAGGTGGGGGTGGTAAGAACGTCCGTCTTCTAGGGTATTTAATTTTGTGCAAATGACGCAATGTCCAAGCCAGACGTTTGAAGTGCTTATACTTTGGGTATTGTTTAATGTTTCTTTTTGTTTTTAGTGTGTGTGTTTTTTTTATTTAGCTAGTGTACCTGATGTACGTAGTGAAAAGTTTCTAAGTAAGCTGATGGTTTTGGACTTTTAGTAATATATATCAGCTTCACGCTGTATCCCGCACATAACAGGCAGAGGGAACCTAGTGATATGACACCTAGGCTCACACTTCCCGCCAAAATCAGAAGGCATTGCGTGTTGGCGGCGGTGGCCGCAGTGGCTGAACTCAACTCCGCGCTTTGCCTCGACACCAGAGCGAAGAAATTAAAATATTAATTTATATAAATATTTGATTTCCTCGAATGGGGATCGGACCCGCAACCAGGTCGAATTTACAGTCACACTTTATGCCAATGCGTCACGACTGGCCCTATCTGGCGATGATAATGCCTAAATAAAAAATTAGTAAAACAGAAATTATTCATCAAATATATTTTGTCATAGAATTATTTTCATGATTAGTCCATTATATAGTAGTTTATATACTTTTAAAATCTTACATCTTTCATCATTTTAAATGACTTAAATGTCAATTTAAATATATTTTTAAGGAACATTAAAGGCAAGTGCGAAACTCTATTTAGCGCATATAACAAACATATTATATAAAAATTAAATAGGAGGAAAAAATTAAACTAAAACAATTTCTTTAAAACGCCACACTCATACACATTTTTCGCACACATCCACAGACCTACCCCCCAACTCCCACCTCCGCCCGCTGCCCCCACTGGTCCGTCACGTCACTGTCCCCAGATCGCCATCACTTCGCCTCGTTTGTCCCGACTTGGAAGCCTGGAATATATATTCTAAGTAAAATAGTATAAAATTTTATGTTTAAATTAGTTGTGGCTTATAAAGTTTTATTATTATAGTTATATTAATATACGCGTAGTTGTATTATTATTTTAGTTTAGTTTCATAGCTTTAAGTTTAATTAAGTGTAAATTACATTTGATATTTTAAAAATGATATATTTTTCTTTTCAATTGGGAAAATGTTGATTTTTTTAGTAGAGTACAAGTTTCTAATAAGACAATGTTGCCAGTAAATAATATTCTTACCGTCTTTAATAATTTGTCTTAATTATAACAGGACGCTACTTAAAAGCAACGAAGTAAAAGAAGCCTGCAAGTAAACAAAGTGTCAAAATTAGACTCTCCTACCTTAAAATACAGAATATACACAAAAATGAAAATTATACAAAATGTCTATTAAATAAAAATCTATCAAAATGACATAAAACTATTTAATTAATCCCAACCGTCAACCGTTCCATTTTACCGATACCTACCCCACCTGAATAAACCTTTTTTTTATTTTTCCGTATGCAATCGCTTCGTCTTACGTCTGCTTGCTGCAATATCAATCCATCTGGCGGGTGGTTTCAACCCCCTACCCCCTTGTCAGTCTTAAATGACTGTCACGGGTGTGCTCGGGCGGCATTCGCTCCAAGAACGCCGGACTCCACCCGCTTTGATATTGCCTCGTTATTTATTATTGTATTGCACTCTGTTTATAACGGTTCTAAATTTTAACATTGTTCTAGAGTCTTGGGTGTATTTTTTGTGTTTTGTTGTGCGACTTTGAATATTTTTGGGATTCTTATTCTTATAATATGTAAAATTATTTTTAGTGGGTTAGATAGAAAAACCTACAGAGATGTTCCTCCGATTTTCTGTTACCGATTCTCAGCTCATTTTAACGACATAGTGTATCCAATATACAGATAATCGAAGTAAATGTTTTTTTGATGTATAATATTTTTTTTACTTGAATCAGAACAGAACTCACAATCGACACATTGAGGGTCCAGCCTTCTTAAGCTAAAATCCAACTTAACCGTAATAAGACTGTCGATATGTTAACAATATTTTTTTTTTACTTCTTTCCAAACCATCCCAATATTCGCAAGACGATATATCGCACGTACTACCTACGTATCGCGTGTTTTTACCCGTTTTCATTGAGCTGTCAGCGTGAAGCTCATTCGGCGTCCATCCGGTGCCGTTCAGAATAACTCCTCGGCCTTACATTTGCTGTAGATTCTGCACCTGATGCGAATCTCGCTAAATTACTACTGGGATTTATGTGTTTGTATAGAAAATCTGACAGCAGGTCTCGATTTTTTATATATCGGTGGTTTATTGAGGCCAGTCGTGACACAGCGGCAAAAGCGTGTTATTGTGAACACCACATGTTGTGGGTTTCTTCCTTCTGCTTATTCAGCCACTAAGGCGGGATACAGAAGTTGAAGCTGAGAAAAATGTCCGTCGTTGTTTTGCTTGATGAGCACTGTTAAGTCACTTCGTTTTTCAATTGCTGTAAATTTTTCAGAAGTTGGGACTTGCAAATTTAATGCGATGCTTTGTTTAGCTAGACCAAAGAAACCACGAGGAATCAAGAAAAAATACATTAATTTACATCACCTCCAGTGTATTTCGAACCCATAATCATCACGTAAACAGGGTCACATATGAAAAAAATACCTACAAGTGTTGGAAAAAGTTTTCTTTGAAATTTGTTTTTACTTTATACAGGTTTCAATTATGTCTAAAGAAATGTAGTAATCGAATATAGAATCTTCTTTTTCGAAGTCAAAACTAACTAAACAAAAACCAAAAAAAAACCCAAATGCTATCAAATATCAGTACAAAAAAAAATGCCGCTAATTAAACATTTACCGTCAGTTGGCAGTTAGAAGTTGCATTATCAACTCGCATCGGATGACGCCAGCACTGTCGCTGCCACGTCCCCAAGTTTACTCAGCTCCGTTGGAAATTTCATTCTAGACTTGGCGTGGCGCGGCTTAAGTTAGAAAATATTATATTAATTATTAATTGTTTATTTTGTATTTAATCTGAGGAAGGCAGTCGTGGCGCAAGGGGACTGGCATGTGTCTACAAACGTGACAGATTGGGGAATCTATTGCTACTCGAGGAAATGAAATATTTATTTTTTTACAGCGTCCAGAACAGCCACTCAATATGCAAAACTTCCAGACTTTGTCGATAAGTGGGAACGGAATACAGAGAATAAATGTAGAAAAATCCTACTCGAGTTGGCTCGAGTCAATATTAGAATCCATTCTGCATTTTATTACCGGTTTAATTCATTTTTCTGTAGTAGTCATTCAGTCAATATTTAACCTTACATAAACAAAAAATCCCCAATCCGCTATATCTTATAACTCGGACAGTCCGCTTCAAGTCACTCCTGTCACGTCAGTGTTTCTGTCTCGCTAGCGACGGCGGGCCGCGGGCCGTGACTGAAATGTTCAGCTACTTATGTGTGCTTTCTTAGCTTTACTATTAATTGATTATACATTGCACTATTGTGCATATTTTGTTTATTTTGATTTTTTTGTAAAATATCATTGTGGCGCGGTAGGAGTGTAATTGTGATGGCTGTGAGTTCGATCTCCACTCAAGGGATTTATATATATATATATATATATATATATATATATATATAGATATTTCAACATTTTAGTTTTTCGTTGCATTTGTCAATGTTTTATTATTATTTCTAAGGTATACAAAATCTATTTTTGAACACCAAAACACCACGTCCCCTACTCAGCCAGCCCCGCTGCCGACCGTCCCGCACACCACACACAAACCCAAGTCACCCGTCACGTCTCGCCGACGATGACACTCGCGACTGGATTGCTCCACGCCACTCTGACTCCGTCTTCGTTTATTTCTGTCCCTTTATTATCGATTGCATAGACGCCTCGCCTGTCCGATTGACGTCTGTCGTTATGACGCGCTCACTTGAACTGACGGCTGTCATTTTGTATAGAAAATATTGTAGATTTTCTCAATGTAGATATATTTGTTGAATTTCCTATAGAGACGGAGAAAATTTTGTGATCTGTCACTGATATCTTCAACTTACCTTTATTTAGATAGTGATTGTACTATATTATATTGCTTGCAAATCACTAAATAAATAAATAAATCTCTTTATTTCTTTTTATTTGGTTTTGTTCTATAATATCAATTGGATAGACGTTTTGTTTGTTCGATTGAGGTATGTTTTTTTGACGCGCATAGTTATACTGACGGCTGTCATTTTGTATAGGAATCGTTAGTTTTTTAAATACACAAAATATTATAGATTTTATCCATATAAAAATTTAAAAAAAATATAAAAATTTTGACGGAAACAAAATAGTTTTTCATATTAAATGTGTAAATTTGCAACCACACTAAACAAACAAAGTGTTAACACTAGGATCTACCTTTCCTGCTGTATGCGGAATACAAAGTGAAAAAATAAATAAAACATATGTTTTATAATTTTACAAATACGTTTCTCATGTGGAGGTGGCACTTCACAAGCCCGCGCACAGTTCTGACAGCGACAGTTGTCTAAGTCAGGCTAGAAGTGAGCATTACTTTAACTTCCAAACTTCTAATTAAGGAAATCTGTATCGACGAGACGTGCTTGTGGGATTTATACCTATATTTGCGCTAGCTCTGGTAAGAACAAAAAACGCGGCGTTAAAATCCGAATTACTTTACAAAATTGGGGCGGGGGGAAAACGGAGTGTCTTAACACTAAGTTCCTCTCTCTGCCTATGGTGCTATATGCGAGATACAGTGTGAAGCTTAATAAAATGGTAGTTACCTATAATATAATTATTAAGAACTTACGTGCTACCCTGCTATGCAGAAAAAGCGTTAAGCTACTTTTTGGGGCGTATAGCCGTATCTCAAGAAGTGTGATAGCTAGACTTAAATTTTCAGACATGATGGTATTTCTGTTGCCAACAAATACTAATAGCTATCAATTTAAAAAAAAAGGGCGCAAAAAGGCATATTTTATTGCTCGTTTTTGTAGATAATAGTACGGAGTCGTCTGTGCTTACGTCCTACTCGCACTTGACGGGTTTTCATACATATTAAAATAACAATACACATTTTTCTATTACAAAATTCACCTAACATTAACTCAGTATAGAACATTAGCGAACACTGACGCCTGCGGGGGACTGACGTGACAGAGTTGTCAGCACCACACCACACCGATGTACTGTAGTATTATAGCATTTTGTTGTTCCTAACCACTTAAACTGTTATTAAATACTATTTTTTTCTTCAAAATGTGTTATTTTTAATGTAATTGATTTTGTTGATTATTTGTGTTTAGCTTTGGATGGTTGTGGAGTTTATATTTAGATTTTTATGTAAATCAAAGTATATATAACCTGTCGTCACGCGTCCGCACAGCCAGCGACGGATATGGGTTCGATTTTCACTCAACTCTCAATGTCTCGAAAATGTTTGTCTTCCGTGCTCGTACTCAGGATCGATTACTGACTTGCATATATTTCTTTACTTTTTTTTGCTAATAACCACATTGGTACAAACACATTTTTATTTTTCCAAATATGTTTGGAAATTTTCTGAAAACACATTAGAATTTTTTTTTGTACATATTTTTTTACTTTTCCAAATATTTTTTTCCTATAACGTTAAATTTCTAGCTAACAAGTAATAAAGGAACAAATGTCCGTAAAAGTAAAACTCCTGTCTTCTAACAGACTCATAATATGCAGAAATGGACAAAAATCCATACTATTGATGAGACTTTGCACCTACCCACCATATACTAAATTATTATTCCAACCAAACAAATTCCAAATAAATATCACCAAAAAACATTAACATTGTTAAACACAAAATAGAAAACTCTTTATCCACAGTTAATAATCAATTAAAAATGAAATACATGTTACTGCAGTAGCAAAAAAAATTACCAACCCCATATTATGTACAAATGGACAGAGCGACACATCTAAGAAGTACTCCTGTGCACTTGATCGGACGTTGTACCTACGTGACGGGCATCGATTGGGGTGGCTGTGGGGTGGCAAAGAAAAGCTTTAAAAACACTGTCTCAACGGCCCATGCGTCCCCAGTCGGCCGATTACGATTGCATACGTTGTAGCGTTAGCATAATATGTTTGTTTCAGATTATTATTGTATGGTAATTTGTTTTTTATTTAATTTTATGTTATAATAATTTTGTGTATACGAGTTCTTATTATGTGTTTTAAAGTCAGTAGAAATTGATTGTATGTATATCCTTGACTATTTAGACCTGTAATTAAATATTTGTTATGTTATTAAATAATTTATATTAAATAATTTATATTAAATAATTTATATAATATGTTATTAAATAATTTATTCAATATTTAAATTTCAGTACTGAAATTCTTGACATTTCTAGTTCTTGATTATTTATTTAAAAAAATATTGACATTTGTATGAAACTATATATAAGAAGATCACATTATTAATTAAAAAAATATGAAAAGGAAAAATACATTACTCATCTTAATATTTAAAATTTTTATCTCCGAAATTAGTTCACACAGCAATATTGGACAACAAAACACAAAGAGATTCTTAATGGAACTATCATTCTACTAAGACTGTGAAAAGAAATACATACGTATACTGCAACTTAAATCTTCTTCCCAAATATCCGTATAGGCAGGAAGAAGTCAATCCCGAATTCCTGATTCTGTGGTCAGTGGTGGAATTTAACGCCGTGCCTTATATTAGAACAAAACAGGATAATAAAAATAAGACGAGAAATCCATAAAAAAGCAAAATAAAACCAAAATAAATATAAACAAAATTTAACATGCGGGCTGTAGGTGCAGCTGGGCACGGAAGCACACGAGCGTTAATACAACATTCGTTATTTTTCGCCACATCGTATTGATTAGTGCTCATTGGCGTTCAAGCCAGGTGCTTACAGATGCTCTAACTCCTATATGTATGTAGGTATACTTGCCGGGATGCTGTGAAATAACTTGTTGAGATAAATCTTGGTATATTTTTGGAACTGGCGTTTGGATGGTTGTAAAGGCTTAAAAAATTAAGAGTCAACCTTTAGTTACTTTGTCAGATTTCAATTATTATTTATTTAAAATAATTTGTATTAAAGATGCTTAATGGAAAAAATATTATATGTTGACATGTATTCTTTTCATACGTTCATAAATTCATAACATTATTTTGTCATGTTCAAACAATTTTTTCTAAACTTATCGAGTACCTATCAGACGTGGCATGCGAGATGTCCAGAGTAAAATGAAGCGAGCACAGTACCCTGCAGTACTCCGCAGTGCCCCCATCAGTCGTCTGAAGTAAAACGACAAAGAAGTAAACACGGAAAGCAGCTCATTATGACCGGGGACTGACGGTCAAACGAACTTGTCTTAAACGTCACACGAAATTACTATCGGTTCGAACTTTTCAAATTTAAATTGCAGCGACTCGGTGTAGATTTTCTGTTTGACATCTAAAGAGTTTTGGTTAATTATCTGTTGTTTTTTAATAACTAAGCGAAATTTACTTTTTAAATGCTTTCCTTCCCAAAAAAACCAGTCAAGTGCGAGTTACACTAGCCCACTAAGAATTTCTTACCAACTTCAGAATTGTAGGTCAACATGTACAGCTTGTAAAAATTGACAAACGTACGTTTACGGTTATATGGACTCATTTTGTAGGAAACAAATTACATTTACTAGTTTGTAATAGTTTTTATCTGTAATCATTATGCTAATATGAATTAATGTCAATGTAAGTTTGTTTGTTAAGCCTTCACGCCAAAATTACCCAACCGATTATCATGTACTTATTAAATATTACGGCTATATTAAATTAATTCGCGTCTAAATGCACAATGTCTTATATTCGGGAAGTGAAGAACGGAGTGTCGACATTTCTTTCTACTTAACCTTTCTTGTATTCGGGACGCTTAAAAAAATATTTACTAATAATTGATAATTTAATTTAAAAATGTGTGTTGAAAATTAATTTCGTTATGAGAAATTCGACTTCCTCACGGCAAATAGAAACATACGTCTAATTAATTACTTTTAACGTCCCATTGACACTGCTGCAACTAGGATTTATTTTCCATTTACAGTTTGTAAGTAGTTTGTTTTCATATTTTCAAACGGTCCTTTCGGTTCGACAGCTCGCCGGATTGGTTTGACTGGTGTTAAGATTAAGCGGGCAGCGATTTTTTTATAGGAGTTGATAGCTGTTATTGAATAACATTTTGGTGGTTGATATCAGGTTTTAGTTTTTTTGTATTAATAATACATTAATTTTAAATTTTGAATATTTTTTATGTATATCTTTTTTTTAAAGGGTGCAAATTGGGGAACTGTCAGTGTGATTTTTCAGAAAGCTTCGTGTTGTACATGAGCATATATCGGGATAAGTAGAGAAAACCTAGTGCTAAGACACTAATGGGAATTGAACATATAACCGTCGCGTTAACAGTCAAAAGCTTTACCGTTGCGCCACGACGGCCCCATTTGATCGGTCGTTTTCCGCTACTTTATAATTTCCGCTATCTCTCATCATTACATCTCGATCCTTGCCGCTTTTAAATCACAAACTTTTCGTAGTTTTAATTAACTTGACGTCGCAGTTACAACTGTGTTGATTTGTTCCAGCTACATTCGCTCGATTCGCACTGCATTTCTTTAGTGCTAACTAGGGAACTTTGGTCTTTAAAATTAAGTCGTTTATTGCTTATGTGGGTTTTACAGTAAAAATATCTTAATTGACTTCCAGTTTCCGTAAATTGGAGCTTAGATTGGTTTACTTTTCATACTGTAAATAAAGGAATTTACCAGATTTTCAATACTTTATATAATTTTATTATAAGTTCATAATTTTTAAGTTTTGAAAAACACACACCCATATATATATACATAACTAAAATTACTCAAAAATTGCGTCTATTTATTATATCGAAACTCAGAATAAATCATTATTATGAACAAATGATCCAACCAAATTATTAAAACTAAAAAATTAGTAAAACTTATAAAACATACAAAATAGATATAATCTAAATACTGATATAAAATCTCTCAACTAAGTAATCCAAACTGAAATATCAAACCGAAACCAATTTCAAGTCCCAAAAAAGAATTTAATGAAACTGTCGACCAGTTCTTACAGCGGACATGATAAAGTAACAATTAGCATATAAGTCTAATGTCAATCTCACTTAAAAACTACAAAAAATTCTATCATTAGAGCAGTCTGTCCGTACCAAAGCTGTGGTCATTACAGAGTTGTTAGGGTTTATTTCGGTAGCGACATGTCTGAAGATTCACTTAGCCTGAGATACGCTGAAAGTGGTGTCCACGTCAGAAGTTTAGATTTTTTCTCGTTGCCATCACAGATACTAAACGGTCACTCTTCACTGGTAAGTTTTCGTTTATTATTTACAGCACGAATGGTAATAATACATTTCGATTTGTAGTTTAAATTTGAAGTTGTATATATGAATAAGTAAATGTGTCATAAAAATCAAAATTAGTTTCAGCTGTATTCCGCAAACAGCAACGCAGGCAGTTTATATTAAGACACTCCCTTCCCCACTAATATGTTATTATTTCTTTAGATTCTATTCTATTCTAGGTTTACGTTAGGAGAACAGAGTTCCAAACGCTACGGTCTCTGCATACCTTTTTCGCTTTATCCACTGTGATCAATCTCTTCATGCATAGCCCATAGCGTGCATGATGATCAGGAAGAGGTGGGAGGATGGATCCTCACGGTGTTTTAAGTGACCTTCCTCCAATATCTTTAGTATTGTGTTTTCTAAGGTAAACCGAGGTCTGCCCCTACCTCTCTTACCGCTCACTTTTTTATAGATATTTCTACTAATTATACTTAAATAAATTAAATTGTTAAATCTTCGTACTAAATTTTTGTAACACATGCGTCACATGCGAGGGCAAAATCTCAAAAGGTTTTTCCCATCACGAACATACGATTCCGCGTAAATATTATATCAATATTACTAAATACACCAAACAAACACGCTTAGGGGAGCGCTCCATAATAACGCCAGGTAACCAAAAGGACACCAATAACAACATATGCTACCTTCCCACAAATCGAATTCCCTATGAACACACACTTTAATTAAAACCTATAAAAAACATCGTTGACCCCAAAAATGTACCCAACAAAATAAGTAACTTCCCAAACGCATAACGCAAAATTGGATTACACGGAGCGGTCTCAGAGTCACTCCCTCATAAATATTTTAAAAACTATCGGCGCGCAGGCGGGTTCCTGGGAGTACCCCTTTCGACCCCGCAATATTAGATGGGCAGGTACCACTGATGCTGGTGTATCCCATCACACTATTGCAAAAGAAGTCAAATTAGATAAGCAATAAGCGCGGTCGTGGCCGCATTTACATATGTATTCAAGCTATTCGGTCTGTTGATACGGGATTGCGGGTACAATATTGCCTCTGTTTCTACTGACTATCTTGACTTGTTTAAACACTTGACGTGGACCCGATTTGTAATCTTGATATTTCTTTGTTTTATATTTACATTAAATATACTTATACCTAAAATATTTATATACAATACAATAATATTTTTTTAAATTAAATATACTTTTGATTTTATGTATGATAGATGACAAATATGTATGTGGACGTAACACTGTAAAACCATGTAGTGTTGCTTGTTCGCTTAAAAGGCAAATGAATCAGACATTACTAGTGTCATCACTATTTCACTTTTACCAAATTTTGTGGCGAATCTCAATTATTCTCTCCAAATGGGAATAGAACTCTCATCATGATCGCACTTACAGTCAGACGCTATACCGCTGGCGCCACGAGGATCTTATATATTGTATAGTACTTACAGTATTTTTGTTTTAAGTAAGCCCACAATAGCCATTCTTTTCATACTATATGGCTTCAACATCACAGAAGAGTTCACTCGTCCTTGCGTAATGACCGTTAGTTTCATCCCAAAGGCCTTTCTCATCTTCCCTCTATAGTCCCTCAAAATTACACGAAAAATATACGTAAATAATTCGTATAAATATAATACACGTAAACCCGAAAGCTGATTTAATTAAATATAGGTTGTATTTTTTTTAAAAACAGGCCAAGTGTGAGTCCGATTGGCTTACCGAGGGTTCCGTACCAGTTTTAAGATTGTAGGTCAACGGGAAGTACACCTTACCGACTGACATTTTTTTTGTTTTTACGGGCTAATCTCATATACTACCGATTGAAATTTAAAAAATATTACTACGTTGGGTAGTCCATTTATTGACGAAGGCTTTATTACATCGCGCTTGTAGTGTCGATGAAACCCATTGTACCTGCGTTTAGAGTTATCTCAGGAAACTAAAATATACATATTAGTGACAATACAAGCAAAACCACAAGTTAGTATAAAATAATAAAAAAAGTGACCAACAAAAACAACAATATAAAGTGCAATTTGTACAAACCATCCAAACTTACCTTTTCAAATGGAAATCCCCAGCAATGTATCGTCCATGCCCATACATACACGCAAATCCATTGGTGTTAAATAAAATATAACTATTCGTAACACTCGTAACGGCTACCAATAAAAAGTTGGCACTTTATAAAAATAAAATTCGATCACGATTCGCTTATAAAATTGTCCATCGACAGGGTTAAATGTTAAAAATGTTATGTTGAGATGAATTTTCTTTATATATTTTTTTCGTGGTTTATTTGTACAATTTTACTAAGAAGCAGGATTTGCCTTTTTAGAGCAAAGGAAATGTGCTTGAGTTATAGATTCAAATTCATTTAAGAATATTTATATTTTAAAACAAAAGTAAGTTGTATCGCACTGACACTAGCGTGCGGTTCGGAACGCGATAGGTTGTAAATTTCATTTCCACTTAAGGAATGGAATAATTAATATTTTCATTTTCCTGCTCTGGTAATGAGGTAAAATGTGTTGTTAAGTTACGTTACTCATCACGCAATGCCTTCAGAATTTGATAAAAAGTTAAACCTGAAGTGTCTTAATGGGAACAGAGTGATTCAGTAGGAAGTTAAAAAATATTTAAAATATAGTGTAATTAAATCTAGGCCTGGAAAGCCTTTTAGGAATGACAGATAACTTAATGAACTAAAATAATATTAACCTAAGTGAACTGAACTTAGGCACAACATAAACATGCAGGAGAAAAAATACTAAAACCTAAAAATTAACCCTCTCTTTCCCAAAAATTGTACTTATATTAAAGTTTTTACCTAAAACTCAAAAAATCCCCAACCACATATACACACAACATTGACAAAATCAAATCTAACCGGTAAATATGCAAAATGACAATCAAACTATCGCCAAGCAATCGTATCTGGGTCCCACGAGGCAGCCGTGACCGGTCGCCGCGTTCTGGCCCGATATTAAATCCACTTCATTCTATAAAGAATTCCAATGGACTTGCCCCTCGTCTACGAAACAAAGGACAGTCAGTTATTTTTGCGGCTACCCGGGGACGTTAGTGTAGTGCGGGGGCTATTTTTGGCATATTTAGATGTATTCTGTTCTATATTTTAGGGTTTATATTGAGAAATGTTAAATATTTTTTGGTGCATTCCGTTAAAACCTAATATTTATTATTTTATAAATTGAGCCCTAAGAATTATGGGAAATTAAATATAATTCCTGATATAATTAATATGATTCTAGATCGTTTGACTTAGCGAAACAGCGGTTGTCTATAAGTTCCACGTTTGTGGGCTCCATTTCCACTCGATGGAATTTATTATTGTCACTTCCTGGCCCTGGTAAAAAGCCAGCGCGACGTTAAGTTCCACTGTTCAATTTGCCATGTCTCGAAAACCAGATGAAACGGGTGAAATATCTCTGCATATCTTCTAGACCGGAAAATGGGTGAAAAAATACCATTCTTTCATTAAATAGGCCAGGCCACATAATATATTTTTTTGATATTTTATATAACATAATGATTTTTTATCTCAGTAACTTCATTCGGCTAAAGACGTCATTGAAAACATAATCGCTTAAACAGATCTATCGATTTTACAATAAGTATCAATATAAATGTTAATACGATTTGCACTAAATTATTTTCTTCTACTTTGTTTCAGGTAAGCCCCAATTATTATACGTCCATCTCTCACATCACTAACTCGAAGGTAAGGTAACATTTGTTTACCCGTAACCCGGGCGGGACTACTGTGTTCGAAACGTCAGGTTTCTAAAAATGCTTAAAACTACTCAATTAATCTGCCTAAAGAGTTTTATCTAAAATATATTAAACATGTAATATATAAATTTTATAATATTTTTGTATTATTATATGTTATCTGTATTTTAATATGGGATACAAAAATAATAAAAAAACAAAATATCGCGAAAAATAATTTACGATCAAATTATATTTTATTTAATTTAATTTGAACACACGGCATCTAGGTGCGAGTGCCATTAAACCCTGCCTCATTCAGACGGGATTGCCAATCATCCCGGGATCACGAGATCATGGGATCTCCGGCCCATTTCGTAATAAGTGCATTTTTGTGAATATCCTGAATATTCGCGTTCCTTCCTTCATATGATTGTTGGGTGTTTTCTTACTCTTTTTTATATATTTTAGGTTTGGTGTTTAGAAGCTTTTTGATTGTTCATTCGTAATATAGAATTTAAATGATTGCGAAAATGTAATTGGTAGTGGTTATTAACGTCCTTAAGTAATGGAAAGGTCGGGAATTGAACTACATTTAAATTATATCCATCACCCCGCTCTGGTAGACAAATCACGGCGTTGAGATCCGGCACCTAGCACGCTAGTGTAGAACGGAGTGTAAACATCCAATTTCCCTCTGTCTAACCTGTTAAACGGCAAAAAGCGTGAATCTGTGGATTTTCATAATTAATACAACAAAAAACGGTAAATTCAAAATTTTACATTATAGTCCCTACAATTTTCATCATAGAAGTAGGGTGACAAAAACAATGATGCCTTATCGGATAGTCCGTAATTCGTGGTTAGGGTTCCATTCAATCAGCTCCCATGTAGCGACGGACCGACTGCCGACGTCCGCGGCTAATTAAATCCGCTGTCAGACCTGCGACAATGTTTAAATTCAGATTTCATATCGATGAAATTTTGATTAACTGCCAAGAATTTTGCACAATTCATTTAATATAACTCTACGATGCACGGATTTGAACACGTTGCGAGTGTAATAGAATTGATTGAAAAGGTTGTTGAAAAATTATAGTGTGAATCATCATTTTATAGTTTTATTTAAATACGTTGTTTTGGCGCATTTGAACATATTTTATGGGGAAGTTGTTGTTTCGCATATATATAATATTCAAGGATGTGATAATGTTAAATAAAATATGTTTTTTTTTATAATAGTAATAGTAAAAAATTAAATTAAATTAAAAATTAAAAGTGGGGAACGGAGTGTCACACTAGGTTCCCTCTGCCTACCCTGCTGTGTGCGGGTTATAGCGTGAAGCTAATTTAATAGTAATAGTGTGTGTAAATATATATTTACATTTACGCATATAGATGTGGTCGAAAAATAGAGTACTTTGTTTATATTATGAAATAAACCTAAAAAATGAGGTCGTCATTACGCGATAAGACAGCATCTAAATATAAAAGTGACGATTTTGGGTTCAAATCTCATTTCGGAGAATGAATTTTCACTTCCCTGTCTTGGTAAGAAGTCAAATTGCAGCGTTGAATTCAGCTATTTAACACTTTAACGCAATCCTACTATATGCGGAATCAGTGTAACATAAAAAAACATATAATTATCGCACCAAACACTCCAAAAACCATAAAAACACAAATTTTCTCACACCTGCTTTAAACTACTCAACACTTTACTAAAAATGCACAAAAACACATTTTAAATACACAAAATGTTCCAATATTACAGTATAAGTGCATCTTTTAACCGTACACGTAAAACTTCACACGTAGCCGGCACGGGGTGGCTTTGGGGGAGGCAAGGGTAGTCTCCACGGAAGCGGCATTAAAACTTTTGAGTGATTTCGCTCAGTCAAACGTTGCAAGACGGGCGAGGTCCGGCCGGGACGTCCAGACGGGGTGTACATACGTTTTATTCTATGTAGACTTTTTAGTTTTTAACTTATATTTTCTTCTCTTTCTATTTTACTTTGAGTTTGGTGATCGATTTGCGATAAAATCAAAGCCTGATATCCTTGAAGTTTTTAAGAATAATGTTTTTATTTGTACATAAAATATTTGATAGTATGTATTTGTTTTTGTTATTTTGAATATAATATCCACAATTATTGTTTATTACGAAATTTCGCTTTGCCAATTGACATTTTGTTAACTATTCTTTTATCATAAAAATATATTGTACCATAAAGTTCTTTATAGAATGTGCAGTATCATATTACTTTTAACATTGTGAAACTTTTAAAAAGCACAAGAACAATACAAATATCACTCAAAGAGCAAAGAAATTTAAATACATTAATATGAATCATACAATTTTTTACTCAACTTTATAACCATAATAACTTCCACACAACACATACATAATATACTGAAGTTAAATACTTTTATTTGATACTAACTTTTTAATTCATATAAAAGTATTTAATAGTCGTTATAACGGGGTCTTGTTCCCAACTTTGTATCAAACGGTGTGGTCACCCGCCTTGGGACGGACGTGGAGATGGGTCGAGTAGAACGAGTGCTTCACTAATTTGTGTCCAGTCAGGAATTATAGTTCTCTATGCTTTATATTATACTGGCGCTGTGGCTATAATTTTCAGGCCATGATTGCTTTAGACATTCGTATGTAAAATAGGGAAAATTTCAATATATTGTTAACTTAGGGTTTTTGAATGTCAATACCATGGTTGAAGTTCGATTCACACATGTGAGAGTGAATTATTTTCATTTCTTCATTTTCATTTTGGTAAGAGAAATCACAGCGTTGAGTGTCGCCTCTCAACATGCTATATTTCTGAAAAAAATGATGGTGTGTGGGGAACGAGATACAGCGTGAAACTAAAAGAAATTATAACCAAAAAGGGATTCAAATGAATTGCTAACTGAAATGAGATACTGAAGCATTTTTTAACTATATATTTTTCCATATGTTATATAAAATGAGAAAAATACAGTTTTTCTTAACAATTTTTTATATACTTATATATAATAAGTGTATCCACAGATAAGAAAACTAAAAACAACCTCGTTATGCCAACAAACAATAACATTAACCTCAATAATCACTAATCCATCTTCTATCCAGTCCAGTTAAATAAATACCCCCGTCCCGTCATGTCCATTATAAAACGTCCATACAGGGTGTGGGGTGACGACTCCATCAGATCAATGCACCCCACCTGCACTTTTAATTCTCGAGACTGGCCCCGTCTTTGAGATATGTACATTGTTCTATTCGTTTGTGATCGTCTTCTTCGTTTTTTTTTTGGTGTCCTTTCTGCATTTTTTTATGTTGTTAGGTCTTTCTTTTCTTTTGATGGGCTGAAACGGTAATTTAACAATAACAGAAATTTGTTAAGTAATTATGACTTGGAAAATTATGTAATGGCTATCATATTACTGGGTAGCATCGGACGTAAACGGAATGGTTGTCGGTTCTTCTCTACATAGGGAGATAAACATTATTTATTAAAAATAAAATCTTCGCCACGCACAGTCTTGTATTGTCTTGAAAATTAATTATTTTCAATTTCTTGGATAAACCATTCCGCCACATTTTTAGCATAGAAAAGGCTTAATTTGCTTAAGTATATGAATACATTTGTATACTTATATTTTCATTTTATCCACCTAATAAGTCTTACAACTTCCTTCGCCCAACAACTGTTTTAGGAGTTTAGGACGGAGAATAAAAAAAAAAAGATTAATAACTACATTATCTCTACTGACATCAAAATATATATGATACACTCGAACATACAAAGAATAATAAAATTATACGTTATTTATGTATATCACAATAAAATTATGATAATCATAAAAAAGAAAAACGGCAATAAAAACGTCTACTGAGGATTTATCGAGTCAATCCGGTCAGTGAGTCGGTTAAGTGGTATTTCAAGTAACCTTTGATTTCCCAAAAGAACGTCAAGTAAAATTGCTATCAAAATTATAAAAGTTTGACGTGGGCTGAAGGGTTGAACGAAACATAGCGATGCACTTAATAGTTCTGTGTTCGACAATTTTTGATAACATATAATATATTATTTTTATTTTACTGTAACATCTTTAAGTTGACAGTGCCAGGTAATGCGTTATATTGGGTTCGATGCCCATTTCAATTTTTAGTTTAATTGTTTATTTTTAAAATTGTTCTACAGTCTTGTTAGAAAATTTAAATTATTAATAATTTTCATAAAATAATAATTTAATTTTATTTAAATATTTATGACCACTTTCCATTGTCTTTACCTAGTAGTATATTTCGTATCTACAGTAATATATATTTTGTGTATTTAAAAAAATATATTTAATTTGACCCGATTTATATAATTTTTACAGGTTCTTTTTTATCGGACAAGTTATGCTGAACGAAGCCCTCTGATAAGGGATATTTTTTTATTCTCTCAGCGGAACTCAACCCTTTTGGACGTTATCTCAACGATGTCACAGCCGTCTTATGCCCGTCGTAATGTCGGATGGCTGGCAAACAATTGTCATCTTTTTTAAAAAAAAAAAGAAAAATATTTTTTTCTTATTACAAAGGTGAAGTAGATAACAGGAGAGTTTTATAATATTTATATTACATTTACCTCTTTATATAATCGAACTCACAACCTGTCACATTTACAATCGCAAGATTTTGTCCTACGATGTGCCTCTAAAAAAAATGCTACTTTTAATTAAAGTTCTAGCTTCAAACCCTAACCTCGATAAGGTTATAAAAAAATAGTTTAAAAAATTAAGAACACTGTAAAATTTTAATTAAATAATGCATTAAAAGTGTTTATTAAGATAAAAAAACTAAGATTAAAACTGCTTATTATTTACTAAGATTGAAAGAATACAATAAAGTGGCGAAAAATAAAGTGGCGAAAATCAACGTCGCGCGTCTTCTTATAAAAGCGAGAAAATAAAAATAATACATCTGAGTCGAAATCGAACTCGCAACTATTCAATTTTACAGTAAGACTCCGCCCCTATATTTTACGATGGACTCGACAACATTAATAACACAACTATAGCAATAATTACTACAACAAATAGAGCTACTAACTTCAATTGAAACATTACCAAGTCCAAAATTCGAAATCCCAAAACATTTCTATCAAAGCACATCAGACAATACATCGTGTGTCGCAAAAGTAAATATTAAACCCCACCCACCCTCTTCGTTATCACGTTCCGGACATAATTTAAGACAAGGGGGTGTACTGGGGGTAGTGCTCGTACTGCACAGCCAGTGCCAGTAGACTATCCGTCACTAGCATCTGCACACTGATTTGTTACGAATTTTTCGTGTTTGGATAAGTGAGAATGATTAGGAGATGCTGGTCCATGTTTCCAGACTGGAGTTGAACTTTAAAGTGTTGTTTGGTTTAGGATGTCGTTTAGTATTTTCGGATTTTGTGAAAATGGTTGTTGTGAGTTCGACTTATGCTCTAGTTACTGATATATTTTAATTTCCTCGCTTTGGTAACAAGATGGAAAGCGGTGTTAAGTTTCGCCATTTGAGTTCGGCCATGCTGTGTATCGCTAATTGTTCGGAAAGTATAAGTGTCAAAAAATGTCATCTTAATAAACTAATAATGATAATAATGTAATAATGTGATGATTTTGGGCTCAATACTCTCCTCGGGACGATTATATTGAAATTATTTTCATTTTCCTTTCCAATAATAAACAAAACACAAAACTATATTGCAAATTATGCTAATTCCAGCCCAATTCTTCCAACATACTCCATAACCTGCCACATTGGCACCGATGTGTTTACCTAAGAACCTCCACGAGCAAATACCCGACCGTCTCACGCGGACGAATGAATTATGTGACACTTTTTGAATTATGGAGTCAATAAAAATATTGATGTAACGATCGTAAATTACGTTGACGGAGACATTGAGTGAATACCAATCGAGGAATGTCAGACGATCCCCGGTTCCATGCAGTACAGGTTTTCCATCATTCATGCTGGAACTTATGAATGTTTGAACGAATGTTATCGTGAGCTGATTCTGTGTCGTTTAATGTTTTAACGCATAAAAATACATTAATTTAGTGTTGAATTTCGGTGTTAAGTTCCTACATTCGATATGCTCGAAAATTGGATAGAAGAATGGGAATGGAATGCCTTAACATTAGTTGGCAGATGGAAATTTGCCAACCTTGGTTATATGGTTAGGGTAAATAGGGTAAATATTCAAAAATGTTAAAAAATAAATCAGCTTCACGCTGTATCCCGCACACAGCAGGGTAGGCAGAGGGAACCTAGTGTTAAGATACTCCGTTCCCCACTTTCTGCCGAATTCTGGAGGCATTGCGTGTTGAGTGGCAGAATTCAACCGAAACCGCGCTTAACCAGAGCAAACAAATGGAAATATAAATTTAAGTAAATATTTCATCTCCTCGAGTGGGGATCGAACCCACAACCAGTCGGTTTTACAGTCACACTTCGTGCCGCTGCGCCACGACTGGCCTCAAAATTTAAAAATATTAAAAAATATAATACCCATAATGATATGAAAAAAAAGATATAGATTGAAAAAGATATATTTGTAGAATAAGCAAATTAATTTTAAGAAAAAATTGACATAGTTAAAAACTTAGTTTTGCTATTGCCGGTTTTAGAAATATTTTTCTTTATTTTTAAATTTGTGACGGTAATTAATTAATGATTTTCTTACCGAAGAAAAATATGTTATAATGATTAGTTAAAAACATTTCCCCATTGACATTTGAACCCACTACCACTTCATATGCGACAATCAATTAAAAAGAACCACATATAAAAACTTCAGTAGTTTTATCCTTTCAAGAAATACCAAGCTACAACTAAATTATTCGAAATAATAAAACCAAGTTACTACATTCCATAACTTGAAAGTTGGAACTGCAGTAAAAACCGTTCAAAAGAATGTATGTATGTATATGAAGTCCATTTAAGCCACAGAACTAGGTATAAAGATAGATAAGCCAGACTTCAGACTCCATTTCCATAGTAAATGTGGCCGATTTATAACTCATTCGAATTCGCTAGCGCAGTTCAATTATTATAAATATGGCTGCTATGTGGGTCAATGTGGGTGGTGCAAGGAGCGGGCTGGTAGGTGGGTGGTGGGTGATACACCCGTCAATCGATTGTCAAGGAGTGCACCGGATCGGACCGACGGTGGATACAAGAAGAAGTTACCAACTAGATGCATTTACGTATAAAACTATGTACATATATGTTCGAACTGTGTGTTCTGTAGTGCCTTGTTGTTTAGGTTGGTTTCTTCTCACGTTTAAACAGAAGCTACTTAAATTTCATCGTTTCGTTGAAATATTTAAGGAACTTGGAAGGTAAATATATTTTTATAATAAAAATTTTGAGTATTCGCCGACGGTCGTTGATTCGATTGCAACAAGACAAAGCGCGGCGTTAAGTTCCACCTTTGGATACGCAAAGTTTTAAAAATAAAGAATTGCGCCAGAAACGGAGTGTCTCCCTCTGCCTCTGCGTTGATGACAAGATGCGTTAGCCTGTGTGAAGTTAAAACAATATATTTAGTGCATTTATTTTTTTACCCTGTATCCCACACATAGAATTATAAGATACTTCGTTCCCAGTAAGACCCTTCGGTTGCATCAATTCCACATTTAATTTAAGACACGATTATGAACTAAAATTAAATATGTATGTATGTATTACTACGACTAGTCTTATAACTTGGAATTCATATTGGTAGCATATCCATGTGCCTTACTCTAAGTAACCTTTACATATTTTTAAATATTAAATCAGATCCTTAGATAGTCTTGTTATCTTCTCACATTTTTGTCAAATATATTTTTATTTATTAGCAATATACAAAGATTACTTTTGTTATATATTAATTAATATATATTTTTTAATATTTTCAAAAAATATTAGAATATTAACTCGCTCGAAAGAAAAAAAATGCCTCAACCAAGATTAGAACCTACATCACCAAAAAAAATCCTTTCATACATCACATAAACTTTTCATTAATGTGACAATATAACGACATTTCACTCATCTCATTCAAACTCCGTACGTTTGATGTTGATACTATTGATGTTTTGTTAACACTTTATAAATATTATAGAACTGTTTTGAGGCCAGTTTTGGCGCACAGGCAAAAACATGCGACAGTAAAAGAGGCAGGTTATGGGTTCGATTCCGACTCGAGAAAAGGAAATATTTAATATTATCATTTTCTCGCTCTGGCATCGAGGCGAAACGCCGCGTTGTATTTGGCCACCTAACATATGTTGCCTCCAAGATTCATAAGAGGAAACATAGCATCTTAAAACTGAATTCCCAGGTTCCCGTGAAGCGTATATAAAAATATTGTACATAAATACAGTAGTCTACATAAAGAGGTCGGCACTCGTTTGATGACAATAACGCGTGTTTTATTAGTATTTTGTGTGGGCGATCTTCTGTTTACGACATTATCTATGAGTTACGTTTACACACATAGATGCGGTATTCAGATTATTTTTTTTAGCTTTACGCTGTATCCCGAAAAATCAGGATAGGCAACCTGGGAGTCTTAAGGTAATTTCCGCTGAATTATGGACACTGCGTGTTGAGTGGCGGAGTTAAGTAGCGTTTTCCCTCGTTACCACAGCAAGGAAATGAAAATATAAAATATTTCACTTTCTTGAGTGGTAATCAAACCCACACCCTGTCGTGTTTAGAATTGCAAGCTTCTGCCCCTGTACCACGATCGGCCTCATTTTAATTTTAATGTTTGATAAGTTTGAAACTCAGACATGTAAATTAATGTTAAAGTATTGTAAAATAGGTAGACATTAGGTACAGTGTCGTTCTTAGGGGAACGTATGTTTTTTTTTACTGTACAGTAAAGCCGCTAAATTTGATATTTTTAAATTAAATTATTTGAGACCGGCCGTGGAGCAAAGCGCTTATGCCCCCAAGCTTGCTACTCTAAACGTCACAGGTTGTAAATTCTATTTATAAATAAATCAATCAGGTTCACGCTGTATCCCGCACACAGCAGGGTAAGCAGGAGGAACCTAGTGTTAAGACACTCCGTTCCCCATTTCCTGCCGAATTCTGGAGGCATTGTGTGTTGAGTGGCAGAACTTGTCGCCGCGCTTTGTCTCGACACCAGAGCGTAGAAATGGAAATATAAATTTAAGTAAATATTTCATCTCCTTGAGTGGGGATCGAAGCCACATCCAGTCGGTTTTACAGTCACATCATTTTTTTTAATATCTTCATTTCCTCGCTCCGTTAAGGACTCAAAGCGCGGCGTTGAGTTCCATCACTCAATAGCTATCCATCATTAAAATTCGCATCTACCCTCAAATGACGGCAACACTTCGAGAATCCCATGTCACACGACACCCAAGCACGCAGCCACGTAACATCCGTAAACCGGGAGACTATTTCTATTTACCAGGTCTATAAATATAGTTTATAGCTCTATCAATCGCAGCAGCAACAGCTGGACGACTCGTTAAGAGGACGATGATTGATGCCGTCGCACGTCTTACATACGAGACGGTATTTTTGTTGGATTTGCCCGCGATTTATTGTAGTTTTTTGGGTTTACGGAATTTCTATTGGTTTTTGGATTTGTTGATTGTGATTGTAATTGTGATGACTGAGTTTACTGAAGTATGTGTTAGTAGGGATTTTTTGTTTATTACACAGAGAGTACAGAGAGTTCATGCGGAATATAACTTGAAACTATATTTCAAGTTATATTCCGCATGAACTCTCTGATTATCACTTTCCGCCCAATCTGCGGAAAATGTAAGTTACCTTAGGATTTAGATTAACTTTTGGACGTAGAAAAATTAGGATATGTTTGAAATGAAAACGTCATTTTTATTTTATTTAAAAAGAAAGAATGAAGTATTGAACCTTTTCTTAATTAAAACGTAAATAAATGAAATACAACGATATAACATATGTTTTTTGATTAACTTTTTTTTTAGCTTCATGCTGTGTCCTGCACATAGCAGGGTGCAGAGATAGAACCTGAGAACCTAGTGTTACGACACTCCGTTTCCTTTAAGACACTTCCGATTCCCACTTTTATCGAATTGTGTAGGCTAGGATTGCGTATTGAATATTTTGCCTATTTGGTAATCTAAAAAATTACCAATACTAAATCAAAACTATAAATTCTTGTCTCATATCTGTTATAAAATTATTTGATATAGTTCTTAAATATCTATCTACCTGTAATCACAATGATTGTGGATTCGACTCCCTTTCTGTGGATTTTTTTATGTGTAGAAACTCATCGTTTTCTCTATCTGTTCAAAATACAATATACGCCACTAACTTCCGCTACTTCAAAACAGAAAGTGGAGAACGGAGTATTTTAACTTCTCGCCTGATCTGCTTAACGCGGGAGAGGAATAAATAAAAAAAAAAACATATAATATATATCTATTACAACACAACCATCTGACAGGAGCAAGTCGGATTTATGTGTTTACTGTATAAATCATGGGACGTCACCGACGCCGCATCTTTTTTCGTCTGCCCACGATGTATCATAGCACAAATATTTTACAACTTTTCCTTAGGAAAGTTACTTTTAAATAATCGATTGTCACACTTATGTGTATAGAAATAAAGGTAAAATTTGTGTTTTTTGTTTAATGTGCATAAAATAATAATGAACACAATTCGTCACGTATAAATAAATAGAATCGTTAAAAATTCGTAGCACCTCGTTCTGAATTTGATGTGGTAAGTGATTTAAATATATTTTTTTTATTTTGTATCTAAATATAAAATAAGGGAGCACTGATCGAGACCTGTCGTAGCGCTGGAATATAAGAATGCGACTGTAAACGCGACGGGTTGTGGTTCCGATCCCACTCAAGGAAATGGAATAGTTATTATTTTCATTTCCTCGCTCTGGTAAGCAGAATGCCTCCATAATACGGTGCAAAGTGGGAACCGGAAGTCTCTTAATGGGAACGAAGTGTCTAAACGCTAGGTTCTCTGGTTCCTTCTGCCCTGCGCTTTTTTTAACCAGAGTAAGGAATAATTTAAATATAATCATTTCCCAAAATCGAACCAACAATTAATTTTGCACCAAAACAATAAACATCTGCGCCACGGCGGTCTTTTTACATGTCACTTTTTTCTTTCTTTAGCTTCACGCTGTATCCCTATGAATAAATCATATATATTCATAGCAATCTCCCTAGTCTCTCTACAAAAGTAGAAAAAACGGAGTGTGTTGACACTACCTTTTCTTTGCCTTTCCTTGCCTTTGATATTAAGATGCTATCATAAACATAATACAAAATGAACGCTAATTTCCCGCCGTCTCGTACAAAGAGGGGCATGCTTAACATAAAGTTGTCATAATATTTACACCCGTCCCAGCCAACGTGTGCCAAATTTGTCCGATCTTGGTCTGATAAGAGATGAAAAACGGAAATATGATTGTATGTAATATTATATACGTGCAAGGATGAAATTTATACAATTTAATAGTTAATTGTGATTTTAGTTCATAATAAAAACGTAGGGTCAGTTAAAGCCAGTATGACTGTAAACGGTTGCGGGTTCGATTGCCACTTGAGGGAATTAAATACTTAATCCTTACATTTCCTCTCTTTGGTAAAAAGTTGGGTGTTGAGTTCCACCACTCAAGACATAATGAATACGACGGAAAGTGGGGAATAATAATAGTAATAATAAAAGTCTTTATTTACAATCTTACATGTTACATTTTATCTTATAACTACTAATATACTAATAACTAATATAGTTCATGAAAGTAACGTTATTATATTTCTTTTTCTTTCTTTTTATTAGACACCGGTTTCGTGATTGTCTTGCTCTTTAGCATAGGCCTCCCCAAGTGTTTTCCACAATGATCTATCCTTTGCTATCCTCGTCCAACAAGTGGGGAATGGAAGTGTCTTAATAGGAATGGAGTGTCTTAACACTAGGTTTCCAGGTACCCTCTGCCTACCCTGTTTTGTTCTGAATACGGCGTTAGGCTAAAATAAAAATTTTACAAATTTGATTGCAGAACAAAATATGAATAGGTAGGTAAAACTTTCTTCACTGAGTGTCTTAACATTAGGTTCTCTCTGTGTACTCCGCTATTTAATTATATAGTATGTACAAAATTCACTTATATTTTTATTATATACAGGAATAATTATGTTATACATTTCTAAATATTTACTTCGTGACATCTACAAATGTCATTGCATTTAAGAGGACGACATTTTATTTTGTTTCCTATTAATGATTATATTAAGACGCAGCGTCTTTGTGGATGCAAAAAAAAAACGGTAACCGGCACGGTTCCCGGATGTATTCGATAGTAGACATTAGTCGAAGGAAGTCTTGTATTTAAATATTGTGAATATATATAATATAAAATTTCAAGTATAAATAAAATTAAAGTGTGTGTACGAATTCTTCTTTCTCTACTCACATAATACGGAAGATATACAAAAAAAATCTGAATTCGACATTTCTATTAATTCATTTACATTCAACTTGGCTTCTTTCGCAACTTTTAAAAAACATTTGAGTTTTATTGCAAGTCCTTACGTTCGGCCTCGTCTCGCTTGATTGATTATGCAGAGTGCTGGGAGGCGCTAAGTGACGGCGAGGTTTGGAGTGACAACTGATTTTTTACTTTTGCTTACTTTTTTAAGTTTCTTTTAAACCTTTTGCTGTGTTAAAATATATTTGAAAAATCAGTTTTGTTCAGCGCAGGGACCGTAGTGTTAAAAGACTCCGTTCCTCATGTTATGTTCAATTTTCGAAACATCGACTGTTGAGCAGCGGAGCTGAATTGTGTGAATTGTCTACCAAGACATGGAGAACAAAAACATTTTATCGAAGACACAACCCTCAGTGCGGCGTTGTGTTCCGGCTCTGTACGTAATATCATGAAAATTGAGCGACAAGTGCGGAACAGAGTGTCTTAACACTGGATTCCCTCTATCTATCCTGCTATATACGGCACTAAGTATGAAGCCTAACAATTATTAAATATTTTCTGCGGATATTTAATAACCATATCAAAGAAATTGTTAGAGCACCTATAAAACGAAACGAATAATTTCTTTATAAATTATTGCACCGAGAATTGAACTGATATACTTGAGGGGCGGTGATTTATTGGGTCATAAAGTATTATAATTAAAAGGCGGGGTGAAACTACACGGGGGCCGCGGTGGGAACTATTAGGTACGTCTGCTGAAGGCTGAATGCAATGAAGGTTATTCATTTTGTTTTATGTTATTTTTTGTTATTTTCATATTAATATTTGATTTGTGATTGAGATGTAGTTTGGACGTGTGGATATGGATGCGATTTTTTTTATTTACTTTCTTCTAATATGATTTTCTTGATTGTTATACGGATAAATATATAGTCAGGAATTGATCTGGCACTTAAGACATTTTGTGGACCACTAATATTTCTTAACTGTTTTATATAATTAATTATATTTTCGTGTCATGTTTACTTATACAATTTTTTATAACAAGAGTGTGACACGGTACGTTGTGGGTGTGAATCCGGCTCGAGGAAATTAAATATTGAATACTTACATTTCCTCGGTCTCTGGTAAATCTGTCTCAAAACGCGGTGTTAAATTCCGCCACTCAACGCTTCATGCCTCCAGAATTCACGGAAAAGTGGAGAACGAAAATGTTAATGAGGATGGAGTATTTATCAATAGGTTCCCAGGTTCCCCCTGCCACACTGACAAAGAAACTATAGTAACCACGACTTGCTTTAACTCGTATTTTTCACACAAACATCAAACATAAATTTTAATTACATAGTAGTCTACAGTATAGCGTGGTGTCCTCCTCACCATATACTCCCCACCACCACTATGTGGAAGTAGAAGTAGACGTCTAGTGACAAACGCTCTTTATTAAAGTCAAAACATATAACGGGGCTGGCGTAAATCATCCTCCCCCTACTCCACGACGCGACTCGCCACTCACTAATTTCTGGTATTGTCCAAGTTTAAGCGTTGATGAAATTTTTGAGTTGGTTTTTTTTTGGGTTGGATTTTCTTTTATGTTAAGTTTCGATTTGGTTTTTTTTCTTGATGTTTCGATATTATAAGAAAAAAAGAATTGATTTTAATATTATGTATGGATGCATTTTGCAAGTGAAATTTTATAAAATTTCGTAAAACGATAAGTTTGACATGTATCTATCTGGAATTGTTAGAATTGGATATTTGAGTATGATCTTACTAATGTAATAGTAATTATTTTTACTTGTTTCTCGGAGACGTTATATCGAGATTATCCTTTTAGATTTAACTCAGCCATATTCTTACGTAGTGAACAATATGAGTTTCATCAAAATTGCTTTAATAGTTTCTGAGACATGAGTATCCACGATT
The DNA here is from genome assembly GCA_917862395.2 of Heliconius sara. Classification (NCBI taxonomy): domain Eukaryota; kingdom Metazoa; phylum Arthropoda; class Insecta; order Lepidoptera; family Nymphalidae; genus Heliconius; species Heliconius sara. Next base: position 746,786 of record OU860799.1, read on the forward strand.
TTTTCGCGGGGATATATCGTATATACGTATTTACCTGAGTATTCGACTAGTTAGTCGAAAATTGAGTCTAAAATTACTTATTGTAAATCTTAAAATGGGCACGTAAAGTAAATTGAACGCGCAATAATCATATGTATAGAAGTAATACAACTGCGTCTATGGCTTCCGGTACTACAAATAACAAAATTATATTTTACAAATAACTAGATATTCTTTTCTACTAGCGAATGCGCTGTATGTCAGTTTAAAGGTCATGTCAAAGAAATTATACAAAAAAAATGTAACATTTCCAAACGTCGAGAACAGTGTTTGTATTTGTTTAACCTTAAACATATAATAATCCTATATCACGAAATAAGAGGATAATGTTCGTTTTATATACGTTTAATTATTAAGCACCTTCGGGGGTTGAAAAACCGTTCCTTTGAAGGAAAAGAAAAAAGATTTCGAGGGATACAATAGATGTATTTAGCAATTATTTAATACGTTTGAATTCGCATCTCCATTGATCCCGGCCCGGGGCAGGTGAGTCTAACGAGGGCGTGTACTCCATTAACCGTCCCTATTATCGGTCTTAAAGCGTATTCGACGAATTAAAATATCACAGATATTTGCAGCTAAAATTAAATTCTGTCACGAACGCCACAACAAATCATATTTATTTACACCTAAAAATACCTCGGGGTGGCCATTACGTCGCACAAAACGCGGACTGTGCGGACCGTTCAGGAGATTAGGCAAGGAGAGACATTAAAGTTAAATTATTTATTTAGGCCCCACCAGCTAGATTACATTACTCCATACACATAAATAACGAAAACAATAAGAGCTATTCTAATAAATTATCTTTTTATTGCCGGATTGTGAAAATTTTAGACACTTATCCGGGGTGGGGAGGTGACGCGGGAGGGTTTTGTCCCAATTATTTATGACGGTTGAGACGCGGGGGATTTCGAATTCGTCGGCGCGTCTGTCGCTCCTTTTCTTGTACAGTCCTTTTTTTAATTAAAACTTTCGTATAGGTTAATTAATGGCCGCATAATAATAGATATCTTTATTCGGTGCCTTTCGACGACTAAGATACGCATTATATACGAGATTTATAGGCGAAGTAGTTCCGTTAAGATTAAACTGTGGTGATAAATTCATGGTTCTTTTGTTAAATTTTTCATTTACATAGCTATCTTATTACATCAAAATAAGGGTGAATTTTATGTTTTATCACAACGACGTCGCCGAGAGATGGTCGTTAATATAAATTATATATTCTTTTCACTGTCATTTAATACATATGAAATGATTAAATTTCACACAGCTATATACATTGTGAAGGTTCCGTTGTTAAGTATTAGTACGTAAAAATAAGGAAACCTAATGCAATATACATATAGCAAAAATTTGTAAGCAAGTAGCACGAGCACGTATGTAGGTACCTCTGAAAACAGTATACCACATCTTTCTATATAACCCAAAGGGAGACCGCAAATAAAGCAACAAAAAGGCATTCCACAACCGATAACCTAGTCCGCTGCTAGTAAACACGGCTCAATGAATCAAACACTGTACTGCAATACGACCGACGTGTCCTATTGTTCCTTTCGCCACAAATCAATCAGGGGCTAACATAAAAAAAAAGTAGAAAAAAAGCGAAACGAAGCACTAAATGTCCTTCAAACCAATACGGCACAAGAATACCTCGCTATGAATAATCTAATAAATAATCTTTTGAAACGTAATTTATTGGTCGAGCATTACCGGACGGAAGGCTTCAAAGAAAGGGAGGGGTGAAGCTCGCCTCGGGTGGGAGGGAGAGGGAATTAATGTCGTCCGTCATAAATAACGTCGGGCAAAAACAATGGACAATGGCTTGTGCTGAGATACGTCTTCTTTAGTCTCCCCCCTTTAGGGTGGAAGGACTGTCCCGACTAAACGCGTGCGCAACGTACTAATATATGTATATTTTTTAGGTGGATTATAATTTTCGGATGATTCGTAAATATGTAGTAAACGTTATGTATATGTACGACATCTTTTAAAAAATCTTGTAAAATATTACTATGAAAATACTTTTTAGATAAACAAATGAATTCAAACGCGCCGCTTGTGGGTTCGATTTCTAGGAGCAATGCTTAAATTGAATTCCTGGAAAATTTGATGTAATTAGGGAACGGAGTGTCTTAACACTCGGCACCCTACCTATTCTGCTGTATGCGGTATATAGAGTGAAAATGCTACATAATAATATTGAGTTGTGATAGCATTCCTTGATTACAATTAAATTTTCTACTATGCTTCGATAGCACAAATTAATAAAAAATGTTATCACATAAAAAAAATACAAACCAAAAGGAACACCCAAATCGTTAATTAAATTAACAAAGAACAAAACAATTTACAATCTAAACTAAAATAATTAATATTCATTCATGAATATCCCTACAAGAGCTGCGTCTGCGCACGTCAAACGCAATTAAAGTATCCGCGGCTAATTGACTTCTCATGTACCACCTACCATTTTGTTTTAATCACTTAGTAGCTAGCTTCTTTTTTTTACAAATTGTAGACTAAATTGTTCTACTACTGTTTGTATTATTTTGTTCCGACAATAGTTTAATAAGTATGTAATTGGAATTAAAACAATCACATAGGCAAAAGGGTGTAAAGTCTGTCTAATTTTAGAGACATTGCGTATTCAGTGGAGGAATTTAACGCCGCGCTTTGATTACCAGAGCGAGAGAATGAAAATAAAAGAATAAATAATTAATAAAATTGATTATATAGACTTTTATCATGTTCTCACTTAAACACGTAATTACTAAGAGATTGGTTCGCTTCGTATATAAAACACAGATTGGCAGGAGGATCCATTGTATGTTGAATGGTGGAACTCAACGCCGCACTTTGACTCGCTATCAGAGCGAGGAATTTAAATTAAAATATTCAATTTCCTGGTGGAGGAATTGAACTCACAACATCACAAGCTTAAGTCCTTGCGAAACAACTGGCGTCACTATTTTTCATAACCAACAGAAATCCTCTTAAAGCCGGAATGTCGAGCGCACGGGGCAATATTTTGAATCGTCACGTTTCCCAAGTCGTAAAAACTAAATGTGATCTGACCTAATATTTGTTGTGGATGTTAAATATTTAATTTTATAGCGCGACAGACTATTTTTTATAGCCGTGCTCTTCCTTGTTTATGTACTGTTGAATAATCTGTATTTGGAGTTTTAATTTTGATTGCAACCAGTAGGACAAGTTGTGGCGCAGGGAGACAAGCGTGGAGCTGTAAACGTTATAGTTTGTGGGTATGATTCCCTAACGAGGCAAAGTGCGGCGTTGAGTACCGCCACTAAGCACGCAATGCCTCCAATATTCGGCGAAAATGTGGGGAAAATAACGCCTTAATGGGAACGAAGTGTCTTATTACTAGATCCCTAGGCTAGCTCTACCTGCCCTTCTATGTGCGAGATACAGCGTGAAGTTTATAAAATATAAATTGTCAAAAGTTATTATGTATAAAGAGATATTATATCCGCTCCCATTAATTTTCAATATAATATGTTCGCTATGGACTAACCGAAGTGTTTACTCCTGCATCGTGTCTAGCTCATCCAGTTTACTATCAGAGTCACTTCAAACGATTCAGAAATAGAAATTTTAGTGTTATTATTTAGTGATAATATAAATGTGCAATTTAGCAACTAAGTTTGTACCTGTCATATTATATGATTTGAACAGCTGTATTTTGTTTTTGATTGTCTACGAGCGTCTTAGAGCTGTTGTAACAATGTATTTAACATTATACTTTCTTGGTTTGCGTGGATTTTATAATGTAAAAAGAAAAATCCTGATGAGAGAGTTTCCCGAAAAATTTGAGGGACCGGGCCCTTAAATTTTTCGAGAAACTCTCTTGGTGCTCCAGGTGTAGTAATTTCTTCAAAGAAAATAAAGTTAGCGGTAAAGATATTAAATATCTAAAATCGCTAACTTTTTCAGAAAAAAATTTAGATTCTACTAAAACAAAATAACAGTACCAAATCACTCTAATAAAACCGTCCAAAATACACTAAAACGTCAGTAATTCCTTTCCACTTGCACATTACACAATTTCCGAAAACTAGAGCCTGCACCAGAATCACCTCATATGCTATTTGTAGGAATCTTTAAAGCACGTCGATTCGAGGGCTCGCCTCTTAAAGCTGTCATTTTAACCAGCTGCTAATGTCAGGGGTGACTGGCGCGTCGCCAGCGCTCCTCCAGTATTGGACGTTTCTTAATTTATGAAGACTGGTACGCTTCGATTGTGTTGGCAGATCTAACATTGTTAACGAATAAAATGATCGCGAACTTTCAATTTGTGATTGGATTTGTTTTATGAGATTTCTGGACTATGCCAATATTTTGAAGTTTATTTTTCTATATATTTTCTTTTATTTTGTAATAGGATCTAAAAAATTGTGGCATAATGGGCAGCGTTTGACTGGAAACATGATAGTAGACAAAACTTGGAGTTGACTTTTCACACAACACAGAATGTTTTAAAAAATTAGGTAGAAATTGGAAAACGAAGTGTCTGAACACTAGGTTACTCTAGCCTATTTTTCTATGCTGGAAGCTGCTATTCTAGGTACATTGAACCCCCCCACTATCTAATACATCCTCACCCAATTTCAAATAGTGTTTATTATTGAAATAAATTATGCACCCGCTGAGTGACAGCCAGTTTGGGTATTTATGCAAGATACGCTGCACATTTTCAGTACATTTCATTTTCCATCATCAGCATCCGTTTAAATTTAACACCTGGGCTTATTCAATCGTCAGTTCATTTATCTCATCTTAGAATGATAGAGTTGCTGTTGTTGCATTATTCGTATACATAATAAAATAAGGAGCCTCTATATTTTTTTATATTATATTACATATTTATATTACATATTAAAAATGTTGTTTTGTTTGTATTTTATTTCATGTTCAATTTAATTTCTCAATGGTTTTGTAGATTTAACCCAATAATAAATGTCTCTGTTCTCAATTCTATTATATGTGCGTGGTCCCACCACGTCCACAATGTCCTCATGCTTTTACACTACTTTCCTCTAGTGAGATGGAGAGATCATAGAAACATGACGTTTGGAAATGATATGAATATGATCATCGATATTGTGCTCTCAAAAGTCAACCAAGGATTCCTCCTGCCTCACTCACCACTTACCCTGGCCTCATATAAAATTAGTCAATATGTTTTTATTGTAATATTTCGATATATTCCACAAATATACAGACAACTGACCTAAAATTAATCAAAGTCTTTATATATATGCGTGTGAGTATATTTAGAACGACATAAAACAAGATTTCTGTCATAAAACGAAATATATTATAATACTTTATTCTTCATAAGAGTGGCGCAGTGGGTGGAGGGCACAATAAATACGACGGAGACGACGAAACGTCCGTATTTTTATAACTTTTTCAAATTTATTTAAAAACTCTTAATCAGCGACTAATGGGCAATAAAATGTGAGAAATGAATGTGACGAATTATTACTTCTCTAGAATTAGACCACGAAATGTGTTCAATGTTGTATCATTGTTAAAATACTTGTTTGTTGACGTCGTCGTGGCGCAGTGGGGCGTGGTGGAAACGGTGGTTGTGGGTTCTATTTTTCAATTCTTTTTACTAAAACAAACTCAAGCGTCTCAAAATTCAGCAGAAAGCAAAAATAGAAGTGTTTAACATTAAGTAACATTTGGTTACGCACTGAAAAAAATTATTTTAATCTAGATATAAAATATAAAGCCCTATTAATCATTTTTATATAATTAATTTTATGTTTATAAAATCAGTTACAAAAGTTGATTTAAAATGCCTATTTCAACAAAACTATTAACGCGACAAAATTATGATGGAAGTCATTTGCATATAAATTATAGCTAAAATAAGGCATCAACCAGGTTTCTTATGGATTAAGAAAAAAGTATTATAATATATATTTTATGAATATTGTAAAATTTTGAATAAATTAAAATTATAAAAATATAATTGGAAAGAGCTGATGTCATTTCTTGAAAGCGTGCAGTTGTTATAGCGAATTTTTTTAGCTTCACGCTGTATCCCGGAAATATTACCTTACAGTACAGAGGAACCTGTTAAGATACTCCTCCATGAAACGCTTATTTTCGGAACATTGTTGTAAGTGGTATAATAAAAAAAACTTCAATAAAAAAAATATCGCTAATGCCAGCCAAATGAAAATGGGGATTACCGAGCGAATTTAATACGTTATAATGTTTTTTTTCCTTTTGTTATTTAGTTATTTAGCTAAAACTTGTGTTCTAACACTAGGCACCCTGCGAAAAACAATATAGAGCTGCCATAAAAATATAAAAGTGACTGAGAAGTAGAAAAAAGATATTGTCTCTTTGCTTTTCTCCCAAAAACTATAGAAAACACTACAAAAAAATAAGAATACAACATACCAATAAAAGATTTACCTCAAAAACCCAGAAAAAAATGTAAATTGCTCATCAGAGCGACACTGAGTGATGAGCGGACGGTGCGTGGGCGTCGATATTATATAGACTTGCCAAACAGAACCCGTAATATTCGTCATGTCGTGACAAGTTTATGACTAGTTACCGTTTCATAATTTTATAGCGTCCGTGTTTAGGAGATACGGTTGAAATGTGATAGATTAATGTTATTTTTGGGCTACTTTTTTAAATGCTACTAAAAAAATTAGTATATAGGTATATTCAGATATTTTTCTCGTCTGTGGTATTTCTTACTACATACAGCGAGTTAATGAAAATAATTTATACCCCAGAATGGGAATCGAATCCACAACAGTACAAGAAACTATACAGTACCATTATTCTTGGTTATAACCCTAAATATAATAGATAAAACACCTAACGAGATGAATTTATATTTAAAATCTCAATAGTCCCACGGGTACAGTATTACAAACCTATCGTGCAAAGTTAGCGTAGAAGGAACTTCGTTTAGTTCGTACAGAGCCTCACTTAAGCGGTCTACAGCGTCATATTACATGCAGTTTATTGTGGTATTCGCAAAAAGTTGGAAACTGGCTTTGTACTATCTTGAAAGTGCGTTTTATTTGGCAGTATCTCGCGTGTGGCAGGTAGACGGGGAATACTTAGTGTTGAGACACTCCGTCCCCAACTTAATACGTAATTTAGAGATATTATATTCGGATTTTGATTTTCTGACCAATTTACGTGCAATTTCCAGAAAAGAAATGCCGCGCTTTTTGTTTTGGTTGTGGATTCAATTCTAAGGAACAAATCTTTTACTATCGTGTATCACACAGGTCACATACTATTCAGTTGCGCTTGGATCGCCATATATTAAACTTAGGTATTGTAATAATTTCTTTTTAAATCACCACTTATTGAATCATGTTTACTACAAGTGAAAATCGAACTGATATCCTATAAACCCAGAAAACTAAATAATCCAATCTTTTCCTTATAAGTTACAACGTAGGTGTTCGAAAACGTATACACCGTTGTATACGTAAATAACTGTCAAATGACCATATAATGGGATTGACTCACTTGTCACCTTGATGTTAATTTGTATTTTTGTTCCACTGATTCATTTTTTAAATGATTCCTTGATTGATTCATTTGGCAAAGATAGCATAAGGTAACTTAGTAGTGCAATGTTTCTAATTTATGTGAAAATTGAAGAATATATTGGTTAAACACTTGGTATTCTTTTGGTTGTGGGTTCGATCTCTATTCGAGGAGATGAAATATTTACTGAAATTTATTATTCCATTTTTCCATTTTTCCATTTCCATTTTTTTCGCTCTGGTGTCGAGGCTAAGCGCGGCGTTGAATTCTGCCACTCAACACGCAATGCCTCCAGAATTCGGCAGAAAGTGGGGAACGGAGAGTCTTAACACTAGGTTCCCTCTGCCTACCCTGCTGTGTGCGGGATACAGCGTGAAGCTGATTTATATTTTATTTATGTGAAATAAAGCGTGAAGCTAAACGAAAAAACACATCAGGAGCTATGGTACCTACGAGCCCCTCTACCCATAGTGGACCGGCGGCCATATAGCGGCGGAACTCAACGACACGCGGACACAAGGTGGGGTACCTATTGTCTTAATACCAGGACGAGAAAATTACAACATCCCAACCCCTCCAGTGGATATCGAAGTTACAACAATCGTGTGAATTCAATTCGGACACTGTTCTACGATGGATCATTTATTAGCGCATCGGTTAGAAACGATGTCAATCCTTTCTAAGTAACCGCTAGAAACCTTAAATATCTGTGTGATTTCATCGTACCGTAAAGTGTTGTAAGATAGAGATGACTCATTTAGATTTAGGTTTAAGCAAAAGTCATGAAGTTTAGTACAGTTGTAGCCTGTATCTTTGTTTGCGTGAACTAAAAACGTAACGCTCCCTCTTTTCCCGTTCCCGTAAGAATTTCAAGAAATCTTCTCTTAGTGCTCTTTTAAAATTTCATCTTTTTATAATCTCTTCAGATTCCTCCAGACTCTATCTAAAACGCCTGCTGGGGAGCAAGGGCACAAGCGTACTATTGTAAACGCGACAAGGTTGTGGGTTCAAATCTCTCTCGAAGAAATAAAAAGAGTCAATATTTTCAACTCTTCGCGCTAGGAACGACACTTAGCGCGGCGATGAGATTTACCATTCAACATACGATACCTGCAGAATTTGGCGCCAAAAACGGAACGGAGTGTCTTAATACTAGGTTCCTTTTGCCTCCCCTGCTATGTGCGCTATAAGTTAAAAAAAAATCTATTCCGCGTAGTTCCCGCTGTGTGTTATCTGACAGTCACTCATTAACGGAATTGTTTAGATAATAAATGTGTAATTTTTAAATATATTTTACTGCAATCCATTTTAGTTTTTAGATACGTTTTCTCTATGTACGTACGTACTTATAGGAAACATTTGTAAATGTAGTAAAATTGTATAACATAATAATTATTAAGTTAATGTTTTTTATTTTTAATTCAAAATTTTTGATTGAATTGAATTGAATGGATTATAATGGCTTAAAACTAAAAAATATGTTGTTATAGAAAAAACTATCATTATATCTTTCTTTCTTTCAATTTTTAAATAATATAATAATACTGACCAAATCACATACATAAGTAGTCTGCCATAGAAATAAGTGCGAAACGTTAGAAATGTCGAACTTCAATACGTTTAAAAATGTAATGACGGTAAAGCACAGTACTGAGGTTTATTTAAGAGAAAAAAATATTACACTGCACTCTGCTACCAAGTACCTAGTCTTCTTTCTAAGCCGCGTAACGACTGCGATGCGATATCGATACGACCCCTTATGTATTTGTATATGTAATAAAAGATAATTTCAAATGAAACTTTTGATCTTAGATATAAGGTTCTTTGTTCATAAAATAAAAATCAGCTTCATTTTGTATCCCGCATACATCACGTTAGGCAGGGCAACCTATTGTTAAGACACTCCGTTCTTCACTTTCCGCCGATGTTTTGAGGCATTGTGTGTTGAGTGGCGGGGCATAACGCCTTGGTGCCAGAGCGAAGAACAGAACAGAAAATATTAAGTAATAATAATTCATTCCTTCGAGTGGGGATCGAATCCACAACAGTCGTGTTACAGTCGCACCCTTGTACCACTGTGGATCGACGGACTCATAGTTCAAAATCTGGAAATAAAGAAAATTTACAATTTCCGTTGCCCACAACGTTTAATCGTATTCGATATATCGTAGTCGCATAGTATAAATATATACTTATCTTTTTAGGTAAAGTACATTATGCAGGCTATACTGGCGCACGTGTGCGAATAAAATTTTATTTGGCCACTATTGTTTTATGCAGTTAAGTGGGAAAGACACCAGTCTGTGTTCGATACTTCCAATAGGAACAAAAGGGTTTTTATAAGAAAATGTAACAAGATTAGAATTTCGAATTTGATAATAGAAATTATGGCTTAGTGGTCACGATGCTCGATCGGTAAATAGAATGCGCAGGTTCAAGTCCTGCTATTTAAAATGTTTATACGTTTTTTTTACTTTAATAACTGTGGAATAACACTATATAAATCTTTTTTGGGCTTCTGTTGAATTTAGTGACACTTTATGTAGCCAAACCATAGGATAAACTTATATAAATTCTAAGCAAATTAACAAGTACATTAAATTTTATTCATTTTCATTTATAATTCTTAATTTAATTTAATTTAATTTTTCATCTATATAAGAAATGTATTGTAAAATAGATAAAAATGAAATGTACTGAGTGATGAAATCCAACTTCACTTACCTGATTTTGAATCGAACCCACAACCGTCGCGTTTCCAATCAACCGCTCTCCGACCTTTTTCAGGCCTTGTACCTCAAATAACACAACATATAATACAATTTGTTATTAAAACCCACTATTTTAATTCCAGGTAAGGCAGACAAACACAGCAAAACAAACATCCGAACGCAAGGTAAACGTGTGAACAGCGACCAAATCGAATTACCAATTAATAATGGATTGTCCGGCTTGATTGATTAATAATATAAAATCCTGCCGTCCGTCTGTCACGTTACCAGTGATTGACGTATTGACGCATAGTATTAATTGACACAAAGCATTTACTTTTAATTGTGGCTTCGTATTGTCGTTTGCTGTTGGTTTTGTGTTAACGAAACTAAATATGCAATTATAGTGTTGTGTTATTTTTTTTTATCGAAATTGAAATTTATGTAGGTAGAGATAGTAGCTTTGCTTTTTACTATATATTTTTTTTGAGATATTATACGCTGGTTAGTGATAATAGTCGTCGGTGTAGAGGCCGTTGTGGCCCGAAATTACAAGAGTATGACTGTAAACTGTAAAAAATAAACTATATATTTTTAGATTTACGCTATCTTTAGCACATAGGAGAGAGAACTTGGGAACCTAGTGTTGAAACACTTTCGATTCCACCATTCCGCCAGATTGTCGAGGCATTGCGTGAGTGACGGAAATCAATTCCGCGCCTTGCCTCGTTACCAGAGAGGGGAAATTAACTAAAATATTAAAATATTTTTCTCGAGTGGAAATCGAAACTACACCGCGTGCAGGCCACAACTGTCCTTAAATAATTTAGTTTATCATTATAGTTTACATAAATATGTCGCGGTACGTACAGTACAGGTGGTTAAGTCAAACGCGTTGAAGGCCGTCGCAACCTTTTCAACTAAATATCAAGGAATGATTTGTGTATGTAATTTATTGTGATATTTTCCATGTTGTATTAAAAAAAATATTATTATTCATGATATAAATGTTTTTTATTAATAGTTTGTTTTAGATAAGGAAACTTAAATTTCCGTGTGAATGAAAGTATACATTGACTGCCTTTTTAAAACGAAGTACAGCAATGTACAATGGACGTCCAAAAATACAATTTCTCATTATTAATAAAAAATTAAAAAGTATATTTTTAATGAAGACCAGTATTTTCATAAAACCATATACAAAACGACTATTATGTACAGGTATATATATTTTTTGTTAGGTCAACAGTTAAGGAAAAATCATATAATATTCTGGATATTTTTTAATTTTTTTCTTTAATTCTTTATAACTATGGAATTTAACCACAAAACCATAACAAACTCACAAAATTTTCCTATTAGAAATAAAACCAACTGAATTTTATTGCAAATAAAATAAATTAATTTAGTATATATCTATAACGTAAACAAGGTCGAGGACCTCTACTTTTCATGCTTGATTGATTTTCTATTGACAGATACCGTCGCGCTACTTTGATACTAGTAAAAATTGCAGAAATAGTAATGCTGCTGGCGAATATTTTTTTTTAAACATAATATTTGCCCGTTCGCTTTTCTTATCAACCGCCGATCGCTTCGCTCGGTGTAATTAAAAAAATATCTTTTTTAAGGGACGATCATATATATATATATATATATATATATATATATGTATTGTTACACTTACGACAGTGGTGAACGATATTCTAGATTTTAATTTTAAAATCTTTTTAAAAACAATAAAAATTATTAACAAAAAATGTGTACTAGAATAGTGAGCCTAACATCCGTCAGCCTTCACCCATCACTCGTCACCCGTCATTCATACTTTATTTATCAGACAAAATCTCGTAATACATTTTAAACCCAAAAAAAAAATTGCTTAGTAATTTTATTGATTTTTTAAGCTAAATATTAAATTCATTAATTTCTATTAATATTTAGCTTTAAATACGAAAATTTACCTTACATTTGAACCTCTGACCTTCACAATAGGACCTTTATGTTACTTTTATTCGAAGTAGAATAATAACATACATATATACTTATATTTATAAAAGAAATTACATAATATCATTCTAAGCAAAATAATATAATATAATGTTAGTACCAATCAATCAGCTGTCACGGCTGGAAGGTAAACAAGGAGGTCAAGGGCTTTCCCTCCCTGTTCGGACTTGATTGATTCCTTATTGACGTATGGAGAGCGTGCGTTTTGATACTTGAAGGGTATATTTTTTCTTTAAAATAAATATAAATAATAATATGTAAAAAAATATATATTTATACATAGCAGGAAAGGCAGAGGGAATCTAGTGTTAAAACTCAAAAAACTACGTTTCCCATGCACCGTCTAATTTTCGAAACGTTACGTGGTGAATAGCAGAATTCCACGTCAAGCTTTGTGTTATTATCAGAACGAGAAATGACAATAATCCCCAAGTGGGAATTTGTAATAAAAATAATATAAGAATAACGCAAAAAACTTTTAATATAATTTTGGTGGACAAGTGATGAAAGATAACTCTAGTGACAAATAATATTTATTTTTTCATTAAGTAATTGACATACTCTATATTTGATATTATATTGTATGTTTCTTCTGCATTGTTAATTTCTAATTTATTTAATTGATCGCTGAAATGGATGATCTCAGAAACTGCTAGATTGAAAAAAATCAGTAAAGATTGATAAAAGTTATATTACACGTGTACCAATTTAATGGCAAAGCCAGTAGAACCTAGTATCATACAACAAAATTAAATAACACTATGAAACTAAAACAACAACAAAAGTTTAACACTATGCAATATTTATCACTGCCATTTTAAAATTACACCCAGTCTATTAATTTTGAAGTATAATTTCTCACGAACACTCAAGAGCTAGAGACTCAAGGCACGTCAGTACTAACATTTGCCAAGTCTATTTGCAATGATCAAGACATTTTAGACTGTCTATATGAAATATTAATACTCATCACACTGTGGGTGATTGACGGCTGTCTTCGGGATATATCCGTCACAGCACTTCTCTTCCCCGAGGGGGTGGAAACCACCCTTGAGCGAAATGTCTAAATCTTTGCGATTTATTGATTGATATATGTATGAGCTCGTGTGTATGGCTTGAAGTCGAGTGCTAGTTGAATATTTGTGTGTATGGCGTAAATGAGAATTGAGTTGATTTCATTTGATTTGATGTGATGTATTGGAATTAATTTGTGTTTAGTCTTGTTTTGTTTTATTTAAGGGAGGACATATGATGATTTTTAGATTTTTATTTATATTCTATGTGATTTTTAGGAAAGTATAATAGACGTTTTTTCTACATTCTCTAAAAAATCCTGCTTACAGTAGAGTACGCAGAGAGAAACCTGGTGTCAAGACACTCCGTCTTCTGTTTTCATTTATGAAATTGCATAACACGTGCCAGACTATCTAAAACCTTTTAAAAACAACCAACATTTCAAATGACATCAAGAAAAAACATCTAAGAGAAAAAATATATATACAAAAAAAAATAATTAATCACTTAAAAATTCGTAAACGTCAAAACTTTATGATCTCTCATATAATAATTAGATATTTAAAATTTCCGCTCAATACGAAATATAAGGTGAATATCGGTACAAAGCGAGGCGAGGCGAGGTGCTAAGAGTGAGACCTCCCACTCGACGAGACATCTGTTACCTATTTGTCAAACATCGTTTACTATTTTCGTCGTAGTTTCGTCGGTAACGCTGTGTCCATACTTTAATAGCATATTTTTATATATACAAATTCACTTGCGTGTAAAGAAATTAAGTTTGTATATTATATTTTAGGAGTTCTTATTATGTATGTATGCCGTCGTGGCGCATTCTGTAAGCGCGATGGTTGTAAATTCGATCCCCACACTGTGAAATGTTCTTTTAGCTTCACGCTGTATCCCGTGTATAACAGGGTACGCAGACGGAACCTAGGAACCTAGTGTGAAGAAAATCTCTCTTGCGAATCTAATATAATGTCTCTCTGTCAAGAAATTTCCGTTTGGCTAAATAAAATATGTAACCATTCCTTTAAAAAAATATTTTCTTTAAAAACATCAGGACTTGAAATTATATTTCTTTCCATTATTTCTGTTCAATAACATTAAACATAATTATATATTATAATCCTCTCATAACTCAAAGATTAGTGATAAAGTGAATGATCTACACCAAATGTTTCGGTTAATAATTTTAATTATATTTTTTAATTGCATATAAATCTACCGTGTCTGATAAAAAACAACTTAACTTTTATATATGCGTGCATAGCAGCTAATGTTTAGGCATTCTATTACACATTTATCACCTAAATTTTAAGACATTGTGTGTTGAGTGGTGGAACTCAGCGCCGCGCTCCATCTGTCAGTATACAATACTAGTATATAAAAAAAGTGTATAATCATTCCTCGGATAAATTACTATTAAGAAAAACAAAAAAAATGTAAGCTCTTTATGACAACGCCTTTACAAACACTATCTATACAAATCTTATCGACGCTTACTCTTTAGACACAGAAGCGTTTTTACTACGACACTTCCTTTACTTTAGACACCACGATGACAAGTGTTCATATTAAAATGTAACGAACCCCTTATTCCGTAGTACGTAAGTTCAAATTCAACATTACAAATTTATAACTCGTTTGACTTACATCGAATGCATTTCCCATATGTCTTATATCTTTGTGATAAAGTTTAAAATTATATGATTGACAGATTTTGATGTGGTTTGCACATTTCCAAGGTTGTTTTGATGGAGTGGCCCGTCAATTAAATAGTCGAGCGTTCAGCATGTCTTCTGTATGATTGAGTGCAGTTATGCAGATTTACTTTGAAGATACGGTGTTGTGTCTCAGCCTCTTTTTAGTTATTTGATGCACTTTATAATAATAATTTGTATGTATATAGCATGTATGAATGTGTATGTTGATTGTTTTTGTTCTTTGTGCGTATTAAAAACTCACGTTGTGTGAATTTAGCGACTTAAGACTCACTGTCTTGAATGGTGACGAAAACTTGAAAACGGAGTGTCTTTATTAGCGATTATCTTTCTCCTTCTTCGCGGGAGACAGAGTGAAATTGAAATAAAATCAATAGAGAAAGTAATTCGTTAAAAACAATTGGTCTCTGGTAGCACAATACCAACGAACAAGTAGTTATTATATATAAGCAACCTCCCTTTAATACAGCCTTAATTTTCTGTCATACAATCAAATTATTCTAAACAAACTTGGGGGATAAAAATCGATGATAGGCATTGTCCGACCCACGTCGACTTTGAGCTGTCAAGTTTGATTGAATCAGCTGAGTGACATTAGTAGTGATAGAAGTGGCAAAAAATGTTATTTACATGTTATTACTTAAAAAAATCGTCCAGAAGCTTTCAGAGCAAAGTGTCTGACTGTAAATATGATGGTGGTGAAGTCGATTCCCAGTCGGGGTAATGAATTGGTTTAATTGTCTCGTATCTGGTATCAAGATTCAATGCTAGGTTGAGTTCCACCACTCAACATTTAATGCTCCGGTAATTGAGCACGAGGCTCTGGTTGTATCGATTAATATTGATTTAATATTATCTAATTAAGTGCAAAGTTACCCGTACATTATTTTTATTCTGTATAGTTTGTTTATATTAATAAAGCAGAAAGTATTAAGTGATGTCAATTATCGATTTAATTTTTTTTTGTTTAATATTAAAAAAATGCAAGTTTACAATACATACATATATATTTTTTTACAAATTGAATTTAAAAAATCATTTTATTTTGAAGTAAATATTGAGAAATATTGTTGAAATTGATTTTAAACAGCCACTACACAACTAAGAACAAATCGCAGCGAACGTTCTGTTTCAAAGATAATAATGTTGACCAAAAGTCACGGAGCTTTTCTATTCCAATGTTTATTTTACTCTGTTGTATAACTTAAAGGATTTTTGCTTAGTTTTAGTATTTCTGTGTATCTATTTCTTTCTACACACTAAGTATTTTCTAGTAATCTTTTTTTAATTTCGCGTGTAATTAAAAATATTAAATAGTTTATTTTCTCAAGTTTTCCAACAACCTTCTATAAATGTTGATGTAATATATTCGGATTCCTTTTATAATTATATCTTATTACATCATAATATTTGTATATCAGAGTATAAAACCCATTGTTACAAAAAAGACCTAGTAATTAAAATGAAGAAAAAATCTTATTCTTATATAAGATTTTTTCTTCATTTTAATTACTCACAACTTTTGTTGCAACATTCTAATGATATTTTAAATATACTAGAATAATATTTAATTTAAATAAGCAATTAAAAAAATAAATCAATGAATGAAATTAAAAATCCGACTTACAAACCAACTTAAACTAAAATAGAGACAGTCATGGCACAGTAGAACTACGACTGATTCTAAGCGTGATGATTGAATGTTCGCTGTCCAATTGGGGAAATTACTTTATTTTATTAACTTTCATTTCCACGCTATAGGAGGCATAGCGCGGCGTTGTGTTCCGCCATTCAATACGCAATGCATCACTCTGTTTACCATGCTATACAACAAAAAGCGTAAAATTGCATTTAAAATTAATAAAAAATACCAACATTATTATATTAAAAATTAAACTAAAACCAGCAAAAACAAACAAAAAAACGCCACCATAAATAAAAAGACAGGTCTATTCTCTACAAAGGGCTCTGTAAATGCTCGTAAAGCGGACAAAGACGTCTGCGTCCGTCTGCGCGCGACATCTGAGCGACGTGTGTCCCCCCCGCGACGCTCCGATAATGATGTTAGAGCGACTTTGTCCCCTGACCGTTGCTTGGTTTTGTATTGTTTTCTGTTCAATTTTAAGGAGTTTTTTTAGGTAAATTAAGAGATTTTTAGTTATTTAGAATGTCTGATTGTACGTAGGTTAGGTTAATTGGGTTGATAGAGCGCGGCGTTTAATACCGCCTTTTAATATACAAACTTAACACACAAAGTAACGATAATTAGGTGGAATATATAAAATGGAGGGCTGTAACACTGAGTTCCTACTGCCCAGGATATATAAATGAGCGACATTTCCATCCTCTGCGAAGCTCCAATATTGATGTTTGCGGCTTTGTACCCTGACCGTTGATTTTGATATTGTTTATCTTTAAATTTTGTATTTTTAAGTGGTGTTCTGCAGTTTAAAAATCCCGATAGGTACATTACGAAAAAAGTGATGCGCCAAGAAAGCGAATAGATTAATATATATTGTTAATCACATTATATGTTTTTACACATTTTATTTTTTTGCCGTGTGATCCCGGCCTAGAATAGGATCATCCTGGTACTGGTGGTGTCGTAAGAGGCGACTAAAGTACGTGTGGTAGAGTCACGTCGCCAGCAATGGCAACACGCATGGGCAGACTCGACCGGATCATTACCACCCCCGGCATTTAAAACCGGCGTGAAGTAGTGGCTTAATGCCACTGCGTTTCGCATCAGGTAATGCCGGGCCCCGGCGCCCAACCCATCTTAAAGGCCGGCAACGCACCTGTAGCTCCTCTGGTGTTGCACGGGGTCGTGGGCGGCGGTAGTCATTTACCATCAGGTGACCCGCACGCTCGTTTGCCGTGTTTTTTCCATAAAAAAAAAAAAAAAATGTGAAGCAAAGTAAATAATATAAAGGATTTCATTGATCCAGTGACATATTACTTTTTACTACATAGAGACAAAAAATATTTTAAAGATAAAACATATATAATTAATAGTTTAATGCACACTATGAAAAAACTTATAACTTATTACTTTGACAGAATTATGACGAAGTATGTATGATTATCAAAAGGTCACATGATTAGTAAGCGTGTGCTTATAAATACGTTATTTTTATATATTTAAAAAAAAACTTTTGTTAATCTAAATATTCTATGAGTACATACATACGTGAAAAGTATACTTTGAATCAAAATAATATTTTTTATACGAAATCATAAAAATATTAGTAACCAAAGAATAACTTAAAAATCATTAGATATACAAACTCACATATTAATACAAATCAACAGTATAAAATTTAAAAAAAACATAAATAAAATAAAAAGTAAATCTAAGTAAAACACTCAGTACATTAGAAAACGTCTACACGACAAATAAATACCTATTCTAGTTGAGCTCAGTCTGTAAATTGTCTTCAAGAGCTGACCACCCCCTTTATAGAGGGGGGTAGCGGGTACGAAGCGGGGGTGGGGACTACCGTATCCCCTTTCGTCTTGCTTATGACTGACAGGCGGACAGCTTGAGTGATTGAGAGTGACTCGAGGTATAATACGCTCTTGTGAGATACCACATTTTACTTATAAAACGTAGTAACTGCATGCTGCGTCTAAACAATTGTTAGGTCTGTGACTTGAGTGTTACGGTCGAGTTTTCCATACAACATAAAAGAGATATGTTGAAATTTTATATAATAAAATATGCAGTGTTATTATGAATTAAAATATGATGCCGTTTTTAATGCAAGGTGCTTTTGTAAATTAGATGCATAACTCGATGTTTCAGACGATGCAGTTGCTGGCTTGTGGCGGTGAATGTATTTCGTTTTTGCCTTGATTATATTTTTTGTATTTTACTTCTGTGAAGGTGTTTTATTATCAAAATAATAATTATAAGGCCGTCTCAGCTCAGCGTTACAGCGTCAGACTGTCAACGTGATGGTTGAGGATTCGATTCTCAATCGGGGCTATCAGTTATAGATGTATTTTTTTAGACGTATGACTTCTATGTATAATATAGTTTTTTCAGACCTAATTGCACACATTATTAGATATATTGTGGGTGTTAAATGAAGAACAGTGTTTATTATTACTAGATAACATATCTCTTAAGCGAGAATAATACCTAAAAGTAAGAGCAAAAAAAGATATGCTTATTCATAATGTATTCTACCAAAATATATATTAAAAAATTAAATTAAATTAAATTAGCTTCACGCTATATCCCACACACAGCAGGGTAGGCAGAGGGAACCTAGTGTTAAGACACTCCGTTCCCCACTTTCTGCCGAATTTTGGAGGCATTGCGTGTTGAGTGGCAGAACTCAACGCCGCGCTTTGCCTTGACACCAGAGCGAAGAAATGGAAATATAAATTTAAGTAAATATTTCATCTCCTCGAGTGGGGATCGAACCCACAACCAGTCGGTTTTACAGTCACACTTCGTGCCACTGCGCCACGGCCTCATCATCAATATATATTATAATTTAATAATTTTTTAGCTTCGCACTTTATCCCTAGCCAGAGCCTAGGGGTAACCAGATAGTACGGAGCGCTAAACGCTACAGCCTTTGCATACATCCCTCACCTATCCACTGTCCTCTATATTATTATTTTACTCCCAAAATCAATTAGAACCGACAACCATCGTATTTTATCTATCTCCACTGTGCTGTGATAGCGTTAATATATACAACATAGCCTATTATTATATTCGCAATTATTACATCACGAGATAGCGATCGGGCACGCAATTCTATCAGTCAGTACGGACAGGTAATCCTGGCGGAACCTACTTCATATAAGGATGGCTCTTTTTGTTAATATACTCTCAGTTTATTTTCAGGAATAAACTATTAATTATGATATTTAAGTATAATTTGTTATTTTTGTGTGTATTGAGTAGTGGAACTCTGCGATTTGTCTAGTTCTGGTTAAAATGTCTTTAAGTGTTCGATAGATATAAATACTTTTATTTATGAAGATAGCTTGTTGGTTTCACGTTTTTATGCGCATAATGGGAAAGACAGAGAAAGCCTAGTGTCGAAGCACTCCGCT
Source organism: Heliconius sara (assembly GCA_917862395.2). Taxonomy (NCBI): domain Eukaryota; kingdom Metazoa; phylum Arthropoda; class Insecta; order Lepidoptera; family Nymphalidae; genus Heliconius; species Heliconius sara. The sequence goes on from OU860799.1 coordinate 766,929, forward strand.
TATAGCCTCAACTCGAGACATTGTATGTAGAGTGACGGATTTTGACGCCACACCTTCATCTTACAAGAACAATATGTTCCCAGGTTCCTAAGTGAAGGATAAAGCGTGAAGTTAAAAAAAATATACAAAAAGAAACTTTTATAAGCTCTCAAAATGTATTCAGAAAAGTTCTTTAGTGTATTGTATTATAGCGAAACACAAAACACGCTGAGCCGGTACTACAGTTTTGATTGACATTGATTGACAATTTTTTAAAAATAAAACTATAGTAGAGCTTAATTGAAAGTGGATTATGTAGAATAAGCATTTCCTAGAATAAATTGCTTCATAAACTTTATAGCGCAGTTTTTGTAATAGTATATAAGAGTAATATAATACGAGGTCGTTGTTGGTTCAAATCTTAAAATATATTATTTTTTTGTTATCTCGACGCTGTATCCTGCATATATCAGATTATGCAGAGAGTCAAGTCACTTTGCTTTTAGCTGAACTCGTTAAGATATTGCGTTTTTAGTGGCGCAACTAAACTTAGCTCACTGTATTATCGTAGTGCTTACAGTCGCACGTACGGTTGTGCCTTGCACCACGACGGGCTATCTGTAAACGCCTGGTTTGTGGGTTCAAATCCCGAGGGAGTGAAATATTTAATATTTTCATTTCCGTCTTCTGGCATCGAGGCAAAGCGCAGTTGCCCCACTCATTCTGCTGTGTCTCAAAAATTTTTCGGATAGTGGGCAACGGAAGTAACTTAATGGAGACCAGATTTTCTTAAGGTTCCTAAGTTCCCTTTTAGTATCAGTAATGATACTTTATAATACTTTTCCTAGAATAAGGAACCAAAGTTATTTTGTTGACAATTGAACGCCGTTCCGCTACGCCATGATGGCCTCACAATATTTAATTCTAATGATTAAGTGTTCTGTGCCCTCTATTTTTTTATTATTTGCTACCTTTTATTTTTACCCAAATATCAACTGAACTATGTGGAAATAGTGATGCCTCACTCAGTTCTTTTGTCATATTTTGAGTCACTAACCGACTTATCATTCACTTAGTATAGAATAAGAACTAATATGATTTGTTCTCGTTCTTCACTGTGATATACAATTATTCATATATGAATGTTTATCCACAATTTAACAATAAATTACATATAAATTGAACTCTATTTATAATTAAATAAAGCTCAATTTGCCATACAAACCAAAATTTCATAAAGTTGTCCAACGTAGGTGTTTACATGATGATAGTACATTCGATTCGTAATATATCGGTTAATGCACGTTGTAAATAAGTAACTAGTCGTAGGTGGTTGCGTGTTCGATGCCCGCGTCTTGTAATCTTAGTGTGTGGCTCTATAAAGTGTCGCATTGGACATTTATATTGGTAGGGGATTTGCAAGTTGTCACTTGTTGTTTGGAAAAACAATAATGATCTCTATACAATTGTATAGGCAGGCATGTGATATCTACTGTGTGTACTATAGCTCTATATTAAATGAGAAATACGTGAATATAAATAGTTTTTTTTAAAGTAATAGTTTTTTTTTAAGTTTTTTTAGCTTCTGTATCCCGCACGTAGGCGGAGGGAACCAGATGTCCTAGAGTTAAGACACCTCTTTTCCATTAAGACATTCCGTTCCCCACGTTCTGCCACATTCTGGTGGCAGCGGCTGGGTGGCGGGACTCAGCGCCTTTGCCTCAGTACTAGAACGAGCAAATGGTAGTGTAAAATTTTTTTATTTCCTCAAGTGGGAATTGAACCCACAACCACCAATAAAAAAAGTTGTTAGCAATAATAATGTAATTGAAGATGTTTCCTCATTATACTTTCTTATTTAAAAAAAAATATTTTATAACTATCGAACCAATACCCATCGCGGTTGCGGTAAAATTCTGTCCAACTGCAACGATGATTATTTAATAACTGAATTACAAGAATTAATATTTCTTTATACTTAACATTTCCTCGCTCTGTTAACGAGGCAAAACGCAATGCCTCGAGAATTCGAAAAGTGAGGAACGGGAGTGTCTCATTGCGAACGATTCGTGTCTTAACACTAGGTTCCAAGGTTCCCTCTGCCTACCCTATTATGTGCGGGAATGCTGTACGTGAACCTAAACAAATACAAGAACACAAAGCTACCTATTTAGTAGCAATTTAAAACAAAGTGCAAAGACCTCGGCGGAGCGACCTTTAGGCTAATTATGTCAACCGTCAATCACGTTATGATAGAATCGTAAGGTCTTTTGTCTCGGTCTTTACTACTTGTAATGCTAAATAAGATTTATACTATTTTTAGTTTATATATTATAATATTAACTAGTGATTTTATTTATAAATAAATAATAATTTTGCACAAGAAAAACCGTGAAATTCTTTTCAGTGTTTCTCGTGGTCAGCTTCACGCTGCATCCCGCATATAGCAGTTTAGGTAAGGGAAACCTAGTGTCAAGATCCGTTCCCCGCTTTCCATTCAATTTTCGAGACATTGTGTGTTCACTGGCGAAAGTCAACGCCGCGCTTTATCTTATTATTATGGCGAAAAAATACAATTAATACTTTCTACGGAGTCATATGGAATCCACGTCCGTCTCGATTATAATTAAACGCTGTACCACAACGGCCTCTACATAATCTTTTTGATAACTAAACCGTTTAAGTACAAGCTTTAATTCGACTGATAGTGTTGGTTAGTGTGTGTGAAATCTCAATTTGATAAAGATCTCAGTGTCCGATTGAGCTGAAATTTGGATTACGACTTCAATTCTGACGACAATAAAATTGCATATAAACAATATTGTTAATACAAAATGGTTGACTCAACGAAATGGCAACAACTCATCTTTTTACCGTGTGATCCCGGCCTAGAATAGGATCATCCTGGTACTGGTGGTGTCGTAAGAGGCGACTAAAGTACGTGTGGTAGAGTCACGTCGCCAGCAATGGCAACACGCATGGGCAGACTCGACCGGATCATTACCACCCCCGGCATTTAAAACCGGCGTGAAGTAGTGGCTTTATGCCACTGCGTTTCGCATCAGGTAATGCCGGGCCCCGGCGCCCAACCCATCTTAAAGGCCGGCAACGCACCTGTAGCTCCTCTGGGGTTGCACGGGTCCGTGGGTGGCGGTAATCACTTACCATCAGGTGACCCGCACGCTCGTTTGCCGTGTCTGTTCCATAAAAAAAAAAATCTAACTAACATAGGTATCAAATGAAATGGTTTCATTTGTAAAATCAAAATCACCATAAAGTATTTACTTTATGGTGAAAGTGAAAAGTGAAAGCTAGTTTTGAAAAGTATTTTTTTAAATATTTTATTTTAAATATTTAGTTTTACTTATTTGATACAAATTGTAAATACTATAGATGTAGTAGCGTTAAAAGCAAGGGAGGCCGAACGTCCCGTAGGCTAATTACTGGTACTGTCAATCAAAGATTGATTGAATCAGGGGTTGCAGAGTCGATCCCATTTATGTGGATGCATTTATTTGCATTATATAATTATTGGGAATATTGATTTTTTTGTATGTTTGTTGTGTGGAGCTGTTTTTAAGTTTTGGCATGGTTTTAACCTGACATTCATAGTAATATCCATTTTATATTCTGAAAATCATTTATTAATAAGTCAGTGTAACTTTTAATAAAAGATCTTCAAAATTAACAAATCAGTTCCAATAACTTTAACTTGACGCTGTGTTACTCCTGTACATTCCTTCCTTCAATATAGACAAAGGCAAAGGGAATCTACCTGATTATGCTTTACCTGATGACAACAATGTCCAAGACATTCCTCCAGTTTTAATCCGAAGAGCCTAATGATTAGAAACTTTCTTTTATTTCTGCACTTACGGTTATGGAACTTACGCTACATTTAGAAAAAACTGGACCAATATAATATTTTTAGAGTAAGAAATTAACGTACCATTTAGTAACATTAGTAGCGGCATAGTGTGTGACTGTAAACGCGACGGTTGTGAGTCCGATTCCCACAATTAGAATTATTTTAACTTGTGTCTTAGCACTAGATTTCTTATATTTCCAATCCTGCTGTAGGCGAAGTACATAAAGAAAAAAATACAAGTAAAATCGCAAACAAAACCTTGTATAGTTATACAAAACGATAAAAATCGTTTTAAAGATTAGCGGCACATTAATCAAAGTATATTAGACAACTGTTTATTTACGATACCCATCTTTACCACCATATAATCCCATAAACTATATCATAGAAATAAAATAAAAATACCTATAGATAGGAAAAAATGAGAATTTCTTATCGTAGAAATATCAACTTTATATGATTAAAGATTTTAACGGTATTTAAGAAAAATCTCTGGAACATGAGGATTAGTGAAATGATCACAATAAATTGTTGATAAGGTGATAAAAAAATATTTGTTATCAGCGTCATAGGTTTTATTTATTGTTTTTATCAATGAAAGTCGCAAAGTCCACCTTTATCTGTTATTGCGGAAAAGTGTTTTTTTTTGGCATTTGTAATGTTTTTATTACTTTTAAATAGATTAATCTGATAGTGATGTATTTTGAATATCTTGAGTTACGTGCCACTACAACCTCTTATTGAAAATATATTGTTTAGTTAGAAACCTAGAGATAAAATACTCCACCTCACTTTCCACTGAACGTTGACAGGCCTTGAATGGCGGAACTCAACGCTGCGCTTTGTATGAGACAAAGCGAAATGATAATAATTCGACTCCAACTAACAAATCCAGCTCACAGCCGTCGCAGTTACAAGCAATCCTCATATAACATTATGCTTATTAAACTAAACTAAACTAAACAAAAACATTTTATCTCATCATCTCGCCACGTCACTCATGTTCCACTCCTACTGACCACTACTGAGAGAATATTATTTATTATTACTATAGAGATCTGTCCGTCCGCGTTACTGCTGGACTTCCTGATGTGTTGCACAGGTGCGTATTGAGCGAAAAGCGATTTATATTACAATATTTTATAATTACTATGTAACTGCGTGTATGTAAGAAACTACCTATACCATGTATAGGAAGATATATGTAGGTAGTTGGTTCAAATCCCTGTTAAATTTACCATATTTTATGGGGAACCGAAATGTCTTAATAGGAACAGAGAGTCTTAACAATATGATCTCAGATTTCCTCTGACGTAGAAAACATCCACCCTTACAATCTTTCACATTTTAATATTATAAATGTATATTATAATGTGATATAAGATTTCATTTCTGAGCTCCATTATCGAAGTGGCGTTGCCACTCATTTCACATATCTTAAATTCAGCCGAAATGCAGGGAGAAAAAGGGAGTATCTTAATACTAGATTTATATAGAAAACTGTATAATATTCTCCAGGCAAAGGCAAGCCGATGTTCCGCCTTATATAATACTGTATTATGCCTGAGTCGCTCTAGGATATAGTGCATCAGTCATGCGCCTGAGTTGATTAGTTAAGTATCTTCCTGACTTTTGCTTGGAATGTATAAACTTTTATAATATGTTAGAACCTATAATTAATTAGTGGTAGGTAACCTGAAGTTAAAACACTTTTACAATTTTTTTAGGAAATTGCGTGTATTTTTTTAGCTTCGCGTCTTATCACGTACATACCTGACACAGGGAACCTGGGAACTTAGTGTTAAGACACTCTGTATCCTTTAAAACATTTCTGCTCATATGCTTCGGCGCCGTTTCCGGTGTTGCGTGTTAAGTCCCTAGAGCTAGGAAATGGGGATACATCATTTCCAAAAGGGAATCGAACGCGCGACACATGCTGTCTTAGACGGTTTTAAATAGTACAAAACGACAAAGTAAATTGTGCAAAGACATTCATTTTGACATAAACCACAAGTTTAAATGTTAAATTGTTAATAATATATTTACTTTTAAATATGTACCGCACATTGACAGTTTGACTTATTACAGGGTGTGAACAGGAAGCGATAAGCATTATTATTTACCCCTACGAGTAATAAATAAAACATACTTTAAATGTTAAAAAAGCAACATTTTATTATTAACAAAAAGACGTCTGGTTGAAAACGTACCGGTTGTGGTTCGATTCTCGGTCGGGGGAGTAAATTGCTTTTTCTTGCTCTGCGATCGAGTTCTACCCCTCAAGAATTGAAAATTAGACGGAAAGTAAGGAATGGAGCGGCGGAAATCAACTCTGCTTTTTGTTGATTGTTACCAGAGCAAGGAAGTGGAATGGAGTATTTTAAGAACAGCACAGAGAAACGTTTATCTGGATTTCTAGTTTGATTTCGGACTTCGTAACAGCACATAGCACATTCTAATAAATATGAATAATAAGATTTCTAAGATCATTTTACGATACAACACACTAAATTTGGGAATACTTTAATTCAAATTATAAATGAATTACGTTTTATTCACTACCTCGAGTACGAATCGAACCCACTATCATCGCATCATTAATAAAGATTAAGTAATTATAAGAAAAAAAAACAACAAATTCTACGGCATAGTGCAGCAGTACTAGATATCCTTCAGGTTAAGCCCTGAGGCGGCGGACACCTAAGAAGTCACCGGACTGACGCAAAGCCCTGACATGTGTCGCATCCACCCGAGATGAGATCTGCATAGCGTTTACCATATTATGTATAGGTCCTTGTGAATATTTAATGTATTACCTACTTTATAATTAATAATATAATTATTTGTCCGAATGTTTAAAATACCAAAATATGAAATCAATAAATTCGATTAATATAACTTTTAAGTATATGTATGTTTTTTATTACATGTAGACGGATGATGTTAAAGCACTCCATCAAGGCATTACTCTCCGAATTCTAGATATTGTTTTGGTTTCAAATTTGGTGTTGATTGACGTAACCTAAGACCACTTTAGTCTCTCCTAATCGGTGAAATGAAATTACTCAATTTAAATTTAACCATTCTTCCGAACAAACTTTACCCGCAACTACCTCGAATACAGTCAGAAGCTGCCACCAAGATAGCCACAAAAGATTAATTCAAAGAATAATTTCATAGCAATCCCAGTACTTGCCAAGCGATGCAATTCGTCTGAACCATGAAGGATTAGTATCAACAAAGCCTCTCGTCAACGGAGGCTGAGTGACGTTTATCTCGAGACACAGCCGACCGCTTAAGAAGAAATTTTAATAATATGAAATGTTACTTTTGAAATTTTTGTTTTTTTTTTTGGTTTTATCGAATATTAATTTTCATAAGAATGGCGTTGAGCTCTGCCAATAAACAAGCGGCGCACAATTTGGTCGGAAAGTGAACAAAGTGACCTAACATTACATTGTCTCTGTCTGCCCTGCTATTCTGGATAAAACGTAAAGCTTTTGATAAAAGGATGCTTGACATCGATCATCACGTTATACTGACGAGCCTAGCGTGTGACTACAAACGCAACGATTGTGAAGTCGATTCCAACTTGGGGAAGTGAATTGTATTTATTTTATTGCTCGGTAACAAGATTCCGATGACAAGTCAAAGTGTGGTGTAGTTAGTAGAGTCCCACTTAACGCAATGGAGCCCGCACTCTACACGCAATATCGTAAAAATTGGGCTGAAATTGAAAACCTCGCCTTGACACTAGTTTAAGCCAAATGAAAATATAATATTGCAAAGAACTAGCTCGAACGAAGCGTACTACAAAAACCGTTTCAACCTAAAAACTACTTAAAACTATGACACAATAAATTACAAACTTAATACCAAATGCCTATCCTGCACATATTTTTGCAGGAATCCTCTGGCTTACTGCACCTACTACCTACTACTATATTATACTACTATAGTAGTATAGTACAGAAGAGACAATTCAAGACTGCATTGAAATGCAAATTAATGCACTTCTTTAACGCGGGCTCATCGTTATTGTGCTCTTGGGGCACCTTCAGTCTGGTTATATCTAATATGGATCCATTTTGTTGGAACCGTTCTCTTTGTCAGCCACCGGTTATATGGTACGAACTTACTTTAAATTGCATTGTAATGTATGGAAGTGGTGATAGTGTCGAATACGTGAACGTTGTCGGGTCTTAGTTGGGGATCTCAGTAGATACAATAGTAGTTGATTCGATACCCACTCAATATGTAGTTGGCCAAAATAAGGAAAATACTTGATATATTCTCGTACTCTTAGTAGTATACTAAGAGTACTAGAATATACAAATAACTTATATTGATCAATGATATTTTTGGCGTCAAGTCTTCACACTAGGAGGAGAGGCACTAGGTTCCCTTTAACCCTGCTATATGGGGGATACAGCGTGAAGCTAAAATAAGCATCTCTATGTTGTCTCAACCCAGTTCAAAACAGGAAAATCTAAATTTGAACACAAACATTGTTTAAATATCAAAGATCACAATTTAACAAAATAATAAATTGCCCATTATTTAACTTCCCTGTCGTTCGTGTTTTGAAGTTGGTCTGTAATTGAATGACGTAATCAATAAATTGTTTTATCAGTCTGATTGATTGGCAACACTGCGGAGTCACGGCCGATGCTAACTCGCTCTTCTTGCTATGATTTATTACTTTATTTCCAACTAGCTTTGCCCGTGACTTTGTCTGAATCGGAAAGTATTAAGTGCTTTACTTAGGAATTGATTCAAATAATAAATGTTCAGGAACTTTTGCCAATAGTGAAAACTAGGCTTAAATCGGTTAAGCCGTTTCTGAGATTAACATCTTGAAACGCACACAAACAATTTTGGTTTTAGTTTTTGTTATATTGATAAGTACCCCCAATAATTACATTTCTTATATTTAATCCATGTACAGACAGCGATCAGTTACATTTTTACTCGTACAGATAGATACATGTCAATCCATCTTTGAAGCATGTCCTTCCTTTTAAGGTATCGATAAGTTGTGAATTTTAATTCAGTTCTCATGTCCTTACTTTGCCCGATTAATTGCTAAGTATCACGTGTTCGTACAAGATGCAGATCTTATCGGTGTTTGTTCCATTACAAAATACTTGGGGACACGAAGACTTGAGGAGAACCACTTTTATTGATTCAATTGTGCAAATCTTAATGGAAGATGGATTGGTGGTGATGAAGTTTGGTTTGTTTATTTTTGGTTTTCGGATGACAAATTATTAAACCGAATTTATGTATTTTTAGATTTTGATGTATTGTTCAAAAAATACATATATGCCTTGGAATGCACTTAGACCAACGTTGAAGGAAGGTATAGAATCCAATTGTAAACGTCGGATGTTTGTTCGATTCCCATCCGGGTGTTGTTTTCTGCCTATTCTGCTCTATATCGAATACAGTACGGATAACAAGTATAAATAAATAATTTGATCCTTTGTTTTGCACTGTCCAGTGTATTTACTATTTTGGATTAGTCATTAGAATTCTAAGGGAATATTAATAAGAAAAGAAATATTTTTTTCTTTACGAACAGTAATATACACAAAGAAATCACATTGAATTAAAAATAGATTTTTTTAGATTAACTTCATGAGTGGAAGAATCTTGGAACCTAGTGGTAAGACACTCTGTTCCCATTAACACACTTCATTTCCCCACTTTCCGCCGAGTTCTCGAGGCATTGCGTGCTGAGTGGCGAAACTCAACGCCTCGATTTGCCTCGTTACCGGATTGAGATAACGAATAGATCAAATATTTCACTGCCTCGAGTAGACAACATTCGGTCAGTCAGTTTCCTCTGACTGCCCTGCTGTATGCGGGATACAGCGTGAATTTAAAAGAAATGTATAGAATATATAAGAAACTCCAAGGTCATAACTAACAAGATAACGTCACACACGGCTATCATAAAGCTCGCTAATTTTGATGGCTTGATCGCATCATGTTATTTGCTGGTCTTTGTTTCGTACGCCCATATCTTGCGGGACCACTATACAACTGTCTGTGGGTAGGGCTGCCGCTGATATATAAAAATAATCAATCGATGAATTAGTTTAACGTCTATAATTCTATACTAATATTATAGAGGTGAAGAGTTTATTTGGTTGAATGTTCTCATCTCAGGAACTGTTGATTGGAATAAAAAAAAATGTTTTGACTTCTTAGTCTATTTATTGAAACAGAGGCCAGTTGTGGTGCACGTGGATGTATAAAGCGTTCGACTGTTAGTGGGACATGTTGTGGGTTTCATTCTCCATTCGAGCAAATGAAATATTTATTATTTTTACTTCTTCGCTGTAGTAACAATTAATTCTACCACTCAATATGCACTACATACGGAATTTGGAGGTGAAACCGTTTTTTTTTTGGATACCTCGCTTTGTATAAAGCGTGAAGCTAAAAGACAACAAATTTCTAAGAATTTTCTTTGTTGAAAAATTATAAAAATCCTTTGCATAAATTGTAGAGTACAACAAACAAATAAACTTTCACATAAATAATGTTAATTAATTAACAAAAAATAATTATATATTATAATCACTTAGATATATAAAAACATTAAGTGGTATCCCTAAGCAGATTATACTACTACATATATCTGCATCGCCGCCATCAATCAGTGGAACGCCCGAGGGCGCGAGTTCGAATCCCGATGCGAGAGATAACGTGGGTATGACGCGATTAATGGCGATTATTGCCGGCGCGGTGTATGGTAATGCAAGGATTTGCAGGTTGTTTTTAATTACTATGGGCTTTTTGTATTTTTCTTATATAAGGTACGTATGTTAGAATTTTTAGTTTTATTCTCTGTTCTTTTAAATGAAACTAACTTACCGGATACCGGACCGGATTAATCGCGTATATTTAAGATTTTACATTTTGGAAACCCGACGTTTCGAACACTTTGCAGTAGTCCGTGGTCACGAGTATACAGACGAATGCCACCTCAGTCTATAATAAAAATGTGTATTTTTCTATAATAAAAATGTGCAATTATCGTTAAAATCAAAGAAATCAATTTTGTTTAGTAAATTGTTTTGTGCTCAGATGGGAGCAACGTAAACCCGTAAATAGAATTACATTGTTGTTTGTATGTCAAGATCATTCATCTCGACAAACGAATTTCTAACAATTTTTTTTTATTATTTTAGTTATTTTTATTTATGTCGAGATCGCGTGGAGGATCGCGAAACGCGTGTTGACTTCCTATGCGAGCAATAACTCTAAATTTAGACAATGCGTGGGGAACAATGAGTCTTAATACTAAGTTACCTCTGCCTACCTCATTACATGCGACATACAGCAGGAACCTAAAAAACCAAACCAAAACTAAAACATCAAGAAAAAACCCTCAAAAAAATATACTACCCAGTCACCTTGAATATATCTTTCCCACTTCAATATGATCTATATCCCACTAACCGAATTTAATTAGGCACAGTTTATTTTAAATCGTGGAACATCCATCAAAGGAAAACACCTTCGCTGATAGCCTTAAATAGACAAATCAATTTATATTTTCGACACCCAAAATCTTACTATAGCTCAAATTTTAACTTGAATGATTACCTGTCAGATATAATAACTGGTGGTTATTATATCTGACAGATAAACTGTTGGTTATATAAGTGATGAAGAATATTATAATTTTAGTAGAAATATAGACGTCTCAATATCAATATGACTCGCAGGTAGGCTCGCTAATGCGCACTGAATAAACATCAATCAATCAATATATGTTTAAAGTTGAGGCAAAAAGTGATTTTTTTGGTTTGGATTTGTATGGATTATCGGATGGTTTTCTTTATTATTTTTTAAACTTTTTTGTTTTTTGTTTGGAAATAAGTAAAGGGAATCTATATGTAGGTAAGTAGATAAAGTAGGGAAATATAGATAAAGTATTCACGAAAAGCACAGGTATAAAAAATTGTTTGATTTATCTTATAATCTTAAAGAATAAAAAAAATGCATCATAAAATATATTATTCTACTCTTCTTTGATTACAGATTATAGTTATAAATAATTAAAAAAAATAAACTGGAAATGTATAATAATTAAAATTCAATTACATAGTATGTAGGCAACCTTTCAATTTTAAAGTAATATCATAATTCAAGAAATTCAAAAAAATATGTATTTCCATTACATCAACGAATCATTATTGTTAACACAATAAAAATATATTTGCTATACATTTTAGTTAGCTTCACGTTGTATGCCGAACATAGCAGAATTGACAGAGGGAACCTGGGAAATCTAGTTTTAACACTCTATATCTGTTCCCTACCTTCCGCAGACTTCTTAAAGTAGTGTGTGTTGCGGCGGAACTCAACGCCGATACATACAACATCATTGAAAATATTCTACCTGTCATATCCACTACAACCTCAACAAAGACAAATTTGTCAATAAGCGTCGAAAAGTAAGGTCGATTCATATCATACACACGTATATACATATTATACATACAAATATAACAATATTTATTTTTGTTCCCCACTCAGTATACAGTGTAGAGACAGGTGCGCGTACGCTTGAATGACACCGGTACTTTATTAGTATTGGTTGTGACTGATAGTCGAAGCTCTACGACTGTTCTTATTATACCTATCGCTTTATTGAAATGGACGTGATCTAAATTATATTATAAGACTAACTTTTGCCTTCAGCTACGTCCGACTTCGACACATGACACCTTATAAGTGCCCTTAAACTTTTCATATGCATTCTCCTATTCTGTAATTTTCTACATTTTCCCATACATTATCATTTGTGTATTCACAACTTGATATTGGCGAAGTGATTAGTGCTCAACTGGCACTCTTGGAATGCCATAAATAAAAGAACTGTACTGAACTGTACATTTAAATTTGTAAACGTATACGTGTTGTAATATATCCTATAGCCTTCTTCTTACCACTCACAACACAATATTATCTTTTATTTATTTTAATAGTTTCTGATAGTTAGATAGTTTTGGTAGAGTCTTCGTTGTAAATTTAAAATTGTGCATAGAGGAAAACTGAAGTACCTTAATGGGAACTGAGTGCTTTAACACTAGGCTACCCCGCCTACGTTGCTGCTGCTACGTTATATGCTGGGTACAATGTGAAGTCGATAAAGCACGCAGCACGCACTTACGCTTTATACCTAGCAGGGTAACTAGAAGGAAAAGAGTGCCGAAAGCACGACTTACCTTTTTCGCTTACTTTTTTTCTTCTGTGATGCTTTTCACTTGACGACGCTGTAGTGAGCTCTAGTATCATCGAAACGATATTTTCAACAAGGTCAACCGAGGTCTCTAAAAATAATGATAAATTAATAACAAATCTACTACTATAAACTTTTTATCATAGAACACAATAAGAAAATATAAAGTCTAAAAAAGAGACGAAGCGTGGCACAGGGGCAAAAAATGTGTAATGTAAACGTAGAAAATGAAATATTTATTTAAATTTATACTATAATTTGCGTTGAGTTCCACCTCTCAACACGTAGTAGTATCTTAACACTAGATTCCCTCTGCCTACCTTGCTGTCTGCGGGATACAGCGTGAAGCTGTATAACATCTAAATAATGATAATAAATAACAATTCTAAGCTTCTTATCAAACAACAATACAATAAGAAAATATAAATGTCCATAACATCTACGATATCGAAAAACTAAAACAAAACTTAAATATAGACAGAAAAGTCCTACACACTGTTTCGACATAATTTCATTTAAAATTTCAACCAATGGCCGTATCTCTTGACAGCGTGACTGACAGCCTTGCGTTGGAAATTTAGATCGACGTTCGAAAACAAATCATTTTGTACCACTAAACAATAGTGTGTTTTATATTTGCAATTATTCTACTAACTTTTTAGCTTCACACTGTATTCCGCAAATAGCAGGGAAGGCAAAAGGAACCTAGTGTGAACACACTCCGTTCCCCACTTTCCGCATTTCTCAAGACATTGTGTTGTGTCCTTGTTGTCAGAGCGAAAAAATTAAAATTTTAAATAAATTATTGACCTGAGTGGAAATGCAACCCACAACCGTCGCGTCTACAGTCACATGTTTCTGCTCTTGCGTCACAACGGCTTCTCTAATTTGAATTCTGTATTTAATTGGAACTTCGAGATGCAGTTGGATATCAACAAAGTGGGTCTAAGCTCATTTCTATCTCCGTCGAATGTTTTTATTTAAGTTAGATCCATTTGCCGGTTCTGGTAGGAAAAACGCGACGTTTTAGTCTTAATAATCAACACACAATATCACGAAAATTGGTTATTAATTGGGAAACGAATCTTAACACTAAGTTCCCTTTCCCTTGCTAGAAAAAAAACAAAATCCATCTTCAAACGTAGGCAAAAACAAACAATCCTCAACAAACAATTTGGGTCAATCGTAAAAAGAGAAGCAAAATTAACGTGACAAACCGTCAACATTAAGTACGTCAGAGAGTATTTCTTTTCCAAGTCAGCCGAGTGTCTGTCAATCACGTCAACGACTGGATCGTCCGTCCGTCTGTCCGAAACGCGTAACTCGACTCTGAAAACCCACTTAATCTTTATTGACATCGCATCCTATTACTGATCCGGTGGGGCTTAAATTACCAAAATATAACCTAATACCAAGGTACGAAAAGTGAAGTCTGTCGAAATTTCAACTTTGTCGTCCGTGTAAGCATTCATTAGTAGTTTTCTTAAGCTGTCTTTACTTTTTTTTTCTTTTGTATATTTTTAATTTTTTTTAATCTAGTGCTAGTATATAAAGCGATTTTAACGATTTTTTTGGAGATTTACCGTAATTTTGCCTTGTATTTCATTTGCAATTCTTTTAATTGATTTTAGGATGAAATATTGTGAAATTTGTTTTACAATACATTTCATTACTTCATCTGTAGAGTCGCAGATGCTATATTTTTTTCAACTATACGCTGAGCAGACTGAGGTTGTGGGCTCGATTCCCACTTGGGTTGATTTATTATTATTAATCAGTCCACAAGCAATGTCTCGAAAATTGTTAAAAGTGGGGACAAGGATGTAATCTATGTCTAGGTTCCCTCTCAGTGAAAAATCGTACAGCTGTAAATGAAAATAAAAAATTTACATTACTAACAAACTATGTGACAAAAACAGAATATGAAATAGTTCAAAATAGTTGGCACGCGCTGTACGGGACTACCGCAGTCGATGTCAGTCATCGATCTGTACTGGCGTAGTTAGGCTGAATGACAGGATTTAATTATTTGTACAAAAAAATATATATTTGTTCATTTGTTTGAGCTGCACGTTTATTTTAGAAATGACAATATCATTCCTAGTCATCCATTCCTAGTCATTTTAAACTTAATAGAACACTTTCTGCATATTATCTTTACGCTTTATCCAATATTGCAGGGTAGGCAGAGATATCTTAATTTAAAGACATTCTTTATCCACCCTAACTTGAGACATAATTTAGTGACGGATTTTAACGCTGCGCTTAGTCTACCAGAGCGGGAAAATGAAAATAAATTAAATTTAATGCATCTGGTGGGACTTGAACCTACGACCATCACGTCAGAGTAAGAGACTTAAGTGCACTCTTAACAGAGCCTCTAAATATAATGTTGTCTTCAGCCGGAACGTATCTCGTGTCAAGTATTACCAATCATCAATATGTCAGCAGTCTCGTGTGTGGTCCGCGTTCAACGTTCTAAGAAAAACGTCTCAGAGACGGATGCTATAATACTAAATGAGCTGTAAACTTGACCAAATATTTTGTTAACTATGTTAGAATAAAAATGGGAAAAAAATCTATGTTCACTGATTTATTTCATCTTTTTTTTCTTTTAAATGTTTTTTTTGATCTCCTCAAATTATTTTTTGTTTTAGTAGATATACGAGTGAGTACAATAATATGACAAAAATATGCTAAAAATTGTCCTTTACTTAATTTAAATTAATTTAAAAATTACCAGTTATATTTTTATTTCCTTGAACTATGCTTTAAAAAAATTATGTATTAGTCGTTATATCTTTTTCTAAATAAGAAATTTCTTCTACTAGAGTGCCCCTTCGTTTACCAGTGAATCAACCTTTACAATTATAGTCACTTTTACCATAAACTAAATAAAAGTGCCTAAATTTAAAATGCAGGACAATAGGTTATTCTAATCTAACAGTAACACATAGGATGCCTCTACGTCGCTTAATTTTAGCAAATACTATCTATCACAATTTTTACGTGGCCGGTTTTTTCTCAACCTTCATAGCTCGGACAAAAAGGTCATCTAAAATTGACACCAAGTTCTTTGTAACATAAACTGGAACGGTCTGAATATATAGTATCGTTTCATTCCAAATCGAAATTTGATTGAGGGATCACTGTATGCATTTGTACTGGTATATGGAAATAGCCAAAAAAAATGTTTATTTTAGTGTAACTCGTCGAGCTTTGTGATATATCGGTGGTCATCTATTTGGATCGCTTTGTTCCAACGAAACAGACTATAGTTATTCCAATATCCGTCGAAAAAATTTATGGAAACGAAACGAATCCAATCTCATTTATAAACTTAGTGTGTATTCACCATGTCTCCATATCGTCGTGTATTCTATGTCCATCTCTCCTCATATGTTTATTTATGTGGATTACAAAGAAATTCGATGCAATCACACGAAACTGGCACATAATAATCCGAAAAATGGTCCTCCGAGATACAGCATTAACCGGTCAGTCGAGCACAAAGCCTGGCCAATCAGTGAGACGATTCTTTCACGTATTTACGTCACATTTCTTCGATTTTCGCGGCACGTTCGAGACGTAATAAGCGAACGTCCCCGTCCGTCACCGGGGGGCCGGGGGTTGAGCGCGGGGCAGCGGGGGCAGGGGGTAGGGGGGTCGTTGGAGTTAATGAAGTTTTCTCGGCCGCGATTCCCACAGGTCGTCACATGGACGGAGTTTGCGGCACATATTGTGCACGTCCTATCTGATATTGGCTGGTGAAATGTTTTAATAAGCGCATCCCGGGGTGGGTAGATAGAAATATTCTCTTATTAATGTCTATTGTTTGGAGTTTTGTATTGCGTCTGTGCTGGCGTGACGCAGCCTGTTCGTTATTAGCATCTAGGATATCTTCATGTGATCGGCCGTTTAGGAACTAATAACTTAATAACGTGTATTCTTGTTTTATTATAGTCATATATGGCATCCGTGAACTATATGCGTATAAAGGCTTGATTTTTATTAGAACCATATATCTTAAAAGAACTTAAATTTTGACTTAAAATTTAAAAAAAGAAAAAAGAAACAAGATATCTTAGATTGATTGAATTCCGCCACTGTTTCATGTTGCGAAAATTCCGCGGAACGACAGAAACGAAATGTCTCAACGATAGGTTTTCTTCCTCTGCCTACCCTGCTGTGCAGGAAAAAGCGTAAAGCTCCTTTTTTCTCAACATTTACATTGATTCAATTCCAATACCATCAGGCGACAGCACCAGCTATTTACCAAACTGCAAGCAATTCGAACTTGTTCCCAGTCTCGCACTATTGCGATGGACTGAACAAATTAACAAACTTCAGCCACCCCTGTCCGTGTCTCCAAATTACTGGACCACACTTTATTTACGTGGCCGTTCATTTTTATTGGACTTTTAATTTTCTACTTGTTACTCATTTATTGGTTCACGAATAATGTTTGCTTATTTATTAATTTCTTAAATATTCTTTTTGCTGATCTGATTATATTATATATGCGACGACTGTGAGTTCGATTCCCATTTAGATTAAATTGTTTATTTTCATTTACTACCTCTGATAACAAGATAAAGCTCGATGTAGAGTTTCGCCACTCAACAATCAATGTCATGAAAATTGGAGATCAAAGTATTTTAATACTAAATAGGTTTGGCTCCTTCTGCACCCATCATATGTGGGATACAATATAAATAAAAAAAATAAATAAAATATAAATGAAGTGCTTTGAAAATCATCCACTGGCCATTTTTGAAAACGAGAATAATGTTATTGCCTTTATATGTATCAGACAGAGGTCTATTAATTTATTCGATTTTTTTTTCCATTTTATTACACTTCTTCCTTTTGCTTTTGCGGCTAAAAGCATGATTTTTTTTCTGATTTGCGAAATTATGACATATATGTAATTTAGAATGTCAAAACATTAAAAAATATTTGATATTTTATTAAAATTTTTTAGAAACATAGTACAAGTTGTAAGTTCCAACGTCGTTGGTTTCATACACGATTTCTTAGTGTAAATTTCGACGTTTAACGCCGTATTGTTTCGACTGTATGTTACCAATCAGGCACTCAGGAACTTATACATGTATGTATATGGATTAGAATATTCTTATTGGAAAACTACAAATACATCAAAAACACTTACGTACTTCCATACTCCATTAATCGAGTATAACGTCAATACCGATATCGACTCAAAATGAAACGTAGTGCATTGATGACATTTCTCACATGTTTCTTACCCACCACCTTACGCAGGTCAAGTAGGGTGGGGGTAGTCTGGGGTGGGAAGGCGCGGACGTCTCGTGTCAATCAGTTCTAGCAGACGTGAGCGGAATTGTGGGGGGTTGCTTTCTTTTTATGATGGCCGGTCTGCACGATCGATGTAGACGTGTTTGGGTATTGACTGCTCGGTAATAGTTTTAATGTCGCTTTGTTATAACAGCTTTGGATCTGTAACTATTGGTTTTTTATTTGTGCTATAATTGATATGGTCAGCAGGAAGGTATTTCAAAACGTTATAGATATTTATGGTGTTTTGCACGTGATTATTATAATTATGGTTAATAATTCTTTTTATTTTCTTTTATATTACAGTATTTTAACATTCTGCACCTTTTGTTATTTAAATTTGATGACCAAAGTAACTGCTTTAAATAATGTAAACGGTCAGTCTCTGCATATTTCTTTCGCCTCATCACTGTCATCGACCTCTTTATACATGTCCTCAGGGGATCTTCATTTTTATATGACCTTCCATCAATATGATCGATACTGTGTTCTTGAAACTTAAGGGAGGTCTCTATATACGTCTCTACTGCAAAATAAAAAAAATATCTCGATTTTATATAGCTTCAAATGAAAGTTTATGTCTACATATTATTATATTAAACTCAAATAATAATTTCATAAAACAACTATAAAGATTATAACGTCGAAAACTTACAAAAGAACAAATTAAAAACCCCAACATTGTCATATTTCAACAAAAAAATCACACAGGTGGGTCCAAGTCCGAGGCGCTTAACCAATACCATTGCAAATTATAAACACTTCAAAAGGCAGCCGCGTAAAAAAAGGTCCCATCTGAATTCAGTTTCGCAATAAAAAAAACTGGAAAAAAAGTCAGTCGAAAACCGATCTGCGATCACTCGAGGCGGAGTGAGGAATGACTGAACGGGGCCGCGGAACACCAGTTGAACGTGATGCGCTGTTCGTCAAAGTCAAGCGGTTGATGTGGATGGAAACGATTTTTGTCGCCTTTTTTCAATTTATACGTACGTTTTTTTCTGTCATCCTTTTAGTTTTATCGAGTTTAAGTGAGGCAAGTATGTTTTAACTTGGATTCTGTCTGATTGTAGGACTCGTCCACCATAATTGTAGATCGTGTGTTGTACTATATTTCGAGCTATTTTTGTTGGTGTATTATGTTAGTTAACGTTTATCTATGTACAACTAACAGTACTAAAACCTAACAAAAACCCTCATAAACAATACGAAACAAATCAAAACCTTCACACCAAAAAAAGTTCACAAGCGTTCATTCAGCTCCTGCCTAAATCCTGCCATTTTATTTTGCCACTACCCCACTATCGTTCGCATTAAAACACGCGGCGCTATTCGCTGCCTGGTGTAAATCAAAAGGCTATAAACCACAATTGTACCGAGCCGATTCCATCCTAGTGTACCTTCTGATTTATCCACTAGCGTTGGCGTGAAGCTGTGACGTCACGTTTTTTACTCACTTTTTTATTGATGAAGCCTGGTTAAAAAGTGGCCGGGGCGGGACGGCTAAGCGACCGTCAGAATTGTCGAATGATTTTTCATCCGGACTCATCCCGCTTTCACAGCCATTTGTCAGTGTACTGAAAAAGATGCATGCACGGTGCCCACTCTGGTGGGATGGGTGTGCATTTTTGTTTTTTATCACCTTTTAGGCTTTTATGCGGATCCATTGACATGTCAAAGTGGGTTAGCGTCGGTTCTGTTTATAAATCTATGTGAGTTCTCGTTTTATGTTTTTACTTGTTGTTCAGTAAGTTAGATTTGGTGCAGTTTTGTTTTGTGTCATAATAAATTGTTCATTGTTTTATTTGTTTTTATGCGTAATGGTAGAATATTAGACTAAAGTTAGATATTTTAGGCTTAAAAGTAGCATTGTATTGTTGATTAATAATTTAATTTAATTCAAGAACTGCAAGTTATAAAATGTGAAGTATTTTTAAAAGTTGAATCGACAAGTATAAGCAATATATATAATAATAGTTTAAGTGGAATAATAAATTGTTTTAAAATAATGAGATCTAAATTTAAAACTTCTCAAATTACACAAATATTGTGACCATATCCTATCATATAATATCTTATAAGTAATTTAAATTAATTTAAATATTTGACATGTAATTATTAATCAATCATATAAGAGAATAAAAAACAAAAAAAAGCTAGAATTGATTACGCAAAAAATGGGAATAAAATTATTTTATAATATAATAGAGGTTGTGGCCGCGGCTGTGATTGACAGGCGCACACTGACACACTGCCGCGTTATAACGTGAAACAAGTTGAAATTCATTTTATAAATACTAGGTCCGTGCTAGTATTAGAGAATATAGTTGTGGAGCAGGACCTAAACTATATAATGAGAATATCATAAAATCGAAGGTCTTCGTTGCAGGCGACTAAATGTGCAATTGTGGGTTCGAATCTCACTTAGGGTTTAATTTCTTCGCTCTAGAAATTAGACAATGCGCGGCGTTGAATTCGGTGAAAATTTGGTGTAGAGTAAGGAACACTTCTAGTCCTCACTTTGAACCCTCACCCAATGGGTAACTACCACGCGGTCTTAATACGCTTTATACCGATTTGCAGCGGGAACCTGAGAGCCTATGTAAAAGAAATTTAGATTCACATTGGGAGTTGCAACTATTAAATTAAACTAGCTTCACGCTGTATCAATAGCGGGGTAGTCAGACAGATCGCCAAACGCTACGGCCTCTGCGTACCCCTTACGCCTCGTCTACTGTCATCGACTTGTACATACATGCAGTTCGGGGAGTCCTCATGCTTTTTATGTGACCTTCCTCCAATATCTTCTTAGACATTCGACGGGCCCAAACCAGCTGAGCACGTTCTTCTTCATTTTCACCGTGACGTTCCCGCTAGTACCTGCCATTTTGTACTACCTTTGTTAGTAAAAATAATTATAGCCGAATCAAAACATTTAGATAATACACTGCCAGCGTGCGGTCATTTAAAATACACTAACGAGTCGACGTGATTGAAGTGACGCGGACGCGTGCCGCAAAAATGTCGGCCAGCGGGACAGGACAGTGGCACGCCAAACCAAACCACGATTTATATTTCAATGTTTACTCGCGGATTTACGATTTCATTATCGCGCTGCCGAGCTTTTGTGGGTTTTAACACTTTTTATTATGATATGTAGCTGGGTGTACTGATTGTGTTTAATATCTTTGTGTGAGTTTATTAATGTCTGTTTTTAGCTTTACGCTTTATACTGCATAAGTGCAGACACTACTAACACTAGGTACCGTCTGACTTCCCTGCTAAGGCAGGGAAGTCAGACGGTACCTAGTGTTAGGTAAAATCTCTTATCTCATTAAGACACTTTCGTTCCTCACTTCCGGCCGAATTTGCTCCGACAAAGAAATTAAAATATAAAAAAATCTAAATCTAAATAAAATCTGATTTTGAGGCCAGTCGTGGCGCAGGGGCACAAAGTGTTACTGTAAGACCGACTGGTTGTGGATTCGATCCCCACTCGAGGAGATGAAATATTTATTTAAATTTGTATTTCAATTTCTTCGCTCTGGTGTCGAGGCAAAGCGCGGCGTTGAGTTCTGCTGCTTGACACGCAATGCCTCCGGAATTCGGCAGAAAGTGGGGAACGGAATGTCTTTCACTACGTTTCCTCTGCCTACCCTGCAGTGTGTGGGATACAGCGTGAAGCTTTAAAAAATATATATTAGACATTATAGAAAAACACAAGGAAACACAAAAATCGCATCCGTAAACGCCACCCCATACCGTTAACACGCTTCATAATAGGCTCCTTCCCCTTATCTGCAGTATTAAGCCATAAAACATTATAATTTAGTATACGCTATGACGGTACGCGGTCGGCGGTCTAAGCTGAAACTTGGAGAAATAATGTTAAAAGTATAGAAATTGTATAGGAGAGTAAAGAATATGTATGTCTTTATAGTGTGATTTGTGAACAAAAGTTCTAAGTTACAGTGAAAAAAATATATGTGATTATTAATGAAAAAATACATATATTTATTTTATGTATCATCATATTTAAAGTTCGAAGATATCTTTCTAAAATGAAATGTTACACCACAAATTAGTGTAGTAGTTAACATAATACTTAACACTTTTAAACTTAATGTACGTAGTATGTATTGGCTTATTTACTATCAATTTACAATTTTTACCAATAAATTGGTTTTAAAAGTAAAAAAAATTCATAACAAAACTTTGAGCACCACTGTCTAAGGATACTTATTTTTAACGAGATTCTCGCAAATATAATGGCGGGGGTATTTAACTGCTTATTTTACCGTTTATGTCGACTCTATACATTGTATTTACTTTCCTTCCCTTGGCATTTCCATGCTTTCCCTCCATGTACCTATAGGTATGGAGTGACAAAGTGTCAAATTCTCCGCTTTTTTCTTTATTTAATAAATATTTTTGACGCTTTTAAAAGATAGATAGTTAGCTAAATGATAAAAAATATTGTGTTGTCCATTTTTAGGTAATTTGCGAGTTAACGTTTAATTTATTACATTTATCTATATTAATATTATACAGCGTATTATAGAGCTCGTTTAGTTGATATCTTAGAAATTACTAGTTAGTAAAAATCATTTTTGTGTTGGATAGGTCCAGGTCTCATCCAGGTCCAGAGGAAGGGTAAAGAATATATTACGTGTCATGTGTCATATATAAATTTCAATTATTTGAAAGCTACGCTACGCAGCTGAAGCCGTAGATAGAAACTAGTATATTTTAAACAAATTAATATTTTGAAAGTAATTTTGAATATTTAATATTGATAATGACAATATAATTTGTTGTTGAAATCTCATTTCATTATCTCTATTATAGTAAACTTCTCTTTATTGTTATTAAAACAATTGTTTAATGCTAATACGACTGTTTCATTATAAGTACCTTTTGTTCTATCTTTGATATTACGATTATAATCATATATATATTAATACACTTTCTGTGGGACTATAAACGCGACGATTGCAGGTTCGATTCCACTCGAGGGTACGACAATTTTTGATTTTCAGCCCTGCTAGGAAAAATTCGGCATTTAATTCAAGTTATTACCTTGTTATATGTGGGATATAGCTTGTGGAAAGACTTATTTTATTTTATATCATAAACAAATTAGCTATAACTCTTATTACGCATTTACATAAAGTCAGAAATTGGAATACATATAATAAAAATTAAAACTGATCGCTGTCTGTACATCGAAGATATATGAGACAATATATTATTGTAGGCATATGTCAGCATAATAGAACCTAAAACATATATTTTTAATGGAACAGAAAGGACTTAACCCTTACGTATCTTAATTTTAATACATATTTAACTAAGGTATTTTGGCATTTTTTTCATTTAAATCAATACATAAATAAATAAGTTATGTCAATACAAATTATTTTGTTAGGCTATGTTGAATTGGCTGAAATTTTACTTTCCAATGTATGGATATTTTCTTAAAAAATAAAAATATTTCATTATAAAAATTTAATTTCCTCGAGTGGAGATCGAATCCACGTCCAAACGATTTTACAGTCACATTTTGTGCTCCTGCGCCACGAATGGCCCTCGTATTTGTTTATGTTCTTTAGTATCATAATATTATCAGAACACTACATTAATACATATTAGTGAACAAATAATTGTGTAGTTCAAGCGAACGAAGCCGCGGGCTGGTTGCTAGTATATAAATATATTTACTCAACATTACCGTATAAGAAGTCAAATTTATGTGTCTAGCCGAGAGCTACACTCATTTTTTGTCATCTCCGCACTTTCTCCTTACACTATAATTTGAACTTAATGATTGAATAAAAAATAAGTATTTGAGCTGTTTATTAATTAGACATAGAGATAGAGAAAAAATAGTGTTACGTCTTTAATTTTCTATATTTGATTAGTTTAACGCAGTAACTTATATAGAATCTTTAACTACTAGAAGGCAGAGGGAACTTAGTATATACACTCTATCTCCCACATTCCGCCAATATTTCCTTTTCAAACGTGGAGCTGAAAAAGATTTATACATTTCTGTTGCTTCACGCTGTATCCCGCAAGTAGCTGAGATGGGCAGTGGAAACTACTGCGCTAAGACAATCCGCTTTTCAATTTCCTCTTTAGTGGCGGA
The DNA here is from genome assembly GCA_917862395.2 of Heliconius sara. NCBI lineage: Eukaryota > Metazoa > Arthropoda > Insecta > Lepidoptera > Nymphalidae > Heliconius > Heliconius sara. Next base: position 791,502 of record OU860799.1, read on the forward strand.
ACTCAATGACGCTCTTTTTGCCCCAACACAGCGAAGAAACCAAAAAAAAACTCATTTCCGCAACTGTTAATCCAACCCACCACCAACCAGTAGCCTTTACAGTCACACGCTTGTCTCCCTGCGTCACGACTGACCTAAAAATAAATTTAGAAAAAGATGAGCTGAACTAACCTCTTGCAAAATATCTAATTTAAAGAAGCCTCACCATTTAAATATTAAGACCATCATTATCTAATCAAATCATACAACAAGAACCAACAACGCAAACGCTTATTAATTCTAACATACATAACATAGTTAAGTAACGACCTAATAAAACGGCAAATAATTGTAATCCCATTGTTCGGAGTTGCACCCAACGCGCCATATCTCACGTGGTGTGGCACGATAGTCTTAACTTAGACGGTTTATATGGTTTCTATTAATATTGTGTTAGGTGCAAGTTATGAGTGGTAGCGTTTAGCGGTATTTGTTGTCTTTTATGTCTATGAAAAATTTAAAATATTGATGATTTTTATACAGCTCTATTCTATAGATTTTTATCGTGATTTTTTTGTATTATTTTAATATTTGACTTTTGATACTAACGACATAGTATACTTTCAACATAGGTCATTATTTTTAGAATAACTCATATCAGAATATTATTTTATGTAAGCCTGTTGAAAATAACTTCGTTGCCCACTTTATTTATTCAATTATATTTTTGTGGCACACAGCATAGTAGGCAGAGGGAACTTAGTGTTTAGACACTCGGTTTAAATTTTCTGCCGAATTTTTGGAGGCATTGCGAGTGGAGAAACTCAACGAAACGACATTAGAGCGAAGAAATGAAAATGTAAATTTAAATAAAGATTTAATTTCCTCACAAGTTACCAGTCACGTTTATAGGCACACTTTCTGCCCCTGCGCCACGAGTGGCCTCAATATCTTATTAATAATATTTCGGCAACATCTCATGACTTGTACTTCACTCATACTAAATATTTCATACATACATACACATCTATATAATGTGAGAAGAGTTTGTTAAGATTATACCAAATCTGCAATGTAGGTTTGTCTATTGATTCTACCTATCTCCAAACCGTACTAATCTATATGAGTTTCTTATCTGTGGTCGACTATAATGTAAAGAAAATATTGGACTATAGTATCTTCAGTTTAGGAGATTAGGCGGCTCTGTTTCATGTTATTTCATTACAGTTTACGTTTGTTGCTGAATACTAATTACAGTAATAGTTTGTTAATTTTCTGTGTGTTGGTGGATTTGGATTCGATTCTCATTTGGTGCAACGGTTACATTAAAATATCTTTTTCATGTTTATCAGAGGCCTCTTCTTAGACTTAATAGGTGGATGTTACTTAGATATGATATTATTAATTAATTACATCAAAAATGTTCGGATGAAAAATTGGAAAAAAATAATTGAAACATGTACATTTTGTTATTATAATAAAAAATTAAAAGGTTTATTATTTAAGGACGTCTTGGCGCATGGAGATAACATTGACTATAAACGTGATAGTTATGAGTTCGATTCCCAGTCGAGTGAAATGATTTTTATTATTATCATTTTCTTGCTCTTATAGATAAAGCACTGCGTTGAGATTTCATACTCGACATGAGGACAACGGAGTGTTTCAACACTAGGTTCCATCTGTTTTCCTATGAGGAAAAACGTTAACTTCCTTTTTATTATAATATGTTATTACGAGTATTTAATGAAACATCAATATTCACTAACTTAAATCATATTTCAATAAAAATAAACAAAAATCAATACTTAAATTAAATAAAACACATACAACATAAAGATAATCTAAGATAAAACCAAACAGTATCTAGGCACTACCCAGGTGGGTAGGTACTTAGGGGAGACGGGGGGGGTAAGGGAGGCAATTTAATTCTGTCCACGTTCTAATAATGACCGTCATAATTCGTTCAAAGTGTCCGGTCTGGGGACACTTCACCCCGATTCCTTTGCATTTTCAACCCCCCCGTAATACCATTTCGCATCGCCTCTAGTTTTACACACTATTGTCTTTTAAATGGTTTCTACAGCTGATATTATATGGTTTATTTTGTTGAAATGTATAATGTTATGTTTATATATTTTCATTCCTGTTCATATTTTTTATAGAGATCAATTGTATAGTGACAAATCACTCAGTTTTATTTGGATATGTTAAATAAACAAGCTTAAAAACTAGATCTATGAAGAGAGTGTTCATAGGATAAATATAATTAGCACAAATCGTTCATATGTAAAAAGAAAACCTAAACAAAATATTTCTTTTTTTATTTGATCGATAGTAATTCCACTTATAAATATATAATGTTTACTTAACTCATTTACTTTTGCTAATTTATGACGCTTTTTGGTATAAGAATACTAAAAAAACGTCATAAATTGAAAAAAATATATCAACATTATTTATTAACTACATTCACAACATTAAAATATGAACCTGTACCTTTCCTCTACAACCGCAAAATTTCCGCCATCACAGTGTGTACACGCCCTTAGCGGTCCTACATGAGCTTTATCAACACGTGTAGCAGTATTAAGTTTGATTTATACCTCTTTATATCGTAAATGGATTAGGGCATGTCCCTACGGCACACTTGTGTATGGGAGTTAATGCACGTTTTATGGCAATACGTAATTGCCGCCTTAGGCTCTGTTTAGTTTGGTACTGAAAGTCGGTGAAGTGGTGATTTTTTTTGGATTTTGAAAATGTTACCTACATTTAGCACTTAAAAGTATATCTCGTTTCTTATAAAACGTAAGAACCAGTAGTACCGGAGATTATAGAATAAGACTAATATGTTTTTACTTTTGATTACAGGTACGTATTAAGAAATCTATGCAGAATCCCGTAAGTCAACTTTTACTATGTAGAGACTTTAAAAAAACTTTTACTGATACTTGCCCCTACTAGAAAATAAAATAACCTGATTCTGAGTCAGTAAGTATCAAAGTTTATTACAATACATTTATGTTTTTTTTTTGTTAACTTCAAGCCTTTTTTATTCCAAATATAGGAGGGAAGTTAGAGGGAATCTTGTATTCAGAACCTCTGTTTCCCACTTTCACCCTAATTTCAAAGATTTTTCATGTTGAGTGATGCAATTCAACGTCTTATAAATTCTATCTATTATTCTTACGCGTGAAAACCATGAAAGTCGAAAAAAAATTGAAAATAAATCAAAATCAACGAAACCTTAATTATACTATCAACGACATAATCCATATATCCAAACTATGTATAACTAGACTGTTAAAACATAATCATCTATTTATTTCAACAAAGTCGTCCCTTTACCAAGAATCAAACTTATACTCATCACGTTTAAGTAACCAATTAACACGTTCTCCATTTACATTTATATAACTACCTTAATTTTTTTTTCATTTAAATTGCAGAACTCAATAAGTACCTATCTATAGCGTAGTGTTGTATCGTAATCGACTTCGTTGCGATATTTACGATTTTTAATTAAAGCTTTTCTAATATCAACGTTTTGCATTCGTCTAATGAACTCTGGACACGTTTGTGCATTTTTAATTTATTTTCCTTTGGGTATTTATTAAAGCAATGCTTCTTTTTTTTCTTTTAATTTGTTTTTTAATTATTTTGAGAGTTTTTGAGAGTCTAAGTCATGTTTTATTGCTTGAAAAGTTTGACATGCTTAGTGATGATTGGGAGTTCAAATGACTAATTTGGGTATTATTTTTTAAACTAAATAAGTGTTAAGCTAGATTACATTGTTTTTTAAGCGACACGTCATATTATACTTGTAAAAGGATAAGTATTGTCATACAGTTAGAAATCAATATCTCGTAATCTTTTGTTTCCAGAAGAATTTAAAATAATGCATTCCACTCAGTGGGGATTGAACTCCCAATCTATCAATGTACCAATATATTTAAGAAGATCTAGAAAATATAATCTTAAAGCATACTGTTATTATTTAGGAATAATTTGTTAAAAAAAATTAAATCAGCTTCACGCTGCATCCCGCACACAGCAGGGTAGGCAGAGGGAACCTAGTGTTAAGACACTCCACTCCCCATTTTCTGCCGAATTCCGGAGACATTGCGTGTTGAGTGGCAGAACTCAATGCCGCGCTTAGCTAAATAATCTGTTAATTAGTTTTATTCAATAAAAACGCACGCTAGAATCTATTCTTTGTTAGGCAATTAAGCTTTGCAAATACAACAAAAGTCACAGACAGATATTAGCCAGATTAAATTAATTTAACACAAGCTTGTTAATACGACGCCATATTGACACTAGTGTTGTGCATTTATCGGCACGCGTCTGATATTTACGGTTTTTAATTAGAGCACAGCACTAATGGCTGTGTGTGATGCGGTCGTGGGCATATTGTGTATTTCGATGCCTAATATTGTTTCATTTGTATGATTTTTTTATTTACCTTTAAATGTTTCCTGTATATAAAATAATATGGCAGTAATTTACATTTTGATAGAGAGTGGTCAAAAGTAATGTTCTTTAGCATTCTCTATAAAAAAATTGCACATCATTTGAAAGAAATTGAAAATGATTGTTTTGTTTTTTAATAAACATAAGGAAATTAGAAAAAAGAACACCATCAGCCCTTTTATTGTTTTTTTAATACAAAATCATTGAGATAGACCTAGTAAATACTTAAATTAGTACTAAATGCTTGCCCCATTTTGATTGTATTCTAAAACGGAATAGCGTCCTTTAAATATCCATTGACAGTCGATAACACGTACGTTTCGAAATTAAAAAGATGCAAAAAGGTTCGTTTGCATAATCAAAATGAACTGAACTCTCGCGACTTATTGTGAAACAACGATGCTTAGCTTTACGTGTATATAGTATATGTTTTAGTAGTCAGAGGAGGAACGGAAGTATCTTAAACTAAACAAAAGGTCTCAACATTAGGTTCCCATGTTCCCTCTGCCTACCCTGATATAGCGTGATGCAAAATAATATCTTTAAATTGAGAATGAAGCCACAATAATCAAGTTTATAGTAAAACGTTGTATAACTTTCACATAAATTTATTATTATTTTGCCTCAAATTATCCAACTTTCACTAATCGATTGAAACTTTTTTCTCGGGCAGATTCTTTGTTCCTCTCAAAACAAAAATCCTATAAAATCCAATTGGAATATGAAACTAAACCATTTCAATCTAATAATATACATACAAACATACAGAAAAAAACCCACCCTTTACTTGGCAAAGTCGAAATCAATTATGCAATTTTATGTTTCGCTACTGCAACCATTTCGATTTGTATTCGCGACATGTCCCTTTATTTGGATTTCTTTTGATGAACCACGTTAGCTGGTTGTTCTTTGCGTTCGTTACAGTAGTTTTTGCTTCATCAGGGAACCTAACGTGACCGCCATACTACTTGTTCGGCTACCTACTTTTATTTTCTAATCAAATTGCTTAGCATATGCATTTTGTGGGTTTACTTTTATTAAGAGTATTCTAGTTTTGTTAGATTCGTTAGTAGAAAAGTATTTGTTGGTTCTTGTAGATATTTATAGTTCTCTTCTACCGTTTCTAATTTGGGAAAGCGCGGCTTTGTGTTCCAACTCAATCAACATGCAAAGCCTCCAGAATTCAGCGAAAAATGGGAAACTTCTTAGTCTTAATGATAACAAAATATCTTAACACGATAAACACTTAACAAAATAAAGGAGAAAAAACTCGCTCAATAAATTAGGCGTTGAACACGTGATAGATTTCTTTTAGAAATATTTCACTATTGTTAACTAACATTTTAATTGACATGACTTGTTTGTATGTTTTTAAAAGTGAAATATATAATATAATAATATATTACATAACTTTATTGAGTTTTAACAAAAAAATATTATATGAAGTATAGATGACAAGCTGTCTTCAGTAATATTTACAAAACTGATTGTTATATATTATTATCTATGTAAGAAAACGAAAAGAAACCAATATTTTTGTATCTGTTTGTCTGTTCGCTTGTGCACAAGGTTCGCTTGTGCACAATCTTAGAAGAGACTTGACCGATTTAAATGTAGTTTTTACCAGTGTATTTTGTAAGATTTCATTTCTTCTTCTTCTTTCTTTCAAGTTCTAGGCTAAATAAAAGCGTCTCGGTTAAGAAGTAAACTCATACAACATCTACAATAGTATTGAGATACATAACCCAAGTGGTGACTACCACTACCATAGTAGAGTGCTGTGCAGGTACGAGTAGATATTCCAACGGTCCTTATTTAATCAAGTGCTCATTTAAATAAACACACGATCGCCGATGTTGGGCCAATCCTGATTCATTAGAGTTTTCAACTGGAAATTGGAATACGGTAATGAGACTTTATAGAGAGTGGGAGAAACACTCTGCAGTTATTCAAAATGAACAGGTGATTCTTTTTTTAATTATTATTTTATTAAAAATAATTTCAGAGGCCAGTTGTGGGCACAAGCGTGTGAAAGTAAACGTGACAGGATGTGGGTTTGATTGCCACTCTAGGAATTGAAATATATATTCTTTATCGTTAAGACACTCCGCTCCTCGGTTTCCACTCAACTTTCTATATATTGCGTGTTGAGTCAATTCGTCTTATCACCAGAATCGGGAAAATATTCCACTTGAGGGAGAGTCGAACCGACATTCGCACCGACTGAAGTCAGATTCAATTCAAAATCTACTTAGGTACATACATATATAAAAAAAAGTCTCCCACAAGATAAAATAAAGAACAAAATCAAGCCAACCATTAAGGTCGCGGCTACCGTTCACGATCGAGATGCGCATACAAGATACGCGCCCGGCGATGCTCGACTCGCGATATGGTAATCAGTACTTGACTAAGGTCGGCTTGAATTTACAATAGGTTTAAAGACCGAGCTGGTTAGGACAATTGGTTTGGGTAGCTGAAATTTTTTTTATTTTTTCTTATGTTTTATGAGTTCTAAATGAATAATATTTATTAGTAAAAATATTATTTTAAGGTAAAGTTTTCAGAGTTACAATTTTATTTAGAACAAATAAAGGCTTCGTGGTGCAGGGGTACAAGAGTGCGAAGTGTAAACGTGTCGGTTATAGGTCGTTTTCTTATTAGGAGAATGACATTTGTAATATTTTGTTTACTCTGGTAAAGAGGTAAAACAGAGCAAAAGCAATGGAAGTATCTTAACTAGAACGGAGATGAGACGAGTCACGGCGTTGACTTCCACGTAATCGTTTCTGCCTACTCTGCTAAGCATTAAATCGGTTTACATGCATCTCAGTACAGACCAATAATTACAGGTTAATCGGTATTCGATAAAGCATCTTAGACGTCCCTTACGGCAATCACGTATGATCCCAGCAGATGGGTGTTACAGCAGAATGGACATATGCTGAATCGTAATTATGCGTTTGATTTCTATTAGTATTGAGATGGTAATTAGGTTTATGGAGGGTAGTTATAAAGTCACCCTTGTATGCCTTTTCTCGCTCAGTCTTTCGTAGGATGGTTTGGTTTAAGAATAGGATAAACTTCGGTTTGGTCAAAGCAATTGCAGCGCTGGTTATCATCAGCTGGTTTATAGATAGACTTTTTGTCATATACTTACCCAGTTTTATTGAATTCTTGGCTGGATTATACCTAAGGCGCTGGAAGACAAAGAAATTATAATGATTATTAATTAATTAAAAAAAAGTAATTCTGCATAGCAAGGTAGGGAACCCATTCTTCGAGAATGTGTGTTGAGTGGCGGAATTTAACGCCGCGCATTTTTTACAACAGCGTGGACATAAAAATATCATTATTTAGTGATAACATTACATAATAATTATTTTTTACGTCTAAATCAAATATTTGAAAATCTTAATTTTCTTTAACCACATTCAAATTTTTAATCAAAACTTTATAGCTAAAACAGTTTAATTATAAACCGTCAGTTAATTAAATTTTAGTCAACCCACCTACATTATTCAATAACACAATTTAATGCAAGAATTCATTTGACCTCTTGATTTAGTCAAAAATTTATTTAAGTTACTCAGTCACTTTAAAAAAATCGAGTCCCACATAAAGTATTCAAATTAAATAATAATGTCATTAGAATAGCTTAGTACTACGGAGCCCCTGTTGAGTTAAATACGATATTGTTTTATTTATATTATACAAACATTTACTGGCGGCTTCGCCCACGCTGTCAGATGATAATAACTTTGAGTTGTAGATGACACATGACACATTCTTAGTTTTTTTTTTTTTATGGAAAAGACACGGCAAACGAGCGTGCGGGTCACCTGATGGTAAGTGATTACCGCCGCCCACGACCCCGTGCAACCCCAGAGGAGCTACAGGTGCGTTGCCGGCCTTTAAGATGAGTTGGGCGCCGGGGCCCGGCATTACCTGATGCGAAACGCAGTGGCATAAAGCCACTACTTCACGCCGGTTTTAAATGCCGGGGGTGGTAATGATCCGGTCGAGTCTGCCCATGCATGTTGCCATTGCTGGCGACGTGACACACTACTACCACACGTACTTTAGTCGCCTCTTACGACACCACCAGTACCAGGATGATCCTATTCTAGGCCGGGATCACACGGCACAAAGTAACTGACCCCAGGTACTGTGGGTGACATCGACACAATTAATGTGATGTAATGGGTTTAACCTATAATCCTGCTCAATAAATAAGCTTCATCATAATAATACATTGAAAATGTAGTTTTCTGAGATAGCGCCTGAATCCATATAAACTCTTTAGCTGTATAATATTAGAACTGATAAGAGAAGTGTCAAGTTAGTGTTGAATTTTAAGTTTTTCGGTTATTTTTTTGCCCATCTATCAATAGTATCCAAAATTACGGGGGTAGTACCTTATTAGGGGGGTCCCTACCCGTAGATACCCCTACTATGCGGAATTAAATGTGAGGCTAAAAAAACATATATTGAAAACTTTAACTCACTTCATAACTTCGTTTCAATCTTTTGGTTTTTGTAATTTTCCAATAAATTTCGTGTAGTCAAAATTTTATACTATTTATTTCACCCGAGAATCGAATACATAATCGTACTATACGGCTGTGTGTTCATGTCGATTCGAATTGGGGGAATGATATATTTAATATTTTCATTTCCAAATTGATTACGGAGCAAAGCCCTGCGTTGAGTTCCGCTACTTAATACGCAACTCACTGGACAATTACGCGTAAAATAGAAAACGGAAATGTCTTAATAGGAACGCAGTATCTTCACATTAGGTTCCCAGATATAGCGTCAAGTTAAAAAAAAGTAAAAAGTTGCAAACAGAAAAACTTAAAAAAATTGATGTTAAAATGAGTAAGTTGGAGTTGAGGTTAATTTTAATTCATATTGATAGGCAATTTAAAGATTTCTTTTATATACATAGTATTTATTTACCTCATAATGAAGTAAAAAAGAAAGTTTCCATAACGTGAGGTCATGGGTCAAATGTGACCCACGGCGTCTCCGCGGGATATAAACAATACCTATACTAATGAAAAAAATAGAAGCGATACTAAAATTAAGAGTTTTAATGATGAAATTTATAAACTATTTGCATTAATAAAGTATGTAAGTTATTATAGGAATGTGTGTTTCAAAATTTCCGTCAAAGGTCAAAGAAATTTTGGTTTCTATGTCTGGCTGATGACGATGATTTCACTTTTTTGTACATTTTTTTGTAGCTTCATGCTGTATCTAAGAAGTGGAACAGTGGAACATTGGTTGACTGTGAATGCGTTAGTTGGCAGTTCGGTTCCGAATCAATTTCAATTATTTTTATTTCGCCTTTGAGTCGCCTTTCGGTATTGGTCGAGGATTAATGTGGCGTAATATAGCCTTTCTCAATAAATGAAATAAACAATACAAAAAAAAAACAATTAATTTAGTATAATACAAATAATAAGATTAGTATCAGTAGTTCCTTAGATAAGCACAACGTACCAAATAAACTCCATATTAGTATAAATTCAGAACCTACATCCTCCGCGACCAATTACTCCACCGTACCACAATACCCCTGGATCTCAATTAAACATTAAAAATCCAAAAATGAAGATGAACAGTATTATCTGTTGACGGACAGACGGCCGTCGCGCCGGAAACCAAGACGCATGGCTGTGGATGGGGGCTCGAGAAACCATCACAAATAAATTTGTCACGCTCATAGATTCACTGATGAATTAAAAATGTGTCCGCTTTCAAATAGACACGGCGTTGATTATTTTGTTTTTTTTTTATCAAATCAGCTTCACGCTGTATCCCGCACACCGCAGGGTAGGCAGAGGGAACGTAGTGAAAGACACTCCGTTCCCCACTTTCTGCCGAATTTCGGAGGCATTGCGTGTTAAGTGGCAGAACTCAACGCCGCGCTTTGCCTCGACACCAGAGCGAAGAAATTTAAATATAAATTTAAGTAAATATTTCATCTCCTCGAGTGGGGATCGAACCCACAACCAGTCGGTTTACAGTTTTTTTTTTATATTTATAAATAAATACTTTTTATATATATATATTTTATGTGAGTATAATTGTTCTATTTTTTTAATTGAATATATTTTTCTTGTATGAGACGCAGTTTTAAGTTTTAGTGCTGTAAAATACTTTGGTGTATATTAAATTAAAAAATAATAAAAATGGTAACTTTTCGTTAAAAATATACAATGCCTGAATGGATAGAAATAAAAACCATAGTTACCACAAATTAAATCATTTTTTTATAAACATAAAAAACAATAAAATACGTCAACGTTAAGCGACGCAGCGTAGAATTTCGCCACATAACATACAATGACTCAAAAATTCGGCGGTGCATAGTTACGCCAGGTTCCCTCAACCCACCTAACCAATAGTGAGATTTATCTTCATACTATAGTATGAAGATAAAAAAATGTTTTTAAATAAAAAACTCTCTGACGTTCCCAACTCTATGGCCCGTCACCATTATTCGATCATCTCTTGATTAGTATAAAGCTGTCGTTGCGTGCCCTTTCCGGCCCTTCATTTTTTCCCTTTTATCATTTTCTTTAGATGATATCTTTTTTTTGTTTCTGGCGCCAAGGAAGCCATTGATTGAGGACTATCGCCGTAATTAATTGTCAATATGTTTGTCATATCTTTTGACACGTTTAGGAATATTGTGTGTAAAAAAAAAACAACTGGGGAAAAGGCGACCTTATCGCTTAAGTTGGTTGCTAGGTAACCATAAGGTAAACTAAACAACAAATAATAATAGATATTAAATTATAACACAATAATTGACTGTATGCGACTGTGAATGCAACAGATTGTGGGTTCGATTCTCACTCGAAGAAATGAAATATTTTTGTTTTTCATTTCCCCGCTCTGGTAACGAGGTGAAATGCGATGTTGAGTTCCGGCACGCAATACACAAAGCCTTCAGAATTCAGCAGAAAGTGAGGAACGGAGAGTCTACCCCACAAGCTGTCGCGTTTACAATCACACTTTCAGCGGTACTGCGCCACTACTGGCTTCTATACATTTATTTTGATGTATAGATAACAGATAACGTCATGTGCATATCAATTATTATTTATCTTTGATTAATTTGAAATATATCAAAAAAATGTATTGATTAATTAGATTAACTTAACATTGTAAGGTTTTTTTATAACAGTATTACATATTATCTATCTCGCTATTTTTTTTTACTTGCACACTTTATGTCGCTTAGCAGGGTATGCAAAAAAAAAACTTAGTAACATAACACTCCGTCCTTTATTTTCAAATATGTGGAACTGAACACGCAAAAAATTCTTCATACACACGATTGTGGGTTCGACCCGACAGCCATCATGTTCACAGGCAGTATCTGTCCCACTGCGCCACCAAAGCATCAATAATAGTTTTACTTTAAAATGTTATAAGCCATTACTCCTTTCGTACACACTAAAAACCCTATTTAAGATGATAATATTGTCGTAAAATGTATGTTTTTTCAAACTGTAAACACAAATAAACATAATAGTGTTCGTTTAAACGAACATATAAACATTTTATTTTAGAATTCCACACCTTGTATAGAGTTTTATGATTATTAAAACAATGATAAGTATAAAATTTCATTCTATTTAATAGATTCATACTTCCATAGAATATTTGATACGAGAGCTTCATTGTATTTTTTATATGTTGATTTTTTTATTAATACGGTTTGTATATTAGAGCAAAATAATAAAATGTAAAGGAAAAATTGATTTTTATCATATTAAAAAAAATACTTTTTAAATAATATGCATACATTTATAAAATATGTAAATTATAAAATCTGTATGGAAATGTTATATTTATACCAAAATAAGGTAAGGTACAGATCTATATTGTACGTCCTTCCCAAAAATGCTCTGATACCCGTGTCTTAAAAAGGTCTTAACTGATTTTGATGAAACTTAGACCGTTTCCTAGTTTGAAAGATAGTTCATGTAAAAGGATTATTTAGATATGACTCTTAATTTCAAAGGTATTGTGGACAAACATACTAGGACTAAAGGATCATACTCAAATATAATCCAATTGCAACAATAATACATACATACGTAATTATTGATATACATAATTGATAACCTCCTTTTCGTAAATCGGTTAAAATGTTTATTTTTACAACTCTCGGATATACTCCTAATTCGTTTACAAAATAATTATAATCGAAGAAATCAATGGCATTAATTAAAAAATGATAAAAATGTAACATTGACTATTAATTGATATATTCAATTGATTATAATCATTCAGTTGTTTTGATATTATATACTGAATGAATCATTCAATTACATTATGTTTTATTCAAAATTTACGTAATCAGGTATTGAATGAATCTATTTTGAGGTTACTTTCTTGAATATATTTTTTTATCATTTCTTTATTTATTAACAATTAATATATTATTCTATAACCTTATAATTATAGAATAAAATAACTTATTTTGTACTAAATTAACTAAAAAAACATTTTAAAATTAAATATTTTGTCACAAACTTCGTTCTTTTTTTTCGTAAGTTATCTATATTTTTTTACTATACAGATATCGGCAATAATGAGTGTTTTGAAAGTCTAAGTGATTTTTTTTTATTGGTATATTCAAAAAATATTATATTTTTATAGCTTCACGCTTTATAGTCATAGCGGACGGACGGCCAAACGCTACGTATTCTCTGCATACCTCTTTCGCCTCGTTTACTGTCATCAACCTCGTCATACATGCCCTCCGGGAGGCCTTCATGAATTTTTCGTCTAGTCTACCCGTGACCACGGACTACTGCAATGTGTTTGAAATGTCGGTTTTCTAAAAATATATTTTCAAATTAGTAATAGTAATAAGCGTTTAAGATCAAGAATCTCACTAATGTGACTTTTTCTCGAAAGTCCACCGAGGTCTTCTCTAATACTAATAACCTGACTATTACCTAAGTATATTCGGTCCATAAGATAAATAATAATATTTTATTAACAGAAAACTTTATAATAATTTCATTAAATAATTATTTGTGTAATACTAAAAAGGTCTTAATTATACTCTTATCTTTACGGTCTGGAAACATTCTGATTTCATATGTTTTAGATATATTTTTTTCATTAAACAAATTATTATTTATTTTAAAAATTTTAACTTTTTGGAAATTCGAAAAATATGAGATTAGGTAACATTTTTAAAGAATTTCGAATTACATCACTTTATTTCTAATAGACAAAGGGGACGTAGGGTAAAGGTACTACATTCTCAGCATAGTCATCCGAAATCGTGATATTTTAATTTTTTTAAGGTTCACGTTGTATCCTACAAAAAGCAAGTTAGAGAGAAGGAACCTGGGAACGTTGTTTTAAGACTTCTAGCGTCCACATTCTGCCAAATTCTTTATTCGGTAAGAATCAGACCCACAATCGTCGCGCTTACACGCACGCTTGTTCCCCTGAACTACGACGGCATCTACATTTCGTCTATGTTAAGTAGCGAAACTTAACGCCGTAATGAGCGGTTTACCTATATAATAATTATCAATATACAATATTAAATAAAATAGAACTAATAACGTAGCTATGGCTATAATATGTTAAAGGTATCTGGGTATAGCGTGCAAAGTTCTTAAGGAGCGGCAGATTCGATCGTCGCGTCGGTGGAACGTGAGTTATGAATGACATTGAGTGTCGGCTGAGATGCGAGTTGAATGGATGTGGTATTAAATGTAGGGGATTTCGATATTTGCGCGGTTGTTGTTGGTTCCATGCTCGGGTAGTGAGAATATATTGAGAATATATATATTTATGTGAACATACTGTGTACTAAATATATATAATTGATTGTTTTTATATAATATGTTACGTTCACGTTCACGTTTCACGTATTTGCAGAAAATTGTGTCTAATTAATTGGATTTTATAATACATGAAAAAAATAAAAATAAAATAAAAACTGATTTCCGATCTAATAACATAATGTGCTGCGTTAAGTTTCGCTACACAGCACTACTATAATCAAAATAAAAACAAAAATATATCTCTCTATATGGATAGAAATTGCAGAACATACTCACATACCACTGAATACCCAACGTAGAGACCCTTCGTTATAAAGAGAGAGAGAAAGAACGTTTATTTTTTTATTTACGTAAAAATACACAAAACACGCAAAAATCACATAAAAATCAGGAAAATACACACAAATGTACCGCCTTTCAATTTCGCAGTCCATACCACCGAAGCCGGTCCGCTCTCACAATAATAATAATACGTCAACGCCAACCACTATCTAAATGGTATTTGAATTGTTACCATCAATAAGGCACCGAGTGTGTATCCCTGTATACTGACAATACTGACATTACTGACGGTGTGTTTTTATACAATTTATTATAGTGAACGTCGTTGTAGTGCCGTGAAGTGTCTCGGAAACTGGATGATTGGATGGATGTTTTTGATTGGACAGTTTCTAAGAGGCGCACGTTTGAGTCCCGATACGTTATATATTTTTTATTAGCTTCACAGTATATCCAAAAGACCATGGTAGGGTGGTAGGCAGAGGGAAACTAGTCATAAGACTCTGCTACATTTTTGTAATTTTTGTTTCATGTTGTGGATGAGGATTGAAATCAAACGACAAATGCAATCAAAATTCAATTTTCTTATAATACATAAAATGTGTTACTTTTAACTTAAAGAAAATCAAATCTCCATATAATTCATACAATTCAAACATACAAACATACAAATAGTCCAAATAAGAAAAACACACAACTATAAAGTAAGCTACACTAAGCAAAATCTAGTCAATACACTCAAAGGTTTTATAGAAAGCCGATAAGTACTGTAGGGTGACAAAGCATCGCATGTCTCGAGACAATGTTGGTTGGACACGCGGACATCGTGTACACACAATCAGATTGCCCACTTTATGGCTCCGAACGTTTGCCATTAGCTGCTAGGATTGCCTAATTAGAATTACACGGCAAAGAAGACCGGTTTTTAGTTTTCGCTTCTCTCTAATCAAGATTTGTGAAGCGCTTCCTTGGTCTTTTTTTTTGTTAACAAAATAGTGATTTTATAAATTAAATGTATGTTGCTATAAGTAATGGTAAAAACGAAAAAAAAATATTTATTTTACACTGATTCATTCATACACTATTCGTGTATTCAATGTATAAGATTACATTTAAATTTATGAATCAACACTTAGTTTTCCATATAAAACATAAACGTAAATCATAAAAATGTACCTACATAATAAAATAATGGATTTACATCCAACCCAAGACAGCTGATAAAATGACGAACACACAAACAAGGCTACCTCATCATGACACATAAAACTTATAATTTATTATTATACATTTTATCTCAACAAATAAACAGGCTGGTGCTATATAACTTTATGCAACTCCCATATCGGAATGGTACGAACACCGAGAAACTACAAACACACACATAAAGATATCACTACGTAGCAACACAAAAAACATTATCATTGAAATATCGATACAATTTCCTTGATCTGCAAAATAAAATTTCTCGAGTTGACGTTCTGTTTAAATTTACGTACGGGCATTGAGAGGCTGTCGTAAAATTGAGGATGTTATGTCCACTGATAAGTGCTGTGTCGGGTATCGGACAGACCGCGCGACATGTTTATCGTGGACACCCTACCGGACTATGAACTTTCCAGTTTTTTATTAGGCACTGTAAAGTTTTAGCGCGATATAAACTTAAAAAGCTCCTGCTGAATATAAATTTTTGGTTTTAATTATGCTTTTTTTTGTTTTTGTTTTGTTAATTAATTTTGTAGGTTGATATAAAACACGGTGGTACGGGTTCGATACTAATTCAAAAAAATGTTTATATTTTGTTTTAGAAAGACAAAACACGGCGTTTAGTTACGTTGCATTTAATAAAAATGGAGTGCCTTAAAAATAAGATAAAAATACTTTACAGCTTTAATTTAAAAATCATGCTGAATATAAATTACGTATTAATTATTTTAATTTATCTTATTAATTAAAATTTGGAGCTAAAGCATGATAAGGATTTTGAAGTATTTATTCTACAGATATTTCCTGCTACAAGCTTTCAGAAATAATTTACTGCTAATATATATGGTTGATGATTAAAAATATTAGTAAAAGCCTTTAAGTGGTAAGCTACTGTAAACGCGATGGACTGTGAGTTCGGTTTCTACTCGAAGAATCGAAATATTTAATTCTTTCATTTCCGTGCTTTGGCAATAAGGCAAGGCGGTACCTAGAGTTCTGTCACTCAACACGCAATGCCTCCTGAATTCGGGGAAAAATGGGCAACGGAAGTGTCTAAGCACTGTGTTCCCGGATTCCTTCTGCCTACCCCGCAGTAGGTAGAATGCAGCGTGAAGCTAAAAAACATATTTTTTACGAACAGTAACCATCTTCATCTGCCTTTAATGCTATATTAGAGATAAAAAACAATATTTATCAATTATTTATTTTGTAGATAAGAAAAACACGTGTCGTTAATAAAACATTTTAGCTTTATCTATTATTTACGGCCATCGTGCGGAATCAATGCGCAGAGGAATGAATTGTCTTCCTCCCTGGTAGTAAGAACGGCGTTGAGTTACGCCGCTTAACACCCAATATATTGATATATCATACTAGCACTAGCTACCTTGCATATAGTCAAAAAAGCGTAAAACCAAAAAAAGATACAGTGCAAAATTTGAACATAACTCTACTTTTAACTCAACGAGGAATCAAATCCGCACATTCGTCATTTAAGATAAAGCTGTACATGCTTCTCACAATTAAATATTTATTCGCCTCTACCTAAACATTAGCTGCATAATCTGTTAAAATAATTTATTTTTATTGTCAAACAAAACAAATAAACGCTCAAATTGGTTCTTCTCACGCGAGGAAATGCATCGATCGGTAACTCTGTATGTTGGAGATTTATTCTTCTTTTGTTTTTGTTTAGTGCTTTAGCGATGTTTTAGTGAATATACTTATATATTTTTCGGTTATATTTATAAATTTTATAATTTAACTATATATTTTTTATTAAACATTTAGGAATTGATAAATTCAGATTGCTAAATTCTTATCGTATATATATTTTTTGGACCATTTCGCTTGGTAATTATTACAAATCTTATCTAATATATCTTTTATGGCTACACTTTTCATATGTAAATATAATTTCAATTATTATTTAATGAAAAACACTACAACATAAAAAAAGTGAAAAATCACTATTACACTTTGTCTTGTAACACATGGAACAAAAATACTTTTAATTTTTTCGTTATGCTTTCTACATGATCCTTCTCCAGTATCATCGATACTATAGTTTAGGTAGGTCTGCCTAGGTACACCACTGTTCTCTCTAACAATTCACCTTTTTTATCAGCTTCACGCTGTATCCCGCACACAGCAGGGTAGGCAGAGACAACTCACTCTTGCTTCACATAATTCTTAAATGCTATTCTACCGTCATTCAGTCTGTAATATACCATTAAATATATCAATAAATACATTCAAAAATAAAATTCAAGCCAAAAATTATTAAATTCGTCTTGTAAAAGGGTTTCCAGACTGGCGACTCGACGGCGCGTCTATGATGGATCGTTGACAACCGTCCATCTGAACGACGTTGGATATCTATCAATCAACGCTCGTGTGGTCCCGCTAAGTAGGGTAAACATTTATTTATATTTTCACTTTGGTAAATTGGAAGTTTTTGCAATGTTGCCAGAGGGAACTTTAGGTGCATCTTGTATAGAAAAAATATATAATAATGACTATCGTTATACTTTCAGTTTGTTTTAAGTTACTACCAGTACTTGGAAGACGGCACTAGTAGAATCACTTAAACTTGGTGTTACAGTCACTGCTCTGAGCTCTCATCCTGTAACGCGGTGGGCCCATACGGTGAATCAATGGAAAACCTTATTTTATAGCCTGACTGTTTTAAAAGATACAAAATAATAAAGAAACTAAAAGATTATCAGTCGCTATTCAAAGTATTGATCACACCATACTAATGTAAAAAATAAGATATTCATTTTGTTTATCAAAGCAATAATTTTATTCTAATTTTATTCTTTCAATAAGTTACCATGTAATTTTTAATTTCAATACGAAAGCAAAAAAATAATACAAAAATAATTTTCAAGTTAAGCAATTGCGTGTAAGAATAGAAAACGTAATTACAATTTGTTAAATTTGTCCAACACTCAAATCACGTAGATTCGTGTTCTAGTAACAGGCTTATTAGCAAAACTTGTTTTTATAGAAGGATATCATGCAACTATGCTACTTCTTCACTTATACTGAATTTAGCAATATATTATTTTTTTCATGTTGCAAAGTCAATAAGATATTTTTATGATATCAGTGCAATATAATTGCGGCGTTGAGTTCCGCCACTTAACACGCAATGTCTTAAGAATAACGTGGAACGTGGGGATCGAAGTGCGTTCACATTATATTATTTTGGCCTTTTCCAGCGTGAAGCTGAAAAAAAGCGTGCAGCTAACAAGGTGATCCCTCTACCTTTTCAAGGTATATGGGAAAAAGCTTGAAACTGAAAAACTTAGTGAAAAGAATCCCCTCTTTTTCATTTAAGAGTTATATTGCGTTGCTGAACTTAACCAGACAGAATTATTGAAAACAATTTTAAATACCCTTACTACCTTTTAATCCTTGTAGGAATCGAAGCCATAACCATTTTTTACTATATTAGTTTTAAATTAATATTATATATAATGTATGAAATACATCTCAGACTAAATATATGTTTGTTAAAAAATTAAATAATTTAACAAAAAAAAATACTAAAAGAAAGTATAGCTTGAAAATGATAGAAAAAAAATATTAATATTACAATATAAATCATGCAAATAAATAACTTTTAACAGTTTAAAGAGTAGGCTACGCGTCGTCATCGTGAGATCATTTTATCTTTTTTCCTTATGTTTGCATTTCACAGAAACCTCGGTGGCTATCTGCTTTCGTTGGAGTTATAATTAAATTTATGTCCTAAATGTGTTTTATGCGTTTGATATTTAAATATCTGTAAATTTAGGTAAAAAATTGTAACTTTGTTTTTTTATAGAAATATCTTATAATTAAAGACCAGTCGTGGCGCAGCGGCACGAAGTGTGACTGCAAAACCGACTGGTTGTGGGGTCGATCCCCACTCGAGGAGATGAAATATTTACTTAAATTTATATTTCCATTTCTTCGCTCTGGTGTCGACGCTTAGCGCGGCGTTGAGTTCTGCCCCTCAACACGCAATGCCTCCAGCATTCGGCAGAAAGTGGGGAACGGAGTGTCTTAACATAAGGTTCCCTCTGCCTACCCTGCTGTGTGCGGAATACAGCGTGAAGCTGATATTTATTTGTTTTTATTTAAGTCCAAATGGATAGATAGTTTAAAGGAACAATAAGTGCACTTTATGCTAATTTCAGACTGAAATAAAATTGTTTCGACCAATATTTAAATAGCTCCGAGTTGTGAATAGTGTTTCTATTAGGATAATAATTTCACAATATAATTTTATACAAAATTGTATCAAACATACGATTTGTCAATTATTCGTCGCAGCCAGCATCGGCCATCTTGCTAGCGTGTAAATGTCAACCGGCGCTCGACCAATTACAAGGCAGCGCGGGCGCAGTTGACGGCAACAACGCACCACGATACCATAAACCCTCGCGCCATTTATAGAAGGCGTAATCTTTGATCGCGAACCGTTCCAATTAATGCTAATCCGATATTGAAACGACCAGTATAAATCCTCGACGAAGATGTATAGCCTGTCCGGATACTGTGAAGCTGAGAAATTTTAAACCTCTCAGATAACTCCACTCCATTTTGAAAGAGACTCCTCCACTTGATCTGCAATTTACTTAGAAATGGATTTTAGGTGATTCATAATGAACGAGCGATACAACTAGTCCTGTCGAATGCAACTAAATCCAGCTACAATAGAACAATCATTGCGCTTGTATTTACATTACATGGTCGAAAACAATAAATAACTTATTAGATCGTGATATTGTCTATTAAAGATAATATTAGAGGAGGTTGTTTGACCGTTGTATAATTTAGAGGCAGCGTTCGCCACCCGCGTTTTAATGTAACACTGAGCGCTCGCGGGCTTCAGTAATTTCATTCTGGCGCGCCCATTGTACTCCGTACGAGAGGGACACTCACGATCGCAGCATCGCGCGGACGTCATCGGTGCCTATCTCGTAATTCCTCGCGGTATCCGATCGCATCCCATGTAGAGAAGGCCTAACTTAATATGTGCATCACGACGAACGCGTATATGGCGTGCGCACCCCGCCTCGCGGCTTCGGCCAATCCTATCGCGCATTTTAATGCCGAGCATTGTATGTATATTGCCGAGATGCCACTGCGAATAAATTGAGTTTTCCATGACGCATTGACGCTTCGAGACGCCCGCCTCGGCCTCCGCCGTCGCCACCGACACCGGCCGCGGACCCAGTAATCCACGGATCAGATTTAAAAACACTTATCCCGACTCGGTCGATCCTTCTAAACCTACAAATCAATCGTCCACCCGCACTCCATAAATTAAATGCGTAACAATGACCCTAAATTATTGGGGCCGTCTCTTTTATCGGTATCGTTCCTTTTTTCCAGTCGACTCCTTACACAAATGAGACTGGGCGACTTATTAGGTTTCGGAATTTTGCCCGCGGCAGATCGACAGCGGCGATAGTGCGAGGGAATGCGTCGGTGCCGCGACGAATACTCCTTAATTATTGTACTCGCCTCGTGATGGGGATACCTACGCGCTAACCTACAGTCTTTATAATTAACTCAGGCATTGATATCTGGTATTCGAAGCGATATTTTTCACTGGTCGTTTAAGGTTGCATTAACATAAAACAAGAGTGGACGCGCGGGCGCATCTATATTTCTGCTACCGTCGTCGTGACGGCCGGTATTGTGCGCGCGATACAGATCTCCCGACGCATGCGCACGCCGCCTGGATATTTAGAAGCTGTCTCTTAAATTCGCGTCCGAAGCGACTTAACGAGTCGCATTCTGCGTACGGCGACATGCGATCGGCTATTGTCCTTTTCCTTTATTTAGAGCCTTCCCATAACTGGACACTGTAGACCACGATGATATGTTAAGCCTCATCAAAAGTTGACTTGGCCATTTGAGTAACATTTTTAAGTACATTATATATTTCTATATGTATGATACTAATTTTTACACATGGCGTTGTCCCCTTAGTTCCATTTAACTCAGCAAACCCTTTTTTAAGTTTTATAACTTTGTAACAATTTCATATTTTCGTCTATAATAAATTTCCAAAAAATGTTTACCACTAAAACACAAACACCTACATTATAATCACATATTAACATTCAGCACTCAGTATTTCGCATTAAGCCGAAATATTAAATACCGTAGATGCATAACAACGTCTAAATACATTTGTTAGCCTGACCACGAACGCTTTCTCTAATTTCCTTGGACGATAATAGAGGGTGACCTTTATACCGCCGTTGACACGTTCCATTACAGCGGGCACTCTCATAAATACCTTATTGCTGGTAAGCTCCCACCTTCCTCATTACTGAAAGATCATTAGTCCGAGATAAAATGCGGTCGCGTGGAGTGGAATCGGTGCATCCGAAATTCCCCCCTTTGGCTCTTCCCTTTGCTTCGGTTTTAACTTTATATATTTAATTATTTGTTAAAATTGTGTCTGGTTTAGTTAATGTGATCGATTTGTTTTGTTTTGTAGATTTTTTTGGCTGTGAATTTAAAATGATAGCTCTTTATTTTGGAAAAATTGTGTTTTTTAATATTTTAAAAGTAATATGAAAGTCGATATTAAATTATCCTGTTGAATCAATAAAATTAATTAAAAATTGTATATGACACATGTCACATTCTAAGTGCTCGAAGTAACACTAACAGGAGTTATAGTAGTAGGAGGTGTATATGGCAGCCAGGTTTGATGGTAAATTGGACGATCTAACACACATTTCATAATTAGAACCAGTAGTTCCTGAGATTAGCGCTTTCGAACAAACAAAATCATCAGTTTTATCATTTTAGATGTAGGTAGAACAAGATATTTATATATCTAGCAAAATTTCCCAGTCGTCCTCTAAGATAAAGGCAAACTCAAAAGCATTTAACTTTAACAATCTTCACTATATGAGTGTTGAAATTTATATTATTCCCATACTAGTTTCCATATGGCAATAACAGGAGGGCTTTTCACACCTACTTGAAGAGATCTGCAGATTCTTGCAGTTCCACTTGAGTATGATAATGTATGCTATCTATTCTAGCTCTGGGTCTAATCTGGGGACGTATCGTATGTAATGCAAGGCTTACATGCTGGCTCAACGTATTGTAAATAGCGGATAGGGTCATCGATATATCGCTTTGGTGGTAAACAGGGAAAACTCGCGTATTACAAATTTCGAGCCAGTGAACAATAAACAGAACAATCAATGCAATTCTAACATAAAAATTATCAAAATTTGACTTCATTGATCGTTACATTATTTCACACGAATTCATAATCATCGTGACTATAGTCAGACGGCCGTTTATTTGTATTTTATTATATTAACCAAAATATGTATATTGAAGAAATTCATATATTCTTTGCCATTGGTGATCGGGTGATATAACGGATGTTAGGTCTGCTGTCGAGTGCCTTCCAAGCAGTATGGTAATGAAATTCAAGTTTTACATTCTCCGAGTTAGAAATGACTTTTAAGTAAATTAGTCTGTGTTGAATTGATTTATTGGTTTAGGTTTTAGATACTTTTTTGACTTATTTATGTCTCTTTTAGGCTTTCGTTCTTCAAAAGGAAAATAATTGACCTTTATAAGATCGCTTTGTTTTCCGTCTGTCCATTTATCTCGAGTTCACGAGGAGGTATTAACCTAAAACTAATATCAAATATTGTGTGATCATTTTGAATGTAGACAGCTTCTATGTTAATGCAAGCAAAAGATACAAGGAATCTATAGGTTACTTCCCGTAGACCTTCAATTTTGAAATTTAAAAAGAAAGTGATGCAAAATGTCGAAAAAGGGGACTTTTATTTTAAAGGTAAAGTAAATACTATTACTTCTAATCAACTATTACAAACTTGATGTAGTTCATTTCAAACCTTGTTTTGTGATCTTTTATAAGTAGCATATCTCTTGCCGTAGAGACATTGGCACGGAACCCTCACACATGACCGATTTATATTATAGTTTTGGTGAAAAAACATATTGTCTATCATTACATATTGTTAAGGATATTAATTATACCAGGGGCTTTTCCGTTACTGAATGACTGACAGGCAACACATAGACGAAACTACTTAATTACACATCACATTTACCAAAGTATTTTTTTCAGTATAATTCTCTTAATCATATTAAAATAGAAACCATTTAAAATATATTTAACTTTATTCTACGGCCATCTTACATTACATTACAGTGCAGTGCTGTGCAGTTTAGCACTCGCGTTATGGTAATGAGATCGAATCCGAAATTGGATGCTGTGTGACCACTTGAGTATTTCGCGGCGTCCATGCATTATTTACATACAGACATATTATTATTAGATTATATTATACACGACGGAGTGTTTTAATACATACATATACGAGTATATGTATAAGGATATTTGTGTACACTTTGATTTTCATATTTGATATTAGAGATGTTATAGTGTCTGACAGAAAACGTGATGTTAGTAGATTCGATTCACACTCGAAGGAATAAATTATTCTCATTTCCTCGTTCAGGTGACAAGACCAAGCGATGTTATGTTCCTACACCTTCACAAGCAATGTTTCGAAAATTGGGCAGTGCTTGGGGAAGGGAGTATTTTCATAATATGTTCATTCTGCCTACTTATTTAAATATGTAACAACTAACATTTTTTATTTAGCTTTACGCTATATCACGTACATAGCAGGATGAAAATATAATATTAAATATTAAATCACTTCGAGTGGGAAAAGAACCCACAATCTGCCTGGCTTACAGTCGCACGTATATGCCCCTACGCCACAAATGGCCTCTAAAATTTATAATGTTACACAAAATTTGAAATCCCTTACTTCAATGAACTTCTTATATGAGTACTACTAGCATACTAGTTATAGCATATATAAAAACATTTGCATAGAGAGACAAAGATCAAAATCTTATGTTAACCAGCATCACAAATAAGATTTAGTTGTTTTGCTTAAGAATTAGCAAGAAAATTTGTTTAGTTTCATTCTTTATCTTAACTCCGATGTAAATATGAAATGTTATCTTTGCTTCTAAGTCACGCCTCACTTAAAGTATACACCTATTGTTTGCTTCGTATCTACACCTACCTCGCTGTTTACAACCTCATTGTTAAGTAAATTCTCTATAAGTATATATTTAATTAGTTTTACTTATCTTTATCACGATTGTGGTGAATATAAATATGCTTTGAGACCTATAGGGTATCTGTTCATATAACACTTGCTGATATATAGGTATATAATATTTATATAAAGGGAACCTATTCAAAATTTAAATAATACATAGAAGTTACTGAGTGGCTGATAGACACCCAGACAAAACTACTGGACTAAGAAAGTTGAAATTTCCTCACTCTGGTATCAAGATATCAAAAAGTGGCGTTGCCTCCCACTACTCAATACGCAATATATCAAAAATTGAATGGAGAATGAGGAATAGAGTGTCTTAACACTAGGTTCCCTGCCTATTCTATATCCTATAAAGAATAAGGTAATATTTTATTTTGTAACAAATCAAGGAAAGTATGGGCGGAATGGTAATATATCATAAAAGATCAAGATCACAAGCGAATGTGATCCTATTTCAGTATTGAGTAACACGATAGGGCAGGAAGCGGTTGATCTTGACGGTGACAAACGTGCGACGTTGGTGCATCATTTTAATTCGGTTGTCATCTCGGTTTAAATAACCCTTTGTTGTTTTGTATGTAGTTTTAGATAAAATATTATTTACTTAGTCGAAATAGATTAAGTTCTTCGTTATAATAATAACTAGCTTTTGCATGCAGTTTTGCTTTCAGCGTCTAATGGAATAATTAAGTGATATCAAAATAAGTAAGGGTTATTTTTTATTATTTTTGATTCAGCTTTACAAAATTAAGTATCGATATCTTTATTATTTAAGAAAAGAGTTAATTGTATTATTTACGTTCAATTAATTGGATTAGTCAAACAAAATTAAGAAACACAAAAATATTTATATGATTATTATAATATGTTATCGTAATCCATAAATTATGTATCACCATGTCATTCACTTTCGACCCACTTTCAGCCAAAATCATATTTCATAAAATTTAGTAACCGATCAATCTCTCAACGGAAGCCACTCAACCTCGCCCCGGCTGGATTCGTCTGTTATTGTTGTTTACCACCTGCCCTATTTCTATTATCGCGAACGACACGCGATTGCCTAAATGTGAATGTGGCATACATTTTACGGAACTCCGAAACATTTTGATGATTGAATGTTTGACGTAAATAGCGTACCAAGTTGAGTAACGTACAACGTTGAAGGATTGCTCCAGGCATCTTTTTTAGATGTACTGTTTATTAGGTAGCGTAAATCAACGCCGCATCAATCAAATCGGAAAAACAAAATTATTGAAATAAAATTAAAAATTAAACCGCATTTGAACGAAACTGTTTGGTGCACATTCAGACAGTTCCTAACCTTATAATACCACTATTATCAGTGCCAGATCTTTTAAAGTATAACAAAATCGAATCGAAACGTAATAAGGATCCTTATAATAAATTCAATACAAAAAAGAACAAAATTCGCATAAATCTAAATAAGAAGGGCAAAGGAATAAATATCTCAACTCGCGCTCCAGCCTTCGGATTCCAACCAGAGGAAATATCGCACCCGAATTCCGTAGCACTGCATGCATGGCAAAGGGAAAAAAGCGTGAAAGTCAAATTCTTCGACTCCGCCCACGTGCGAACGACAGGTGAATGCGCGGGCGCAGGTCTACATGCTCTGTTTTGCGCAACGTGGAATATATTAGCGAAATATTGATATACAATGGTTGACAGTGTTATCTTTGGTCTTTTTTTTGTTGGACTTTACTTTTGTTGAATAGTTTTGCTTATGTCGATTCAGAATTTAGTATCGTGCTATCTTTGTTGGAATGATTAATCAGTCAATGGCTGATAATGGCTGAACCTTGTTTCAGTTTATAAATAATTATATAAATTTGTGTAATATTATTAATTTTATGTCTAATAAATTGTGATGAATGATTATTAAATTAAAAGAAAATCATAAAAAAATAACTGTTGTACTTAACTTGTTTTTGGTCTGTTCAAATCTGTTAATTAAACGTGTTTTGATAGTAGTAACTTACCACATTATAATTCAGCGACTACCAAATTATCCAAAAGATATAGTAAAACAATACTTATGTTTCCTTTTCCTTTAATCAAGGTTAATGTTGTTTGCCAGACTCGTAGAACTTTCAATCCGTTGCAAAATTGCATCCACATGAGATTCCCAACAATTGAAAATTATTAGAAAACTTGCAGTGTGAACTATCCGAAAATAATCTCAAAAATGAGATTCAGATAGATTTCAATGCGAGAAAAACAAAAAGTTGATGGGCGATGCATCACAGTGCATATGCATTAAAACGTATAGCCAGAGACATACAACAATGAACAATGGGAGCATAAATCAGTATAATTAGTTTTGCCTGAACGAAGCGAAATCATTGGTCAAAACGCAACTCAGTCCCCGCCTCCTGTAGCGAAGAGCGTTAGAGCAGGTACTTGGACACTTGGCTTCGATCAAATGTAACGTCAGCACCGGGAGTACTTGTGACGAATGACCAAAAATTATCGTAAAAATATTTTTTATTTAAGCTATATTTATTGATGTTTGTAAATTATTAAGGTATAATATACATTCTCTATATTGTTTCTCTTAGAAAAAACTACCTAAATCAAAAATAAAACTAGCTAGGTAGCTATTAATTTGTATGTTTTTAGTCTTAAACCTTCACTATTTTCAAACGTTGCCGATAATGGTGGCAGGATAAATATTTTAAAGTCTCAAAATTTATACGGAAAAGGATATCTTAACATAGTGTTCACTTTGTCCACCCTGTTATTTGCAGGATACACCATGAAGTGAAAGTGAAAAAAAGTAATATCTCAACATGGCATATTTGGTAGACGTGGAGAATGTAGGTGACTATATTTTTCGTTCTCAATTTATTTCTAAATGGAGTATGAAAAATGCATTTATATACATTTTTCATTTTCCATTTAGAACTAAATGGAGAATGAAAACGTAGTCAGGCTACTAAAATTCAAACATTCATTATTTCCATTCATAGAAATAATGAATCGATTTCATATTATATACGAAGTAATGAAGCGTAAATTAGATAAATGAAACAATGCATGCAGATATAGATGCAACGTTTTTATATGGTACATTTAAAGATATCTTCAAATAGTCCGAATGAGTCTAAGGCGTATTCTATCTTTATGATACATCCAACAGTAACATGTAACAAATTCATCATTAGATTGAAAATATAGTGTCATTATGATATATCAATTGCTAATTGTCACTCAACACGCTTAAAGGTATAAAGTGTAATTACAATTAATTTGATAATAAAAAATATATATTTGATAATATATTTTTTTAATTAGATCTTTTATAATTCATCAAATTCTTTTTTGTCGATTAGTGTTTTAGATTTTTTCCCTACAAAAAGCATTTTTGCTGACGCTACACACCTCAGTTCTAGGCCGCGTGAATAGCGCATAGCTCAGTGCGCCTCTTTACAACTGTACATCACGTGTTTAGCATTACTTACACTACTACACTGTTGCTGCAACAGTACTAACACCGCATACTGACATTACTTACATTACTTACATCTGCTAGTTGTGGAATAATTATGGAAAATCTATTATTGAAGGATTGATTATGATAGAATTCCTTTTGACATTTTTGACATTCTAAACTGTTTTTTTAAATATAAATAAATATGTTTAAGTTCGTAGTGCGAGTTTTGTTTTATTAATAGAAAAATATTTTTCTAGTAGATTTACTAAAAATGACGCATATCTTCTAAGAAATCATTTTTTTTTGTAAGCCTGTGTCTTTAAAAGACACTTTCAAGATATCGTCAGATTATTTTTTTGTTCGGTGTGAATGAATATTATAATTCTTATTTACTATGTATTTAATTTAAATTATTACTTTAAATAGTATAATTTTGTAGAAGAAATTCTTGTTATTTTAAATAACACGATTCACTCAATTTTTATTCAGTTTCATCAGTCATGAATAATTTCAATAATGAAATGCTAAAACATATTAAAAACATATTTAGTCACGCGTTTTATAATCATTATTTAAAAATATGTCTTTCCATCGATTCAAATTTAATATATTGAACAAGATCAACAGGTTATTATACTTATAACCCAGTTAAGTTTGTTTCTGATCTTTTAACGATTTAAAATAAAAAATACGTACACTCAAATTATACATATTTTTATGAATTCAAGAGAAATAATTGTTTAAAGAAATAATTAATTACTGTAAGTATATTATGATTTTTTTATAGTAATGTATGCTTAGCAAACCTAGAGACACACCGTTCCCATTAAGGCACTTTCGGTTTCCTACTTCCGTTGAGTGGTGGAACTCAACGCCGTGCTTTGCCTCATTACCAGAGCGAGGAAATGAAAATATTGAAGATTTCATCCAAGTCATTGGAACTCGAGCCCACAATCTGTTGCATTTACAATCACACGCTTCTTGTGCCCTTGAGTCACGGCTGACCTCCAATTTTAAGTTTTTATTTTTATTATAAATTCAATTAATAATCAATTCAACCCAATTTTAATTTAAATTTTATCAATTAAATTACCGTGTAATTTGCAATATGCTTATATGCTTATATGCTTAAATACTCAGTAGAATGATTCTACATTATTTATATAAAGTTGTATAACTTATTTGATTGATCGCGCTAATCTCGGAGACGACTGGTTCGAAAATATTTTTTTACGTCATTTTACCCATTATACATTTTACAGAAATCAGTGATATTTGACCTACCTATAATATCTCTAAGTTGTATCGTCAATATCATACAAGATATACAGTAGTATATTTCAAATAAATTGACGCTTGTTGACGTTGTTAGGCTGTAAATTCTTCAATTTTATGAGAATATAGCAACATCTTATAATAAATGTGACTTTATAACACTAAGGTCAAATTATTAAAACATTGAATAATTTAACTTGAAAAAGATTTTTATTTGCTTCATGTTGTGTCCCGCAAATAGCAGGAGTGGCAGACGGAAGACTCTCCTTTCCTCACGTCCAATTTTGAAGGATGGTTTGTGTTGAGTAACAAAATACAACATAATGCTTCATTGTTTTCTGCCTGAATGTAACTTATATTAATTGAAAATAGAGATTAACTAATTCCTATAACTGATAATTGAACCAATAAACACGCGGTACTGCTGCGCCGCAAGGACCATAACATACCACCACCATAAGTATTTTCAAAACAGGTGTTTTAACTTTATAAATTTAATTTTATATTATATGATATTCTCAATGAAAGTGACCTAACTGAAAAATTAAAGCTATATTTTTTTTTCGATTTTCTGTACATTAGTTTTATTTTAATATATACATATTATAAAAAATAAAAAAAAAACACCTTTCTGGTGCGACGTATTTGTACTTTTTCATGTTTCAATAAATGCAATCAAAATTTGTAAATAATCTTTCTTTACGCCGTGGCATTTAACTAATTGATATTTCATTTTTATTTTAAAGAAATCTCGCCAAATGGGCTATGTTTAAGTATGTATTTATAGTAATCATTTCACCATGCATGTACTATTTTTTTTATTGTTTTATACCCAAAATATAAAAAAAAACACTAGAATTTAAACGACCCTATCCAATCTCACCTCTACATTAGTATAAATTGAGTCGACTTGTGTCTCTAATGAGAATGATGTCCAAACGTCTCTACAACGACGCGAACTGATGGCGACGACTCTATCCGGCCTTTTTTCAATCTTTACAGATTTTTGTTACTTTAGGATTTATAGGGTGTGGTGATAATAATGGTCTCGGGTAGTTTTGATAGTGCTTTATCAAGTTTTAATCCTTCTATATTTTAAATTAGATACTTATCGGGGTGTAGAACTATATATTTATGTTCTAATATCTTCCTGTATAAATAAATTAAAACAGTAAAGTTCAGGCCATCGTTAACTAGTCATTATTGATAAGAAATATTCCAATATTTCTTATCAATAATGACTATTATTGATAAGAAATATTGGAATATTTCTACTATGAAAAAAATTGGGACTGGCATGGCGTAGTGTATGAGTATGACTATAAATGCGACCTAGTCTATTATATAGGGGATGTAGCGTAAAACTGTAAAGAAAATCTATTTTTTTTCTGTTATCTTAAATATGCAACGGAAATGACAAGGATATTTTTAACGAGTATCGTCCATGTCCTATCTCCCATATTCATTGATCAATAATCAGTACGTACAAAGTAATTATAGTATAAAACATTAATAGCTTAAATATCAATCAATGTCATAGCAAAGTTAAATTAATACGTTTATGTAGCCATACCATCAATCAGATGAGATTGATGGGTGACGAAACAAAAACCAAGGCACCAAGCATTATCTCGTGTCATCGTTTGGGGGATGATTTCACGTTATATTATATATTGTGATAATTATGTGTTAGGGGAATTAAGGTCATAGGTTCGATTCCTGTGTGATTATTTGTTTTAGATTTTTAAATGTTCTATTAGTTAGGTTGCCTGTTGTTGGTTATGATGTGTAAAAATCTCAAAATAGTAAAAGAGAATCGTAAATTCACTTTATTTTTTCAGCTTCACACTGTATTCTACAAATAGCAGGGTATATTTTAAAGTATTATACGAAAATTTACAATATGGAAGACACTGAGTTTAAATAGAAAGTTATGTTTTTTTTATAAAGTGATGTCAAAACGTACGATTGAATCTATTACCGCTTAATGTTCATGATATTATCTTATATTAGTAAGATTTATTTATAATAAATTTTAATATTGTAAACCATATGCCAGTTTTCCCATAGAAATTAACGTAATCTTGATGTGATGGCCGTAAGATATGCCCAGAGTGTTAGTCGTGTTTCTATATGATAGAGCTATTAATTGAAACATTTTTATAAAAGAGGCCTAACTTAGGAAAGAATAAACATTTTTAAGCTTTTATCTGCATAGTACGCGTGTACAAAAGGAACTTAGATTTAAGACATTCCTCACTTTTCCGTAAATATTTAAACATTACGTTTTGATTCAGGGAATTCGTCGTGCTTTGCCTAATAGAGTAAAGAAATAAAAAATAATCAAGAACTGAACTGAAGATGTGTCACTGCGCCACGGCGGCCTCCAGGCTTAGATTTGTAATAGCAAAATTTTTTTGTACTTCTAATAGATAATATTACCTAATAACTAAATATATTATATCCTGTTTATTATAAGCAAAATATTATAAACCTAGTATAGATTTGTTAAAATAAAAATACAGTTTTTAAAGTTACACCACTTTCCACTAACGGTCCACAATTATCGTACATCGGTCCCGATATCTAATTAAATCGTTAAGTTGTTGATTTTAATATTCTAATTTAAAAGTGTGAACCTTAATACATTCTACATATGTTTAAACTAAATCAAAATCATGTATGTACATACAAAATAAGCCAAGCGTGAGAATGTTTAAAATCTTTAGATCTGGCTTCCACCCTTACACCCTTACACCCTTGTTTTATTAGGAAAACATAATAAATGAAATAATTTTAATAGTGAGATTCTCGACCATGCATGTGTGCATGTTGATCAGCGGAATATAACGCCGCACTTCGGTTGAATGAAAACAGTTTAAATATAATGAATTTCCTAATTTTGAATCGAAATCACAATCATCTTGCGTACTGTCACACTGTATCACTGTGGCTCTAAGCAAAAATACAAGAAGCTTCCTCAAAACTCACTTCGTAAAATCAATTTAAAATAAAAACAACAATATGAAAAATCGGCGATTCAAAGTAACCCAGTATAGAATCGTTCTAAAATCGTCTGTTGTATAGCATATTTCAAGCTTAGCTCTAATTCGTGCCGGTCGACAGCGACAAATGATACCTGTTGAGTCTAACGTGCGCGAGTCATTCAGTTATGTTCTGTTTTGTGTGGACTTTTTGGTTTTAGTTTAGTTTAGTTAGTAAGTTAGTTAAGTAAGTTATGTTAGTAGTAATGGGGTAAAATAGTTTAGTAAATGTAAAATCAGAATAATCTAAATACTCTTTATTCAAGTACACAAAACTGTCAATTATTTCAATACAGTATGCTTAATAATGTCACCACAGGATGGGAAGGCAGTTAAAAGCAAGGAATTTTTAAGTTTATTAGTTTTTCTTAGCTTCAATTTTTTTTATCGTAAATCATGAAAAATGAAAAATGGCAGAAAATTTTGCAATTTTAAGACAATCAAAATTGCGTATTAAAACTCGTGGCCGCGCTATGAATTTGTATTTCATCCCGAAGTTATTCTACTTAATTTTAAAATTTTACCCCATAGAAATGACAAAAAAACTGCACCCAGAGTAGTTTCCCTTCCGTTCCCCTTTTTCCGACGACATTCCTGTCGAGTGGTGAAACTCAACGCCGCCCATTGCCTTGTCGCCAGAACGAAGTAATATAAGTGTTAAACATCTCATTGCAAGTGGAAATCGAACTCACAATCAACTCGTTTCCAGTCGCATTCTCGTGTCCCCGCGCCAAGAAATATCCTACGTCAAACTAAAAATCTAGTTCTCCCATATCCATAATCGTAAATGTTTACATATACAAAAAACCCCTAACAGGAAATCGAACTCGCTTTGCCGTGGCATCAGCTACTTAATACTCAAACTACAACATTATTCAACTTGTTGCACAATATATATAAAATGGGTTTCCCTCATATGTATATACTTGTACTCAGCTACGTCCTGATCTACTATCATTTGTCTCCAGCTGTTTAGAATCACGACTTCACCATTCTCGGTGGCTTTATCAGAATAGTCAAGTAAAGTGTTTTAGTGACAAGTTAGTTGAATTGATTGACGAGAAGTAAGTAATGTTTTAGAAAACGTTAGAGTAGCGAGATTTGAACCCGTACCGTAGAATGGTGATGGAGGACTATTTTATAGCATGATCAGAGAGAGTTCAGAGAGGACGTAATGTAAAGACATTTTGTTGGTTTATGGGTTGCCCTTAAAATCGATTAAACAAAAACAGACATGCCATCTTAGAAATATTGTGTTTAAAAAAATATATAAAATTAAGATTAAGCTTAGATTTATCCACCTCAACGTAACATTATTCATTTATCTAGTTGTCAATTATAATCGAGGGAAAGAATTATTTTACTACCTAATAGTCTACTTTACTAATAATAAGAATAAAACGCGACGTTAAGTTCAACCACTCAACACACAATGTTTCTAAAAAAAAACTAGTTTTAATAAGGTACCACTCACAAATCGACCGATCCTTTACCTTCGCTAATGTTGTACTCACGGTTAACGAGAAGAAGCCGCGGCATTTAATTAGTATTACGCTGTATCCCGCACACAGCAGGGTAGGCAGGTGGTAGTGTTAATGGAGTGTTCCATTCCCCACTTTCCACCAAATTTTGGACACATTTGTGTTGAGTAGCGGAACTCAACGCAGCGCTTTGCCTCGACACCATAGCGAAAAAATGAAAATATTAATTACGTATTCTTATATTTTATATAGACAGTACAATACAATTTATATAGACACACAGCATCAGTAGCTGCCACAGAAAGAAAAAAAACAATATTTATTCGGTTTTTGCATTAAGATTAAGCCTGCCTACCCATTACTTAACCTATCGAAGTCGCTACTATCAGAGGCGCCTTACGTTACAAGCCACTGTACTCAATTAAACTGATAAATATTGATAAGCGAGATAACAATTGGGTACCTATATATTTTTATAGTATTAAATATTTATATGTTACATTGATTGGGGTTATGGCACAGTGGGATTGTAAACGCGATGGCTCTGGATTGGAATCCAGTTTGGTTTTTTCATATGATATATGAAAAAAAAATCACGTAAGCTCAACGCCGCGCTTTACCTCGTCACCAGAGTAAGGTAATGATTATATTCAATATTTCATTGCCTCGAGTAGGAATTAAAGCCATAAGCGTCGCACGCTTGTGCCCCTACGCCACGACGGCCTATTTAATTGTTTTTACAAATAAATAAATCAGCTTCACGCTGTATTCCGCACACAGCAGGGAAGGCAGAGGGAACTTAGTGTTAAGTCACTCCGTTCCCCACTTTCTGCCGAATTCTGGTGTTAAGTGGCAGAACTCAACGCCGCGCTTTGCCTCGACACCAGAGCGAAGAAATGCCAATAAAATTTAAGTAAATATTTCATCTCCTCGAGTGGGGATCGAACCCACAACCAGTCGGTTTTTCAGTCACACTTTTGTGCCCCTGTGCGACGACTGGCCTCAAGATTATTTTTACAATTACTTTAATCGTCATTACTATGAATCATTACATTATAAAATACCTACCTACCTGTAATATAAAGGATTTTTTAATCAATTTTAATACATTACAATAATTGACACAAGGTCTCCAACCTTTGAAATGATAAGCACGTATTTTTTTTATATTAATCAATCAAGTACGAACCTAAATTCATCAAAATGATTTCGAAAAGTCACTGTTTGCGAAAGGAATTTGTCAGGTTTCTTTATCTCTAGACATTTTTGTTTCTAAAGAGAGAAAAGGAAGAGACTTCTTATTTATATTTTTAGTAGGGTAGAGGGAACCTGAAATACTTCAGTCCCATAAAGATACTTCCGTTTCTTGCTTTCCGCCGAATTTTGGATGTGTTTTTTTAAACATTTTTAAAGTGTTAAAATCCACACTTAGGAAAGATAAATACTTATTTAGAATTTTTATACGTTTTCTAAACAAGTATCTGGATGTATTGTGTTTTAAGTGGCGGAAACAAGCTCGTTACTAGGGTGAGAAAATAAAAATATTTCATATTCTGCGGGACTTGAACTTACAACCGCACGCTTGTGCAACGCTGCGCCACGACTGGTCTCAGTGACTTATTTTTTACCTATTAGTTAATATTTGAAGACTCCATCGTGGCGCAGTGGTGTAACGTCTGGTTGTTTCTTGATTATATTTATTCCTTTCCTCGCCCTTGTTATCAGAGCGCGGTATGGAGTTGCGCCATCCAAGGATGCGCCATCCATCATGCGCTATGACTTTAGGTAATAGTTAAAAAAATACCTAATTAAATATCCAATCGACCAAATTTATTTCAAGTTTAAATTATGTTTGAAATAAATCTGTTTCAATATTTCAAAACTTATATTCGATAGAAGTTGTATGTAAAATCTTTGTTTGTATGAAGGGAAATTACATGTCATGTATAATTGAGACCGTCTGGGATTGATTAAATGGAAACTTTATGTTTTTGCTGTAATATATATATTTTTATATAATATTTATAAATACACACACCAAAATTGAGATCGATTCCCACTTGGGAATAAAATATTTTCATTTCTTCGCTCTAGTAAAAAGGGAAAGCGCGTGGTTGAGTACCTCCACCTCTACACACAATGCCTCAAATTTCCAATTTAAAGCGATATACAGCGGGAACTAAAAAACATTGAAAAATAATATTTGACTAGCTTTCACTTCCGGCTTCGCTCGCGTGCCCAAATGAAAATAAATAATAATTGACTTACAATTGACGTGATATAATATAACTTAAAGTATTTTATAAAAAAATACGCTACATATATTAGGTATTTTGTAGAAAGGAATAGGAAATGTAGGTATATAGGTTTCCTGGTAATTTAAAACTACTGTGTCACACGACCGTACGTACGATATGGCCAATCTAGTCCAAAATACTTACAATTGACCGTTAATCTGCAAAAAGTTCAATGTAAATAATATGAAACGTCGCACAATCACTATCATACCGCTGCCAGGATAAGCTACCATCTGCCTATGATCGATCATGTGATAAGGGACACCAGCCCGAACGATTACACCTGATAACGCGCTGTATAGGTAGTGTGTAATCAAAGCTTCGAAAAAATCTAATATCGAAAATAAAGTACACATATCAATCAAAATTAATAGTAATATATGCTAGCTTTGTATTTATTTGTATGTGTTTAGTTTTTTTTGGTTTCACACTATATCCTGTATCGTAAAGAAGGGAAGGCAGAGGAGTTAAGACACTCTGTTCCTTACATGTGGTAAGTTTCGAGATATTGCATGTTAAGTGGTAAAACTTAAGACCTCATTTTATTACTTTACAGAGATCAAAAACAAAACGGAACCTCTAAGCAGATGGAATTTGTAATCATTCATAACATTGACCTTCTAAAAAATCTATGCGATAATCTATAATAAACACAGATAAAGAATAACTTTCGAAACAATCATCACATCAAACTCATCAAATCACGAGCATCTAAAGATAAAAACAAAAGAAAGAAAAAGACAGTTACTTTCCTCCAAATACTTGCACAAAAACCTATTTACCTATTTTTTGCCGTGTGATCCCGGCCTAGAATAGGATCATCCTGGTACTGGTGGTGTCGTAAGAGGCGACTGAAGTACGTGTGGTAGAGTCACGTCGCCAGCAATGGCAACACGCATGGGCAGACTCGACCGGATCATTACCACCCCCGGCATTTAAAACCGGCGTGAAGTAGTGGCTTTATGCCACTGCGTTTCGCATCAGGTAATGCCGGGCCCCGGCGCCCAACTCATCTCAAAGGCCGGCAACGCACCTGTAGCTCCTCTGGGGCTGCACGGGGCCGTGGGCGGCGGTACTCACTTACCATCAGGTGACCCGCACGCTCGTTTGCCGTGTCTTTTCCATAAAAAAAAAAAAAAAAAAAAAACCTAACCGAAGATCGACATAACGGTGGCGTTTGATAACAAAATGAGATATTATCGAAATGGTGAATTCTGTTGAAATTATACCATTGTTTTCGTAAAACGACCACTCACTGTCCCATAGACGTCTATTGGAGGCATCGCCGCTAGGCATAGAGCATTTTCGATCATTTGGACAAACGTTGCTAGCTCGGAATAATTCTGTATCATGATAACGTAACGAGAGAGATGAAGCTGTCGTGGTATAGTATCTGAATGTTAACGACAACGGTTGTGAGTTGGATTCCCATAAAGCAATTATTGATTTCTCTTTCTCTCTGCCTACCCTGTTATAAGCGGGATACTTCATGAAAATAAAAAAAGCGATATCGTCGTTAAGAATTGACTGGCCTGACATTGACAGCCTGGTCAAAGGAAACCTTTCGACCAGGCTGGAGGCTTTAGGCTATCCATTTAGCGCATCTTTGATGAGATGCATTTTAATCAATTAACCCGCAAAACGCGGTT
Source organism: Heliconius sara (assembly GCA_917862395.2). NCBI lineage: Eukaryota > Metazoa > Arthropoda > Insecta > Lepidoptera > Nymphalidae > Heliconius > Heliconius sara. Next base: position 829,636 of record OU860799.1, read on the forward strand.
CACGAGCCATTGGGCAGTGAAATAAGGCCCACCGCAACGTTTTCGGTGTGTAGGTACTTTGGAGTAGCTCCGGTTTCAAAATTTTTGACGTGACGTCTCACTTTGTATACAGGGTGGAGTGAATTTGGTATAAGATTTAAAAAAATACCGTTTCACGCTGTATCCCGCATATTGCAGGATAGATAGAGAAAATCTAGTGCTAAAACTCCCTGTTCTCCAAATCATAAGATTTTTTCTGCAATTTGTTTATTCTGATATTCCTAAAAAAATGTTCTCTATAGCTTATCAGTATTATGATTAAATTTTTGTAATCAAAATAGATAATTTATCTGTTTATATGAAACACTCAGCTATCTCACCCTAAAAAAACAACACGATTTTATTTGTTCACTATGCTTAAGACTATAGATAAACATATATATATTTAGAATATTATGTACCTAAGTAACAATGAGCATAAAAAAATATGCAGGTCGTCATAGTCCGGTGGCATAAGGATGTGGCTACTGACGTAAATGCAACGATGCTGCTGCTCCAATATTTTCATTTTTTCGCTCTAGTAACGAGCACGATTCCGCAAATCAACACGCAATGCCTAAGAATTCGGCGGAAAGTTTCGAACGGAGGTCATACTGGATACGACGTGTCCAACAACAACAACAACACTAGGTTTCCAGGTTCCCTCCGTGAGATACAGTGTGAAGCTAAAAAAAAAACAAAAAATAATTTTACGAGCGAACCAACTATAAGTTAAGCAGGTAAAATAAATTAAATCACAGCCTATATATTTAAAATTTTTGAACGACAAGCTTATAAGCGAAAATCGTTTTTCTTATTTTGTCTTACAGCTCAGGTTTTGGTCTGTCGTTTAGAAATTTGATATCAGATTGAAGGCTGGTTTTAAAGTGCTTCATAATAAATACTCACTCACATCTCCACATATAACTGCTTAACAAATAATTATTTTATTAGACAGTTCAGTATACATTTTTCGCTACCGTGTAAAGTAGAGTTATCTCTATTATTATGTCTCTGTTTTTCTTTATTTTCTGCCCTTTTTTTCTTAATAAATAACAAATAATTTATATTATGACCATCATTCATTCACTTTGACATGTATGGTATATTCTACGTACTATAAGAAACTAGACCTATTATAAAAAACCGACCTAATGCTACTGGACTTGCGCACGATGGGTTCTGTACCATTATCTTAAAAAATGGCAAAAAAAATTATATAACTATGAGCCCTATAATATTTATTATATTCTGTTTATTTTTATTATAGCGGCAACAGAAATACATTATAGATATCTGTGAAATATATTCTACTGTCTACCACGGTTCATGACAAACAGCCTGGTGACATACGGACAGGATGACGGTCTGATAGCGAAAACTTAGTAATAGATCACGTTTTACCCACTAAATCCTACAAAAAAAGACATAAAATGGGTAGGCAGTGTGAGCTTAGTGTCAGAAAACTCCGTTCTCCATATTATCGCCCGAATACGAGACATATCGTGTTGAGTGGTGCAAGTTATTTACGTGTTTGTTCATGCCAGAGCGAGTAAATGGAAATAATTCGTTTCCTTGAATTAGAATCAAACTCACAATCATCATTAGAATCAAACTCACAATCATCAGTCAATCATCATTTAGATAATCTATCCCACTACCCCATAACGACCTCAACTTTACTCTCCAGAAAAGATTTGACCACATGTTTTTGAAAGTACACAATCTTGTAACCGTAAATGAAGTGACATGTACATTTTAATTCATACAAAGTGAATGATGATAAGAGCTCATAAAAATTATATGTGTTGAAATCGATAATCACGAACAAAATTATGTCAGCCGATAACAAACTCCAAATAATTGGTCAGCTTTGCCTAGAATGACTAACGACAATCAATCAATCACTTGGTTTGCGTAACATCGTGTCCGTGATAGCCGTGTTTAATGCGTAATTTTCCTGGTTTTATCATATTTCTATGTATAGTTCGAATCGTTTTTATTCAAGAATTTTATAATGATTATTATTACGATGATTACATATTAAAAGTATTTCTCTGAGTCTTGTCCTAAAAGATGTTCTGTCTGGTTAGTTTGTTTTCTTAATTTACTAAAAGCTTTTGACATTGATTTTTAATTGTGTTCCATATCTATATATTTAATAAGAAGTAATCTATATTTTGGGACATTTTTTTAAGATTGTTGTGCGGAGTGTTTTGACACTAGATTCTTTCTACCTATTTTTTTATTTGGGAGAAAAGCGTGAAGAAGAAGCTGACCAACTTTAAAAATTCGGTTTATTAGTATTTGATATCTGTGTCAATTTGAACACGATACGTCTTAGCGTTATCTGTAATCTTTCTTTCACTTGTTCCTGATTAAAAGTTCCAATATCAAAATGTTACAATTGTTTTGTTTTTTTTTTAAACTTAAACTTATCGAATTTAAAATTGAGCTTTCATTGACGAACTTTTATATTTAACCACGTTCTCTACTTCAGTATCTAATCAGATTTTAGCAAATCAATTGAAGACAATCGTAGCACAGCCGTTCAACGTCGGCGATTGGGTGTTCGATTCCCACTCCGCAATAAATTATTTTCATTTCATCGGACTAGACATCGGACAAAACGCAGCATAGTGTTTTAACACTAGTTTCCGTTACGGGATTTAGATTTTATGCGGGATACTACATGTAGCTATTTCTATATTATTATCTTCCATATATAAACAAAATCTAGTAATTACTACTAAGCTCTAACCCACCCACAGTCATTTGCCAATCAGCGTAATACCAAGTTAAGAAAAACAACCTCATGTTTGTCTCATTTGTCCACAGAAGAAGCAACCAGTCCAGACAGCGGTGTGAAGGACCAGCGGGAGACGGGGGCGCGGGACGGCGAGGGGACACCCGAGTCCCCCGCGTCCCGCGTCTCGCCGGATGACAGGGACATAGAGCACAGCATCCCGGCCACTCTTATACAGGATCCTAATGCTGAAAGGTAGAGAGTTTTTTTATTACTATGTTATTTTTCTTTGTTTTGAAGCGTGAAACTAAAATCAATGAATAATTAAATAACATATCTGTGTCTAGCTAGAGTCACAATGTGTTTAGTTCTTCAATTTTCTGTTCTTCATTTTTAGCCCAAATTGAAGAATTTGTGGTAATTGGAAGAACTTAACGCCGAGTTTTTTCTTACCAGAAAAGAAATAATAATTTATTCAATCAAATTAAGAATCGTTATATTTACAGTCTGTCGCTGCACCACGACTGCCTCAGTATAGGTTTTTCTCTGGGTTTTTGTGGATAAAAATTATAAAATTAATTGAGTAATTTTTGGACTAGCCCTTTACAATATAATAAGTACTAAGGAACTTATATCATTATGAATCAGCTTCACGCTGTATCCCGCACACTGCAGTGTAGGCATAGGGAATCCAGTGTTAAGACTTTCTGTTACCCACTTTCTGCCGAATTCTGGAGGCATTGCGTGTGAAGTGGCAGAACTCAACGCTGCGCTTTGCCTCGATATCAGAGCGAAGAAATGGAAATATAAATTTTAATAAATATTTGATTTCCTCGAGAGGGAATCGAACCCACAACCAGTCGCGTTTACAGTTACAATTTGTGCCCCTGCGCCACGATTGGCCTCTTAGAACTTATATCATTATACTATTTGTTATTTCGTATAAATAATCCTTATCAAATTTCTAAACCACGTGGTTTTCCTACTACGTATTACAAGCAATAGTGGTTAGGTAAATACCATTTGGTGTTTTAAATTTATGAATTGATGGTAATGTTACTATTTTGATTTAACTTTTTGTAGTATCTCGCCTATAGTAAAGCAGGTAAAGGTAACAGAGTGTGAAAACTTTAGTCAAAATTTCAGCTTCACGCTGTATCCCGCACAAAGCAGGATAGGCAGAGGGAACCTAGTGTTAAGACACTCCGTTCCCCACTTTCTGCCGAATTCTGGAGGCATTGCGTGTTGAGTGGCAGAACTCAACGCCGCGCTTAGCTTCGACACCAGAGCGAAGAAATGGAAATATAAATTTAAGTAAATATTTCATCTCCTCGAGTGGGGATCGAACCCACAACCAGTCGGTTTTACAGTCACACTTCGTGCCGCTACGCCACGACCGGCCTCCAAACTTTGTAACAATATTTGACGTTTCTAAGAATTTTTGAGTTATTTCACCTACCAAAGTACAGCCGTGTACATAGAAATAATAAAAGTATAATAATTGAGATACGTATCGTTGGGTATGTATGTGTTTTCGTAATTTAAATATTTTTTTAATTTTTTTTTCGTCAAGATCGTTTCACGTTCTGCGCGCGCTTGACTTGATGGACGCGGGTTCGGTGCCCATAGTGAACTAATTAGATTTATTTTCTAGTTCAGCGGCTGGCAGCAAGATTAAGAATTTATAGAGAATAATTTCTTAATAAATAATTTCCCAAATTACGGCTTGAATTTATATTTAAATAAATAACCAACAAAAATGTCATAAATAGAAATATTGACTCGTTCAAATTCAAACCTACAACCACCAATCACACCAACATAACAACTTAAAAGATTCCTTCTAACTGCACTCATAAAAAACAAAAAGAAAATCCATTACAAAATATGAAATTTGATAGAAATATGAATAACGAAACGCAACGCTATCTGCCATACATTCGTAACACTCCCGACACGAGCACATTGTCTACTTGACGGTGGTCTCGCCTTCAATCCGCTATGTCCACTTTAACGACCCTATTGTTTTCAATGATCAGTTGTCAACTGACAAACCAAATAGCCTAGGCGACTCCATACCATCTCTATTCCTTACGTATAAAGCATATAATTCCGTGCACAAAGGTGCAACGTAAACTGGCTGGGACATCGAAATGAATGGATGCGCGATACTGACAGCTAGTAGGTAGTGACACTAAAAAATATCAAGAATCTCTCATTTGACACTCCATCAATATCTGTTATAGTGGAAAGGATCTATCTTGATAATTATCGAGAGTGATAAAAAGGCAATTTTTAGTGCAGATACATTATATGATTTATTAAAGTGCATTAATATAGTAGTTGATAGCGAAAATTGTATTATTTTGTGTGTTTTTTTTAAATTATAATATACCTAAGTGTGAAAATGTTTTGGGTATAAAAATTATTACGGCAATTAGAAATTAAAATTTAGTATGTTTAGGAACTTAGGAATTCAGAGGAATTTAATTATTTTCAATTCATTTTAAAGAATGGGGTGACTTGTCACTAAGATAATACATAAAAAAAATATCGCTTTTTGAAAATTACGTATGGTCTTAGACTACGAAATGCGGTACCAAAAACATAATAAAATTAGTTCATTATAAAATAATGCTATGAAACTGAATTTTTTCCTTTATTTAAGACATTATTTTTTGTAAAGATATACAAGAAATTAAAGAAAAACGTCAATTACTACCACCAGGTTGTTAGATTATAAATATATGATTCAATCCAATCATTTTTAATAAATTATTCAATAAAAATTGAACCTGCTGTCTTTCTGATAAGAGACCACTGCATTACGACGGGCTTTATCACAAATACATGACCACACAGGTGGATTTTCACCTTCAGTACGCATTTCTGTAGTAGTAGTACTTTATATATATATAGAAAATATTATTATTATATGATAACTCTTAGGCCAGTCGTGGCGCAGCACAAGCGTGCGACTGTAAACGTGATAGGTAATGAGTTCGATTCTAATTCGAGGAAATGAAATATTTAATGTTTATATTTCCTCTTGTTCTGGTTCTTGCTCTTTGCTCTTGTTCTTGCTCTTGCCTTGCGCTTGCTCTGGTAATGAGGCAAAAAACGGAGTCTCCAGAGTTAATAATGTCTGTCTGCAGAAAGTAAGAAACCGAACTGTCTTAATGGGAACGAAATGTCTTACATTAAGTTTCCAGGTTTCCCCTATCTACTCTGCTATATACGGGATACTGCGTAAAGTAAAAAAAATACTACGGAAAGAATAAGGCAGGAAGCTTCGTACTAATAAATAAATATTTTTTTTATTCGAAGTCTATAATATTTTTTTTACTTTTCTCTAGTTTAAAGAAGGTAGTTACTTAGATTTTTCCTATTCTTTATATAGGTATCAAAATTATATAACATACTAAAAATAATCCGCTGTCAAATTCCTGTAAAACTTATACTTACTACTGCATTCGTATCTACTATAGAACAAAATCACACTCTGTTACATGCCTATCCCACATCTAAGATGCATCTCACAATAAAAAGATAAACCATAAAATTAATTTTTCAACAACTTAATTAGGTTTCTAATATTTTTAAACCAATAAAAACTGGACTCTACTTTGCAGGTAGAGCCTTTTTGTTATCGAAATGCTACTTAAGTAATGTTTATTTTACAATTTCGATCTTATTCCTCTATTAATAGGGTATGTAATATTAAATATAAATAATTTCAACCGCATAAGATATTTGTAATATATACGTAAACTGCTCAATCACTGTCAATTAGGTGCAGTGAAGAGATGTCATCAATCATAAACATTCTCTAGAGCTGAATGATCCTGAGGGTCTATTGTTTAGAATTTGGACTTCTTGTGTTTATATATTTCAAGATGGTATTTTCACTATATTATAGAGGTTAACGCTTTATCTCGCATCAAAGTAGAGGGAACCTAGAGCAAGACACTCCGTTCCCTCTGGATTGCGTAGGCACCATAGCAAAAATTTTTGTTAAATAAAAATGTTACACACAAAAATAACTGGATTTTTAATGAATTCTTACAACTACCTTTAATAGATATTATGATTGATATATGATAACTCAAGTACAGCTCAAGCTATAATTGTACGCAAACTAATGAAAAATACCGTCTCTACATATTTTTTTTACCAAAAAAAATTACGACTATCCAATCCGCTACTCTAAATTACTCAAAATTACGACTATCCAATACGCTACTCCTAACTTCTATAAATCAAACAAAAAAAAACAAATACAATATTGAAATTATCAACATTCCGCTGTTTTATAGCTCCGAGACAGAGACATCTGTACCGATTTTAAAATTCACAATATAACTGCGAAATTATTCAAACCATGTCAGGTGTCCCCCATACGCCCGCACGACGTAGCATTTGCCTCGAAAACTACACATATATACACTACACTACTAAATTTATCCTTATAGGGTAAGGAAATGGCTAAATGCCTTCGTGGTGTATTTTGGTGGAAAGTCAATTTGTTATGGGGGAGTTGTAGGTTCGATTATGATTTGAGGGTATATGATTTTATTAATGTTGATTAAAATATAGTCACTTATTTTTTCTTTATTTGCATAAAAGTTGGTACAATATAAATGTAAATAATTTTAATGTGATCGAAACGGTTAAGGGTTCCATTCCTAGTCAGTGACTGTGAAATTGGACCTTGAGACCGAAATGTCTAACTCTAAATTCCTTCTACCTATATATTATGCCGGTACCAATCTTGATTATACAGCATTTAGTTAAAAAAAATTAATACAAAAATTTCATCAAAAACAGTATTTCCGATGTTCGTGATCGCTTACAATTCATGTCACATAAACACTGGTGATTGATTGACCCGCAGCCAACTAATGCGTAAAGGAAACTATAAACAGCTGGCGATTTTGTTGAGTTTCGTCATTTTAAAAGTTTTTTTTGTCGTGACTGGAATTGAACCCACGCTATGTTTAATGAATTATAAAGCTAGTTTGTTTTGTATACCGCCTGTTGTTATAATTTAATTTCTATATAATTGTAATAGCTATCTATTGAAAAGTTGATATATTTTTCTATATTTTTTGTATCTTTTAAACATAAAATAATTTATTGCGTTAAGTTGTTTTATATTGTATAATATAAGATTATTTAATATTTTTTGTAGTCCCTCCTTTGTGTTGGGACAAAGCGAGTATAGGAAGAAAAGAATACCAGATTTTACGTAGGCAATAAAACAATACATGGAGTACCTAGATTCCAAGATCCTAGTTAAGATATTTTGAAAATTATAAACAACATAAACTGGTCTGATTGTAAGCTCAACGTTTGTGGGTTCGGCTTAAACTCGGAGGAATGAAATTAAAGAGTAAAGTAAAGAGACAAAGTAAAGAGACAAAGCGCGGCGTTGAATGCCGCGACCCAACCATATACATTGAAAAAATGTATGAAAAGTAGGGAACGAAGAGCCTTAAACAAGATTCCCTCTGCCTACCGTCATATATGCGGAATACAGAGTGATGTTAAACCACAAACACATATACATTCGAACGTATCGCGCCTTTTTAAACATACTGTATATAAAAGGGGAATTTTTGTTAGAGGAAATCTGTTCATGATATGTGTAAATCCATCCCTTGTCCGTTAAAGGGGCTGCTGACGTTTTGTTACCGAGATTTTCTTGTCAACCCTGTTGGTAATCTTTGCGAAAAGTTGTCGTTTACTAAGGTGATCCGTTGAGATATACAATATATACAGGTACGTAATATGTAGAGCTTGGGAAGCCAAGTCCAAAGCATCTAATAAAAAAATCTTAATTAAGTTTAGATTAACTATTTTGATAAATTAAAATCAAAATTAAGAAAAGAACAGCTTTATCCATTTATGCCCCATAGATGGTTAGGTACTGGGAACCTATTGTTAGGACACTCTGCTTCTCACTTTCCGCCTAATTTTGAGACATTTTCTTTTAAGTGAAAGTCGACGCTGCGCTTTGTCTTGTTAGTAGAGCGAGAAAATATAACAAATCTTGCCAGCAAGTTGAAATCGGAACACAAACATCGCATTTTAGTTAATTAAAATTTAAATATAATATTCATTGATCTCTTCATATCTTGTAAGAAGATTTGGATCCCACACAATATCTGTAAAATCGAATTGTAGACTGGACAATAGATTGACTTGAATAAAAAAAATTGACTCTACATTAAAAAATACCACGCTTATATGTGCATTGCTTTTATTACATATAGATTCTTTGTTTTTAAAATCTGACTTAAAATAATATATTTTAATGTCATGAAGAAGAAACGCGGTGTTGAGTTCCGCCACATTTCACGCAATGTCTCGAAAATTCACCGGAAGTTGGAGTACTGAATGGCTTAACACGAAGTTGACTCTGGTTTCTCCAAAAGCTTTCTTCCAGATTTTACTAATATTAACAAATGTCTGTGTTCTAAAGTAACTTGTTTTGGATATTTAATCATAGAAGAAGATACTTTTAAACTTTTTTGTTATTTTCTGTTATACTCTATGTACAATATATACCTTTATTTAACATGTACGTTCGTTCACTCATAATAGAGTAAACAATTTTCATATAACTCTTTCAAAACATAGAAATAATAATACATTTCATATATTTATTAGATAATAAACATATTTTTCATGTCATACTTACAACATGTCATCGGAACAGTCACTGCACGTCCTCGCGCATACGCTTGCATTACGCAGCGCCACCCCTTAGCGCTACATACAACCATCTCTTTCACCCCCACCTATATCTCCTACAGAGGAGCATCCATCTCACTCTAACCAAGCAAGGCAGGGGAACCAGGGGAGGGGGAGGGGAGATGCAGGCGGGTCGTAAATCACGAGGCGTCTCATTCCACGCGGGACCGTCGTCGGCGTTGGTACCGCACTTCCCTTGTAGCCGCCGTAGTGGCGCGTCTTACGCGACGTGTTTATAACTGGGAGCTTTTGAAAGTGATTATTTTTGTGTTTTTAATGGATTCATCTATATATTTGGAGCTATAAGTTAATTTGCTAAGTCCAAAATGATCGTGGAACCCGACCATGTAAGGTATGGAATGGTTTTGTTTTATTTTATACAGTTAGTTTTTTTGTCTTTTGAACTAACTTGTCGGTCTCATTTTCTGACTCTACATTTCTGAGTAAATTGTAATGAAGTGTTAGAAATACGGTATTTTAATTTCGTTCATCATTTATTTCTATAGAAGTTAATTTTGTTAAAAATTGCTACCAATTTCAACATTACGATCAATTCCAGAACAAAATCGTTCAAATGTTACACTACAATATAAATAATCTTTTTCTAAGATATGTTGTGTTATCATTTTGTTTAAATTTAGTTTTATATTTACTCACTATCATTAATCTATTTTTTATTAATGAAGATTAGTCAATAACCGTTTATTCATTGTCAAAAGAGCGTTTATCATTCGTTATCTAGATACCTTGAATAATTAATCGATTCATAGATTTACTTGCCCGATTTCTTTTTTTTCCGCATACCTTTGTTTTTTTTTTATTTTGTATCTATAAGTAGGTTTATTATTTAATCTTGATGATATGTCTCTCGTTTACTATAATATATTCAAAGATAATTTAGTATTAATTCAGAAATTGTTTCCACGTTTCCTTTATTTTTAGTCTAACTCAGTTATGCAAATGAAAAAGTGAAAATCGAACCCACGACCATTTTATATATACTAGGACATTTATATGAATTACTATAGGGTCATTGTATAAATTTTCTTACTTATAAAATATCAGATTTTATTTAATATTGCAATGCCGTCGTGACAAGGGGCGCAACTATGAATTTGTCGATTTTAAGTTTGATTCCCACTCAGGGGAATGAAATATTTAATATTTTCATTTGCTCGCTCTGGTAACGAAGTTAGACAAATAAATTAAAAGTATTACTTTATATAAATTTGTCCTGTATTTACACTTTTTTGAGTATCTCGCACTCGCTTCTGCAAAATTTTCAGGACATTGTATGTTGAATGACGAATCTTAATACTTTGTGTTTTACTGAAGCAAGGAAAATAAAAATAAATAATTCTACTAAACCGGAATCGAACTCACAACCATCGCTCATAAGCGCGTGACTATAAAGTCGAACTATTAAATAAGAAAAAAAAATGTTATGTAAACTATACAAGAAAAACATACGAGTATGCATAAGTAGTTACTGTTCAATAATATATGTGTAATGACCATATGGCAAGGACACGTTAATGATAAAGAAAAATAATTTCTAAACCACATGTGACTTTATCTATCTTTTATATTTTACAAAAACCGGTTTCAGTACAAACAAAACGATATTATTTATAAAAATATAAGTCGATTTTATACAGATTAGGAAGAAATATTTAATTTTTGGAGAAAAATATGGTAGTCAAAATATCTATAAAATTGTAACTGATCGTTGTCTGACTGTGTGTATATGGAAAATATATGAGACAATTTTTTTAAATTTTATTTTTACAAAAAAAAATAACAGACTACACACAGAGTAGAACACTGTTATTGGGTATTTAAGGCCCTTGGGCAGCTAAGAGAAAAGTGAAGAAATGATGACGAGAATTTCCCGAAATTCTGAGGAAAAATTATATTTATGTCTTATAATTCACGCAAACAAAGTACCGGGCTACTACTTGTATTTGTAATTAATTTACCTTCATATTGTAACCGAATATAGCCGAGTAGGTCGAGGAAACTTGGGAACCTAGAGTTAAGACACTTCCGTTTCGCACGTTCGTTTGAATTTTGGAGGACTTGTTGAGTGGCGGAACTCAACGTCGCGCTTTATTTCGTTATCAGAACGAGGAAATAAAAATATTAAATATTTTATTTCCTCGAGTGTTATCAAACCCACGACCTATCTCGCTTACAATCGGATACTTGCGCCCCTGCGCCACGACTGGCCACTAGTATTGATATAAATATTTTAAATATGTATGTTAAATAATATTTTTTCTTTATAGTCCTATTAAGTGGCTCTGTATAGCCGCCATGGTGGTACGTATCTACATAATTATATGTTGGTAGGTACGTCTGTTAAAACAATAACTTTTGTTTTTTATGTGACAGGTGAGGTTGGAGTTTATGTCAGTAAAAACTGTGTACATTGCCATAAATTATCCACTATAAGCTGGATTCGAATACATTGACAAATGATTTAATTTATAATTTGTATTTAATCATGTATATATTTAAGATCAATAAATGTTTATATATAAGCGTAATAGGTTATTTTTGGTGGTAAAAGCGAGAGTATAAATTTGTTTTTATTATAAAAAAAATAACATTTCCTTTTATTTGTTCACAGGGATAGTCCGAGATGTTTGTCGCGGGAGTCGTCAGGCGCGCCGCGATGTCCCTCAAACGACTCAGTCTACTCCGGGCGGAGTGCTCCCAGTCTGCCGCTGCCAGCTGCCCTCTCAGCCGCTCTGCCAGCCGCATTACCGGCCGCCCTCCTCCCTCCCCACTCAGCAGCAGTAGCCGCCTACCTCGGCGCTGCTGCCGCGGCCGCCCAGCAGAGACTCCTCATGTCCTGCCACGAAGATATGACAGATTCTGAACGAAGCGACGCTGTTCTAGATTTTAGTACCAAAAGAAGTGAATCTCCTAATGATGATGATGATGAAGATGCAGTTAATCTAAGCAAGAATGAAAACGGGCCGCTAGATTTGTCAGTTGGTACAAGAAAACGTGGACCAGATGATTCACCGTCACCAGTACCGAGCAGAAAGAGTTCAAGATCTTCTGATTTTAAACCAATCACAACTCCTTGGGCAAACCCAGTAGCCCCACATTTGCCTTACTTTGCAGCAGCTGTAGCTGCCGCAAGCTTATCTCCTAAGGGTGGAGTACCAGCTGAATGGAATGGAAAAATGAAACATAGCACTCCTACACCCAGCGATGCCACTAAAGCTTTAGAGAAGATGAGCGAATTAAGCAGATTAGGAGGTGAGGAATTATTTAGATCAGTTCAGAGTGCTGCATTGAGCGCTGGACTTACTCCCAATGCGGCCGCGCGACACTCCGCCTGGCAGTCGCACTGGTTAAACAAAGGAGCTGATCAAACTAAAGATGTATTGAAATGCGTTTGGTGCAAGAAGAGCTTCAATTCTCTTGCTGATTTAACTGTGCATATGAAAGAAGCAAAACATTGCGGAGTCAGTGTATCGGTACCATCATCAGGTGCCCCAATACCAGCTTCACTCCAGCCACCTTCAAGTTCGCCATCAACACCCTCTCACAACTCTTCATCTTCAAGCAGTTCATCTAAACCTAACCACAATGATCTTAATATGCTCATTAAAGAAAATATGCCAATACCAAGAAAGCTTGTTCGTGGTCAAGATGTATGGTTAGGCAAAGGTGCTGAGCAAACTAGACAAATACTTAAATGTATGTGGTGTGCTGAAAGCTTCCGATCGTTGGCCGAAATGACAAGCCACATGCAACGTACTCAGCATTATACAAACATAATATCACAAGAGCAGATAATTTCGTGGAAGTCTTCGGATGAATCAAAAGGATCCAACTCTAGCGCTCCTGGTACTAATAATGCAGTACCTCCTTCAACAGGAACTAGTAGTCATGTTAGCGCTGTTTTAACTTGTAAGGTTTGCGACCAAGCGTTCAGCTCTTTAAAAGAATTAAGTAATCACATGGTTAAAAATTCACATTATAAAGAACACATAATGCGTTCGATTACAGAAAGCGGTGGTAGGAGACGACAGACGCGAGAAAAACGAAAGAAATCGTTACCAGTTAGAAAACTTCTCGAATTAGAAAGAGCTCAACATGAATTTAAGAACGGTGAGGGTAACGGTGTCCCAATGGGTAAACCGATTAGGGATTTCGGTACTGGTAGTCGTATCACTTGCGAAAAATGTGGGGACAAAATTGAGACTGCGGTTTTCGTAGAACACATCCGACAATGCATCGGTGCGCCCATGTCGAATAGCCAAAGGAATTTTTTAAAGAGTGCTCTACTTTCTAATAATATAATTACGCCCGATGTGCCCGGTCATATAACGCCTACTAGCCGTGACGGACGTAAAAGTATCAATGAAGAAATTCCTTCGCCTGGGTCAGCCCATCATCGCTCCCCTTCTTCTGTCAATGATGCTTCACCTAGTTCCAAAGATCCCAACACGAGCAATGAAAAAAGCTCATCACCATCAGTACTTAACGCTATAGAGCAATTAATAGAAAAAAGTTTTGATACTCGTTCTCGGCACTCTGTACCTGGTATGCCAGGAGGTGCATCACACGCACCTATCGGTTCAAGTATTCTGAAAAGGTTAGGTATAGATGAAAGCGTAGACTACACTAAACCGCTAGTAGACCCCCAAACAATGAGCATGTTACGTAACTATCATCACCAGCAAGGCTACGGTCGTAGGGAACGCAGCGGTAGCGAATCCAGTTCTATGTCAGAGCGAGGTGGCAGTAGAGTTGAATCTCTTACACCTGATAGGAAATTAGACTCGTATCATATGACCCCACGTACTACTCCAGATACTCGCGGCTCCCAAACACCCGCTTCTGAAGATCGCCCCACTGAGGTTAGGATTAAGAAGGAAGTGACTGATGATGAAGAACGCGAAAACGGCGTTGATTTGAGTAGTCAACCAGTTAGGGTTAAGACAGAGGTAGACGATGACGAAGAACAGGCTAGGCCGAGTAGCGTGACTGAAGAGGACGTAAAACCCGTCCCCAAACGTGAAAGTGAGGGCCCTAGCCCAGCAGCTAGTCCGCGTAGCCCGGCTAGCGACCGATCCGCACCGACGCCTGGTGCTGATAGGAAACCAGCTTCTAGCTTAGGAGCCTTGTCTTCCATGTTCGATAGTCTTGCTGGAGGTGGTTCTTCAAATGAACCTAGCTCTTCACGCCGTAGCGGCAGCCACCCTTTAGCTGCTTTGCAGAAGCTTTGCGATAAAACTGAAACAAATACATCACGTGCGCCCGCCCCAGCTCCTTCTCCTGCTGGACCTCCCAGCATCCTGACATTCAGCTGGGCTTGTAATGACGCAGTTGTTACCGATTCGATTATGAAGTGTGCGCTGTGCGATACTCCATTCATATCGAAGGGGGCATATAGACATCATCTTTCGAAGATGCATTTCGTTAAAGACGGCGCTTTGCCCGAGCCGGTAGTGGTGAAGGCCCCTCCCGCAGGGTCTCCCGGTGTACATAAAAGCGGCGGGTCCAACGCGGCATCCCCGCAGGACCCCCGGAGCCCATCTCAATCTTTCGACGAAAGTCCTCACTCTAAATTCCTTAAATATACGGAACTGGCAAAGCAGCTGTCAAGCAAGTACATGTAGACTAAGGTTGGTCGGCGATCAGTTGTGATGATAGCATATCCTGATACGAACCCGTCTAGGGTTAGGTCGCGGCGCGACGTTAAGTATTTCGAAACTCTTTGCCAATTTAACTATTTAGGTAACAGTTAGTTCACCGCATAGTTCGGTTAGTGTAATTAACGACTAGCGACATAAGTATACGCCAAACGTCTTACGTTCATATATTGTAAGAGAATATTTTCAAAATATTGCCTTTAGACGGTTGTCGCGGCCGGAGGGAGAGGAGGGTGGCAGGGCTTCTTCCATACATTTTAATTCCATTTCGATAATTGTAAATATAAGTCACATTAAGTTTTAAAAAGTTCAATTTCGATCTCTCGTTAATGTATATTATTTGCTAATGATCCAAAACCTTGGACGTCGCGTGTCGCGCGTAGACAGTATTTAAAGAAAATTCGTTGCAATATCATATAATGTGGATCTTGTATCGCGTTAGTTAGCATTGATCGGTTTTTATGTATATTTTGTGTTTTTTTCGTTTAGTGCTGATGTCCGTCGATGCACAATCTCGGAGATCAAATCTCAATTTAAGTTGTACATACGCAGTTCATAGCATGCAATAATAAATCTCTTTAGTGTAAATTTCCTTCTAGACGCCTCCGCGCGCGAGGTTGCTATTTATTATTTAGTGTTAAGTGTAACTAATGTAAGGGCGACTACTGTGACCGTGTGTATACCGCAGATCGGTTCAAATAACCGATCGATATTTTAAAAGTGATAATTATACATGTTTTCTTTAAAAAGGACTATTACATTCGTATACGCTTAGAACATTCTTCCTCTGTAACAGCAGATATACGATGTATGTACGGTACTCGAGTGGAAACTCATTTTATATTATAAATATTGTTACTAAGTAAGTTCAAGATATCAAACAGTATCTTCTTGCACAGCCATACGGCGCGAAGTGAAGAAGCTTTTCCTTTTAAGCTTCACGCTGTATCCCGCAAATAGCAGGGTAGGGTTCCCTCTGCCTACCTTTTCCTTTATACGGTTGTGCAATAAGACGCTAAGGTGAAAATTTTAAATGATAAATCTTTTTAATGATAATAATGAAACGTACGAAAATGTATACGCTAGCTCCACGATGAGACTTTGCTCATACTTATTGATGAAAAAAAAAACACTGTGTTGAATAATTATTTTACCAAATTTAATAATCTTATTTAATATTTTATGTTGTATTTCAAAATGCAATTAAAAGCTCAAAGAAATATATATGTTAAATACTATATAATGTATTTTATTTATTCAATCCCTTTTTTTTCTTTAGCTTTAGAATTTTGCTACTTATTTGTATTAATTAATTTAAAAATAAATAAAGACAAAATAAAAAAACACATTGAGTGGAATATAAACTTGAACAAGAAAGAAATAGAATGTTTTTAAACTTTTAAATAACTTTCATTTAGCTTACATTTGAACTGACAACTTAACAAAGTTTACTATGTATATCATTCATGTACAGAATCACATATAATTTTAATTAAGAATTTTAGCAAGGAATAGAAAAGACTTTATAAAATTGCTTTCTTTTTTTTTCTTTCTATTAATATAATATATTAGAGACATCTTTAATATATAGAATAGGTTACAAAAAAAATAAATATAGTAAAAAACACTTAAATTGATAGCCTTAAGAAATATATGCAAAGTATACATTAAAATGTTCTATACTTTTAGATATTTTATCTGTTTTAACTAAAACTTGCCTGGGAATCGAACTTACCACCTACATCACTAAATGTATATCACAAACTATTCAATAAAATCAAAATCGACTACTAAAGGCCGTTATAATTGGATAATTTAAAACAAAACGTCAAATTAATTGTTCGTCATCAACATTTTGACAGGAAGGGGCTGCGTCAACTTATGGGATGCTGGTGCGATTTACGAGAATTTAGCTTGTAAATTTAGTAAATGATTTAATTATTTACTATTGTGGAACGTACACGAGCCGTGGGTTCGATTCCCAACACATGGAATAAATAATTTCATTCCGCCTTGGGTTCCGGCACACACACTCAATGTTTAGATATTGAGACAGAATGTCTTAGCACTAGTTTTGTACAGAGTGTAGCTAAAAAACAAAAAAAAACTTACATCACTAATAAAATTTAATATATTTTGACAAATACCTACTCTGGATAGCAAGCAATATTAGTGCAATTAAATAAATAAATTAAATATAACAAAAAACAGTGCCATATCACTAAATTCTCTTAGCTTTCCCAATATTTGTAAGAAACGGGACAAATGAAATATGAAAGAAACTTTTCCTCCTGTACTATGTTTATGCCATACATATATGAAAAATAGTTATAAGATAACGTTAGTGAGTTCGATTCTAACTCAAGTGTAGATTTATATATTGTTTTTTAGCTTCACATTGTATCTCGTATATAGACAGAGGAAATCTGGGAACTTAGTGCTAGCATACTCCGTTCCCTTTGAGATAGTTTCTTTTCACTGTTTCCGTCGAATGCTAGAGACATTCGTTACTAGGGCGAGCAAAAGAAAATATTTCATTTTCCTTGAGTGGGAATCGAACCCATACAGACTCACATTTACAATCATACGCTCGAGTCCCTGCGCCGCGACTGGCCGTATATATAGCTAAAGTATTTATTTCCCTAATATAAAAGAAACGCAGGGCTACCACCCCTAAAACTATATCTCAAATCATGGGCGGAAAACCGACAAACGTTACACAAGCCTGCCAACCCATAGCTTATCAATGCAATAAATTAACAAAACTAAAATCTATAATTAAACAACAAAATTATTACAAAACGAAAACCATAAATGCCATAAAATTTGATAAACAGTCAAATAAATCATGCACGTTGCTACGGATTGACGGTCGGGGGATGAGGGCCGATCATTACCTACTACTGTGTGGGGAAACAAAACAAAATGTCGTTTTAATTAGTGGTTCGTGTAATGATATTGTCTCAGCGATAGATTACTATTGTTAGAGGTTCAGTTTTTTTTGGAGCTTCACTCTGTATCGCTTATGTAGTAGGGCAGAGTGAGGGAACGTAGTGTTAAGGCTTAAGACATTTCATTCTATACGATTTACGATATTTACGATATTTATCTTTAAGTAGTAAATTTTGTAAGTGTGGCGTACGTACACAAGCGTGTGACATTAAACTCTACAGTTATAGGTTCGATTAACACTCGGAGGAATTAAATTTACACTATGTTTATTTTCTCAATCTTGTAACGAGGCAAAGCGTGGCGTTGAGTCCCGCCATTCAACACGCAATACTTACAGAATCCAGTGGAAAGCGGGGAACGGAAATGTCTTAATATACGGAAATGTAATGAACTGACAAAGGGTTCCCAAGTTCCCTACTAAGCTAAATCTAATGTGAAGCTAAAAAAATATATTTAGCCAAAACCTATTTATTATTTCGTCCGCTACTCCAATACGAATCGCAAAATCACAGATCGTTATATTATTCAACAGCTACCCTCAAAACGATTTGCCTTATTCAAACTCTATTGCCCTCCTAATTATTATCAAAACAACCGTCGACTTGACGTCTTCACATCGACGTTGACGCCACCTCACCTTTATCACTATAATGACGTCATCCATCGCCACGTTACGTACAGACGATTCGATTAAGTAAATATATGTAGATTTTTTTCGTTTTGTGCTCTATCCTGCTATATAAAAGGTTAATAGTTATAATAAATAAGCAGACGAAACCGCCGTTTCCCACTTTCTGTCGATTTTTTAAAAAGTGGCGTGTTGAGTGGCGGAGCTTAACATCGCACTTTATTTCGCCTAAGTGTTATATGTATTAGTAATAAACTTAAAAATGTATTAATATAAAAGGAAAATTCAATTTAATTTTAACAACATTCTAAAATCTATTTGATACTCATTTAGAAATAATGTAATATGAAGCAAAAAGGTACTACAGATCAAAGAAACAAAATCATTGTCGATAAATATAAGCATTCTTAAATACACAAATGAAATGAGAATTGAACAAATAATCTCTGCGGTTAGAATAGGCTGCTTAGAATATTCAATTTATTAAAACGAAGCATCTTCACAAAAAGCATACGCTAGGCAAAGAGAACCTAGTGTTAAGAAGCTCCGTTATAGACTTTTTCCCAATTTTTGGGATATTGTGTGATGTGTGGCAGAACTCAACACCGCACTTGATCTAGTTATCATAATTTAAAAATTCTTTTCATATTTTTTGTGAGCTTGTTGTAATCGTGTAGCGCCATCTAGCGACAAATAGTAGAAAACTAACTTTCAAGTGTACTTATTTTAAAGATATTTGAATCACTTTAAGTGTTGATTTTTGATGGCATATTCAATGTTTTTACTTATATTTAGTAGTAGTTAGTAGAATATTAGTCTGCCATCGACTTGTCCTAAATGCTTATTATTGTTTTTAAGTATTGTATTTGTTTTCACGCTGTAACCCAATTTCGGAGCTTAACGCCGCATTTTGTCTTATAATATAGGTATTATTTTTAAACTTCATAATATGTTACCTATACAAATTTATTATTACGCTAAACTTGGGAGATTTTTGACTAAAAGCAATGATAGTGGGTACAAATCCAGTTTCCTCGGCTGGGATGGCAAAATATCTATATAATGAAAGGAGAAGTATCCTCTGACTGAGGAATAGATACACGCACAGCCGTAACCGCTGATGGTAGAAACGTGAAGTTTGGGCAGATGTTTATTTTTATAATGTGACTAAGACTAAGAAGAAACTTAAAAAAAATACTCTGAAGGGATGAAATAGAGGTTGAAAGTTTGTATGGAAAAATCTTTAATTCACAGCGTTTTTTATAAAACGTTAAATTCAGACCATTAAAAATATTTCATTGTACACGTGATTCATAGTTTATTAGAATTCACTCTCTAAAATGAAAATAATATATTTAATAAAAATTCGTATAGTTCAAACGGATAAAGCCTCCCGTGTCCGCTTTTTTATTTTATATTGAAACTTGTCAAATCAATTCAAAATTTGTATTTTATCTATGCTCATATTATAAAGCTTGTTTGGATAAAGACACTAAACTCAGGAACTAAAGGTATGAATTGAAAAAATATTTTTGTGTTATATATTCCTTTGATCGGAAAATGCTATATGCTTCGTTATTATTTTACGTTAAACATATCGATGTACATGTACTCAAAGTGACCATTATCACATTTAGATGCCTGGAAACATAATGTTTATCATTATCCGTTCGCACACTCCGTCCCCATTAAGAGGTTTCTGTTCCCCACTTTACGCCAAATTCTCGAGGCATAGCGTGTTTAGTGGCGGATCTCAACACCGCGTTTTGCCTCGTTACCAGAGCGATTAAATTAAAATATTAAATATTTAATCACCCCACGATAATCCAACCGTCGCGCTAATAGACACATGCTTGTGCTCCTGCGCCACACCCAAAAAAAAAGACAAATAAAAGATAGTGGCAGAATAAAACAAAAAAAACCAGAATACATATAATAATCTGAAGAGGAAAACAGAATATTTCTCCGTCTCCAATCGATATGAATGGCCTGTGCTTAATGTGAACCAGTTATTTTATCCCAAATCTGAACTCAAGTATACTAAAATCTAACACAAAAGATGCTGACTGATGGGTCTCTTTGACCCCTCGTTGAGTAAATAGCGAGATTTGGATCACACAATAAATGATTTAGTTCGGCCGCTGTAATAAGTAGACGAATGTCCGTCCACACCCCGCCATTTGTCTTACGGTTAGGGGTAACGGCAGGTTATATTGGTGTTAAAGTTAAGTTTTGTTTATATGTGTCATTTGCATTGCTTTTAATATGATTGTTAGCTTTTAACAGACAAAGAGAAGATATAGAGAGATAATGAGTCAACAAGTAAGTCTGTTCAATGACATTTTATTTATAAGAAAGAAAGTGGTGAACGGAGTGTCCTAACACTAAGATCACTCGGTTTTCTCTTTTCATATGCCAAATTCATGATGTTAAGTAAAATCCTAACTTGCCGTTTATTTTAGATGTTAGATAATTTAATCGTGTAAAAGAACCACAATGAGATATTTTTATCTATTGTGGTGTTTAACTGTCATTGATAAGTAGTGAAGAAGTTTCATTTTTTGAAATATATTTATATTCAATTACTTGTAACAAAGTGCGATATTTTAATCTATTTCACTAGGTTACTTTTGTGTATACGGTATGATCTAAGGAGTAATTAAATATAAAGATGAAAGAAACATATGTTAAGCTATGGTCTTATTTTATTATATACTTACAAGTTACAAATTAGAGGCAAGTACGGTGCAGGGTCACGAGTGTGTGACTGTAATGCGACTGGTTGTGGGCTCGATTTCCACTGGAGGAAATGTTTTTTTTTATTTATATTTTAATTTTTTGCTCTGGTGTGCATTGGCAACACTCAATGTCTCCGACTTCAGCGGAAAATGGGGAAAGGTCTTAACAATATAATCAATCAATTAAGAAACTGTTTGAATTTTTGACATATTCTAGCCTTGTCGCACTAAATCAAGCGTTATGGATTTAAATACGAAGCAAAAATGAAAGGTAGAGTTGGAGAACAGGAGGCACGAGTTTGAGTCCCGCTACATAAAATTTTTTATACGTTTACTAAATAAGTATTTTCCTTCCCTAATTGTGGAATAATATGTTATATAAAAATGTTAAAAAAGAAACGTAGATATAGCTAAACATTATGGAATAAATTGAAAAAAAAGTCCAGACCACGTGCCTGTAGTATTCACTTAAAATATATATAACCCGTAATATTATCCATAAGAGACCCCTTACATCACTTTGTGACACCCACATGAATCATCGATATACGAATACACTATACTATATACGACTATATACATATACACTACGACGAACACAAAGTTCGCAAAGTTTAAAACGGGCCATCTGTCGTGATGGATGGCTGGACATGTGCCCATTAGGCACGTAACTCCAAACAACGGCGAAAATGTGCTGGTATAAGATATCGGGTTAAATTATAGTGTTCACTAAGAAAATATAGTGAATTATGTTTATTATTAACACGCTTTATTATGACGAGCTTGTTATTAACAATGTAATAAAATCTAAGAATGCCAATGGTACCTAGCTTGGATGTCTATAAAATGGTAAATGGTGATGGAATTGGAAGATGGCTGATGGGACCTTCGAC
Source organism: Heliconius sara (assembly GCA_917862395.2). Taxonomy (NCBI): domain Eukaryota; kingdom Metazoa; phylum Arthropoda; class Insecta; order Lepidoptera; family Nymphalidae; genus Heliconius; species Heliconius sara. Next base: position 852,045 of record OU860799.1, read on the forward strand.
TGCCTACTAATATTCATATCGAGTTTGTTCATTCTTATTAATGTGTTCTGTTGAAAAAAGTGTGTTTTTAATTTTCTCAACAATTATCCATTTTGTATTTTTTTTGTGTTTATTCTATTTTTTTGTTTTATTTTTTAAAAGAAATTACTACTGAATATTTTTTTTCATTTTAATTTATTTATTTTACCCATTATTTATTTATATTAGACCAAAAGTAATTATTACTATAAACAATGTTCTATTCATGTGTATTTAATACTGTTTACTATTTAAGCGGTATTTTGAACTCCATTAAGAAGTAACAATAAATAATTAACAATTTATTTATTTTCCCATAAATATGTAAGAATATAGTCAAAATAGAGTTTCATTTACAGTTGATACTTAGTTTTATAAACTGACATTGCTCGAAATATTTTCCTTTAGTTACCATCATTCGGAGTGCACTAGACAACAGTTATAGAGTAAAATAATTATAGCATCATAATTATAAACGCCAGTAGTGGCGCAGGGGTACAAGCATGTGAGTGTGAACGCGACAGGTTGAGTTCTAATCCTATTCGAGGAAATCAAGTATTTTATATTTTCATTTTTTCAAGCTGGTCGCGGCGTTGGTCTCAACACGCTAGCTCTCAAGAATTTGACGGAAAATGAGGAATGCTGTCAAACTGTTTTACTTCGTCGAATCATACACACATACACATTTCTTAGTTTATCAGAAACTCAAAATAATATTAGGAACATCGAAATATAGAACTGTCAAGTGTCAATCTATACATGTTTATATCGATTGATCCAGATATTTACTGTGTTTGAGTCGTTGTGCTATTTTAAATGAATAATAGTCAAGTTAAATATTTATTATTACTATTGAAAGTGTTGAGACAATGAGTGACTTGCGATGTGGCGTATCGCGATAGTGACTCCGAAGTGCTGTGTCGAAGTAGTGACTCTGAATTGGTAAACGTCAGACGGAGTGCATGGTGCATCGTTATTAGTAAAAAATAAATCAAAATCAAATAATCAAAATATTGTAATTAAATATTGATTAATTTATATGTGTGTATTTAATTTTTTTTAAATAAATAAAAATTGCGGTTTAATTTTTTTTAATCCTTTTAGTAAAAGAAAAGTTTAATAAAAACTGGACTCGCTGAGAGCATTCATGTAAGTTGGTACATATTCCTATACAAAAATAGGTATTATCTTTTCAGCGCTTTACGCTGCATAGTTTTGACTTGACGTGCTTGATTAAGATTTTCAATTATGTAGATTATAGCTTTATTACTTTGCAGGAGCATCAAAGTCAAACCCAATTTAAACTAAAGAATATACAGTATACGTTTACACTCGCAGTTCCAACACGGCACGGGTGCGGGCGTCAACTAGATTGATCGACATATATATTTCTACCGTCCATTCGTTATCCGTCATCGTCGTGCTCACGTTTGAGGGCTTACAAAGTGATCTCAATGACGTCATGAGTGTCGTTTAGGAGGTGTTATCTGTTTTTTTTGTATGTCTTATCATGTAAATTAAGCATCATAGTTACTTCTGTTTTGTTCTATTCTCTGTTAAAAAGGCGTGCGTTTCGTTGACTTGTTGGAACGGAACGGAATACCGCTGATCCGTTGTGACAAAGTTAGATGACGAGATACTTGAGGATTTTGGGATGAACATAGGCTACTTTCCTTTCTCGTATTTGTAATATTCTCGATATATACTAATATATTCAGTTAGTTTTCTATTTGACATATAATTTATTTTCTGACATGTTAATAATAACCGTTTCTAAGGAACCCGATAATATTATTTATATTCAATATCAATATATTCAATATATCACAAATTTTTTTTTGGTTTTTGCAAGAATTTCGCTGTTTTAAGAATTGATAGCCCAAAATGGGCTTCCTGAATGCTTACAATTCTGTAAAAATATTGCCCTTTAAAAAATCAATAAAAACGTCCACGGTTGTATATGTTTATCTCTGAAGGTTGAGCCCTAGTAACCATTTTAATATAAATTCAAGTTACATGCTTCACTTTTTGAACGCCAAATAATTTACCACCGGTTCCCCAGCGGGAATTATTATTTTTTTAATTAATAATTTAAAACAAATACTTACATATTTAATTATCTGTGACAATGATACATATTTAATGTATTTTCTATTTATGTATAATTAAAAATAATAAGGTCTATAAGTCCTAATCAAAATAAATGAAATAGTCACCTTCAGCATTTTAAATAAATAATTTAGGAGATGTGACTGATTCAAAATGACCTAGCCTGCCATAGCCGCATGATATGAGTTCTCTTCGCTTATTTAAGTACCACATTAGTCACATTTTTTTTAAATTCGTTAGTTTTGCTTAATTTTATTTTATTCTGGTAACCCGCAAACCACCTATTATATTTTTATTATGCTGCATTTGCCATCAGATTGATGCATTCAATCATGAACAACATGTTTTCATAATTCTGAGAAAGGGCAAGCACTTCGTGGCTGCTTCAAGTCACCAGCGGCAAGGGCGTCCCCCGCGCGAGTCGAACCTAAGCTTGCGGTCGTAAGCAGAGCGTTGAATTATTTTAATTTTATCGAAAAGTAGACGTCCAAATTACATGCTACAAAAGCCGAAGTTTATCTTTATAAAACTTCCTTGATGATGGAACAACTTTCGCCCGTAAGAATCAATATCCAAGTCAAATAAAAAACGGCGTAATAACACCTTGCAATTTTCAATTATTTTTTATTAAAAAATGTCTTATTTTTTTAGAAGTAATAAAATAGAATATTTTTTTTCATACAATGTACTGATATATTTTTAGCTCCGTCCCGTTTTACTTTTTGGGCGCGGAACCCTAAAATTCCTTTATTTATGTGTGAATATGAGATTTTATTATGCATAGGTCACCCATCAACTGCCATTCGTAATCCAACATGCGGTTTATCAATAGCATTTAAAATAACCTCGTTGATTAGAACCCGCATTCACCGTATAGAATAGGCTACATCGATGATTTTACTTAAAAAAACACAAGTATTTTATAAATTACGAAAATAAAAGACGAAGCCGATTTCCAAAAATACCTCTCAAACGTCCACGTCTCGTCAACGTCAGCTCTATTGATTGTCAGAATTCAAGAGCGACTTTTTGTTACAAATGCATCTTTAGGTAGAAATGTTTATTTAAAACTATATCATGTTTAGTTTGGTTTAGTGGCACAGCGTATGACTGTAAAAGGCATGGTTGTGGGTTCGATTCTCATTCGGGGTATGATTTCTTTTCAAACCTTTGGTAACAAGATAAAGAGCATCGTTGGGGTTAATTAAAAACATTAAAAATGTGAATAACTCAAACTCTTCTAACTGATAAAAAGATAAAATAGGGAGTTGAGAGCCGCCACTCAATACTAATTTTCTCCAAAATTGGGCAGAAGGAGGAGAATGGAGTGTGTTAAGACAGGGTTCCCTCAGCTTACCTTACTATATACGAGATATAGCGTAAAGCTATTTAAAAAATATATATATGTTAAAAGAATAAATAAATTGATTAAGAAATGACTTCACTATTACGTACCTATAAGCGACTTCTATACTTCTATAAACGTCAACGCGACTTCCAACGACAGTTGATTGAAGTGAGTAGGGTCCTTCCATTTTGTTGTGACAGAATCAGGTGCATACCTTGAACAGTGAAAGGATTTAGGATTCAATCCGCTGGAGGGAAATAGCTATAAGTTTATTATGAAACTTTTTATTTTCTCCTTGATACAATTGAAAGTTTGAAATGATTCTCACTATCGTTTCTCACTTGGCGCTAAATTGTTGGTCGTTTCCATTTGCATACAACGGAACGAATTATTCTCATTTTTCTCGTTCCGGTAACAATATAAAGCGGGGCACAGTGTTCTGCTACTATCACAACACGCAATTCATAGAAAATGGGATGGTGTGTAAGAAAAGGAGTGTCTTAACACTAGATTTCTTCCCTACTGTGCTATAAGCGCGACAGTGTGGAGCTAAAATAAAATTAAAACTTTATTTAAAAATATATAAAATATAGCAAGATTATTCCAATGGACGACTAATCCAGTTTGACATTCAATATTTGAGTTCTTAATTTGATCAGATGTCAGTTGATTTGAAATTAAATTTACTTTTTAGGTCCTGTCTTGTCACAACGTGGGATAGGTTTGTTATTTGTACATTTTATATTATTTGCGTTGTTTTCATTTAAGGCCGTCTTGGTGCAGTGGGATGGTCTGAATCTAAATGATGTCTGTTATGGTTTCTATCATCACTCAGAGGAATGATAGTATAGAAGCAAAAATATGACAACTTCTAATCTATCAATAAAAAACAACATATGAATGAACTAAATGAGAGGTAAAACACCGGCTTAGGTCGGATTACGCGGACCGATAACTATCGTTAAGTCGAGTGACGTTAGGTAAAACTTACAAAGTATTAGACGTGGACAAGAATCGAATTCGAATCGAATTCGATCGATCGAATTCGAATCGCTCGGAAGTAGTCGAATTGACTACTTCCGAGCAATCCAAAACAGTACCCAATACAGCAGCAGGCCAATTAATGTATAAAATGAAATCTACTTACAAAACTTACTAACCTACTAATAAATATCGAGTTCTTTTAAATTTATTCTAAAAGGAAAAAATAAATAGTCCTTACATTTCCTCAAATGAAGACAGTGTGCGGAACTAATAACTCATTATGTCTTTGAAGTTTAAACTGTATACGCTTACATCCTTAGAGATATATCTCCTTAACTAGATGTATGTATCTTGCCACTCTTTCATAGAGACTGTCTTGTCGCAAGGGCATAAGGCTGCGTCTGTAAACGCAACGGTTGTTGGTTCGATTCCTACTTGGGGGAATGAAATATCTAACATTTTCATTTTCTCACTCTGGTAACGAGGCACGGCGTTGAGCTCCGCCCCTTAAAGACGGATTAAAAGACATTTCGAATATTTTTTAAAATATATTTTTTTAATATTATGTATGTCGTATCTCCATAAAACAACTGTTAAGACCTACCCAATTTAAAAAAAAAAATTGTACTTCGATCCACCATACTTACCAATTATACTTAAATTATTTTCATTACTCCAGTCTGGTAGGCAAAGTGTGACGTTGAGTTACACCATTGAGTTTTCTTTCCTTTTTCCCTGCTAAAACGTATTATAAAATATATACTTAAACCAAATAGTAATCTGAACTAACCAACATGGCCCATTTAAAACAATATTCATAATCATTTAATATACTAGGGCACTCAATCGATCGAACATTTTTGACCGTACACGTAGGTACCTATTTTACACCTTATTTGCACCGTAGTAAGGTAACGAAATTTAAAGTTGAAATATGAGAGGTTGAGTCCCCGACAACATTGATTGATGTGCCTTGACTGACGGCTGCACGAAAGTAGGGGCGAGGCTGTGCGGCCAAGGAATGAGCGATTAGCGATTATCTATACTTTTATAATAATTTGTTAGGTTAAACGTATTAATATCAGGAACTTGTTGGAATTTAAAAATTGATTTAGTGTTGGATTGTAGGTTTATTGAGGAAATATAGTATAGGTTTACTTACACGTTGATAGTTTCGATGTAAGCAAATGAAAATAATTTGAAAAAATGTACATTAATTTTAAAATATACCTACATATAATTTTTATACATGTATATATATTATTAACGTAGGGAATACGTTACGAAAAATTATTTTCACTAACTTAGACTTAACAGAAGGGGCTCTTGTCCGAAAAGTTTTAGATTCAAATCCATCAATGCTAAAAAAATATCAATTTAACCTTTTTTTTAAGCGTTCCTCATATTAATACAGTGTATGCAGTAGCGGAAATCAACGCCGCACTTTGTTTTATTTATATAAATAACTGTTATTGTATAAAATTTACAATTTCCATACATAATCACTTGCACCATAACCGATAGTGGGGCGCAGTTACGTAAACAACCACACTAGACTGTAGAGTACACAAGGTGACCTGACCGTTTTTAACACGGGAGGGTTAAATTTATAAACTTTTATTATTTATGTATGTATAATATTTTAGTTTTAATTTGAAATTTATAGTTTAAAAATTTATGGGATCTTAAGTTTTAAATAATCAAATTGTATTTGTTTATTTGAGGCCGTTAGAGCAAGTAAGTGAAAATAATTTACTTATTTTTAGTGGAAATAGAAGTCGCAATCGTCGCGCTTGCAGCCCGACGCTGGTCCACCAAATCAATTATCTACAAATCAATTATATGAAAAAAAAAAATTATAAAACGAACACTCACTCATAACATACCAACAGCAACACTCAAAAATCTCTAAACGCCAGCAATTATCTTAAATCTTCAAGAGATGAACCATCAGCATCAGCGTCCGACCAGATGACATCACTTGTATATTAATTGCATACGAGTTAATCGATCGGCTCCCACGACCGCGGTGATGGGGAACCATGCAAGTTTGTCATTAATTAGTATGGACCAATCTTATTTGAACTGTTTTAATATGATAAATAGCTTTTAATTGTGACTTTGTCTGCGTGAAATTGGTTCTATTGGTTCAAATTGTAAAAAATATTTCAATTTGAACCAGTAGTTCTTGAGATTAGCTTGTTCAACCAAACGAACTCTTTAGCTTTAGAATGACCAAACACTAATATTAACAAATATGCATAAGAATGCAAATATCATTATAACATACATTTTTAAATTTAAACGTTTTCCAGGCCTGGATAAACAAAGCTCGATGTTCAGATCCGCAATGTCTCTGAAACGGGCCAAAATTGGAGAACGGAGTGTCCTAACACAAGGTTCTCCCTGTCTACTCTGTTCTTTGCGGGAGACACGACACTAAGTTTCATATAAAATAGTTAACGGCTAAAGCTGTGCGTTGTGTTGTACGTTTTAACGACAGTTTTTATAAGACCGGAGCGCCACTTGGACTTATTAAGCGCCGCAACAGTTGACGTACGGATGACAGCCTGTGATGGATAAGACTGTAATATTTATAATTAATAAAACAGAAGAATAAGCGATCTATACTATATATTATGTTCTTTTCAGAAATGTTCATATGTATAATTGGACCGATTTTGATGAAATGTAGACTGTTGCCCAAGCGGCAATATACTCAGTTTAAAACAAAATGATATTTTGATATAACTTTGAGTTGCCGAAAAATATGTGGACAGGACATACATACACTTACAAAATTTGTGGGTACACGAAAACCAAAATATTTTACAATTGTTCCTATACGAGTAATAGTTAGGATATTTTTACTAATATTATGTAATTTAAATAAATATTAATTACAGGTTAAAAAACATCGTCGCTTTTGTTCTACTGAAATATTTTTTACAATTTTAAATTAACCGGCGGTTCAAATTTATATTTAAAAAAAAAACTATATCTACTTATTTTTCTACGCTAAAACAAAAAAAACACCAACATCTCTACAAACTCCCAGTACATCCACGTGTTCCCGTCGCTATTAGCCCCACTCGTAAGATTAGTCGGTTTGACAATTGATTTATGTCCGTCAAGTCTCGTCACGGCGCCCGCGCATCTGCCATACACTTCTCAGAACGAATAATGCTCAAAGACTATTTAAAGAGAACTCACTCAATTTTTACTTAATTTTATTGGTTCTATGTACTCTAAATTAAATATAAAAATACAAGATTTATTGGCACGTGACGGTTGTAGGTTTGATTCTCATTCGGGGGACAGGAATTTTCCTTTTCCATAGCATTTTCTTTCCCTTTACACTATTCGAACCGCAATGTCTTGCAAATCGAGCAATGCATGGAAGACAAAGAGTCATAACACTTAGCTCCCTCCTCACATATAAAAAAAAATGTACTGAATTTTGCACACTTACTTATTCTAGACATTTTCGATTTTTTTTTATGGAGCAACGAAACTCAACGTGAAGAAGTGCATAAGGATTTAAAATTAATTATTCCCGCGGCTAGAATAGAACCCATAACCACTGCGTATAGAATCTTACACTGTCATATTGCGGGAAGATGCACATTATTATTAAGCATATATTTAATTATTATCTTTATTGTCATCTTTAATATAAATTTTTAATGAAGCTTACATTATAGCATTGCTTGCGCAAGCGCATAACTGGGTAATCGTACTGTGCGCCTCTTGACGACTTTTACATGCACATATTAAATTTATGACTTGGAAACGTGTTTATTTGATCTCAAAGTGACATTTTTGAGTACAATTTTTCTTTTTTTTGTTGTTTTTCACGCTGTATCCCGCACGTAGCAGGATAGATTGGGGGAACTTGGGATTAGGATCGCAACTTAATAAGTGAATGCTAACATGCTTAGTTGGCCATTAAGACAATTCTTAAGACACTCTTCCTCGTTACCAAAACGACGAAAAGAAGATATTGAATTTTAATTTAAGGATTTTATTGTGCTTTTTTTGTTATCACCGTTTGTATCACCATAGTAGGAAAATAAATACAATTAATTCTGCCGAGTGGGGCTTGCTCACGCAACTACCAATCTCGATAGTTCTTTTGTAGAATAGGTATATGATTAAAGAAGTACTTACTAGTAAAATTGATTAATTATATAGGACATATTTAGGCGTCGAATTGCGAACTCTGGCAAAAATTTACTTTACTATACTATATAGAGAGACTGTCATCAACCTCTTCATGCATTCTCCTCCTACTTTTGAGGTGACTTTCCTCCAGTATCTTTGATACTATGTTTTCGAAGGTCAACCGAAGTCTGCCCCTACCTCTCATACCGCTAACTTTTTCGTCATAAATCTTTATTGCCATTCTTTCATCATTCATTCGTTCGAGGTGCCCAAACCAGCTGTGCAAGTTCTACTTCATTCTCACCATTCTGTGCATTCATGTGTATCTCTTCATTGCGGATCCGATCAGCTAAGCTGACTTGGCATATTCTACGAAGAGATTGTATGTAGAGCCAAACGTAACTTAATAGAGAACGGGATACAGCGTGAAGCTGACAAAAAGAGTTCAAAATACAAAGCACAAACATGAACGAAATGACAATTCTGTAATTTTCATCGACGTGACCGACAGAAGTGTCAGTAATATATCATCACTAAAATAGTTGGTCTGTATATACTATACACATACGTCGAGTCTTGTTTGCGGGAGCGTTTTAGCGAGAAAAGAAGCTGTTTCGAATCTATTTCTAATACATAATGGTTAACAGCTGCTTTGGTTAAGCTGTTATCGCATATTGACATGATTGATAGTAAAAATGATCGAAACTAAGTAATTTAGATGATACAATCGTGCGACTGTAAGCGCGAAAGGTTGTGGGTTCGATTTCTATTTGAAAAAAATAAATATTTTATGTTTTAATTTCCTCGCCCTGGTAACGTTGAGTTCCGCTACTTAACACGGAATGTTACCCACTTGTCAAGAATGAACATGGAACGAAGAATGGAACTGTGTGTAAGCACACTGTGGATAAACACATTAGGTTTGATAAATCCCAAATCCTCTTTAAGGAAAACAGATACATTCCTAGAATGATCCGCGAGGCTATTGAAATACAAAAATATCCTAATTTCAATAGAGAGGATGGTTGGAAACTCTCTACCACCTGGGACCCATTCATAAAATCTTTGAAATCTCAAACCTAAGATTCAGTGAGCTCATTCTGCAGTAATCCAAGGCACTACGCTCACGTACTGGATTACTGCAGACAATTTAGAAATCGTTGGCGGCAGTTTGATATAGTAATTATGTCAACTGACAGACGAATGCCACCTCAGTCTACCCGTGACCACGGACTACTGCAAAGTGTTCTAAACGTCGGGATTCTAAAATATATAAGTATAATACTAAATATACCCGATTAATCCGGTTAAATAGTTCCATTTAAAATGTATAATAATCGTGAAAATCAAAGATCTTACTGTATGAATGTCATTTTCAAACAGACACGACTGACAGACAAACTGTCACAAATATATTATTAATGTAGGATTTTGTTCACAGGTATGTACGTATACATGTACTTAATGTACTATACCTATACCTATAGTAATATAATATGTTGTTCTAATTAATATTCTGTCATATAAACGTTGATATGACTGACACTGATGTGACGCGACACTGACGAGTAACGAAATTTTAACTTCATATATTTAAACTTTTAAGAATTTGAGATCTTCTACGTAAAGAAATAGAGTCGGAGTTTGGTTAAATAATGTTTTTTTTGTTAAATTACAACGATTTCGACGAGGAAAGATTACAATAAACAGATATAATGTATGTGTGGAAAAGTTTTATATAAGACAAGTAAGGTTTGATTCCAAAATATAAATAAGTAAAATTAGAAAGAAAATGTATAAACTTATTAAATCGATCGATCGATCGAGTTAAGTGACGTGACATTATAGGGGCCTATGTCCAGCAATGAACGAAGACAGGCTGCAACAGAAAAAGTATGATTCTTCTCATCAGTCTGATAATTACTCTTAAATTAGCTTCACGCTGTATCCCGTACACAGCAGGGTAGTCAGAGAGAACCTAGTTAAGTTAAGAGACTCCGTTCCCCATTTTCCGCCAAATTCTTAAGGCATTGCGTGTTGAGTAACGGTGCTCAACGCCGCGCTTTTGCTCTACGGGAGGACGAAGAAATTAAAATATTAAATATTTCATTTCCTCGAATGGGGAGCGAACCTTCAACCAGTTGCGTTTACAGTCACAGACTTGTGCCCTTGCGCCATGACTGGCCTCAATACTTTTTTATCACAATAAAATAAATAAAAGAGAGTGAAGAACGGTCAAGACACTGTTAACCCACGACATACCGAGTTGAATTCCACTGTTCTACTCTCCAGAACTAGGTAGTGGGTAAATAACAAAGTAGCTTAATACTAAATACCCTCTCCCACCCTGCTAAACGTGCAGGGTGGGATACAGCGTGAAGCAAAAAAAAAGGCAATGATAAATGATGTAATGTCCAAAGTATCGCCAAAATAAAAAGCTTACTGACCAAAAGTATCATTATAAGGCTAAAACTATCATTTTTCAAATATATTCGTTACAATCTTTTCACATGTTATAACAATTCAACTATTAAACGCCTACAGCCATTAGACACAACTGCGTATCAGACTCTAATAAATCAATATTATACCAAAATTGATAATGCTGGAATGGATCTCAAGTTGTGGAGGGTTCCGCGTTATTATAATTTTTGAATGTGATCGTATTATTTTATAAAAAATATTTTTTTTTAATACTTTATCATGTAGTTAATAGACAAAAGCTATAAATAAATGTATACTTTTTCAAAAATGAGTATAGCGACTATTTTACCTAACCTCTGACTGCAAGTAATATTAATAATCATTACTGATCATTACTGACAGTTGCTGGATAGGAAACTCATTTGCAAAAAGATTAAACAAGTAAATGCTACGAGGCGTTGAGTTGCGTCACTCAACACGTGTGATTTCAAAATTTTCGAAAATTGCAGAACGGGGAGTTTGTAAAATTAGGTTCCTTCCACATACAAAATCATAAAGTTAGTACTCTTAGATCTTATAATAAATATAATAAAAAAATAGAGGAACCCTAAAAATAAAAAAAACACACACTAACCGTGCTCCCGAGCAAAAGATTTGCATTAGTTCATTACATTAATCATTATCACAATGCCAAATGACGCCCAACTTTTGTATGGCCGCCGTAAATCGTCACTGACAACGGTTGAATGATTGACAACCGTCAGTGAAAGGACTGTCGGTGCCCTTTTTTTTAATTTCAACGTGACAGTGACGCTGCTCATTCTGCTTTTACGAAGTACATTTTTAATAAATTGTATTTTGTCAAGGTTGCAGTGGCGCAGTGGATCAGCGTCTATCTGGGTTTGTTACCTACTCGGGGAATAAATTATTTTTATTTTCAAGAATGGACGTAGTGTGGGAAACAAGTAGATGTTCCTTATGCTATGCGTAGCGGACTGGGCAGAGGGAACCTAGTGTAAAGTGTCAGATCTCATTGTCGTACTTTGTTTACCAGACATAGAAATAATTTTTTAATTATATATATATATATTTTTACTTTAATATTTTTTTAGCTTCATGCTGTATATTTCATATAGCAGGCCTACTGAGAGAACCTGGGAACCTTGGGTACAGTTGCATCTACCCCTGCATCACGACTGGCCCTAATAATCAAAAATCAAAAATAAATAAAATATATTTATTATAAAATAACTCTTTATTCAACTTTAAGCCCTTCAAAAACTTGAAACGATGGATGGTGGAGCACAAAGTGGTATCTACCATCGATCCTTCGTCAATTGTCAGTCGCCACGCTATCTGCCGGCGACGCGTGTCAGTCATATATTGAAATGTCAATGAGGTTTAATGGATTTTTTTTTATTTCAATTTCATTGTTATAACTCGTTCGATGAATTTTTGGAAGATTGATAAGTTGTGTTATGGTTTTTTTTTTTATAATATTTTAGTATCTTTATTAATATATTCGTTTCGGTATATTTAATATTTTCATTTTCTGGTTCTGGTGCTTTATTGAGTTCCGCCACTCAAGACGCAATGCAGAGAGAATTTGGCGAAAAATGTAAGACGTGACTTAATTGTAACGAAGTGCCTTAGCACTAGGTATAGATTCCTTCCCTGCTATGTGCGGGATACAGCGAGTAGTTGAAAAAAAAAAGTATTCAAAATGTGTTCCCATTGAGAAGAATAGACACTGATAACTTAATGTTAAAACACTCCTTTCCTACGAAACTTCACGTAAAAAAATTTCACATAAAAAAAACAGTTTTTAAGGTAGATTTATTTCTGCATCGTATTTTGTATGTAAAATGACAGTATTCTCTTTCTTTTAAGCTGGAAATATATACTTATGTATATATTTCCATATACATTAGTATATATTTCCAAGTTCTCTTCTTTTTGCGGAGTAATATTTATAAAGAATCTAGTGGACCTAAAATATTTCGATATCCAATTTCTGCTTAATCATTTCATGTAAAGGATACGATATTTTACGCCACATAATATTTAAGAAACATTGCATCAATTGGGAATTGAATATCGCACTATCGCGTGTAAGCTACGAATACGTCACACTGACGTTGAATGGTTCCATATAAAATACAGGCACTGCCATTCCTCTGGCCCCACCTACGTATTGCCATACAAAAATACTAGATTCATTATCTGGGTAATACATCAGAGCGTAATGGCTGTGGGGATGATTCATAACCTATAAATCAGTTTTGGATACAAGGCCGAATATAGGGGATGATTTTACTTCTAGTTTCTTTGTGTGAGCTTATGCTTGCGACTTTATTTAGATTGCCTTTGTTTGAACATGTAGTAATTGGAAAAGACTTTTTTTTGTGCTTCACGCTGTATCCCGCATATCAGCAGGCTAGGTAGAGGTAAGTAGCGTTAGGACACTCCGTCCCCTGAGAAGTTAAAACTTTTCGATGAAATCTAGAAATGTTGAGTGTTGAATTGCGAAACTTTACGCCGCATTTTGGGAAAGACATGACAGAATTAAATTAATATGGATATTAAATATAGGTACACTATGGAAAATGGGCGACGATGTATAGACTATAGCAGTAAAATAATCTATAGGAACTTCTATACTATTAAAATGGAGCTAAAAAGTTTATTTGGTTAGACACGGTAATCTCAGTTTTTGATGAGGTATAGGTAGTTTATTTGTGACGTTTATTTATATTACTGCATATTAGTAATGTAATCATTTGAGGAAATGAAATAAATGTTTTAATTTTTTTATTTTAATATTTGTTTTAATTATTGCCGTTTTCTTTGTTCTGGTGTCGAGGTATATTTGCAGCGTTGAGTTCCGCCATTTAACACGCTATGCCTACAACATTATTGGGAACAGAGTGTCTTAACACTAGGTTCTCTCTGCCTACCCTGTTGTGTGCGCGATACAGCTTAAAGCTAATAAAAAAAGTAAGCGTAAAAAAAATCTGTAAAATTATCAATATCGACTTAATAAAAGAAAATATATTTGTAGTCTCATACGTCCCTCTCGTGTAAACCTCAAATGTAGAACCGACGTTAAAAGTGGGAAGTGAAGTTATTAAAACTATAAAATAACATTTTTACAGTTAGTGTTTCATACAAAAGTCGGCTTGACTGGCACACGGCATAATAAAATGAAATGAAACAATCCCATGATTTATTTTATAACGGTGGGTGGCTTTATGCAAGAAAATTCATACTTTTGCATGTTTTTTTATTAATATTTTTTTCTTAATGTTTACATTTTATTTTTGAGATTTTTTATTCGTTACATTAAATCATCATAAGCAGTCGGTTCGAATCATTAAAAGGAATTTTATTTATAAGTACACGTAGATAATAGGCCGCCGCCGTGGCACGAACCATACGTGTGACTGCAATGGCCACAGTAGGTTCAATTCCCACTCGGAGTAGTGATTATCAATTTTATTTTCTTGCTGTAGTAACCAATAAAGGCGATGTTGAGTTCCGTCACTCAACACGTAAGAGAGAACCGCCCAATTTTGAGACATATTCCGTATTGTTTGGCGAACGCCACTTTTGACTTGTTACCTGAATTAAGAACTGAAAATAATTCGCCCAAATGGGCGAACTTGAACTTATAACTGTCGTGTTTACAGTCAGCTGTGCTGCTGCACAACGACTTCATTCTATTATATCTAAAATGGTGAGATGAACAAAAAATATTAAAAAAAACCCATAGTTTCCACCACATCCAGCCAGCATGAGATCGTCCAGCCAATCGACACGCAAGTATTATTTATCGGGTTGACTGACACCGCGTCGCAGGTTGATCTATGCGCTGCACATCACCGGCCAGCGCTATAATATAACGTGAAACGCCAACGTATCAAATGTAGGAATCATTTTTTTTATATGAAAACATTTTTGGCATTTGCAGCGAAATGTCTAGTTTATGTTAGTTGGTTGTGATTTTTTTTGTTCTGCTTGACGCTGTATCTCGCACGCAGCAGTGTAAGCAGAGGGAACGTGGGAACCTGGTATCACGGCTCCGTTCCCATTTAATTGTCTGTTGTGATGATTAGTTATGTTGATGTAGTGACTTCGAACTTCGTTTTCTGTTTATTTAATATTGTTTCTTTTCCTTTCAACTTTATAATAAGAATTTCGTGTTAAGACACTCCATTCTTCGATTTTTATTTGAATCCCAGATATTGCTTTTTGACTAGTTAATTGAACACTGCATTATGTATTACCATTGAAAATAATTTGAAAATGTACAAATGTTTGAAATTTGTATCGTCGATAGTTAAAGCCGTTGCGGTACATGGATACGAGCGTCCGACTGTAAGTACGATAGTTGTCGATTTGATTTGTACTCGGGGAATGAAATATTTCTTATTTTCAATTTCTCACTCTAGTAAAACCTGGGGTTGGTTACTGCTACTTAACATCCGATCCTTCAAAATTTCCGGCAATAAAATCAGGTGATATTAAAGAACGGAAGTGTTTGAATGGGGACGAAATGTCTTTACACTAGGTTCCCAGGTTCCCTTTGCTTACAGTCCTATTCAAGGAATACAGCGTGAAGCTTAAAAAATACATCAAACAGAATCTTGCATTCTTTTGTTTTTCAGAAATATTTCACCTACCCTCTTTTCTCCGTCCAATCAACAATCATTATGAAAATCGGTAATTGACGGCTCACCGTCGTATTGACCGACATGTTATTTAATATTGTGATTTTGTTAAATTTACACAGCCACTATTAGTCATGAGAGCGTCAGTAATTAATGTAATTTATGTTGGTCGTATTTTATATGGCATTATGTTGTGTTGAGGTCATTGATTCTGAGTGAACGTTTGGGAGGTTTTTGAGAATTTTTGCCTTGCTTGTCTGTCTTCATATTGGTTTCACGCATTATCCTGCATATAGAATGGTAGGAAGAAATAATCTAATTTTAAAACACTATATATATAACAAACACTATACCATAATGTGAACTAAACCAACAGAGGGGGGAAAAAGCAGTAGTGGCATCGAACCCACAACAATCTCGTTTACAGTCAGACGCTGTTCTACTACAGTGAAATCCATGGTGAATTTTCAATTTTTGCGTGAATAAATTTTTTTTTAAATTAATATATTCGATGAAACAATTGAGTAAACATCCTTTTATAATTATAAAATTGTTGTTTTACTTTCGGCTCTATTGTAATCAAATATTTAAATAGGTACACGTACATTTAAAATATTTTCTTATCCCAAAATTTGGTCGGACAAAGAGCGGCGTTTAGTTCTGATATTTAACTTAAAAGTTCACTAATGTGGAGGAAAAATAGAAAGCAGTGTATTGTGTCACTAAATTCATGCTTCATGCTTTTTCCCGCATAGCGAGACTATTAAGTGGTGGAGCTCAACGCCAGTTTGTACAGGCTATAGATAATCTTCAAGATATAATATACATAATATAAATATTTATTATATGAAATGTTATAGCTGCTAACAGTGGCGCTACACTTAATACATTGTGACTCACCGGAATTACAAATAAAAAGCCCAGCTGGCCTGACTGACTGATCAGCATGAGATAATCTTAGTCATGTGTCTGTCACTTTAAAAGTTTGTACGTCATCTCCATAAATCCAAATGAGACTTGTTGAGCTATTTAGTTTTTAAGTTTTTTAATCTTTTTTTAGCTTCACGCTGTACCCCGCACTTATGTAGGGGGAATGTGGGAACCTAGAGGGAATCTACTTGCCATTAACACGTTTCCGCTAGGTAGCGTTAAACGCTGTCACTTAACATGTCTCGAATTCAGATGAAAAGCAAAGAACGGAAATTAGTGTATAACTTCTATAGTTATAAAAGGTGTAAAGGAACTTTGTGGTTTTAAATGACTTTAAAATTAATTTATTTAGTAATAAAATGATAACTTATAATATTCGAAACAAGGCTTTATACAATTATACAGATGCGAACTTTTAAAAACACACTCTTTATATTTTTCCTGAATAGTGTCAAGACACTCCACTTTCAATTTAATACGCCTAACATTCGTGTTATACTCATATTAGGTTGTTATTGGGTTTAAATTTAATTTATATTATGTTTACTTGGCTATATCTTAAGATTTCCTTAGTAGGCCTTGAACCGCCAACCACGTTTTAAAATCACGTAGCGACTGCGCTAAAGTCTTTATCTCTATGTCAATAATAATATTATTGCGAATAACATTTGAAATTTCATATTGACAGTGCAGGAGTAGTATTTACAAAATTATTTTCAACTTTTCAATTCATATTTTGACGTGCACCTGTCGCGGCCTGTCATATTATCACAGCTTACTCCACATATAGTATCCGTTAGATATGAATGTTTGAAATGCATGAGATTGACAGTTTTGTTTGTAGCTATATTTTTATTTTTTTTGTTTCACGCTATATCACGCATATAGGAGAAGGGAACCTGGGGACATAATGCATTATTCCATTTCATCCATTTAAGACACCTCTGTTGCCTAACTTCCACCTCGATAATGAGGCATTGCGTGTTGATTGGCGTAACTTAACGCTGCGCTACGTCGCGTTTACAGAACTGAACCGCGAAAGCCTCATTTATAACTAAAATATAAAATGTTTATATCCTTTTCAAACACACTTTTGCCAGTTTGGCCATTCAACAATGTCTCGGAAACTCCAAGTCCGAAATTGGGGAATGTAGTGTCTTATCATAAATTTTTCTCCGCCCTCTCTATATGCGGAATACAGTGTAAACTAAAAATGTCGTCACCCTTCATAAGTGACAATTCAACTTGAACTAGTGTGAACTTTATTTAAAAATGAAATGTAATTTCACTTTCAAATTATTTTTAGTTAATGCTACTAAAATATTAAAATAAAATTTTAAATTAAACCAACATATACTAAAATAAAAGACAAAAACCGCTACACCCCAAAGGCGGTAGAGCACCTCCACAAACATTCACCCACAATGTTTACCGACGTTTTAATATAATCCCGACATCTTTAAATCACTCAAACTTGACGCTATCAAAAACAATATAGGACGAAAGAATCTTACACTTTATAAATCCAAAAATTATCAGACTGCTAAGATATCCCTTGACATATTTACTGCTTAGTACGTAAAACTAATCCAAGTGAGGGTAGGTAGAGATTTTCTTTCTACATTCGTCACATACTCCTCGTAAATTATCATACTGGGTTGATATGACGGGGGACGCCCATTAAAACACGTTTGATTTAGATGGGGCTATAAAATTGATTTATGTTTTCACGCCAACAAAACCCGTAGAAGCAACTATTATATTAACATTTCGGTGGCTAACCTTTTCTGAATGCCATATATAGAGTTTCGCTTAAACAACATTCGACTCTATCATTCGCGAAATAGAGTAAGTTTTTGCTCATTTTTAGACTGGATTAAGACTTTTGTAATTGAAAAAATAGTACTATGTGCATGCATGTGTGTCTGTTTGTTTTATTTTTAACTTTATTATTATGTGGTGAAAGTGTATTTTTGTTTGTGTAAGCTTATCATTGTTTTTGTTAGGGTCCTCCGTAATTCCGATTATTTTATGACCTAATATGGTACAGAGATCTCTTATTAAGCTTGATTAGATATTTCGTTATGATATAATATTCAGTTGTGTTTGTGTATTGTTATTAGAAGAAGTGTGGCTAACGATGGCTCGTTAGCACTGTTAAGAAAAGTCTGTTATACATCTCGCTCTTGGGTTCAATTCCTATTTCGAAAAAAAGAATGTTTTTGCACCAGTTAATGAAAGAAATTAGGTATATACGTTAGCCTAGTTTCCCCATCTACTCTCGAAAACCGAATGACAGGTGACAAAGTAAAATAATTAGATAAGAAAAGAGTAATCAGTTCATTTAATAAAAACCAAGTTTATTCACACATAATTTCGTATTATTTTTAAAATATCTGTGCAGTTCTTAATTTGTTTGTGTTGAGGGATTTGTCAACTTCGGGGACAATTTTTTATTTGCCCATTTTGACACTGATGCTTTTGGCATGTATTTATGTATTTGAACGTGATGGTAGTGAGTGGTAGTACGAATTTTACTTTGTTTTCTTAAATATCGTTCTAGTGGCGAAGCTTAGTACAACACTTAGCTAAAATAAAAATAAAAGAGAACGACGTAATTTTTATGAAATTAAGAATATAATACATGTCTATGGTCTATGTATCTATCAATAAGCCGTCTTTCGTCGTCTCGACTGGTGTTATGACGAATTTATACATAATACAGTTTGATATTTTTTACCAATTTATTGTAAATATAATAATGGTACAAGGCTGTAATTTTATATTTTCATTTCTTAGCTCCTGTCACAATGCAAAGTGCGGCGTTTAGCATTACAATATTTTTTATACATTTTCTAAATAATTATCAATTATACTCTTTCTGTGTTATGTATCTCACGAAATACATTTACTTTTAATAATTATACATTTGCTTTTAATAATTTTATTTATACACTTATAGTAAATATTGGTTTATAATAATTTTAAAACAATTTATCTCAATAATTCATATACATATATACATACATATGTCAACATGACCTAATAACAACAATAAAAAAATACAATCAATAACAATTAACAACACAACTGAACTTTTATATTTTACTACTACAGATTTCTATAAATTAACGCATAGTCATGCGGACCGTAGTAATATAATAATAATAATATATACTTATGTATTGAAAATGAAACACACTAGTAAATCATTCGACCATTACCGTCTTGGCCCGAATCAAAATTTTTTTTTAAACTATAAAACGTCTCCCGGGATCATTATTTATCTATTTTACGATCATCTCACATTCTGGATTGGTCACCCACATGGGAACATGTAATAAACCAAAATCCATCCGATTGGGTCTTGCACTCTAAATTTTGTTTAATGCCTATTTTTATGGCCGCTTCGCTATAAAACTTTGAGGTGTCAATTGCTTAGAATCTCAAAGTATTAGATAGTACATATTTTAAACAAAGGTCGTGGCTTAGTGGTGCAGAGGCAATGCGTCTGACTATAAACGCTTCGGTTGTAGGTTCGATTCGCGATCGACAGAATGATTTATTTTGATTTCTTCTCTTTGACAACGAGATAAAGCACAGTGTGGAGTTCTGCCATTTAACACGCATTGCCTCAAAAGTTTGGCGGTGCACTTAGTTCCCTCTGCCTACCCCAATATGCGGGATACAACGTGAATATAAAATAAATAAATAAAATAAAAACTAAACTTTTGGTTTTATTCGGAAACAGTATTACTTAATTAAAATATGTTTGATAGTTAAATAAGTTAAAGAAAGATAACTGTAAGATATCGCGTTTTAGTGTTTTTTCCGTATCTGTAATAAATAATGTATGGTGGAGTTAACATATCGTGTGTCTTCATCTATTTATCATTGAACTTTTCAAAGCTCTAGATACTGTTTCATTTCTGAATAAAATATTGGTAATATACAGTATTTTTTATCTTCACGTATACGCGGCGACTTTTTATCTACATAGTTCGGGAGTTATGGTAAACAGAGGGATAAAACGTATCTAAACTAGGTTCAAAGAAACTTTATTTTGATGAAGAAGAAGGCACTTAATTTATTCACAATTCATAAATACTTCGCCTGTTTTCTGACAATTAAAATGAGTTTCTAAAACTCTTATTTTGATATAACAATACCAATAAATTTTCTAAAACGTGACTATATAGTTCACCTTGAAACTAATGTTGTAGTATCGTGCACAATCTGCGTGTTTACAAAGTTGCCGGCTGCCCCTCGGTCATAAATCAATTCGTCAGTGACGTGTCACACTCGCAACGGAAAAAGTATCAAGGACTTTGGTTATTTTACAAAATAATGTTATAATTAATATTCTAACGAGCGAGTTCTAAGTAAATTTAGTCATTATTTATATATACGTTTAAATGGAACTCTCAACTGGATAAATTGTGTATGTATATTAATTAGTATTATACATTTTTGGAAACCAGACGTTTTCAAATACCTACATGTAATAGTCGAGACCACGGATAGTGATAAAGTGTGGTGGCTTTCCTCTTTCAATTAAAATGATTATCAAAGATACGTCTGCTTAAGATATTTTTTAAGATTACTCGTCTCACTTGTGTTCTATAGTCTATTAGAAGTTGAAAGTTAGAGCAAGGATTCTAACACTGAACATTTTTACTTTTAATTAACTTAACACATTAAAATGAAAATTAAAATAACAACACAAATTAAAATTAACATAGAGACATTGAAAATATTTTATTTTTTCTTAAAACCACACAGGATGATCACATAGAATTAAATTATATAATGATACAATTTTCCGAGGCCTGTCACGGCGCCGGGGCACACAGTGTGACGATAAAATTGACTATTAGTGGGTTCGATCCACAATCTAGGAAGTGAAGTATTTATTTAAATTTATATTTTCATTCTTCGCTCTGGTGTCGATGCAAAGCGCGTCGTTGAGTTCCGCTAGTCAACAATGCCTACAGAATTCGGCGAAAAGTGGAGAACGGAGTGTCCTAACACTATATTACCTCTGCTTACTCTTCTGAGTGCGGAGTACGAGAAACTGATTTGTTTTTTTTAAGTAGATTTTTTTATAAATTTTTCTAATATTCGCCCTGGCAAGAAGGCAAAGCCCGGCGTTGAGCGTTATCACACAAAACGCAATGCCTCGAAAAATTCGGCGGAGAGTGGGTGGCGCAAGTGTCTTAACACTAGATTTCCTCTGCCTACCCTGCTATATACGGGAACAATAAAACAGCTTTCGATATATTAGAAGTACTATGCATGAT
Source organism: Heliconius sara (assembly GCA_917862395.2). NCBI lineage: Eukaryota > Metazoa > Arthropoda > Insecta > Lepidoptera > Nymphalidae > Heliconius > Heliconius sara. The sequence goes on from OU860799.1 coordinate 873,992, forward strand.
GATTATAGCTTCAACCTTCTTCAAGGAATGTTTTGATTCATAATATTTTATTTTGATCATACAAAACCGCTTTAGGTTCCGATACTCAACAGATTATTTTTGCTTATCTCGTAAAATGTACGAAATATATGTACATATGAATATATGACATTAAATTTAATTTAGTGTCCAAAGTCATATAATATAAAATTATATTTTGATTCCACTATCTAGATAGTTACACATACATATTTAACTCGAAAAACGATGATAAATTAAGATTTTTCATCAATGTTCGTATAAAACACATTATTTCGACAAACTAATGTAGCATTTGCTCCGCTGCCTGTTCGCGAAGTCGCCGGCTGCCCCTCGACTGTATAAATCAATTTGTCAGTGACGTGACACACACAACTTTCCGTCGCATGCTTTTTTTGTTCACGTGTTTACTTGACTTGTAAAAGATATTTTTTTTGTACTGATTATGACTTTCTTTCATTCGATAAAATATAACGGCCTGACGTGCCATAATTTATTTTTATATGCATGAACATTTGGATTCATTTGAGCATTTTTTTTGGGGATTAATAATAATTGTTTATTTCATTTTTGTGCGATAGCGGACCTTGTTTCATAAATATGTCAATCAGTCTTTAACTATCCTAGAGTAGAAATATTAAGGTTTGTTACAGATAGTGAGGGCCAAAGTTTATATCTTGTCCAATCACGTTAAAGAAACAGTTTTTAGCATTCAAATATTATTCAAATATTTTCCAAAGATGAATTTTAAACTATATTAACGTTTGGTCTGATTTATTCTATCTACACGATGGCAGGTGTTATAACGAATCTATTGCTTTTCATTCTTAAATATAATAAAAAAATAAAAATTTTTTTATGGTATTGACTCTATCTGAGTCATGAGAGTGTGAGGTTGTGGCTTGTGGGTTCAATTGTTGGTCCACGCGGAATAAAATATTTAATATATTGATTTCTTTGCTCTGCTGTTGAGGCAGTGTTGAGTTTTTAGAGAATGCGGCTGAAAGTGGGGAGGGGAGTGTCTTAGCACTAAGCTCCCTTTGCCTATCTTACTACAAGCAGGATACAGCGTGAACCCGAAAAAAAATGTAAACGTTAGTGACAACAAATTTGAATATTTGTAATATGTATAATTGAAGATTATGTATACAATAATATATTTAATTAAGTTTTTTTATAAACAGGGCCAAGTCATTTCATAGTCTACGCCTCCTATTTTTAGACGAAGTATAGTATATAACGAACGAACGCCGCATTTTTTTCTAGACCGGGTAATAACTTATAACATTTTTTACAATTTTGAAAATAGTAAAGCCCACATAAATGTATATAATCAGCTGTTGCATTAACAAAGAAATAATTGCATTATACCACCATATAAATTTGTAACTACATTTTTCATACTTAATGGGATAAATTGTACGGTGCGTGTTGCATATTTTTTTCCTATAGAAATATTGTAGTTAGCCATCAACACTCGTTTTCTGATATATATCGTGTAATATTTCTTAGGACCCTTGCAGTTTGAAATGAAACGATTGCGATTACGTTACGTGTTTACTCAATAATTCGATACGTTTATACAGTGTGGTCTAAGTGATGACATATTTTATTTGTAATTGTTCTAATGAATATATAATATTTATTTTGCAAGTGTTTGTGGTGGAGTTAGAGCGACTGAGTTACTATATTTGATATTTTTAGACTCGAATCCGAGAGAAAATAATTTTAAATTCTTATAATTTGAAAGCTTCGTTCCTCCCTTTTCAAACACAATATTTTATTAAAGGAATAAAAACAAAAATAAACACAGCACTAAAACCTCTCAATTTACACTATAAAATAAATAACATACTTGAAAACAAAACAAAAAAAACCTTTTATACAAAACAAAAATTTAAAATGCACGCTAACGCATATCACTTGTCACATACGAGGTGTAGCGAACGATTCGGTCGCGACTCGTCATTTCTCGCATTGTCGTAATCCGCTGATTTACAGCGACATTAATCAGGTTGACGGCCGATAGGGACTAAATCACTGCCAAACTTACATCTACCGACAATAAGAACTCTATTTCAATAGGCAAAAGTGTCAAAATCATTTGAAAATGTAACAAACTTCTTTGTAACGTCACTACTATTGCATGTTATTGGATGTAATTCTTTTTGCTAAATTTCTGCAAGCATATGATATACATTTTTTTCATATAAGCTTGTTTCGTCAATGCAATGTTATATTGTCTAGGTTAGGCATTGATTTATAGTGGTCGTTTCCTGTTGTGCACTTTTTTGGGGGTTTGACTGTAACTTGAGGATTTGATGAGTGGTTGTGTTTTTTTTAGCTTTATGTAACGCCTGAGAAAGTAATGTGAAGACACTTCGTTTTCCATTTCTATGCAGCGTACAAAATGTTGATGTTCGATAAAGAATTTCAAGGCATTGGTTTGTTTAACCAGAAAAGAAACCAATACTATTATTATTTTACCTCCACAGCGTATTTTACATAGCCGGTGGGTAAAGGGATAGTATTAAGACACTCCGTTTCCCACTTTCCGTCCAATTTTTGAAACATTACGTGTTTAGTAAATTAATTCAACACCGGACTTTGTCTTGTAATCAGAACAAGAAATTAAAGAATCTATATTAATTCATATCCTCGAGCTTGAATCGAAACGACAACCGTCGTGCTTACTATTTGCATTATTTATTTGTGTTACAACGGCCTCAAAATAAAAATATTTTATGACGAAAATCAAACCTGTAACTATCGTAAGTACAATCCTACACTACACTACAACATCAGGATGTAATGTTACGAGTGAAATATGTACGAGAAGATTTATTTCGTTTACAGTTTCGCCGCGGTGTTGGTAAATGGGCAGCCTTACTGATTAAAGCTGTTGTAGAATGTTAATAAAACGGGCCACGTGCTACTGTCGTCGGCTTTTTGATATTTAAAATACCTATATGAAAGTCTCTTTTTTGTGTAGTAGAGAATAGAGAGAATAGAAATATCTTATATATATTTATATGGAACTTAGTGTTAAGACTTTGATTGTAATTTGTAGCTTCTGTCTGTATCCCGTATCTATACAGGACATAGTGTGCAATCACTTAGAGCTCTTCCAAACTAAAAGGGCATGCCGAATTTCTATGTTGAGTTTTACACAAATATGTGTAGGTATACGTTTTTTTGCTTCATACTGTATGCCGTACACAGTGGAATAGGCAGAGTGAACCTGGGAACCTATTGTTAAGAAGCCCCGTTCCGTGTGTTGAGTGTGGCCACTAAATTGAGGCAGTTTGCTTTGTTACCAGAGCGAGGAAATAAAAATATTTAAATATTTCATTTCCTCCAGTGGAATTGAACCCACAACCATCGCTTTTACAGTCACATGCTTGTGCACCTGCGCCACGGCTAGCTTCAAAACATATACATTTACCTAGAGAATCTCAAAACTTGTAATATATGTTCGCTCTCTTCACCACAAAAGCAATAATATATAAAGTCATGATATAAAAGGGAAAATAAATCTATTATTGTAATCAACTTAACTAAATTAATTTTCAACGGGATTTTACTAGAAAGCTTACCAAGGACATCCGAATGGGCTCCAAACTAAGGTCGTCCCAATAAATCCTGACGTGGGTGCGACTAGTAAAACTTTAAAATACTTTTAATTATATTAAAACTACTGTCGCTTTCACATTTGAATATAAATGAAAGAGAATAATGTTAAGGTGCCTTAATTATTTTTGGTCTGACTTAAATGACTTCAATGGTAGAGGAATATATTAAAAAAAAAATTGAGTAAAAAAATGAATTTTGTGTTTTCCCTAAGTCACGTGCAATGTTGAATACCGCAATTAATACAGGAATTTTAATGATTTTTTTAAAAATACGTCTATAATTATACATATATTAACATAAGCAATAGCATATACTTACAGTCTACCATTATCTTTCTGTAGGTAGTTTTTCTGTCCTTTTGTATTGCAACCTGATTAATTCATTCTCCCGGGAACGAATCAACATCCACCGCGTCTTAGTTTTATGTTGTGCCACTGTGCCATGACGGCGTTATTGAAAATATTTTGAAATACAAATATTCATAAGCCCGTGGTGGCGCAAGGATCGTGCGATGCGAATTTATAACGTGACGGTTGTGGATTCGGGTGACACTAAGTATCTCGGTTCTAGTGAGAAGGCAAAGCGCGGCGTTGATTTCCGGCACTTAAAACGTGATGCTACCTAATCAACACTACCCTGCTAACCTCCGCGCTACTACGTAGGACGTCAACATAGTGGGTTGGTATTGCTAACTCAGTCCATAATTATATATTAAAAGATAAGATAAGATAAGGAAACCCTTATCCTCGAATTAAAACAGCATCAGGATATTGTTCGTGCAAAAAAGCGTAGGGAAAGGAGCCAATAATTATTCATTGTGTTTTTAACAGGCGCGCCAGAAGCCCGCGAAATTGTAAGAGGCCACTACGCCTCAGCTATGTCGTAAAAATTGTTCTTCCCGTCTGTGGAGACGGTGTTTGGTGTTAAAGTTTTTGTTTTGGTTTTTTTTTTTCTGTTTTCCACTGTATCCTGCATATAGCAAGATTGGCGGAGGCAACCTAGTATCAAGCCATTGCGTTATGCAATTTCTGAATTCGGTAGTACTCAACGCCGTGTTTGCTACCAGAGTGAGGAAATGAAATCTAAATAATTCATTTCCTCGTCCGAAAATGGAATCAACAATTTAATTATTCCCCACACAGGAACAAATTTTTATATGATGTAAAAACTAAGAAAACGTATTAACATTTCTAAACATATAATAAATTTTAACTATGCCAAACCAAGCCCACCTAAATCTATCTTAAAGACGGACGGCATCTGTAGTTTTTTGGTGGTACACTAGGTCGATTCATAGCATAACATAGATTACTCAGCATCAGGCGACACGAACGCTCATTTGCTTAGTCTTATCGATCTGTCTTCGGACACAACCTACTCTAATTTGTTTTGCATTATCTATAAAAAAAACCATAAAATAAATAAAACAATCGACTCCACGCTTCTTCTAGCCGACACCCGAGCGCAACCATCTTCTGACTTGTTAATGCCGAAGCCTACTATCTTAGCATATTGCAACCTTCTAAATAACACCATTATTCCCATCCGCCCAAATATAGAAACGTTATCAAAGAAAATATTTTTGAAGGAGGCGCAAATTGAATTTATTATTTAGGTTCAATCAACGCAACTGAATATTTATGAAATGGTTTGCTTACGATAGTTCTGGGACAGCTGGCTATGGGTTTTTGAGGTCTGCCTTTTTACAGCGTAATGTTATTGGATTTGGCTTGTGTGGAGGCCGTTTTATGGGTATCTTTCTTTTCCTTTTTCGTTTTAAAGATAGACATGTCAATCACTTGGAATAATAAGATAAGATGGAAGAGATAGATGATAGATCTGAAATTCCATTAAATTCGTTGTTCCTTTTGCAATTTATCGAAGAAATTATATCATGGCTAGCTACCTATTCTAAAACTAATAAAATATTGGTTGTGAGTGGAGAAAAGGGTTATGAATCAGTGGTTCCAATGGGTAATTGGCTTATAAACAATGAGGCTATCGATGTCACGTGATAGTTGTAAACTCGATTTCCACTGGGGAGTATGAACTTTTTTCACTTCGCCGCTGTGTTAAGATAAAACATGGTGTTGAGTTCCGCCACTCTTCACGCAATATCTCCAAATTGAATGGGAACAGAATAACGGAGAAACTAACTTACCATGCTAGGTATATGCGGGAAACAGCGTGAAGTTGAACAAAAAATAAACAATACCTAAGTTAACTCGAACTACTTGGTTACCAGATTCCCTCTGCCTACCCTACTATGTGCGTGATACAGCGTGAATCTACAAAAAAACATAAAAATAAATCGAAAAACATCAAAACACATTACAATTGGATTAGCAATAAAAACTTAAATTTATTAAACTCGCCAGACAAAGAGCTAAAGGGTTTCCGAGTTCAAGTCAGGGTTACCCTTCACGAAACATTCTCTGGAGGAAAATTATTTGATCCACTCCCTATCGGAATGACTTGGAGTTTTTCTAAGATGTTTAAGAGCAATAAATTCACCGTAGCTCTTACTATAGATACATACTATAATGTACATTTCAACTTTATTTACAGCTTTTTTCTAATGTACTTTCTCTTCTTTATTACGGAAGGAAGTGACTCGTTCGATTTATCACCACATTGTTTTTGGAGGCAAATTAGATTTTGTTTGTTGAAACTAACAATGAGTCAAGATGGTTTTTGTATGTTATATAAGTAATATGTATATATTACTGTACATGTTATATGTACCTTGAATACATATATTTTATTGTATTAATAATGTATGAATTAGAGGCCGTAGTGGTGTTGGGGCAACAAACGTGCGATTGTAAACGCGATCGTTGTGAGTTCGAATCCCACTCCAGGAAATGAAATATTTAATATTTTTCTGTCTTCGCTCTGGTAAGAAGCCAAAGCGCGGCATTCCGTTACGCCATTCACACACACAACGCACCTTGAATACGTCGAAAAGTGGGGAACGGAAATGTCTTAGCTTGAATCAAGTGTATTAACACTAGGTTCTCAGATTCCCTCTCTCTATCCCACCACTATGTGCGAGATTCAGCTTTACAGGTAAAAACATAAATAAATTTAAATTATATATATTTGCATAAAGTTGATAAAAGTTCAAATAGAGGGAAGTATTCCATAACTGATACCAGAATTCTAATCTTGTTATATAATAAAATAACTGTGATTTACTGTAAACGCGAGAAATGTGACTGTAAAAGCGAAGCGGTACAAGGGTGTGGGTTCTATTTCATTATAATGGAAATATTTATTTAATTTTATATCTAGAAATAAATATGTGTAGTGGTAATATTGTCTCAGCGCGCAATGCTTACAGATTTCGGCGGAAAGTAGGCAACGGAGTGTCTTAAAACTAGGTTCTCTCTGCTTACCCTGCTGTGTGCGGGATACAGTGTGCAGCTGATTTATATTTATAATTATATTTTTTAACAAAAAAAGCCGACTGCATCAATTTCCACCGGATCCTATAATTAGAACCTAAGCAAACTTTCATCTAACTACGCTTGAAGTGTCTTCTTTCCTAATAAAAAAAGTGTCATCGCAATCGATTGGCCTGACATTGCGTTATTTGTTCATTAGTCACGTATATACTTAACGCAAATTTAAGACTTATGTGATTTCCTCATGGATACTATTGTCAGAAATGAGTCAAAGTAAAATGGGACCACACGGGAAGCTTCGGTTTTCAAATAAATAAAGAATCGTCAAAATCGTTTCACCTAGTTAAAAGTTCTGTGGATTACAAGACAAATCTTGTAATCCAACTTGGATTCCAGCGTTGGATTCCGCAATAAAATAGAATCGAAATTAGAGAAGGGAGTGTATTATTAATAAATTTCTTTTGCTTTTACTGTTTTTCGAGATAAAGGGTAAGGTGACTAAAACACAAAAACCCATGCACTTTTACATTTTTTAACTGTACCACAACCCACGGTCCATCAAACCGTCATTACTTACAAAACTCTCCTTTTAAACGCAAACTGTCCCAAATTCTAACTTTTCTTTCAACATAAGAGTAAACCTAAAACGTAAATCAACATTAAGTAACATACAAACATAACTTAGCGTCGGTACTTTAAATAGTCAACTCGAGTCGGCAATCAACGGCGGCTCTTCAAATGAACTTACTCACCGCCTTTTGTTTCATCCAAGATACGCTGCGATAAGTAAAGATAGATAAATAGAGAAAAAAGTTCTTTTGAACGCCGAAAATTATGCAAATATGTTTTTTTACTACTATAGTTTATGGTAAGAGTATTATTTCTTAATTGTTCTAATAATTTTTAATTGTTTAATTATTCTAATTTATGAAAACATTAATGGGATTTTGATTTGATAATTTATAAATTACCTACATATTTTTAATTTCAATTGATTTAATCATATTAAATACATTTGTATAAATAATTCATAATTATTAATGAAATTAAATCAATGTAAGAAAAATAACTTTATTAGGTCTAAGCTTTACAGTATATAAATATATATTTTTTAATCGTAATTTAAATTTAAATAACTTATTGCAAATATTCCCTTAAAAAAACCTTTTACACATTACGACATTTTAAAAAAAAAAACAACAATAAATAATATAAAAAAATACATAATATGTATAATCTAATAAGTTTTCCCTAACAACGTTACAGTGTTTGTGTAGACTGTAGTGGGTTAATAAATTCAACGGCGCCATTAGCCAGTTCGAGAGGCGGCCGGAAAGCATGCGTCTTGTTGATTTGTGACGAGCGCAGATGGATTGCGGTAAGAAAGCGTATGAGTGTGGGATTGAAATGATTTGTTACAGTCGTTTTTGTAAAAAAACGGGGTTTTTTATTTAATAAAATGATATTGAAATAGTGAGAAGTTCTCTTTCGAGGATTACGTTCCTCAAAAGTAAAATTAACCGTTTTAAGTTTGTTTCCTGTATCTATCAAGACCATTTACTCATCATTCTGTAGAGACATCGAGCTGAAATGCATATTAAGAATCCTGATCTACAGCCGCCTGGTTGTCCGTGCGATGTTTGTTAGTTCGAATATTTTTATTTTAAGCGAAAATATAAATAATAAATATAACGGATATAGTAATGGTAAATAAATCAACGTAGTAACCTGCAGATTTAACACCGTTTCCAAACGAGATTGGAACTCACAACCATTTCCTTCTAAACGATTTAAGAAACAAAATTTACTTAATTATGTATATATGTACATAAAGGTTTAATTACAAAAACTCGTCAAAGTACACCGTCCATACGTTTTTTGGCTTAACAAGGTGATTTACTGTTTCCTTTTCATTATTAATTATTTATACATGACGACACGAAACAGGTACGGAACGATGAGTTATTATAAAATAATATATTTAAAGTAAATAATTATTACACATTGAGTATAGTTTTGGTTTCTTTATCCTAATTGCTAAGACAAAGACAATTAAATGCTCACAAAAATAAATTGAAAATGGAGAATGTAGTGAAATACCTACCACCACATTCTAGTGTAGAGAAAAGATATAAGAAACTTCATGCTGTATTCTACATACAGCAGAGTAGGTAGAAGGAACCTAGCCTTCGGGACATTGCTTGTTGAGATGCAAAACTCAATACCACGCCTCTTCCAGAAGGGCTGAGCAATTATAGTAAATTTAAGACGACGACGACGACGAATTCCACGGTGTGGGACTCGAACTTTAAACCGTCACGTTTACAGTCAATTGCTGTACCGATGCGCCATAATAGCCTAAAATTAATTTTTTAAATTTTTTTAAAGTCGTATATATGATCGTATAATGAAAACGTCTTTTTATATAACGTGTCAGTGCTGTAAATTTATGCTTAAAATTGGTGTGTGAAATAATGTTTAAGATGAATGATTTTGAGACGTTAATTTTAAGTAGGCAATGAAAGATGACTTAAATTAAAAATATATTACTTAAAACTATAACTTAACACTATATCCCGCATATAGCTGAGTGGGCAGAAAGAATCTAGTGCTAAGATACTACCTAATCCCCACTTTCTAGTTCCAGTATTTTCTTCTTACTATTAAAATTGCTAATACTACGAATGTACTATTATTTAAGTCTCTAATTATATCCTTACAAAGTATCGAAGTAAAGATACAGTTTATAAATAACGATTTATAACATGCGTTGGCCGATTATAAAATATATGAAAAAATATTCAAAACATCATCGTAAACGTCACTTGGACGTGTTATACAAGATGTTACCAATTTGTATGGATTATTTTTTTAATCATGGCCATATTTTTTTTATTTTTTACTAAACATATAAATAATTCACTAAGTTTTTCACGTTTTGTTTTGAACATTGCGTGTTCATGAAATGTCAATGATAAAACTATGTATTTACACTGATGCTTTTCCTTAATCAGTGTGAATTCAAAAATATTGAATATGGAAACAATCATAACTATTTAAATACAAAATAAATCTTTAAATTTAAGTGAGGCAAAGCGGACGAGAGTTGACAAGAGAAGTGAGTAGAAGACGATATATAAATATTATTAAACTCCAAAATATAAATATTAACAAAATATTATATTCGAATTCGTGATGCAAATATTTTCTTGGATCTAAATTTTAACTTACAATAATCACAAGCCAAATACCAAGATCGCCTCATAATCTTTTATAACTCCATATTATTAAAAGTCTTGCCAGAGCAACAATCTAAAAGAATTGAATGCCTTGACTGAGAATCGACCCTAAAACGATCGTGTTACAACATTAAAAATCTCTTGTTATAATGCATAACACCATCCAATCGATCTCGGATCGTAAAATTTTTAACTCTCCAACGCCGGTAATCGATAATGTAACATAAATTGGATTAAATCTTGACATTTACGCTTAGGATCAACTACACTTAAATGAGACCGGTTAAGGACATAACGGATGCTGTGTAGGGTTCTGTAGGTGACTTGCCGTGTGCCTTAGTTGAAAGGTATTTAATTTAACCAAAATGTTCTTTTACCGTAAAGTCGACGAGTTGTGGTCGCCCCGAAACTAGCTGTAGATGGCTGCGGAGAGTTAATTGCTGGATTTTTCTTGCTGTGGTTGATTATTTTCCTTTCGAGTGAATATTGCGCAAAAGTTCAGAACGCTTAGTTGCAGATCAGCCAAGGCTTGTCGACTATCCTTGTTCGTATGGTGAGTCTCGGGCAACAGATGTCGTACTCAAAGGTTAAATTTTGAAAAAATCCCGTCTGAACATCCGAACCTTCTCTAGTGAGAAAACAAAGCGCGGCGTTAAATTCTACCACTCAACAGACGAATGTTTCGAAAATATCAAATATCGAAATAGATTCCTTCTGTTTTCCCTGTTATATAGAGCCTGATAGGCTGATAGTTATGCCAAAGGCTGATAGTTATGCATGACAAACAAAAAAATATTATTATATGTAGGTAGCATCTACAAATGAGAGGAGAATCTCGGCTCAGGGGACAAGCGTTCGATTCCTTGTCGAGGAAATGAAATACAATAATATCCGAAATTCGTCATGAGGATTTCGAAATGAGGAATATAATAGTTTTAAAGGAGAACCGAGTATCGTAATACTAGGTTCCCGGGTTCCCAGTGCTGCTGTGTGTGTGATACAGCGAGAACCTGAATTGTATAATTATAAAAAAAATCCTGCGTACGGTTTTAAAACGCTTGACATAGAACTCTTATGGAATTCTAGAAATATTTTATTTACTGCAATATTATGCGATGCAGATTAAGACTCCTAATAATTAAGAATTGTGATTAAGTAAAAGTTTTTAGAGTTAGTTAAGAGGAACCATTTACATGTATATATTTTATCTATAAACTAGTGATCAGCACGCGGCTTTATCCGGGTGGACTATACAAATATTAATATTTTACTATTTCACCAACTACACGAATATAAAAAAATAAGACTTTTATGAGATGAAATTTGAAATCTAGTTGTCTGAACCTTAGGTCCTCTCTGCCTACATTGCTATATGCATACAGGGAAACAATTCTAATCTATCAATAGGTATCATATGTGAAACAATAAAAAATACATTATGAGCGCTTATATTTTCATACTATTCATATAAAATAATTACATTTATAATATAATTATAAAATAACTTTACGATTATTATGTGTTTGTTTTTACAATTTGTAACGTATTTAAAATTCCTGAATATTTTTTTTATATCTTTAATGTAATTATGTACTTTTATATATTTATCGATAGAATGTTTTGAATGGCATTATTTTTTATGCTTAAGACATTGTGGGTTCAAATCCAAGTGGTGACAATTTTTGGCATTAAAAAGACAATTTATTGGTATTTAATTATATAAAATACCTATGTATTCAGAGTATATTATATGCATAATAAAATTAAGCCTAACAAATATAAATACTGAGTTCTAATTGAAATAGCTACGTACTTATGAATGTATAGTAAATAAATAAAATAAATAAATCAGCTTCACGCTATATCTCGCACACAGGAGGGTGGACAGAGGGAACCTAGTATTAAGACACTCCATTCTCAACTTTCCGATGAATTCTGGAGGCATTGCGTATTGATTGGTGGAACTTAACTCTGCGCTCTGCCCCTACACCAGGGCAAAGAAATGGAAATAAATTTTTAAAAATATTTCTACTCCGAGGAGTACCACTCGAGAGAGCCACTCGAGAGTGGCGATCGAACTCACAAACAGCCGATTTTAAAGTCGCACTTTGTGCCCATACGCCACAACTGGCCACGGCATCTCTCTGGCATGAATAATTGTTAATTACTTTATATAAATAACCTTAGTCACAGGTACAGGCTACATTGAGTTTCTTTTAAGACATTTCTTTCCCATTTTCGCTGAATTCTGGAAGCATTGCTAGTTGAATGGAGGAGCGCAACAGCGAGAAATCTCGAAACACAAGCGAAGAAATGAAAATATTCAATATTATATTTACTCGAGCGGAAATCAAATCCACAACCTGTCCCGTTTACAATCGCACGTTTGTGCCCCTGCACCACGACCTCAATATCACGATAAGTTTGAAAAATGCCAATTTTATATCAGTCACAGGCTATTTTCCTATACTTTACGTCATTTACGAGGATACAATCAAGTAGCCTTTAAAAGTAGGATATTGTTTCTATATACACAGGTATTTGTATGAGCCAATTATTGGTCGTTTTAAATTAAATGACCAATACTGCTTTAACGACTATTTATTGAGTATTTACTTGTGTTTTATTTTTGAATTATTTTTAAAGGCACGTTATTAGGTCATCATTATATTGAAAGTGGAACTTATTAAATACTATATGTATTTGCACATACAATATATTATTTCACACCTCATAAAAATATTTTATATACGTAATTGTAAGAGGCCAGTCGTTGCGCAGTGGCACAAAATGTAAGTGCAAAATTGAGTGATTGTGGGTTCGATCCCCACTCAAAGTTTATATTTTCATTGTGTTTCGTGAACGGTTTGGGCCGATGTGTATCTCCAGGCTTTCTATTTATAGGTTGGTGTGAAGCATGGTTTTCCTTACGTAGTATGGTGCCTGGGTCACTCATTGGAGGGTGAAATTCTGGACCACGTGCAGGATTCCTCGTTACTCGGGTGGTACTCGCTAGAGTATACCACCGGATGCAGCGTGAAGCTGATTTAATTTTTTTTTATAAAAATATTTGCATAAGCGTGTGACTCTACGGGTTGTAGGTACGATTCGTCCTCGGGGAAATGAAATGTTCAATATTATCATTTCCTCGCTTTGGCCTCGTTACCAAAGCGAGGAAATAAAAAAAATAAAGCACGGCATTGAGTTGCACAATACGCAATACCTCTAGAATTTGGCAAAAAATGTGGAACTTAAGTATCTTAACACGAATGAGTATCTTAACTTTAGGCCCCCATGTTCCCATGTGAACATGGGGACCTAACTAATGTGAGTGGTATATTTTTGTCTGTCAACGCGATGGATTCGATGACTATTTGAGGAATGAATTTGTTCATTTTCTCGCTCTGACAAGGTGAAAAACGAAGACCGAAGGCTTTAACAATAGGTTATCTTTGCCTGTTTTATACAGTATACATTTTTGTTTCCTTTTTTTTACGCCAAGCTACAGTCAATCAAAAATCAAGTAAAAAACAAATTAATAAATAATTAAATACCAAAACCGAAGTTTATATCTACAAAAAAATATAATAATTTAGAAAATCAATCCAGGACTCGATATCTACAGGTATTTCCTGCTAGATTGTCGTCACCTTGGTAATATGCCAAATAAGTAACCGTTTAAATAAATACTTAAAAATAATGAAAAAATATTATGTATATTAATTTTTTATAGGTTTATTATATTCATGTATTTAATGCAATGTTTATTTTTGTTCTTAAATACGTTTCGTTTTACGATCCAAAGCTTTATAATAAGTGTGACATAAAATTTGTAAATACACAAAATAATAATATAATTTTTATGATATAATATAAATAATATATATATATTTTATTTATCAATGACCTATTTAAATTATAAGGTTAAATATGAATTAATAATGTCAAACACACCGATCACTCATTTGTTGAAAATTGAAATGAAATTAATTTCTTAGAAGTTTAGTATTAAGAAAAAAAGTTTTTAGTGACATTTTTGCAGACTGGCAAGGATAATACAGTGAGGATGAAGACTTCTTCAACCTAAGCACTTGCTTAGGGGATTTGGGCATATAAGAATGAGTGACGAAATAATGTGAGTGAATGGTAAGAGACGTAGGACCTTCAAAAATACAGTATCGATAATACTGAAGGAAGGTCAGATAACATGCACAAGGAACCTCGGAAGGTATATATGAAGAGGTTGATGACAGTTGACGAGGCGAAGGCGGTACGTGGAGACCGTAGCGTTTGGCGCTGCATTCTTTATGGCTACTAGGTCGAAGCATTGAAGGCACGAATTAACTTGTACCAAAGTGTTTTGTTGCCCAATATATTGTTGCTGTTACAATAAAAAGGCTCAGCATTGTTTCTTTTTTTTTATTTTCCCATATATTTTGCCAGTAAGCATAAAAAATAAAAAATCCCCCTGTTATAGCCATTGGAAAAAAACTATATGTATTTAATACTTCATTATTTAATCAGATTTCATATAAAAAAATGAAAATTCTACATAATGGAGCAATGAATAAAGTCATTTAGAAAGTGAATGTGTATATAAACACTATGAATGTATGGTAAATGGACGCCATTACATTTTTATTGTACAATAGACGGTGCAATAGTCTTGAATAGTGTAATTTGTATACAAGTCGAAATATAAATGGGTGAAGCTATTTTGTCTTGTTTCGTCTATATTCTATATTCACTATTTTTACAACTACAATTCGTAGATAAGAAATTGTTTTTTTATACAAAATAACAGAAAAAAAAATATTTTAATAATAGAGTCAGCCACTCGTGGCGCAACGGCACGAAATATGACTGTAAAACCGACTGGTTGTGAGTTCGATCTCCACTCGAGGAGATGAAATATTTATTTAAATTTATATTTCCATTTCTTCGCTCTGGTGTCGAGGCTAAGCGCGGTGTTACGTCCTGCCACTCAACAGGCAATGCTTCCAGAATTCGGCAAAAATTGGAGAACAGAGTGTCCTAACACTACGTTCCCTCTGTCTACCCTCCTGTGTGGGGGATACAGCGTGAAGCTGTTTTTTTTTTCTATTTTAATATGATCCTTTATTTTGCATATAGCAGTGTAGGCAGAGAATACTTGGAGTTAAAACACTTAAATCGTCACTATTAGCTGAATTTTTGATTCGGAATTCAACGCCGCAATTTATTTTGTTACTAGAGAGAGAAAATAATATATAAACCCCTCGTCTAGTGGTTGGTAATCGAACCCACAACAATCGTGATTTCACTCAAAAAAACTATTTATACTTCTAACCAGAATGCGACTTTTCACTCGGCTTTGTCTTTTTATTAGCTTCACGTTTATTCCAGTATTATAGGGCAGGCAGAGGAAGCCTAGACCCCAGAATTTGAAACATTCGCATGTTAACTGCCAGAACTCAAGGACGCACTTTGTTTTAACACAGGAAGGAATTTAAAACAAATTTGAACATAACCAATATACCGATTGCGAATCTAACCCATAACCACCGCATTCACCCTGGTACATTGAACTGATCCATTATGAATTAAGAATCTATACCAAAAAAACGTATAAGATACTAAAAAAATCCTAAAAGAACGTCCAAAACTCGGTCAAGAAACTGTTTGTCCCTTCCATGGTCTAAGACACGTAAGACATTATTTATAGGCAAGACTATGTCCAAAAAGCTTAGTTGCGTCAAAAGTTGAGCGTTAAATCATTGGCCACTATCTGAACAGTGCAGGCCGGACGATGCCCACTAGTGAGTGTGGGTTTCCATTGTCAACCGTTTTTTGGATAATATTTATTTTTATATCGATATTTTTTTCATAAATTACGATCATCACGATGAGTATCTTTTGGGTAACTTACTTACACATTTTAGTTCTCACAAACAGGCTTCTGACTTGGTTTTATGTTAAGAACATAATTTTTTAGTATAGATTTGCTGGCTATGACCGATACTTATAAGGCAAGTTACACAACAAAAGTTAATCTTATGAAAGTAGGTAGGTATAATAGAATGTAGAATAATAATTTAACATCTTTAACAAACGCACATTAGTAACAATACAACAACCAACTTAAATATACCTCTACAAAATATATAAAAAAGGAAAGACGATAAAATTATCGTCGTCAAGTCAACAACGTAAACGCGCCCAAGTTAAGTGATCCAGCACAAAATGATATATGAAGACATTTTCACACATTACAATATGAATTTTTCGTGTAAGGGAAATAAAAAAACATTATCTGGCCAAAAGAGGACCTTTTTTAATAATAAATAGTTACTTATTGTGATGTATACAATGTTTAGGTTACTTATAGACTAAGTTAGAAATTGTTGGAAGATTTTCACAGATAAATTATCATTTTCTCTTTGATATTCGACAAATGACATGTGGCGGTTACAAAATGTAAGTTAATTGTTGAAATAAAAAGCTAAAAATATATTGTAACAAAAATTATGTTTAATCTTTCGCCAGATTGTGGGTCAAGGCGCAGCGTTGAGCTTCACTACTCAACAGGCAATGCCTCAGGAGTTCGGCCGAACATGAGGAACGGAAATATCTTAATGGGAACGAAGTGTCTTAGTTTCCCTATGCCTACCTTGCTAAGTGCAGCTAAAAATGTAATTACATTTATAAAGAGAGCTATATGAGCTGAGCGCTGTCTGTCAGTCACTCATAACTGAAGAGATTAATATAAGCTAAATATTTCTTGGACTTGTCCGCATTTCTGACACTATTTTAGAAAAATAAAAAAAAATACTTCTCTATGCTTTAAAATAGCTTTAAGCGCGAAGTGGACAAGTTCTAACCGACTTGTATATCATAAAAAAATCATATTTACAAACAAGAATCGAACCTACAACCGTCGCAAGCAGCTGCAACAATGGCGTCAATTACATATTATGTTTATGTTTATTACTATGAAGCTCCAACAGAACAAATGTTCAATAATCCATATACCAAGTTATTAGGGGGCCGTACCCAATTTTGTAAAACACTAACGCATAATTCAACTTGCTTAATGAAAATCGATCGAAATCGCCGTCTACTTAATTGACTCTACTGTACACTAGGCGACATTTTGTTCTAGCATACTGAATTTTAAAGAAAAATCGACTTTGTGACTTGAAAAATAAGAAAAATTGCCTTCAGGTTGTGGTGGACCGTACGTTTTATAATACCTAGTTATATTTTAATGTACGATCTCATTAACTGTACATATAAGTGCATGTTAGCGATAACTTAAGGTTAATTGAATATATGCATTTTTATTTAGACAAATAGCCGTGGTATTGTTTAATTTGTACTTAATATAGTAGAGGCGATCTAGGGGCACAAGCATGCGACTGTAAATTTGACAGGTCGTGGGTTGTATTTCCACTGTAGGAATGAAGTATTTAATATATGAAGTATTTAATAGTTCCTTGCTCTGTTAATTCAGCTGAAAATTGGAACGGAGAATCTTGACACTAGGTTCACAGGTTCGCTCTGCCTATCCTGGTATGTACAAGATACAGTGTAAAACTAAACTATATATAATTATATTACACGAGCACGAGCTGTGCTTTTATATGGGCAGCATGTTTTTTTAAATCAATATGTATAAGTGTTCAAATTGAAATTAGGAGGAACGTATATATGAACGTAGTAATGGTCAGTCGTGGCAGGGGCCTAGAGTGTGACTGTAAACGCGACTGGGTGTGGGTTCGATTCCCACTTGAGAAAAGGAAATATTTGCTTAAATTTGTATAACATTTCTTCGCTCTGGTGTCGGAGCATAGCGCGGTGTTCCACTCAACACGCAATTCCTCCAGAATTCGGTGGAACGAAATTTTTTAACATTAATTTCTCTCTACCTACCCTGCAGTGCGCCGGATACAGCGTCAAGCTGATTTATTTATTCTACTTATTATCAAACATGTGTACCCACCTATACAAAAAAAATATTGGTGTTATTATTAATAGTACAGTAACTGTTACTATGAAAGGCTACTTACTAGCACTGTCTTAAAATTATATTAAATTAGAATCGGAGAAAAAAAAACCAGAATTTTGAAATGCATGATTTTTTTACTATTTTCATTAAGTACATATGCTTCTTTTTAATTGCTATTTGTCATTTTTTATTCTTCATACTTAATTTGAACCTAGCAAAACAGGCTTTCAATTTGATGCCTATTTAAAAATAAATAAGACCATCATATGTCAGCGACATAATATGTAACTGTAAGCGTGGTTGTGGGTTCAATTCTCACTCGGAAGAATGAGTTAGTTTCATTCTCACCAAGTATGGAATTATTCCTTGCTCTAATAACACGATAAAGACTTCCGTTAAGCTCCGTAACTGAATACGCAATGTCTCGACAATTTAAGCTACTATTTCTTTTATATTTTAAAATAAAACAATTAATACTAACACCCAATCAAAGAAAAAAATAACCAAGCGAACACAACCCCGTAATCTCTTATGCAATTCAACAACGTACGAACACTTTTATTACGAAGTTGTAATGATTTTATAATATTTTTCTTCTTCAACCATATTACTCCATTATCGTTTACTGTTTAAAAGAAATACTCACGAATAATATATTTTATTCAAAAATTTTTACGATTCCAGTATAAAATTAGATACACTTACAGTCGCAAAATACCTGCGGATGCGACGCCATGGCAATGAAAGGGACAGCACGATTTGATATAAGGATTAGAAAAGGATAAGTGTATCCGTACGTTTGGATGAAGCATATGTTATGGCTATCAATTTTATTTTATATGATGTGTTTAAATGTATGGATTTTGATAGAATTTGTTTTAATGTTTCGTAAAATTTTAACACGTTTTTATTAGGCCCACTTGTGACTGTAATAAAATCTAGGAAATTGATTTTAACTTGCAAGTAACTGTGGTATCATCATGAAACTTGATAGTTATTTGGACGTTGCTTGGTACAGTAATGCAAGAATATAGTATCATCGAGCTGGTCTGAGGATGGAGCCAGGACCTAAATTCATTGAAACTTTTCGTAGCTATAACATAGCATAGCTTCGAGCACTTTCTATAGGATTTTTAGTTGAATTTTGCCATTTAACACTCAATGTTTCGAAAGTTGGTCGGCAAATAAATAATGGTGCACTAGACTTCCTCTGTCTATATGGGTGCAGAATAAAGTTGAAATATGGCATATTAACTTTAATAAATAATATAGGTTCCCAGGTTCCCAGATTCCCTCTACCTATACTACTTTGTGGGGGATAAAACATAAAGCCAAAGAATTTTTTATTAAAAAAGCCACTTCCATCTTAAGCATCTTAAAATAAAAAAAAACTTCGAAACTTTATAAACTACTAAATAGTGATGTTTATTAGTCGATAAAAGTCGGTACCCTTAAAACGCCAGTAAATTGATCAAAGCCGGCACTTTTGTTACATTTGATCTTTTCATGTGTATTTTATATTCTTCATATCAATACTATGATTTACCTTGTAAATGTTACTTTACTGAACATTTTTTATTATTCGAGTAAATAATTTTAGAGTCCTAATAGGTTATTATTTTTTACTTCACTTTACTGTACTGCCTAGTGTGTAAATGATAGTACGACATAACTATACGAAGTTTCTTTTATTAATTTATATGAACACACGCTATACCTGTGCAGTACCTACCCAGATAACACTGACTGGACGAATTTCCTAACACTAGATTCCTCCCTCTACCTCCCCGTGCTTTGTGAGGGTTAACGCTGACCAGTCTCTTTGTCCATCTTGTCAGTCATCGGTGTCCGACTAACCGACTATTATATGTTAACTATAGAGAATCTACATATATAACATCATACAATAATCTGGCCGTAAACGCAACGGTTCTGAGTTTGATTTATACTTGAGGTAAAATAAATCATTTTGATTTTCGCGCTCTGGTAACAAGACAAAGCGTGGCGTTGAGTTCCGCCATTGTACTTAGTACGATGAATACAAAATTTGAGGAAAGTGGGAAATTGAGTGCCTTAACAGTAGGTTCCGTCTGCCTACCCTGCGCATGCGGGTTACATCGTGAAAGCTATAAAAAAACAATTAAATAAAAAAATATATAACTTTTTTTGTTTGTATGTAATGAATCAAACTAACTATATACGACGCAATGGCGTCATTCAGACATACCTTATCATAATATTTTAACGTTTATATAGAGACGCTGCCCACACAGAAACGTGGACGCTTCCATAAAGTTGTAAAATTATCTACTTTTATAGATATATTCTTACATATTTTTACTTTTCATTTTGCGGGAATTTCAATTAGTGAAATATAAGTCACTGTTTTCTTTTCACATTTTTTTAGTTTCACTGGTCAGCGTTAACTTTCACAAAGCACGGGGAGGCAGAGGGAGGAATCTAGTGTTAGGAAATTCCTTCAGTCAGTGTTATCGAACCCACAGTGGTTACGTTTAGAGTCAGACCATCTGTACCATTGCCTTTTTTCTACAATTTTTTTATTTGTTTAGAGAAATAAATATATCTTGACCTGACTTTGAGCCGTATTGGCTGGTGAAACTCAGCACTGTGTTTTGTCCTACTTATGTTATTTAGTTGTGTAATTTAAAAAAAAATCATTATCTGATGGCGTTGTAGCGCAAGATTCTCTCTAGGGGGAGGCAAACATTTAATATTTTTTCATTTTTTCATTTACTCGCTCTGACAAGGTGTCCGGTAACGCTGAATTCAGATTTCAGTGAAAGTGGTAAATGGAAGTGATTTAATGGGTACTGAGTGTCTTAACACTATGTTCCATCTAGCCTACGTGACGTGACGTCCTACGCCATCCTACGTGACGGAGTAGCGTGAAGCTAAAAAAACATTCACTTAAGTAGAAATCGAACTCACATTCGTCGCGTTTATATTATATGCTGTTCTACTACGTAACGAAGGGACCAGTATAAATGCTACCTCAAATGAAAATGAACCCACGACCCTACATTCTATTCTTCTCAATTATAATATAAGTCATAGTCCACTAATCATAAATATTTATGAAGCGGAACTAAATCTTTTTCAGTATAAGCCGAATAAATTAGAATGAGAGCTAAATATTTAACTGACTTGTATACGACGGCCACCACCTAAATGTATCGCATAAATTCGACCAAGTAAAAAGTCGTCAACTTTTCAACGTTGGTAATATGTGGATATGACTTTTTATATTTACTTATTTTGTTTGTTAAATCTAGTAAAATAATTTTTATTTTTATGTGTAATTTGATTATGAATTACGATAAATTACGACTTTATATTTATATTTATACACGCTTTTATTAGGTCGAATTGTAACTATAGGTATAGGTATTAATATCTAAAAACTGTACTTGTGATAGAAAGAATACAAGCAAGTCGTGGCGCAGAGGCAAAAGCGACAGGTTCGATTACTACTTGACAAAATTAAATATTTAATTTTCATCGCCCTGGTGTCTAAAGAAAACGCGGCAAAAATTCTGCCACTAAACAAACAATGCGTCCGGAATTTGGCGGAAAATGTGTTTATAGTAGAAAATATATATCCTTTATATATATTTTCTTATATAACTATAAAATATATCCTTTAGTTTGGGCATCAAATAATTTATACCTCAAAGCACATTCTACAGCACTTGCAGTACTAAATACAACATATTTTTTAGATTTTAATAACTATCACTTAATGTAGCTTCACGCTGTACCCAACACGTAACAGTATAGGCAGAGGGAACCTGATGACAGTGTTAAAGCGCTCATTCTATCAATAAAATTTATTCATTAAAAAGTATCAGCTCCTTTCAACCTGTCATATCTAGCTCACCCAACGGCGCACCCATTAAACGCAATAGTTACGGGTACAAAATTTATTGTTTTTCATCTTTGAAATCTTAGCGGAGTCAAGTTGTATAAATCATGCGTTAATGCCGGCATTATACAAATTCAAATTTATAACCCGATAAAATTACGAAATGGCCGAATGGGGTGCCTTCCCACCCTCCTCATGCTAACTAAATACTGCTTTAATTCATTATACGTTTTGTAGTTTTGCATTTGGACAACAATTTTGTGCTTGATTGGTTCAATTGTGCTTATTAAATCGTCTCTGTGTTTGTTTGTTCTTATTTTTAAGGATTTTTGTAAGAATGTGTGTTAATTAAATGTATTTTTATATAATAGATATATTATATTTCATAGATTTTCTTTAATTTTGTTAATTGTTAACAATATCGATATTATAAGTAAATTATTTAATGTTCTATTGATATTTTATTTAATTTAAATACTTCCAAATTAGTAATAAGTGGAAAATAAAACAGAGAAACCTGTGTAATACTATTACATATTTTAAAGCATATAAATAAATTAATAATTAATGGTATTTTTTTTAATTTAAATTTACGCTGTCGAATGGCTTATAATTTTAATTTTAGTATTATTTTAATAATACTTAAATTAAAATGATTTGAAGGATCAAAATAGGGAAAGAGTATCTATCTACTTAAGTTGTAAAATATCATTCAGTTCGTATAATAATTTGTGAAATATTTAAATAATTTCTTCTAATTTTTACGGTAGACATTATCATGTTTTATCTGAAATAAGAATCTCAAAAAAATGCCAGCCAACAAAAAAAGGTTTGAGAGAAAACAATAATTCGATTCCTATCAAATAAATTGAAAAAAATATTCCACTAGGTAATTATACTTGATTTATAAGGATTTAGCACTTTAAACCTCTTTTCTTTCCATTGTCGTTTAATTGAATGATTAAATTGAGGCATTAAGAGGGATTCCGTCGCCTATTGTCTATATTGTCTTTAAAAACAAAAGAATCAATCGATGACGGCGCGGTTTCCCGCCGTTCGCGCGCCATTTTTAATCTGTGACTTTTGACAGTTCAATTTTAGTTTTACTTTTAATAATGGCTCGTGTTTTTGGGTTTATTAAGAGGAGGCGATAAGAATTGTTGAAAAGTAAAGGTAGTTTTATTATTTTTTTACAAGTAATATATTATAAAAAGACGTCTGTGTGTTAGCGTGAACCTATTTGAAAAGGTTATTACAAAATTAAGGATTTTATAAATGATAACACGCCTTGGGAATGAAATGCTCGCTCCAGTCTGTTTCAAAGGTATCATTGTCACTAATAATTAAATATGAATTTGTGTAAAATTGATTCAAAAATAAGCCCCACTGTGTTTCTTGCGCCGGTGCTTCTCAGGTCTGTGAGGCATTAACTTTACTGAAGTGTTGGTTACTTATTTAACGTTCAGAAAATTAAGCATGTAACTTTCATTCTCAGTAAATTAATTGACTTTGACTTTGAATCAATGTACATTAAGGTCGTTGTAGCATTGCAGCGTAGTGTCTGACTGTAATATACGACAGTTTTAAATTCGATTACCACCCTGGAGAATTAATTTTGACCATTTCCTCGCTCTAGTAACAACACAAAGCTCGGCGTGGAATTTTGGCATTCAACACGGAAGGTTGAAAAAAATTTTGCTGTATGTGGGGAACGATGTATCTTGATTCTAGGTTCCTTCTACCTACTCTGATATATACGAGATACAGCATGAACTTATTTAAAAAAGCATTGCCTAGGTTAATAGAATTAACCTTATTGAGTTAAGGTTTAACTTTCTCTACTTTAAAATATCTTCAATTCAATAGTTACCTGAAGTAGGATCGAACCTAGAACCATAGCTCTCTTGTTAGTCCGCTTCACCACAACCGTCAAATAAATATAAAACAGCCGTAACTTACAGGTAGGTAAAGGGGTGTGTATCGCCCAGGGATATATTTATTATATTTCATTTGTACACATAATTATTAGTTATGAGAGAAGTTAGCGGATTTAATTCTGATTGATGTGATTTTCGTTAGGGTTTTGTCACTTTTAATATATGTATGCATGTTACGAATCGCATGTTTTTTAAGTTAATATCTGTTGTTATTTTCAGGTGTCTATATACCTGTATTGTTTTTGGTTCCTTATTTATTAATTAGCTTTTAAATCAGCTTCACGCTGTATCCCGCACACAGCAGGCACACGCAGAGGGAACCTAGTGTCAGGACGCACCGTTGCCCACTTTCCGCCGAGTGTCGGAGGCATCGCGCGTTGAGTGGCGCCCTTAACGCCGCGCTTTGCGTCGACACCAGAGCGAAGAAATTAAAATATTTAAGTAACTAAATATTTGATCTCCTCGAGTAAGCATCAAACCCACAACCAGTCGATTTTATAGTCACACTCTGTGCCCCTGCGCCACGACTGCCCTCAGTTGTTTTTTTACACTTACACTTGCTGAATATACATAACTAAGAGTCGTATACGACAAAAGTAAGCAGTGTTAAGCGCCCGAAGTAACTCTCATTGCAGGTACAGTGGGTTACGTCGAAAAGATTGTTGTCATGTAATTATTTTTAGCGTCGCTAAGCTGCACTTTATTTCTTTACCAAGAAGAAATTAAATATTAAATATTTCTGTTTTCAAGAGGGAATCGACAACAAACCCACAACCATCGTAATTACAGTCGCACGCGTGCGTCCCGACGATATATTTTTAAAGTAATATAATTTTAATAAATTATACATTTAATAAAATAATCGGATTAATAACGAGATCGAGTTATGGGTTCGATTCTCTCTAGTGCTAAAGAATGATTTTCATTTCTAACTAGCCTATCCTGCTATGCAAGATGAAGTATGCAGCCTATATATTAAAAAGTCTTCAAGGAAATTTATTCTTTTAAATTATTTAATGTTCACTTTATTAATAATAAATAATATAAATAATAAGGCCAGTCTTGGCGCAGGCGTAAAGTCTGACTGTAAAACCGACTGGTTGTGGGTTCGATCCCCACTCGAAGAGATAAAATATTTCCTTAAATTTATATTTCCATTTCTTCACTCTGGTGCCACTCAACACGCAATGCCTCCAGAATTCGGCAGAAAGTGGGGAACAGAGTGTCTTAACACTGGGTTCCCCCTGGTTACTGTGCTGTGTGTGGAATACAGCGTCAAGTTGTTTTTTTTTATTTTTAATTTAATAATACTTTTCAATTTATTTTTACTTATAATTTTCAACCAATTATTTTTTTTTTTCTGAAATTATAATGAACAATTTATATTATAATTTTATGTTCTATTAAATGAAAGGTAAAAGTAAAAAGATAACAAAATTTATTAAAAAACATAAGAAAATATAAATTAGAATAGTTAAAATTTTTCAATAATTATTATTTGTCTTTCCTATTACTGTATTTAAAAAAAAATGCGTTTTTTTTTAACTTTAAGTGAAATCATAAATATTTTGGATAAGGAAGCACTAAAGTAAGCATGCATTTATCAGGCTCGTGTTTTTGGGTTTATTAAGAAGAGGCGATAAGAATTGTATTAAGAATATATAATGCATTGATGGTTTCTAGATCGGTGGACGGATGGCTGATGACGGATGACGATTAACGATCGATGATGACTGGTGACAAATAGATAGTAATGTTCTATGTCTTTGAAAAATACGAGAACGTTTTATGTATCAACATGAAATCAAGATTATAGTGTATAAGGCTGTATGCGCCAGGGTTAATCAGATATATTTTTTTTACAATTACAGTAAACAAAGCGAACAAGAGTTAGCGAGCGAAGCGATCATCGAACGTTAAAGAACAAACAAATTCCTCAATTGGAAACCGATCACATAACCAAGACCATAAACACACAAGAATCAACATTTCAGTAAGCAATATTATTGAAATTTGATATATATACCTAAGGAAATTGCTTGTACGAGTAGTACAGTTACCCGAGTACGTTGTTATCGTAACGGCGCGGAGCAGCCTCTCACTTGTTGTCATTAAAAAATTACGAAACCTCCGAGAAGTGCGAAGCCTTTCTCAAAGCTGCGCGTCATAAAAGTTTGGATTTTTTTAATAATGTCTCTTTGATGCGCATGCGACGGTTGCTTCCATTGTACCGATCTAATTATTATTTAATAACTAACTTTACGTTTTATCTACTTATAGTAGGGTAGATAGAGGGAACCTAGTGACGTTTATAGTAATATTTTAGGCCGAAGCGATGGTACAGCATTCAAATAAATTATGTAGAAGTTATATTGGCTATGAACGCATATACATATGATATAATTATAATCTAGTAAATACTTTTTTACTCGTTTTTTCTCACATCATATACACAAAGATACCCTAGTGTCAAGATATAGTATTCTCCGTATTCCACCCGAACTGGAGATCTTGCGACTGCGACTCGAGACTAAACAGTTTCTACAGGAAATTGTTTTTAATTCACATTTATTGACTAAACAAAAATATTCATAATACAATGGGCACGCGCACCAATCAGGTCACTAAAGTGTCAATTGTGGAAAAGAAAACGCCTCAAATGTACTGTCGTTAAATTTTATCATCCGATGAAAGAATGGTATGAAATTTGAACACGTCAAACTCAATGTACGGTGGGTAACTAAAGTATTTATATTTTATAAGTAAACTTTGATAATAGATTATATATTTAATATATATGTAATCTATATTCTTTGTATGTGGTTAGTTTATATTTGTTATAATTTTGTATATTGAATCATTATTATCAACTCAATTTTTACACTTAAAATCCGCCAAAACATTTTTATTTGAACCGGTAGTTCCTGAGATCAGAGCGTTTAACTAAATAAACCTTTTTTTACTTTATTTTATTAATATATATAGATTGATTTTGGTTAATATATTAAGAAACTCCCATCCAAATCTTCGTTGTCGAGATACAATAAACATTCACTCGAACTAGGTTAATTATAAAATCCAAGGATCCACAAAATAATATTTAATTTTGTATCAAAATATGCAATTGCATTTAAATTATCCGCGTTATTATTCTTAACGCTATTTAATTTGTAATTTTTCGTGTAAAAGTAAACTAATTATCGAGAACACTGTGTGGTCCAGTTGTTTTCGGTACAATAAATGGGTATAGTTTTCTTTTTTATTGGTATTATATGATCGTTTTTTTTGGTTGCGAGGTGTTATTTTCGATTTTGTAATGAGGAGTCGTTTTTTGAAGCGGTGTGATGTAAATTGAAGATGATATTTTTTTTAATAAATTATTATCTAAATCATATAAATTATTTTAAAAGAAAATGTTATAACACTGCACAAGTAATGTATCTAATTCAAGTGGTGAGCGGAGAATGAAGCTTCTCGATACTAGGAGAATATCTACGATATTCGTGAAGCTGAAACAAAAAATTGTTAAAGAAATTCTATTATTGAGTGATTTAACAATGAAATATTACAACATCTGTTACAGATATCTGCAGTTGTTTTTTTCCCATAAGATTATATTAAAAATGGTGTTGTTTTAACAATACACTCAACATTTATATTGTTTATTGACATCTATTTACTATATTTAGATTTATGTAAGAAAATTTTGCAACGCTATTTTAGCTCTATTTTTGTCTTTCGATTTTCCTGTAGGTACTTTATGTATGTATTCAAATTTGACGATGTCCTGACTAGGAATAGGATGGATAATGAAAACTCTAATTTTAAAGTTTTTTTTTTAGTTTATCAAACTGGTTTGCGGCAAGTCGTGGCATAGGGGCACAAACAATAGATTGTATGCGCGACGGGTTGTAGATTCGATTTTTGCTCGAGGAAGTGAAATATATTATTATAATATTTACATTTTCTCTCTCTGGTATCGAGGCAAAGCGCTTCTTCGTTGAGTTCGATGATATGATTCTACTATTGCCGCCCTCTATGTACGTTCTAGAAGTAAATTGATGACGCTATGACAATAATCAATAAAATCTGTAAATTTTATCACATATTTAATTGTTTTTTCCCCAAAAATTCATACCGAACCGAAAGTTTTCATCTTCTTTTTGAAATTGGTTAAAACAGATTACCTTACTAAATTACGAATAACTAACACTTAAGTAAGATTAAGACTAGACATCCCGACGTATGGGAGGTCTCTCATACACACAACATGTAGGTAGTCTACATATGAATACGAAGTAAACGCGTAAATCTTGCGTGGAACGAAAATTCCTATGTTTATAGCAATTAACAGTTCCCAGCGTCATGTCACTTGCGAGACCAACATGATTTAGTATTAAGAGCGGGACATACGTACATACAGTCGGTAGAATAGTCGTAGGTCAGAACTCAGTGGTAGTGAAGATATAAGTAATATGTTTTTTTTCATTTTCACACTGTATTCTGCAAATAGTATATTTCCACTTTTTTAAGTTACGTTTCCTTGCTTTGGTAACGGAACAAACCGGAGATTTTAACTCTGCCACACAACATTCGATGTCTGGAAAATTGGGAACGCCAATTCCATGGGGAACAGATGTATCACTGAATTGCCTCTTCCTTTCCCGCTACATACGGGATACAGCGTGAAACTAAAAAACAAAACAAATCAACGCAACTATCAATACTCAGTTCTCACATTTTTTTAATCCAAGCACAAAACATAATATTAATTAAGTAAAAACTAAGAGCCCCCAATATATTCTTAGCCTTATGTCCGCTTTCGAGTTATTTATTGCTATCTTAATTACCGACTAGAAAGGACGCCTCCCATACGAGAACGTCCGCGTCACTGAAATTTGAAACAATCGTTTAATTGTAAATTGTTATAACTTTGATAGATTTATTGCCAGTATTTGTTTATTGTGTTCTCGTTCTGGTTCTTGCTTTTGTTATTGTTCTAGGAGGGTTTTTGAGATGCGTTCATTATATTGAAACCATTTTCGAACATATAACAACTAGCCTAGTTGTGTTGTGCCCAAGCGACTATAGATTCGATTCCCACTCGAGGAAATGAAATATTTATTTTTTCATTCAGATTGTACACCACAACGGCCTCAATTAAAATGAAGAAAATAAAATTTGTGTATTTTTAACTTACTGCGTGAATGTATTATTGTTTCTCCAGTCCAGTTATCGGTTAAATTCGGATTAGTGTCTGTCTGTTTACCACGAAGTAGTGGATTCGATTCCCAGTGAGATTATGTTTTTTGTAATGCTACTCGGCACGCAATATAAAACATGGTTGAGTGGTAGTTAGTACAAGTAAATGGGCGAAAATTGTTATGGCGAAAAAAGAATGCAAAGACACGCGTCTCGTCTTCTCTACGCACTCTCCGCTCTCCGTCTCCGAGGGGACATACAAAGGAAGAAATATTACTGTCAATCTTAATAATGCCGCTTTTCTATGATAAATGAATTTAAAACTATCGCCGTGTTAGATAAAAAATGACAACCTATTGTTGATATGATTTATGAAACAATGAACTATTAAATTAATGAGTTCAATAAAAAAAAACTTTTACACAATTGTATGGAAATTAAGAGAAAATAATGATTGAAGTTTACTTGAAACAGTATGATTTAGAGATGTAGATAAATTTATTAGGTCATAATGGTTGGATAATTTTTAACGGATAAAAGTGAGCGGTAAGAGAGGTAGGGGGAGACCTCGCGCGACCTTCGAAAATACAGTATCAAAGATATTGGAGGAAGGCCACGTAAAAGGCATGAGGACCCCCGGAGGGCATGTACGAAGAGGTTGATGAGGAAGCAAAAGAGGTATGTAGAAACCGTAGCGCTTGGCGCTCCGTTCTTTCTGATTACCCAACTAGGGATAGAGCGTGAAATTAAGTTAGTTATGGTTGGATAGTGTATTAATACGACAGTAACATTTTTAAGCATCACGCTGTATCGCCAATCCATCCCAACAAACCATTGAAGGCAAATGAAATCTAGTGTTAACTTTCCGACCATTTTTGATCCACTTCCCAATGTCCGATCGAGCTGTAATTGAGGATACGGCTTCAGTTCTAATGAAAAATTGCACACCCAACTATTTTGGATATCAAATGTATAATATAGTACACCATTACAAATCTAGGAAGCTTGTTTTAAAAAAGATTTTTTAATTAATATTTTATTGTTACTTATTCTTCTATACTAAAATTGAACCTGCCATTATATTTCAAATATCACATAATATTTTTTATAAAACCAAATCAACCATATGGAATCATTCTTTCATTATACATTATTTATTACTTTAGGATATGATAACTCCTACATTGACTATAACTGATAAACATAAATAAGTCAAACTACGCCCATCATTCATTTGAGGTGGTCACGCCTTCAATGCTAATAAATCTTTAGATCAATAAAAAGAGTTCGTATTGTAATAAAAACTTTTTTGTTTTATATATATTTTTAGTAAATGACTTCTTAGTTATATCACAGGTCAGATCAGAACTGATGAATTCGTGTTTAGTTAAATTTATAGTTTTAATATGATGTATAACGATCGTATTTGGAGACATCGTTGTGTAGTGGGATTATCTTTGACTAAGTTTTGATTATATTATTCTCGATGGTACGGTTAAGCGCAACTTTTTTTTTCTTTAACCTGAAAAAGTTTTTTTTTACACTTCACGCTTCATAGATACTGGGTAGCCAGAGGGAACGGGGTGAATCACCACGGCCACCCAATACGCCATATCCGGAACGGCGAAGTGGAGGACGTGCTAAAAATATGTACTTAAAAAATATATTTTTGATAAAGAATATTTTATTGTCAAATTAATCACTTTAATAAAGAAAATTTTATTGCAAAATGATTTTATACAACTGTTAAAAAAAATTGCATCACTAAAAATTTTTATGACTTTTATACGAAATGAAAAGTTGTGAGAGATTACGTTCGTTTTAAAAAAAATACTTTATTATGTTTTAGGAAATAAAGAAATTTCTAACATAATTTTATATTCTTCAAGAAATAGTTATAATTGAAAAAGTTATTTATAACGCGCTTGACCATGTTGGACATTTAAACAACTAACGCCATCTGGCGTACATCTTAGTTAGCTATAGGTTTGTATAGGTGGGTTTCAATCAAGACACTAATATATGTATAGTTATTGAGTAGAACTTAAAAAAGAAGAGCATTTGTAGCTGGGTAGGCAGAGGGAACCTTGGAACGTAGTGTTAAGACACTCTGTTCCCATTAAGACACTTTCGTTTCCCACTTTCTGCTTATCTTTGGAGGCAATGCGTGTTGAATGGCGAAACTGAATGCCGCACTTATCAGCGTGAAGAAATGAAAATATTTAATAATGTATTATTATTAAATATTTATTTAGTGTTACCATCTTAATTATAAATATCTAATTAGAATTTTTGCTGAAACGAGAATAAATTAACAAAAATAAGCACAAAAAACCAAGTTAGGTTTTTTTTTATTTACTATTACGTTATTATTATTATTTATTCTATTCCCACTCAGAGAAGTTTTTTTTCATGTAAAAAAAAATGGTAAAAACCATGGTAAAAAAAATAAAGACGGCGTTGAATTCCTCTACTCAATACGCAATATCTCAAAATTTGGGGGTAGAGTGGGAATTAATACTAGATTTCCCATTCCTACCCTGCTAAATATTGCTTGCAGCGTGAAACTAAAGAAAAATATTTTTATAAAATAAACCACACACAGAACTAAAATAAAAATATCCAATAGGTATCGAAACATCAATTTATTATCTATCTAAAAAGAATTTTATATGAAACGGTCTCGCATCAAAATTCAACCTATACTTTGTGCTGTCAGTGCAAGCTGACGCCGTGATTTACCTGATGGGCAGGTTACACTCGTATAAATGTATAGTTTCGGTAAAAAACTAAAATAAATATATAAAACTTGTTTCACCATTCAACATGCAATGCCTTCAGAATTCGATGGTAAGTGGAGAACGGATTCCCTCTGCCTACCTTGCTATGTGCGGGATGCAGCGTGAAACTAAAAAAATGTATACATGATTTTCCAGCGTGAGACGGAACATAGAGTTCAAAGGAGTGTTAAGACACTCCGTTTTCTAGACATTGCGTATTGAGTGTTAGAACTTTATGTCGTGCTTTGTCTATCAGAGCAAGTAACTAAAAATCGAGCCCGCGAACATCGCGGTCAACGTCACAGTCTTCCAAAATGAAATGATTATGGAGTATTCTGTTTTTTTTAAATGTTAATTAGATAATAATGATAGAAAAATATTTAGAAACGTACGTTTGAACTTCGCAAGAAGTCGATATGCCAATTTTCAACGTTCTACGCCGCGTAATTTCTTCATTATCTGTCAGTCGCTTTTTCTTTTTTACCTTCACGCTGCATGTCGCCCGTGGCGTGGTGCCCGAGGGAACCTGGGAACCTAGTGCTAAGATACTTGAATTTCGCACTAAAATTCAACAAAAAGTTTAATATATATATAAGCGTATATAGATAGATAAGCTAAAATATACTTCTTAAACAATCCCATCAACATATATTAATTACAATAACTTATTCACACGTCACAGTACATCGGAATTGATCGTTGCACTTTATTGAAGAACATCTAGACTCTACTCGATACTCGCTGATGTAGCTTATAGCTTAAAATGTAGATTTAAACGTTTTGATACTTTACAGGAAATAAATGAATAAGTATTTCATGTAATAGGTGAGGTCATCGTAGCGTACTATAAACCTGACGTTTGTGGGTTCGGTTCCCACTCGATATATTGAATTACTTTGATTTCCTCGGTCACAATATATTGGGAAACATTGAGCACAGACTATATAGCACTAGGTGCCCTCTGCCTACCTAAAAATCGAGAGACTTAATTTTAACTCACTCTGTTATTTACTTTCTGCACATTGTTAGTGATAAGTTGGAAATTACATAATTTTGTGTTATTAGACGCATAAAGATGAGACAAGTGAATGATAGATTGGACTGAGCTTTTTGTATAACCAAACTGTTTTGAGATGGGCACAGACCACTTGGCTCTCCTTGTTCCTGCTACCATGGAGAGAAACCAGAGTAAAACTTTCCGCTTGTCCCCTAAATGCAGACGAAAAATTAAAAATAATTTGAATTATAATCTTTTTTTAAATAATCTTACATAGGTCTTAAAATATCAAGATGTATAGATCTACTCGTCCGCGTCCGGACAGACCGAGCTCACCTTACTACAAATCATTCACCGCCCATTCTAAAGTTCCATTCTTATTGATTTACTTCATATTATTATTAATTTGAAACAAGCCGAAAGAGTTATTTATTAAAATGTTACTTCGATCTGATAAGTTTGAATTTATAGCTACTTTTTAGGGTTCGGTGGGTATATAAAAAAAGTATTAATTATGTATTACTTGCCATCTGTCTGTCCTTCTCGATAGATCACAGAAAAAATGCTTTTGGAGGAACAGTCAACGTATTTTTGTAAAATGACGTTCGTAGGATTCGGCTCATATTAGGTAGTAATTTCTTTTATTATTAGTTTTTTTACTTCAAGCAGTATCTGGCTTATAGCAGGTTAGGCAGAAGGAACCTCTGGACCTAGTGTTAAGATACTTCGTTCCCTAAGACACTTCTGTACCCCATTTTCCGCTGAGCCAAGAAAGTTAAGTAAGATGTTAAAAAGCTCCGCGTTCAAAAATTTTATTCTCACCACGTATCCCCATATACGAAAAGTCTTGAAAATTTGGTGAGTAACCCTAATTAGTGATATATGATGAATTAGTTGATTTTTTTAATGAATACTATTATTATTTAACAAACAAAATTATTTTTTTTACAAATCCCACTAACTCGAACTTGACATATTCTTTACTTTAGATATCTTTAGGTAACTCCCGTACTTATGATATAGATAAGTCTAGTTAAAATTCATAATATAATAAGAATGTCTTTAATTTTATGTGCAATATCGTCTTAATTAAGAAATTAAGATAATTTTAAAATGAAAAGACCGAAAGCCCGGACTCCTAATCTTTCAAGTAATTTAAAAAGATATGGTTTTTTTAATGATTTTTTATAGTTTTGTTATTTAGGATACTTGCGTGGTTTAAAAGAACGGTCGTTGTCTCATCAATTTGAGGTAGACTGACATTATCAATAATTTATATTGTTTAACGCTTAAGTCCTATATCCTTGTAATGTCGACCTTATTGTAAATAGTTGGTTTAAAATTATTTGATTTTATTTATATGAAACAAATATTTGATCCGTTTTGGGATTGAATCTAAGCTCGCTAATAAACATAGCTGGTCCAGATTCTACCCTAAATTAATATATAATGATAAATAGCTATAAAAAAAATACATTTCGTAGATAAATTTGAATATGAATATTGAGTTTCTTGAGATCATACTGAGTGTCATTTAACAGCTTAAAAATTATAAGCATATTTTCAATCTTATAATAAGTTTGAGGCCGGCCGTGGCGCAGTGGCACGAAGTGTGACTGTAAAACCGACTGGTTGTGGGTTCGATCCCCACTCGAGGAGATGAAATATTTACTTAAATTTATATTTCCATTTCTTCGCTCTGGTGCCAAGGCAAAAGCGCGGCGTTGAGTTCTGCCACTCAACACGCAATGCCTCTAAAATTCGGCAGAAAGTGGGGAACGGAGTGTCACACTAGGTTCCCTCTGCCTACCCTGCTGTGTGCGGGATATAGCGTGAAGCTAATTTAATAATTTAATTTAATTTTTAATTTAATAAGTTTGACTTTAACGAAAGATCTTAGTTTCTACTTAAAATATCGGGTTTTACCCAATTAACTGCATTACATACACTTTGCTGTAGATCAAATCAAATATTCATAAACAAAAGTATGTATTTGATGTAAAAAACATAGACCAGAAATAATTTAGTTCGTTCGAATAATCATCAAATACACTATAAATATACGGAATAACAAGATCCCATCACGATTCGATAGTAAACAAGAGATATATTGACTAAAATCACTCTTATTTCTATAGAGCATAAGGCACAATTATTTTGTCCACTGTACCCGATAAAGCCAATTCCGAAGCACCTATTCAAAGCAGAGTAACACCTACCGAATAAAATACACAACACAATATGTAGTTGTCAGTGCTTGATAGAACCTGTCTTTCAAACTATCTACTCTTGTAATAACTCTGAAATATCTTATATATATTGGGAGATATTGAAAAACAAACCCTATGGTGATATAAAACGGTTCATTTTCACTTTTACATCTAAATCGCTCATATGGCCTTTAAAATCATAGAAAACATTTCAAAAGCTATACATTGCTGTAGATTTCTAAGCCACCTTATACATTACGTTTGTACTAAGGCATGAACTTCCAAAATAACGGTTCAAACAGCAATGTATTTCAAAGTCAAAGGTAAACTGACTCTGTTTATTTAAGTGATGATAGTTTCGCCATTCCCTTAGGAGGCAGGAGGAGTAGGTGCTGAAATGATCGTCGTACGGATCAATGGTATGTCAAAATTGTGTTATAGGTGGGTACTTGTGGGATTTATGCATTCGAGCAATCCGGACATTGATAGATTTTAGATTTCCACCTGGAATTCCCACTTGGATAGTTCGTAAGCTGTTAGAAATGGACGTGATAACGATATTATGAAATATAGGAATATGATTTTTTGCATTTGAAATATTGCTTTTGTAGTGTAGTGAGAAAGTATTTAGCTATTTGTGAGCTCGATCCCTGTTCGGGAGATTAAATTATTTAGATTTAGATTAACCTATAATCATGTTTATAAATATAAAAGTTATAAAAATCTTATTAAAAAGGGCTTTGTACCAATGTATAAATTGTGGTATAGATCAAATAAAGTAGAATATGTAGAGCTACTTATTTAACAAATGTATAAAAACAACAATTTTTAAAGTATATAGAATAATACTTTAAAAAGTGTACAAAACATATAAAGGTACTATAACAATAATTTAAAGTAGGTAAGCATTTGTATAGTAGAAGAAGGCTAAACTAGATTTTCGCCATCACACGTAATATTTCTTGAAATATGAGAAAAGTGTAGAGCAACATGATTTATCTCTATTAAACAGATCTAAGTTTAAATCATCTTCTTTTGCCTGGCATGAGTCCTAGTTTTTGTAGCCAGAGTTTGTCTTTCGATTCACTCTACTCTACTTAATCAGCCTTCAACATCGTACATCGTGACATCTAATCATCGCTTCCTTGGGCGACCGGGTGGTCTTACTCCAGGGAGAGGCATATTGAGGCACAGCGTGGCCATACCATTTCGGGACGCCTTATTCTAATAAAACAGATTTATAGTAACTATTAATATATACATATGTACATGTATATAGATTACTAAAGTTATTATACTTTCTACTATACCCTACCTCACCTTCACAATCACAATAATAATTCATACATCAATTCTAAAACTAAGCGTAAACCCTTCAAAGCACCATTAAATGAAACCTCATTGTCTCCTATCGTTACGGGATCGGATCGCAAAACACCGTACCTGAATAACCCAATAATTGTGTACATAAATCATTTGAACGACTTCTGATAATTCTCGCTATAAAGTAACTGTGTGGTGTAAACAAGAGCGATTTTGTATGGGATAATTATAAAAGAATATGAAACTTAGGCCGTGCAGGGTAGTAAACAATGTATTATTGTATTTTTAAATAATAAAATTATGAAAGAACAATTGAAAGTGCCTTTTTTATATTCAATAGTAAAATAGAGTCTATCCTTTTGTTAAGCCTCTCCATTTCTCAATTTCTGCTCAATTTTCGAAACATTGCAAGTTGAATGGCTGCCATTCAACTCTCAGAATCTATCAGAAAGGGGTAATGAAATTAATTTTCAATAGAATCATTCCCATTAGTGAAAACATAATCATTGCATTAACAATCAAACGTCCAATTGTAGATGTAGAACTGTGATCCGAAATTTTAATAATCAATTCCTAAATATTGTAATCGCTTGTAACTTAATAGACCCAAGTCCCAAACTCAAGGGTAGAGGGCAGTGATAACGATACGTGAGTACTTTCAAACCTTTTGTCAAGACGATAATGCTAAAATATATGTATTTTATATATATGTATACTTATGTATGTTTGTGCATTGTAGGCTTTTTGCGTTTGTCACATTTTCAAAGCCAAAACAAGGCCTCTTATTTTAATTTAAACGTTTTTCTCATCTTTTGTCCTTACAACATTTTGGTGATACGTTTATTGTTATCTTATTATCTTTTACTTTGCGATGAGTTATAATTTTGTTGTGAGAAATAACAAAGGATTTTTATTGTAAGATTTAAATGAATTGTGTGTTTTAGATGTGAATATATTTTATTTTATAATTATTTATATTAAAAATCAAAGTAATGAATTAGAGTCTAAAATTTAAATCTGTTGGATTTTGGGTACCTAGATAATAATTTGAAAAGATATATTCCAATATATAATGTATGATTGAAAGTACCTATATATACTTTCAGAATCATGATCTAATTCAGCTGGATTTTATTTTCTTTACTTAGTTTATTGTTTCTTTCTCATTTTTATTAGCTTGGCGTTGTAATCAAATATAGCAGGGTAGGTAGAGTGATCCTAGTGTCAAGACACTCTGTTCCCCACGCACTGCCCAATTTTCAAAATATTGCATATTAGGTAGCAAGAAACCATTAGTGCTTTCTATTTGTAGTTCTAGATTGAGGAAATGAAAATAAATTTAATTCCTTGAATGAGAATTCCACCTATAAACGTCATTTTTCACAAAAATTGTATCACCACGACCAGCTATGACAATAGCTCATTTATTCACACCGTCCAATAGATTCAACTAAGTGCTTTCAGAAGAATTTCCTAAAACGAAAAAAAGTTCACGCTTGCCATTCATTAAGATTATTTTTACACCTGAATTTGAACTCTATACCTTCGAAATAAGGGTAAGGCAAATAAAAGGACACATGATGATTTAAAGGCCCGTTTTAATGGCGCGATAAATAACGGTCACCGTTTAAGTACAGCTCTTAGATGCCATCTAGTGGCTATGTTGGAATATAATATATCATATTAATTTATATTTACTTAGTTTTGTTTAGTTGTTTTTGGGTATTTTTCGGGGATTATTCGGGAATAATTGTTTTATTCTATTTATTTATTTATATTTGAATGATGAATGATTAAATGGATTTTATTAATATATATTTTTGGCCTAACGCTATAGTAAGGTTGGAAGAGGAAATCTACTATTAGACATAGTGTCTCTGGACTGAACTGAACGTCATGCTATTTTGTGTTACCAGAGGTATAAATTAAAAATAGTTCATTAAAAATCGTGCCCACAACCATCGCGTTCAAAGTTCGACTATGTGCCACTGCGCCACAACTGCCTCTAATTTTAACATTACATTATTATTACAAACATTTATTTTTATTTCATATAAAATAACTAGAATAAAAAAAAATCTCAAGTTATAATAATCAATATGTAATTCAATAACGTTTCACTAGATGTCGTTGCATATATGGTCATAGGCCATACATAATAATATTATATTATGAGGGAATTAGGTTCTGTGTCAAATTACTTAATTTTTTGTTTAATACGTTTATAAAAAACTTAGTGAAAGTATCATACATATTTGGGCTTAATAATTATTTTAATATATTCTTATTTTAGTAACAACAAGTATCTCAAAGAAAGTAAAGGTGGCAGCACCGGTATGGTCAATGACCATAAAAGTAAAAACTATAATCGATATAGTGCTATCGATCTTTAACAGGTGTCGCTGTATTTTTTGTATAAAATACAAAATTGTATTTATCACTTATGTATAACATTAAATATGAATATTTTTTTAACAATGTTAGTTCTATTTTTAAACATTTTTTAAAGTGTTATACCACACTTAGGAAAGAAAAATACTTATTTTAGAAAACGTATAAAAATTTTGAGCGTAGCGAGATTCGAAACCGCTCCTCCTGCAAAATGACCTGGTCGGTTTCCAGGACGATTGTTCCGGCGTTGTCTTGACAATGTCTTACTACGCCACGACGACGACATAATTTAATGTTATTTCCATTTAAATTACACTTGCCAAGTTCACGGACACTGTTTTCCAATCTTCTACATGGGTAATGTAACCCAAAGCTACGCTTTATTTTACCAAATCAGAAAAAATCTGCCATTCTTACGATCAAGTATTGTACCTACGACCTCCACGTGATTAATCATACATTGTTCTACTGCGCCGTGAAGGCGTAATCTTGAACGAAAATATAATTCACTAATGACCACGATAGGCTGTTGATTTACGGCGGAAGTCGGGCGCCATTGCAAGTAATATCAGATGGAATTAAAATATCAGTTTGATCTCACGTCGCTTTATTTATTACAGAATACTTATTTTCTACGTCTACCCACAATTATTTGGTAATGCTTTTTGGATTTAGTAAATATTAAATTATTTGCTAGTCTTATACACCGTGGTGGCGCTGTGGCATAAGCGTGTGTCTGTAAGCGTGACGGTTGTGGGTTGATTTCCACTAGGGGGAATAAATTATTTAGTATATTTCTTTTCTCGACTTGATAGAGCAAAAAGATCCGCCACTCAACACGCAATGTCTTGAAATCTTCGAAGAGTGGAAAATGAGGAATGGAGTGTTATAACACATGTTGCCTGTAAGAGATCACTCAGTGATAAGGCCGCCTTTGCAATGTACTATAATTAAAATTTTTACTGTATTATCTTTATGCTTGCCGTGTGATCCCGGCTTAGAATAGGATCATCCTGGTACTGATGGTGTCGTAAGAGGCGACTAAAGTACGTGTGGTAGAGTCACGTCGCCAGCAATGGCAACACGCATGGGCAGACTCGACCGGATCATTACCACCCCCGGCATTTAAAACCGGCGTGAAGTAGTGGCTTTATGCCACTGCGTTTCGCATCAGGTAATGCCGGGCCCCGGCGCCCAACCCATCTTAAAGGCCGGCAACGCACCTGTAGCTCCTCTGGGGTTGCACGGGGTCGTGGGCGGCGGTAATCACTTACCATCAGGTGACCCGCACGCTCGTTTGCCGTGTCTTTTCCATAAAAAAAAAATGCAATAAAGTGTTTTTGATTTGATTGATTGAACACAAGATGACTCACATTGTATCCCGCAAATAGAAGAATAGGTCTACCTATCCTTCTATTAAAAAAAAGATGATAGGTAGCTAATATTATATAATACTATTACTTATAATATGGCTTCCAATTACATAAAAATATTAAAAAAATCAATACATCTCATTAACAAAATTACAACTACCCTCTCTTAGGTGATTCCGAATCCGGGAAAGTTCAAAACGATAACTCAAACTCGATCGACGTTTAAATAGGAACAAACGCTGTCGCCTAGCGAGTTGCGAGTGGCGGTGCGAATAAATTACAAAGATATATTATTATTAAAATTTGGGCGTGAACTTCGGTTTATCAGGAACGAGGACGGGAGCGGGAGGAGCGGGTTGACTTGAGTAGACGCTATAAATAAAGCTTTTGACGTCGTTACCTATCATATTGTAATTAAAATGAGTTGAGGCCGTCGTGGTGCTGCGGTACAGTGTCTGATTGTAAACGCGATAGTTGTGGGCTCCTAAGCCCATCTCGGGAATGAATTATTTTTATTTCTTCGATCTAGCAACAACGTAAGAGGTTGCGTTGCGTTCCGCACGCAATGTTGTTCTGCTAAACGCGAGATACAGAGTTAAGCTAAAAAAATATATAAAAAAAAAAAAAATTGTAAGTTATGTGGTGAAATTTTCTTTTTGTCTTTATTCCTCTAAATAATTTGTCATGTGAAATTTATTGAGAGTAGAGTGATGAGTTAGTCTCTGCATTGTTCATTTAAAGTAAATACTGGAAATCAACAAGTATCAAAATGACAAGGAGGCCGTCGTGACAAAGCGACTCAGTGTCTGATTGTTAACGCGACGTTCGTGGGTTCGATTCTCAGTAATAAAAAAAATTACAAATTACGTAAAATTGCAAAGCGCGGCGGCCTTATCCACCACTTAACACACAATATAACGAAAAATTTGCACAGAGTGTCGTAACATTAACTTCCATCAACTTCCCCTGTCCTTTGCAGAATACAGCGTGAAACCAAAAAAAAACCCACATAAAAAACAACCCGAAAGTTCATCAACCCTTAATGAACTGTCATATGATGAGAAATGTGGGCTGAATCAATAATTACGTATGATATTTACGATCATCACCCACCCCTGAAAAACACCCCCAACGCCCGAGGCGAGTCGATCCGGACCCATAAATAATAAATAGCAGTACCGTGCGTCTGCAGATAATGGTAATTTACGAGGTACCATTGCCGTCAAATCTTTGCCAACTAGATCGACGTTAGGGACCCTTTTTTGTATTTGCTATTACTTTTTTTTGTATGAGTTCTGCTTCTCTTTTCTTTTTTTTTCTTATTTTGTGGGGAGAGAAGAACAATTATTTTGTTCTTCTCAAAGCGATATGTTAATTTAGGCTGAGCAATTAAAGCAATATAAGGTTCAATTATCTTCACGCTGTATTTTACATATAGCAGGATAGGCAGAGAGAACGTAGTGTTAAAACACTGTGCTCCACTCTTTAGAATTTAAAACATTACATGCGTGGTGAACTAAAGCCAATGTTTATTTTTGACAAATAGTCTAATTTTGTATTTCGTTAGTATTTCCACCATACGATTTAACTGCTTCAAATCGAATGGTTGAAATACTGGGCTTAGCGCAATGTCTAAATAGGCGATGATGATTGTAAGTAATTTAAAATTGTTCTCTGTTAGTCATACGCTCTTTATGATTTTATCTTCTTATGAAAACTTGTTGGACTTGTATTTTTTTGAACTTCATACTGTGTGCCGTGCTAATATACTTAGGAAACCTCTTTCTGCCAAATTTTCAAGATGTTGGGTGTTGTGTTGCGGACACCTCGTCGTTCTTTCTCTTTTATCAGACTTGATTGGCATACTTACACACATACCGACTTAGCAATTTTCTTTGTCTTGTAATCAGCCTAAAAAATAGAAAT
This sequence comes from Heliconius sara, assembly GCA_917862395.2. NCBI lineage: Eukaryota > Metazoa > Arthropoda > Insecta > Lepidoptera > Nymphalidae > Heliconius > Heliconius sara. The sequence continues at coordinate 916,298 of OU860799.1, forward strand.
AACTCATACCCCTGATTAGGAATTGTATACAGAACCACGTTTACGTTTACGTTTACGTTTCAGTCGCTGTGGCGATGCTCAACGATAACTTTGTTATGGCAATTATGTTTGAATGAATGTTAGATACTACGTGGTGCGTGGTGGTAGTGGAAGTATTTGGCTATACACGCTATGATTGTGAGTTCATTGAATATCAATATTGACTCATCAGTTTTAAGTATTACATATTTAAGTATTTTTTTAGCACAGTTGATTTAAGATACTCTATTACAAAATACTTACCTCTTGCTTTAGCGGGAGATAATATAAATATATTTATCAAAACATCTAAAAGAAACCGGTGTATTGTTTACATTTAGGCGCCATTTTCCTATATAAACAAATAACATAACTTATATTTTGCGATACGTTCCTTATGTAAATGGTTATAACCACTCCGTTCTCCACTTTCGAGAAGTCGAGTTGTTATTGAGACCAAATGTTATTGTAGGTTTTGTATTTTTTTATGTAGGTTAAGTAATATTTATTTATTTATTTCAACAACTTTACACTGTATCTTGGCATCCTATATAGCAGGGTAGGCAAAGTAAATGTAGTGATAAGAAGAATGCAGTGAAAAAAAAAACTTTTCAAAAATCTTTAATTCTAATCAAAAAGTTGACGAAACATCAAAATGAATTAGTATGTAAAGTCTTTATAATCATGTGAGTCGCCTTGGCAGCGGGCAGATGCGCGGCGCAGTGCCAAGTATGGACATACTCGTGTACTGCAGACCACCAGATGGCTGTATTCCTTTAAATACCTACCTAACATACAGAAAACATTTATTTTAATTACTATTATAAATTAAAAATATATGAGGTTTTTGCTCACATTTTGCTTGTCTAATACACGCAATGGTCATAGGTTTGAGTTCCACTAGAACTTATATTTATATTTTTTTGTGATAATTACACATGTGCGTTATAAGATTTTACACTTTAAACAATATACTATGTATAATATTTATCTTAACACTGTAACCCGCATATAATATAGAGGGTAGAGTAGACTGAGAGAATTTAGTTCTAAGATGTTAAATTTTTCGTTTTCGGCTTAAATTCGAGACATTAAGTGTTGAGTAGCTTATCTTAATCCTGCATAATTATGTTTTTAGATATCAGAATGTTCATAAAGTCGTTTCTAATAGGAGACCAGATCAACATATTGTTCTAGACAAAAGATTAACCCAATAAATCAACAAATAAAAAATACAAGAAACAAATATCAGCATAATGTATCGCAAAGGACAGCATCTTCTTCTTTCTTCGCTATTTGAAAATGGAAATGAGTTTAACGCCACTAAAGTATTCGTATCCCGCGTGCAGCAAGGTAGCAGAAGCCTAGTGTGAAGACAATCTGCTCTCCACTTTCCGCCGAGTTCTGGAAACATCGTGTGTTGAGTGGTGGAACTCTATACGCCGCGTTTTCACTCTAAACTAGAGCAAAAAAAAAAATATTAAATATTTCAGCTTTTAGAATGGAAATCCAACCCACAACCTTCACGTTTACAGTCACACGCTTGTGCGCCTATGCCCCGAGTGGCTTACTAATATTTAGCATCAATAATACAAAATATTTTAGAATCTAGACAACCAGACCAACTCTACCTCTTAAGACACAAACCTAACCCAACAACAAATCAACAAACAAAAAAACAATCAAAACAAATATGATAATCGTAATGTATCGCATCATACCTACAGCGTCTTCGGAAAGCTAATTAATAAAACTTAAGTAATAAATAAAGTGCGGGTGGCTGTTAGCAAAAACTGTTAGGATCATAAAGCTGTCAGCGGATGAGGCACTGCCTTTGTTGCTATGTAACGTCGACCGATAAATCTGATACGACAATTTGAACTGGGCGGTGCCTTCTTTCGATTTTGGCTCTGGTTTCCGTAATTTAATATATTGGATTTCATTTATTTTTTTTTATATTAAAAGTGATTAAAAGCTGAAAAGCTTATAAGTAATGCATGATCATGGTTTGGGTCACATTATCGAGAAAGTTTCCAGTTTTTGTTTATATCTTGTTGGAAAAATTAAAAATGTAATAAGCAATATTTTTTTAAAGCAAAAACTCTACATACAGAAAGTCTAGAATATTAACACTAATTTCCCGCTACTTACCTTGTGTTACAGGGAAAAGTGTGGAAAAAAATAATAATTTCAATTTCAAGCATATTTTTTAAGCCTTTCAACAACATAAAAGCTATTCGACCTGTAATCCTATATGTTGTGATAAACGTAATGTTGGAATGAAATTAAAATTTCAATACTTCATAAATCTCTTAACGAGTGCTGCCATCTATCAAGATCTATAAGCAACACGAAAAGCTACTTGCTGAGAGACAGATGGCGCTACACGATCTACAGCTTATTGATAGTATAAATCGTGCAATCAAAACATTGATCCAAATATAGGCGATGATCAAAATGATAATTGTTTACTGTTATTAATATTTTATGGTATTATCGTTGTAATATGTTTTAATATAGAGTTGAGTTACGAAATACGTTTCTCTCGCGTAGTTAGGTCAAATGTAGATTATTGTTGGGGCGTCGATACGCAAGTTATATGATTTAGTGATATATCACTAAATCAAAGTTGTCTGCTAAAAATAAAAATAACAGCTTAACGTCTTATTTCGTCGTATAACAGAAATAAGCTGATGCTAATTTTTCTACCGAGTCGAGCTCTAAATCGAGCTTGAATTACTGAAAAATAGAAGTTTAAATTATAAATAAAATAATATCTCTCGAATAAGAATCTATCCTAAAATTATCATTTGTATACTCATTTTGTTGTGAAAGGGTTAAAACAAAATAATTCAATTATAGAAATTTCACTCAAAATAACCTTAAAATCAAAAAATTCAATTCTAATACCTACAAAGTTGGAAACTGTAACAAAATTCTAAATAATTATAAAACGTACAGAGGAGGGAAGTGATGAAAAGCTCCCCGGCGGCCTCACATCGCATCCCCAGACAGACAACGATGCATTCTGTTTATACACTTTGATTTTACTCTGCTGTACGAGTATATAAAATAAAATATATGAAGCCAGTGTCGCAGTGGGATAGCTGACTGTGAACACGGTGGTTATGGGTTCAATGAATCGCTTCGAATTTTTATTTCATTAGAAAGTACAAACGCATCTAACTGCTATATTTCTAAATTCTCTATTCTGACGATTATTTTTTAAATGATTATTTCATTATATAAGATTAGAGATATAAGATTAGAGAATTAATGACAATTATAGAGACTAGTCCTTAAAACCAACTGTCATGATACAATTACATTATTTTTACACAAAACTCCTAACAATATTTCAACTTCTTTTATTTTATAGTCTTCGTAAAGTGTGGTGTTAAGTTCTGCCACTCAATACGTAACGACTCGAATTCAAGCGGAATGTGAAGAATAAATTTTTGAGCGTTTATTTCTATAGACATCTGGATGGTTTTGAAAAATATAATTGGATTAGCGTTGTTGTCGATCTTTACTATAACAACAATTCAGTTGAAGAATATAAAATTGTTAAGGTGACCCTCCTTTTCCTGGCAGAACAACGTTTGCCGGGCTCGTTGGTATTTACATATTATACGTCACGATGTATTAAATAAGTAACCAACTTACTTAGATTACTTACTTTACGATGCTAAAGATAGAATGCGAAATTGTTTAAATAAAAAAAATGTTTCGTATGAAAGGAAAACAGAGTGATAGCTCACAATAAAATTTTGGTTTACAGTTGTTGAGAATCTCGTTTACTTAATTCAGGTTAAAATTAAATTACAAATATTTATTTTATAAATTGGTACTTCATTCTGTTTTAAATGATCGACCATGACCGTTATGTCTCAAGAAAGCGTATTTTGAGCTTTCAATTCGGTAAGTGGTGGCATTGACTGCATTTTCAAGGGTAATAGCATAATAATTGGAATTATATGTAATATAACATATTTCGTTGTGGGTAATCTCTTAAGGTTAAAATGATAAAATGTGACTGAAAACAGACTGATGTATCTCACATCAGTGGCCATTTTACAGTAAATTTTGTATACAATAAATAAATGAAAGTTTTAATTTAACTTTACGTTTCATCGGGCATAGTACGCTAGCCACATTTTGTTCGAATCAAAATTATTTTTACTAATATTGTATGTCAAGAGCATCACAGTATTGAATAATTATAGTTATCATTGTATGTAAGGAGGCTAGTCGTGGCTCAGCGGTACGAAGTGTGACTGTAAAGCCGATTGGTTGTGGGTTTGATCCCCACTCGAAGAGATGAAATTTTTACTTAAATGTGTATTTCAATTTCTTGGCTCTGGTGTCGATACAAAGCGCGGCGTTGAGTTCTGCCACTTAACACCTCAATGCCTCCAGAATTCAGCAGAAAGTGGGGAATGGAGTGTAACATTAGGTTTCCTCTGCCTACCCTGCTGTATGCGGGATACAGCGTGGAGCTAATGTTATCATTGTATCTAACTACAGATTTTTTTCCTAATAACATATAAAATAAGACTTTCATAAAAAAATCAAGCTTTTGCCGCAAAGCTTCAATATAACAAAAAGATTATCCAGCAAGTATTTTAAATAGAACTTACCTATAAATTCAAAGACAAGTAGCCGACCCGCGACCCGTCCACTACATCACCTCCCACGCCGTGTTTTCATTAGTCGACTTAACGTATGACGCGGCTAGGGACTAAATCTTCATTTTTGATGTCCCATGGGTGTTTTACTGATGTAGAACTGCTGGATGTGGCGTATGAAAAGTTAATTATTTTATTTGAGACTAGCGACCCGCTTGCGGCTTCGCCCGCTTGAAGTACGCAATCATTTCCTATAAATATTCATACATTGGAAATTGAATTTTCAGCTAATTTAATTGAACAATATTTTCTTAAATTGAATTGTATTGAAATATTTTTTTTAATAGTGAAATGATTTAAATATACTAAATATACAATAAACGTTAAGTTAAGTTTCACAAAGTACAATTGTGAAAAGGTAATTTAATTCAGTTAACCTGTTTCTGAGATTAGCGTGCAAAACGCTCAGAACAGAACAGACAAAAAAAACATTGTTTTGGGTTCTACTATATGGATACATGCCCCCAGTAATAAAATGTCTCATATATGTTCTACGTACAGAAAGCGACTAGCTACAATTTATTTAGTATATAAGTGTTTATTTATTTTTTTATTTATTTTGAATTCGTGAAAATAAAAATGTATTTTTTTTTTAATTAAGTAAAATTTATAATTATTATTAACTATTAAACAACCAGTGCAACAAATTATTAAATAATTAACTATTAAATAATTAACTTAATTTAGTAACTAGGATTCGCCACATGTTGTGCACGACGGGTGGAGGTAAGCGATGCTATGTTGCGCAAAATTTTGCAAAAATTTCACGCGCTGGGGTAGGTTAGTCAAAGTTCAATATGTTTGTGTGATATTTACTCAAAAACTACAATGACAATTAGAAGTTGAGAAACACAATTAGAATCGGAGCTGCAGGTTTACTGGTCTAGGAGGAGTAGTATTACAACGAAATACTTTTGACCAGTAAGAGCTTCGCTTCGCTTAGCTCAATAATTATCCATTAATGTTACAGAAGCTAATTAAAATATTCGCTAAGAATGGCACCGACACCAAAAATAAAAGATTTTAATTTATAAAGTTGTAATCAATAATAACTAGAACAATTACCGTAATATTCTTACTACGTTCAATTTGAAGTAATTAAAACGTGACCGTAGACGGACTTGAACCCGAAACTCTTGCAAACTCTTCACATTTGAATCCTGCTACATTCAAATGTTCGTATGTTTCTAAATAATTTTGTATCACTCTATACAAACGAGACATTATGTTAGTACGAAATATCTGAACAATTCCACAGTGCGTTGGGAACGTAATATCTTAACACTATGTTCCCTCTGTCTCCCGTAATATGTGTGGGATACAGCGTGAAACTCATTAAAATAAAAAATAAGCCCAAGTCAGTTCTATAAAAACTATATCAGTCTCCATGTCGTCGCAACCGGACGGGGACAGCGCTAATGTTGATATATCGTGCGGAGTTCGGACGGACGGACGACTTTGTACTGGGATGCTAAATAATAACGTGATCACTGCTCGCTACTTACTAGGAGAAGAGAAGCCGACGATAGATGTATGTTTTAAATGTTTTCGGCATATTCGTAATGGATTTTCTTATATATTTTTTTATTTTTAAAACAATTGTGATTTTGTGGTGACAGGGGCACAAGCATGCGACTGTAAGCGCGACAGATTGTGGGTTCGATTCCCACTTGACGCAATTAAATATATGATATTTTCATGTCTTAGCTCTGATAAAGAGAAATAGCGCGGTGCCTAGTTTCGCCGAAGTTATTAGACACTGCCTCAGAATTCGACGGAAAGTGGCGGATGGAAGTGTCTTAGTGGGAACGGAGTATCTGAAATCTAGGTTGTCAGGTTCCGTCTATCGTGCTATGTGCGGGATACAGCGTGTGTAGACACAGTGCGGCTTTTAGATCCGCCTTTCAACACGCGATACGGTCTGCCTTAACAGTAGTTTTCCCCTGTCTAACCTGCTGTGCGGGAAAAGCGTGATTCTTTTTACAGTTACAGTCTCTAATTTCTAAATAAGGCAGAAACCGGAGAATGGGACGTCTTAGCAAAGAGTGCTTCGGCCTGCCTTCTTTTATATAGAGCGTCTAAAGTAAGAAAAATACACTGGAAAGATATAATATAATATATTGTAACAGATTAAAGTGTTATTTGTAATTATAAAAATTTCAATATGGCAGGATGTGAACGTGTTACTTAATCGCAAAAACATTTAGACAATATCCTAAGTGTAGGTTTAAAGGCAGCATAAAAATTGTTTCTTAGAACTTTATTATCATCCTTTTAATTTCCTGAAAACATTATAATATATTGTTTTTAGTTAGAATATGAACCCAACATCGTTTTTGTCTCATCAAGGAATAAGAATGATTATAATGTATATAAACGGTATGTATGTATAATATATATAATATTCTTCCGTAATTGAGTGACTGATGAACGCACAGTCGAACCTTTACTGAACTTAAAAGGTGAATATGTTACGGAACACATATGTTACGTAGTATAAGAAAGCGCTAAAAAAAAGGATTCTTGAAATTTCTTCAGGAATCCTTAAATAGTCTGTGTAAGATTAAACCTACAATCATTATGTGTTTAATGACACACTGCCCCACTGCGCCATTAAAGTATTAACAAATGTATTTATCAAACAATCTTAAGTACTTACATCACAAACACATACATACATACATTCATACATATAGTATATATAAGTAAGTATAGCAGAAATAATTTCGCCCAGTATAAATCATAGATATAAATCACAGATCGGTTTCATGATCAATATCTGGCTATGATGTAGTGATGGGCCAATATTTTAGTCTACACTAACTTGCCCCTCAAAATTATCGGAGCTTAACTTCACTAGACGTGGTATGAATGATACTCTACTTTATATAAAATTATGGTTTATATAGTTTAGGATAATGTGTTCACTTATATTATATGAATAGTTTTTTTTGATAGACCGATGAATAAGTTAATAAAGAAAAACTCAGGAACCAGAAAAGTACAGACGATCATAGTCTGTTGGGCACAGCAGCTTTTATATATTATTACTAACCGCAGTGAAAATTAAATATAATATGAATGTTGTTAAATAATAAACACTCACACACATTTTCTTTTTAACCGACCTATAACTGACCGACCGATTAAAATTATTATTTACTTTTTAGTTCATTGTTTGAAGTTGGTTTTTTTTTTGTAAAAAGTTACTTCATTCTTATTTTTTATTCATTTTTTTATATACGTCTCTACTCTCCAAACTTCTGATATCTAACAATTTATTTTTCCACACAAAAAATACAAATAGAGCACCGTTCGGTCAGCTTGATACGAAGTAGCCAATCTCGCTCACAAATAATTTATACCCCGGCATCACGAGAGGGTTAGTCTTATAGGTATTACTTCATATTTCCTTCATCGTCCGACCCTGTATAAAAATGTTATAATAATCGAACCTATGATAACCTACCCTTGCAAGTAATCTTATTGTAATATCAACTTATTTTTTGTTTACCTAAAATATAAAAAGAATGAATAAGAATATCTCATTGATTTAATTTGACAATATCATTTTACTGTTTATTGTTTAATTATACTGACAACATAATACTTACACTATTATGTTACTTCCGACTGACCACCACTTGTGTTGATAATAAGGAAAGCTATTTTTACATTATTTGTTGAGCTTTATGCAGGGATACAGAACAAGTTCCATCTGGAACCTTAATATCAAAACACTCCGTCTCCTACTTTTTGCTCGATTTGCAACGATGGATTCAACGCCATGATGTGTCTTGTTACACAAGCGTGGAAATTAAAACATTCAATTCTTACGAGTGGGATAGATAGAACAAGTTCCTTACCAAGAAACTCTACAATTCCTCCGAAAAAATACTGTTCAATTTAAATTTTCAAAAAAAGGGTTAGTTTCTTTATCTTCCTTCATAAACAGGGATCAGACCCTTTCGCCATAAATCTGCCCCCCACTCCCGCCGCGAGGTGGTTTTGAATTGAGATTGAGCCAATTAAAGTAATCGCCGTAGCACTCGCTGCTTTGGCTTAGTTGCGGGGAAAGGAATAGAGTCGCTGTCTTATATATAGTTAAATAATTGATTGATATGTATACTCTGGAAAACACACACTTTTTGATGCCTTTATCCGAGATCTAACCGAGACATGCTTCACTTAATTCTATACTCGCAAAAAGTCACACTACTAGCCTGGATTTTCCCAGTTCTCATTTAGCTATCTCTTATTTGTCCTTCCCTCAAATATAGCATTGATAATAGATTTAAGTATAATAAACATTTTTTTAAAAATACTACGAACATAAAGTACAGCAGTAGCATCTGACTGTACTGTAACGCTTCGGTCGTGAGTTCGATTGTGGGAATCGAACAATAAATTATTTCTCGCTTTGGTAATAAGATAAAGGCGTTGAGTTCTTCCAACGTAAAGTAAAAAAAATATTTCATATTAAAACTATTTTTTTAGGTAACAAAAATTATACAACAATAATAAAATAACATAATCCCATACAATTATTTTTTAAATATAACGGGATCGACCCCTCCATCCCACCCCTGTTCCATCGGATTAGTATCATACAATACAAGCAACGAGTGAATCCTTTTATTTATTACTATTTATTGTTATTGCATTCTCTCTCATTTCTCTCCAATATTATCTTGGGTGTAAATTTCGCTTAGCGTTTCGGGTACGCTTGTTTTAAATATTATTGTTCTAATTAGATGGGTTTTGATATAATATTTTTGGTCTAGTACCGTTGTTTTGATTTATAATAATTTTTTAAAGATGTAATGGGGCAATATCATGACGTGCGTTGATTGTTCATGTTCTATATAAAAAGAAAAACTACCTTAATTAGGCTTAATTAATTCTTTTAATATTTCATATCTTTATTTCCTCTGGTAACTAAACGAAGCTTGGCGTTGAGTTCCACCACTCAATAGGCAATGTCTCAAAAATTCGGCTGAGAGTGAGAAACATGTATCTTAATGGGACACACCGTCTTGACATTAAGTACCGCTGTACTGAAGGTAAGAAAGGTTGTTATTTTAATGTATCTGCTTAATATAACTAACTTGTCCAGGTTCCCTACTTGTCCAAACATCTTTTTCGTGGACGCGCCTCCTGCGGTGTCTGGATTGTCTTCTTAAATTTTTACTGTCTCTCTTCTCATATTACTCAATTAAAAAAAATAAAAATAAGTAAACTATAAATAAGATTACTGTACAATAACAATCACGCCATTAAGACAAATTCAACGACTTATTGATGATACGTCGTTGGATTGTGTTCATTTTTTAATAAATATACCACTGGTTTACCAGTTACGAGAGAACAAAGAAACGGATACATACATGCACGTTAAAAACATAACTGTCCTTTCGAGCTTCACAACAATCGGATGAAACGGAAAGATAAGAAACACTAAAATACACAATATTAAAAACAAATAAAACAAATATAACATATTCATAATAAATAAGTAAATTTATGATTTCATAGGTTCCGTAGGTGCGTACGTGAATTACCGAGTCACACATTATAATTTCACTGTACGTAATAATGGCCATATTTCGCGAAGGTATTAACAGTAGATCATCCTGTACATTACAGCTCGTTTTATTTATTGCGACGCGTTATTATTTATATATATATACATTTTTTACTTTACTTCATTTTGCTTTGATCTTGTTATAATTTTTCTTAAACTGCTATTATTTGAAAGGACATTACTGATTTGAACCCACGACCTGTTGATAATTTTCAACCATAATTAAGCTATTGCCACTTAGTAGTAATATCTATATGAATGTTATAACAAGTGACACTTTGCTCGTGTATGTCGCTTATAACAGGATTAGAAATAAGTGTTAAGACACTCCGTTCTCGCTTACACTGTATCTATATAAAAAAATATTTTAAAATACTTTCGTACCAAAAGGGTAAAACGTCACGTTGTGTCGGTGTGTCTGTCCGTCTGTCACTAGATTTTACCTCTCGAACCGCGATAATCAGACAGTACAAATTTTGATGACATGACACAGACGATGTATTTCTATGACCGCTATTACAATTAATACTAAAAACACAATCCTTCGTGTGCTGGTTCGACTCGCAATTGGCAGATTTTTGTAGCTTCACGTGTCGTTGAGTTTTGTCAAATAACATGTATGTATGAGTTAACCATAATACCGTCACAATGACACTAAAAGTGTTTGAGACATTTGGCCCCTACTTTCTTTTTGCGTAATCAAAGCATAGAGCAAAAAAAAATACAATTTTTGCTCTATACTAACTAAAATTTGCTTAATATAAATGTCATCTTAAATATACACATGTCAGATGTAAGTAAACATCAAATGTTCTAAGCTAACGAATACATTATAAGCAAATATTGACCTAAGATGGTTCTGAGTATTTTAAATATCTGTCTCTGGGCAGAATGTGATGGTCATGGCCTTGGATTTCTTTTATAATTTCGCTCGTTTGCTTAGTTAAATATAGTATATTTTATATGGCGTTGTATAGAGACGTCTCCTCTCTGTGCGTTCTCTAGCGCATTTATCATGGGAACTGTTCTGGGGAACAGTTTGATGAGGTACCTGCCACGGATTCTTCCAACCACACAGTACGTCATAAGCTCAAATTTTATCCTAGATACGTGGCACTCTACTACAGTGGTGTATCGTAGCAATTAGGAAGAGGAGTTTCCTTGCACGCGCCACGCTACTGTAAAATGGCCTATCTGCGGCAGTGTGACTAGGTCGATACGACATGCATACCTTCAAAAAGGTAGACACAAAGGTGTCGTTGAATTCAACAGAGTTGTCATAGTGAAATAGGCCTTATAAATTAAAAAAAAAAGAAATATTAACGAAAATCGGGATAGGCCCTCCTACGAAGACGCTCCGTTTCTTTTTTTTTTTTATGGAAAAGACACGGCAAACGAGCGTGCGGGTCACCTGATGGTAAGTGATTACCGCCGCCCACGACCCCGTGCAACTCCAGAGGAGCTACAGATGCGTTGCCGGCCTTTAAGCCGGGTTGGGCGCCGGGGCCCGGCATTACCTGATGCGAAACGCAATGGCATAAAGCCACTACTTCACGCCGGTTTTAAATGCCGGGGGTGGTAATGATCCGGTCGAGTCTGCCCATGCGTGTTGCCATTGCTGGCGACGTGACTCTACCACACATACTTTAGTCGCCTCTTACGACACCACCAGTACCAGGATGATCCTATTCTAGGCCGGGATCACACGGCAGAAAAATTCTCATTTTATTACGTGTTAAATAAAGGAACAAGGTCTCGCACTTTGACGGGATTTACGTATTAATAATATAATTTCGGTCTGAGAGTGCTGCAACGCAAAGCATTGATCTCAAGCCAATCAAGGTCTTAATATCCGCTTAAAGTAGATCATTACTTAACAGATTAATTACACTTAACTTTACTCTAACTGTACTGGTTTAACAAGTTGAAAAACCTTGGCTATTTAGCAATATGTTATAAACATTATACATTCATCTTTAAAAATATAAGCGTTGAGTTGTGGCTCTCAAGATGCATTGCCTCCAGAATTCGGCAGAAAGTGGGGAATGGAGTGTCCTAATACTAGGATCGCTCTGCCTACCCTGCTGTGTGCGGGATACAGCGTGAAGTTAATTCTTTTTTTAAAAATATAATAAATAATTTATGGACCTGGACGTAGAAAAACAGACAGAGTATTATAGTAGTATAAGGTCGTTACCATGACAATTAAATGAAATTAGTTTGTTTCCCATCTGGAAATTTAACCTACAACCGTTGCGCTTACAACCAAACTCTGCGTTATGACGACGGCCTCACTTTTGTATTATGTGTATTATTTTTCAATCGTTGAGGTCCGCCACTCAGTGCGCAATGCCTCCGGAATTCGGTGGAAAGTGGGGGACGAAAGCGTCCTTATGGAAACGGAGCGTCCTAACACTGGGTGTCTAGGGTTCCTCTGCCTACCCTGTTAGGCACAAGAAGATCAAAAAATAAAAAAAAAGTGAAAATGTTAACTTGCCATAAACCACTTGTTTCACTGGCTGACCATCTTACACAACATAGTAAAAGTAGTATATAAACGGAACTAGTTCTTGTTAGCATTGTTAGCTTATATATGAAAATTTTGTAATAGTCAATACAAAAGTTTTCAACACTTCTATTGTTTATTGTTTTTTACCTCATGTAAAACAAAAAGGAATATGTTTTATTTTATTTATAACCTCACACTGCATCCCGCACCTTGCTGGATAAGCAGAGGGAACCTAGGAATCCTGGAGGCTATGCAAATTTTAACTTTAATTTGAAATATAATTTTTATAATATTTTAATAATTTATGTTATTTGTGGTAAGGTAAAGTATGGCGTTAAGTTGCCGACCGACACTAAGTGGTAAGTGAATTCTTTAAGTAATAATCGTCGATTGGCAAAACACAGCGCGTACGTACGTATGTACAAATATCTATTCAAGGACTACCAAAAACAAGCACAAATTATTAGAACTTTATAAAAAATCGAATAAAAACATTTTGCCTTGCACAAGAATAGAATCGATTACGTTCTCTACATACTTGTACGCTATACTCTACAATTTAAATGATTTATCTATTGAACACCTGGAGCTACGAACAGTAGATGACTGACGTTGATGAGCCCACAATAATTGAATAATCATTAGATATCTAAAGTGTGTATTATGATATAGCCGGAGGGTAAATCTTGTTTAAATCATATATTAAGCCATTCACCCCTTCACCGTATGACTTCCTCATATAATGCTATGTGCTTTAAATTAGATATTTTCAATTCTATCTCTATAACCTCTCTGCGTCATAAGTTGAAAGAAATTGTTTAGTTTTAAAATTAATGTAATTTTAGGTAATCAGTATTTTTAGTTTGAGTTTAATTTAATTTAAGGAGTTTTTTTCATATAGATTTTTTATTTTTTTTTATTTTGGTATACGTTTTGAAAATTGTTAATTAATTTAGTTTTTGCCTATCTATGTATCTATTAGTTGTTTTTCTTTGTTACCGTAAGTTAGGCTATCTAGTACACTATAACGCATGCTGTGTCTGCAACTAGAAAAATGCAATCACTTGTATCTACTATGTTTGTGATATTTTCTCTATGTAAACATATATTGATTGTAATTTGTTTTGTGGACCAATAAACAGAAAAAAAAAAAAAATATTGATTCTTTCATTGACAGAGTCTACCGTTCGGGTTGTGGTTTCGATTTTAGATTGTAAAAAATGTATGAAATTAGTAATGAATACGTAATTTAGTCATCCTTTTCTGCTGTGTTTTTTTAATTAAGTTTAGTAATTGGTTAAAAATAATCGGCATCTCAGTAAAATGACTGCTTGATAGTACTACTCTTCTGCTTCTTGCAATTGCTGGAGTTAGTTGACACTGTAAACAACAGTTACTTTTCCAGTATCTTTATTGCCTCATCATCTTTAAAAGAAATAACCATTTTGATATTGTGTTCTACTATGTCAGTCAAGGAACCTTAATTTTCTTGGTCTTAATTTTGATAATCACTCGTACGTAAGTCTCTGTGATTTATTGTCAGGGTTCTCGGAGCACGTAGTGTCTTAACACTCTCAGATTACCTCTGAATTCGAAACAATCCTTTACATAATCATTGTACTCGTATATGCAGAATGTAAAGCCATAACTACTGGTTATATTTTTTCCTTAGTTTAGCAGTCCTCATGAATGCGAGATACTTACGTCCATGCTTTAGTGTTTTTGCGTTCGGAATATGTATGAGATGGCATTAGAGCATAGTTGATAAGTGACTGATTAAATATAAAAGTAATGGGTTCGATTTCTATTCAGGGGAATAAATAATTATTCCGTGTTATTTATAAATATATCCGTTCTCCGGCTGGACACACAATGCCCGGAAACTAGGAGGAAGCGGGGTACGGAGTGATTTAACACTAAGTTCCTTCTGTTCTGCTCTGAGGGTAAAAGACAGGCAACTGCAAAGCAGAATACATGTATTAGAACTTTATATTGATTTTAAGTCATAGAAAATGCTACTTTCTACAATAAAATATACTTATGTATTGTTATAATGACTTCCTCAACTCATATCATAAGATTTTACCTACAATGATGTTACATTATTTACAATGTATATATTTCTTAGGCCACTAGTGTAAAGTAGTCTACTCGATAATTCACACAAGTTGAGTCATTGAGGCCACAAACGAATATACTATTGGTTGTTTTAGACAACCAGGATTTTTTTAATATTTTTTTTCATTTTCTTTCGCTTCACTCTGTATAATGCACATACAAGTGAAGGCAGAGGGAATTTGGAAATCTAGTGTTAAAACACTACATTAAGGCACTTCCGTTTACCACTATGCGACGAATTCTCGATACATTGCGTATTCAGTGGCGAAAATCAACACCGCGTCTTTTCTTTATACGAAAGTAAATAAATAATATTAGCGCAGAGGTACAAGTTTGCGACTGTACACGCGACGGTTGTGAGTTTGATTCCCTCTCGGAAGAATCAAATATTTAATATTTTCATTTAATCGCCCTGATAAAACAAAGTCCGATGCTGCGTTCCACCACTCAACACGCGTTGCTTCCAATACAGATAAAAAATGAAGAGTGGAGTGTCTTAACACTCTATTCTTAGATTTAGAACTACATCTTTGCTCAACTCATACAAAATCCACGCAGCATTACTAAAACCCCACAGTTCTTGGACGTGAGGTAAGCGGTAGGAAGCGACACGTAATATAATGACTATCCTGCAGCGACTGACCGAGATACAATTTGTATAACGCATTTTGCTTTTACTAACTTACTGTCATGAATAGCAATATTTGATGAATCATACAACTAGTATATATTATTATACAGTGTCGAGAAAATTAAATATTTAATATTTTAATTCTTTAGTTCTGGTAACGAGGCAATGCACTGCTTTGAGTATAACACGCAACGCCTACAGAATTCGGCTAAAAGTGGGGAACGGTACGGTCTTAATAGGAAGTCTGAGTGTGTTAACATTAGGTTCATAGGTTACTTCTGCTCTTAAATCAAATCTTATATTTTAAAAATTACATAAAGAAATCTTTTAAATATTAAGATGCAAGGAAATTAAAATATTTTTGTTCTCGCGAATAGGAATCGAACACACATACCTCTACAACAGCCTGAAAAAAATTAACTAAAAACTTTTGTTAGCAATGTTGTTTGTTTTTACTGGGAATCGAACACACAACCACTGACCACCATCAACCTACTACACCAAAAGCCCACACAGGTGAAGTAATCTAATTTGAAATCCCCGCTGATCACGACGTATAGTGGGTAAGGCTGAGATTTGCACTTTCATTATACAGTGAAAGTAGTATTGTCTTGTCGGGCAGCTTCTTAGTGGATAATATTACCGAATAAATATGTCCGTACATTCGTCGTTGTAGCTTAATTTATTTGGGATATTTGGGAGAATTAATTATTTAATTTCTTCGCTCTGCATTGATAATAAGACAGAATGCGGCGTTAAGTTTCGCCACTCAACACGCCGTGTCTTCTTTTTTCGTCTTTACGCTATATTCCGCATGTTGCAAGGTAAGCAAAGGTAGCCTAATGTGAAGAAACTCCCCACTTTTCGGCGAATTCTGGAGGCTTTGCTTGTTGACCGGTGAGACTTAACGCCGCGCTCTGTCTTGGCATCAGAGAGAGAATTACTGAAAATATTAACTAATTATTTTCCTGGAGTGAGCATGAAACCCATGACCTGTTGTCATGACATTTACATATCTGTGCCACTGCACAATGACTGGCCTCAATATCAATCACTATAGTTTAGTTTAGTTTTTCGTTAAAATTAAGTTAATATACCTTGGCACAGGGGCACAATCTTGTGACTCTAACGCGACAGTTGTCGATTCGATCCCTATTCGAGGTAATGAATGGTTACTTATTAATATTTTCATTTTTTTGCCTTGGCACCAAAGTCCGGCGTTGAGTTCTGCCATTTAAAACTTAATGCCTCGAGAAATTTGGCAGAACTTGGGGGATGTTATGTCTTAACACCAGGTTCCCTCTGCCTACCATGCTGTGTGCGGAATGCAGCGTAAAGCTGACTTATTAGGTTTTGTTTAAGTTTAATAACTGTACAGATATCAACTTGCATTATTGGAACACATAATTAAAAAAATTACTGAGCAATAAAGTATAACCATTCAATATAAGGTTAAGGAAGTTCCCTGAAGGGGCGTCAAATGTTAAAACAATCCCATAATGGTATATGCTGACATTACGAACCCCAGGTCAATTGCTTTGATCCATGTT
The DNA here is from genome assembly GCA_917862395.2 of Heliconius sara. Taxonomy (NCBI): domain Eukaryota; kingdom Metazoa; phylum Arthropoda; class Insecta; order Lepidoptera; family Nymphalidae; genus Heliconius; species Heliconius sara. The sequence continues at coordinate 933,396 of OU860799.1, forward strand.
GTCATCACCGTATACGTTGTGTAAATCTATCAAAAAATTATAATTATTATATAATATAAGAGAGAGACGTGGCGTTAATTTACGCCATTATAACGACAGCAAATAGAGAAGACATATCACAGTTTCACAACGGGGTAAGCAGAGAACCCTCGGAACCTAGTGCTATGACACTCTGTTCCTGACTCTTTTTTTTCGTGGATAGAAGAGAGGTACTAAATACAAAAGGGAGTAAAATTTTCAGTCGAGGAAATGAAATATTTAATATTTTCATTTCGCTTGTTGAGTTTCCCTACTCATGCTACAAAAAATCACTAGATAATGGGCAACTTATTAAGACACTACGTCTTAATAAGAACTAAGTGTTTTAACACTAAGTCCCCATGTTTTGTCTGCCTATGTTAAGTGTAGGAGAGAAATTAATATAATTCACTCCCTTTCCTCATAGATTAACCCACTTAAAAAAAACTAAGTAAACTATGTAAATTACGGAGTTTCAAATGTCTATACAGAGTACAGAGTAAGTAACTTGAATCGCATTATACTTATATTATGAAGGAAATGCGTAGATCGTTAGACGCTTGCGTAAGATAAGCGTGCTTATCCTTTCGCTACGGTGATATATTGGTTTGATTTGTATTGAGTAGTTTTTTTATGGTTCCGTACCTGAAAAGGTAAAGAGGAAACCTCATAGGATCACTTTGTTGTCTATCTATCCATTTATCAGGACTTTATCTCGAGATCGCGTGGAGGTATCAAGCTGAAATTAGTATCAAATATAGATGTCTGTGGTCCCTTAAAACCAAAAATTGAGTTTCTAAGTCATTGCAATCAAACTATTTGCAGTATTTTGTATTAAGTTCGCCGCAGAATCAAAATCTATTGGGTTGCCTAACTGCTTACTGTGGAACTATCGTTATGAAATTAGTACAAAGTAAGATTTTAATACGAGTATAAATAAAGAGAAAAATTTAAAAGTACAAATTCATATGTATGTCATAGAACAAATTCATTACAAAATTATATTTGTAGTTCATTTGGTATAAAATGAGTGCATATGCCGGCTAAGTCAAATTAGTCATACTGTTAATATATATAAAATGCACTTGCCGTTCCCTTACAAACCTGAAATTGGTACGGAAACCTCGGCGGAAAACTGACTCACACTTAATCGGTAATTTTTTTTATTGACTTTGTCTTTTATTATGTTTTAAAAATATATTTCAAAACAGATGACCCTGAGACACAAACTGTGACTGTAAGAGCGACAGGTTGTGGATTCGATTCCCACTGGAGGAAATGAAGTATTTAATATAACCATTTTCTTCGCTGTGGTGCTACTCAACTCGCAATGCCTCCAGAATTCAGCGGAAAATGGAGAAGGAGTATCTTAACACTAGGTTCCCTTTGCCTACCCTGCTGTATGCAGTAGTGTGTGTGAAGAAGTGTAGGTAGAAGAAACATAGTGTTATGATATTCCGTTTCACATTTTCCACTTAAATTTCGAGACATGTTACTATAGAATTATAGCCGTATAGATACTATAAATCCAGAACGTCTATCACATTCAATTCCCACAAAACAAGCATTACATCTTACAGATTGACAGACGGACGTCATATATTTTATATATACGTACAAGTATTTCACGTATGAATGAGCCACCCACAGAATCAATCAATTATGCTTATTGCATTTTTATACAATTGTAACCTATTTACTTAATAAAAAACGTTGAGATACCGTCGGTGATAAACGAACTGCATTTCAGCATAATCTATATATAAAATAATTTTAAAAGTCTTTAAGTTTTCTTTTGATATGTCAAACCCATCATGTAGTAGCGGCAAGGCCGCTCCGACTGTAAGCGCAACTGTTGTGGGTTTGATTCGTACTCGGAGGAAATAATTATTTTCATTTCGATTAGAGAGCCTTGAATCAAGACACTTCTTGGCTTTCCTCCGGACTTCGAGACGTTACTTGTAGAGTGGCGAAACTTAACATCGTGGTTTAAATCACCAGAGTGAGAAAATAAAAATAATTATACATACATTGATGCAGATAGGATCTGGAAATCTAGTGTAAAGACACTCCGTTTCTATTAAGACACTTCCGTACGCCATTTTGACACCATGGCGCGTGGACACGCTTTGCCCGTTACCAGAGCGAGGAAATTAAAATATGAAATAATTAATTTCCTCGAGGGGGAATCAAACCCACAACCTCTCGTTTTTACAACTACTCGCTTGTACTTCTGCGCCACAACTGGCCTCAAATATTACCTTTATATTATCTGTAAGTTTAATAAGAAAGCAAGTCCACATCACAACACTAGTATCACAAGACACATCCTCCCTAATTGGCTGATCAGATATGGCAAAACCCAGTATTGTTAAGATTTAAGACGCCAACGTTCACGTATCGATGGTTAGTTAATTTAATATGCCTGCATAATGAATTACATCTTGTTAGCCTTTTTTAAGTTTATATTTTATATTTAACCGAGTTTTGTTTTACGGTTTTCGTTTAAGTTAAATGTTTAAGGAAAGTATTTTTTTTTATTTTTGGTCCCACTTCGGAAATCGTGGGTTCGATTTCTAAACAGATTTTTTTAAACACCTCTTTACTCACGCACCTACCAATTTTTTTGTTGTATTTAGCGGCGGAACTCAACGCAGCGTTTTGGGACAAAATTATTTAGTACTCTAGTTAATTTCGGTATTTATTCGAAATTTTATGAGTTGTTTATGAGTAGTAATTAAACTAAATAATTAAAAATAATTATTATATCGCTTAATTTATACATAAATTATTTTCTTTTAAGTTCACGCTAGGCAAAGCGAACCTAGAGATATTACATGTTGAATGAAGTAACTGAACGGCGCATTTAGTCTTGTTACAAAAGCAAGGAAATGAAAATATTTTTTTACTCCGAGTACTTTTTTTCGTTTGACTATAAACGAATGAATTGAACCTTCATCCGTTTATAGTCAAACACTGCGCCACGACGGTCTTAATAAAAACAGCAAAAGCGTTTCAATCATGTTTATAGATATCATTGTCATTGAACTCACAACCATCTTAGTATACTGCAAGGCCATTTCTAAGTTTAACGTCACATTATCATATCAGCTATGCATATAAAAAAAGGCATACATACACAAATAAAAAAAAGGAATTCTTATTAGAATTTAATTTATGTAATTAATAATATTATTTCTCACACTATTATAATATGGGAAACAATAGAACAGAATTTTTTTTGTTTTGCACTAAATAAAATTAAATATGTTTGTTTGTCTTTATTGTATACATTTTATACGTTATTTGAAAAGAAATTAAAATTCCACTTCGTTATCCGTCTTTAGTCTGCCGCCGTCCGTCATCCGTCATCCATCATCCTATCGACTTATAATGCATGACAAAATCATAAATTTATTATAGAATTTACAACAACAACGCCTTATATACTACTATAATAAAATAAATCAATCAACTACTATAGCATTATGAATTATAAAATTCACACAAAACTTTCTTATACCCGAAAGTAAAAAAAAATAAATAATAAGCAAAGTTATATAGTCTATTATAAGAATCACTTCTCGTATATTTGCATCTTATACGAAAGCATGTGGGAACATTTTTTATTTGTAAAATCGTACAAATTAACATAGAATGAATCACTGAATAGTCGAGAGAAAGCGTTTGAAATATGAAATTTAATAAAAAAAAACTTCCATTACCAGTTAGTACATTTTCATTAAGATTTATATTTAACTGTACTAGTAAACAAAGCAAACTAGCATAAATATAAAATAAAAAAATATCAGCTTCACGGAAACAGCAGGGTAGGCAGAGGGAACCTAGTGTTAAGACACTCCGTTCCCCACTTTCTGCCGAAATCTGAAGGCATTGCGTGTTGAGTGGCAGAACTCAACGCCGCGCTTTGCCACGACACCAGAGCGAAGAAAATAAATGTAAATAAAAGAATAAATGTAAATAAATATTCCGTCTCTTCGAGTGGGGATCGAACCCACATCCAGTCAGTTTTACAATCACACTTTGCAGCATAAACATATTTTATGTAAAAAAAACTAAAATGAAAAAATATTACCAGTCCTGACGCAGAGGCACAAGCATGCGACTGTAAACACAACAGGTAGTGGGCTCGATTTCCACTTGAGGGAATGAAATATTTAATATGTTAATTTCCTCACTTTGGTAACAAGCAAAGCGCGACGATAAACTCCGTCACTGAACACGCAATGCATCCAGAATTCAACAGAAACTTAGCTGTGATGCCAAAAAAAAAAAAGGAAGCGTTTTTTTTAAGATTCTTCGCCCAATATCGATTATTGTGTTGAATGGCGGAACCCAGCTTAGATTCGAATGAGAATAGAAACCACAATTTTCACGTACGCATGTGGCGCTTCGACTCCGTTACTTTTCTTTTTAGTTGATTAAAACCAATATTTAAATATTTATTATTTAAATAATTTATCATCAAAGTTTTAAATTATATTTAAAAACTGAATATTTAGGAGTGTATAATTAATAATTATTATTTATATACCAAATATGTATATCTATGAGGCCGTCGTGGCGCAGAAATATGAGGGTGTGACAGTAAGCGCGTCGGTTGTGGATTCCATTTCCACTCGGTGTAATGATATATTAATATTAAATATTTTCATTGCATTGCTCTGGTTACAGGAAAATAAGGGAAAATGAGGAACCTTAGCAGGTATGGAGTGTTTTACCTAGGCTTCCAGGTTCCTTCTTCTTACCCTTCTATGTTTTACTAACTTAAGCTCAACACAGCACTTTGATTGCGCCAGAGCGAGCAAATAAAAATATGAACTATATCATTTTCCTCGAGTGGGAATGAATCCAGAACCTGCCGCGCTTACAGTCACACGTTTGGCCTACGAACTAGGCTACTACTGGCGACTGGCCTAATACAAAAATATATAATATTTCACTATGTCTGTTCTCTTCACTAAAAGTTTTTATATATTTCATTTTTTTTTTCATACATTCCGCATATAGAATCACAATCACGGTGCAAAACACGTATTTATGTATTATACAAAATGAAGATTGCCAAGAACTTGTGTTACTACAATCTACTCTTGCGCAGTTGATACATCGATCCGTTAAATATGCGAAGTGTGGCTAATATGAGTATGATCGAGTGATATAGTCAAATGAAAGTTACATATACGTAGAAAGGTCGAAGACATGACGAGATTTTTGCATTCATATGCTTTAATAAAGGTTAAAACTATCTAAACTTAAAATTATCGAGGCCAGTCGTGGTGCATTAGCACAAATGTGCTACTGTAAACGCGACAGGGTGGGTTCGATTCCCATTCGAGGAAATGAAATTAGGTATTTCATGTGTCATAACATTGGGTTTCCTCTGTCTACTCTGCTATGTGGGATGTAGCGTGAATGTGAAATATTATTTTTAACCTATCTAAGCCTTAAATTTGGCATTTCATTCTTTAGTAACGCAGTGCCACAGAGCACTAATAGAAAAAAATATTGACAGTGGCCGAAGTAGCGCAGAGGAACGGCGTTTTATCGTAAACGCGACGGTTGTGGGTTGAATATTTGTATGATCTTTTTGCTGCCCAATACAAAATATTTTAAAAATTGGATGGAAACTATAAAACTGAGTATCTTTACCAGACCACTTAGACCAGACCTACTGTACTGGTATACGAAACACTACCAGTTATTTGCCAGAACGAAATCTACTTTAGCTTCTCAGCTCATCACAATTTGTCAACACATTCGTTTGGACTCCAAGGCTAAATAACCGATATATATGTAATTATAGTATAATTAGAGTGACATTTAGAAAAAAATGTTAATTTTGTGCCCATAAATTAATATTAATACTAAAGAATTTCTGCAAAAAAATAAATGTTTTGAATATATTAATCTAATTTTGCAATTATCATTTGCATCTATTTTGTCGCCAATACGTAATATGTTGAAAACTGACATACATTCCGTTCTCTATTTTTAGACTAAATTAAAAAAAACTGCGTGTTGAGTGGCGGAACTCAACGCTGCGCTTTACGAAGTGAGATAAATATACAATAAAGTCCGCAAATTTGAGAATTACAGACCATTACAAAAATTTTAGGAAAATTATACAACAAATATAATTATATTGAATAAATAAATAATGCACTTTGTCACCGGAAGTGGAAGCTTTCAAACAGTGAAAGTTTCATCAGTATGAGTCGAGTCGAGTAGCTTCCGAGGTTAAGACGTTGCCTCATTTGAACGACTCTGGTGTAAATAACTACATGTTTCTTACATTAAGTGACATGCTAATTGTTTTATGGGGGTTTTCTCATGATAAATGAAGTAGTTATTACTCATAAAGTATACGAAGAAAGATAATATTTATGTTATATACATATATACAGTATTGGTAAAATATTTTGCATACCACTCAATTTTGGCTGTCAATTTCAGTTTTTGGAGTTTTGGAGTTTTATATTAAAGTGAACAGACCTGTTCAGGAGAATTTCGATACTCAATGTCTCGAAAATTAAACAGCAAAGGTGGGGAACGGAATTCCCTTACACACAGTTTCCTCCGTCTAGCCTTCTTCTTCTATAGGAATAAAGAAAAAAAACAAAGTATAATTTTTTTAGTGTCTTAAAAATATATACTTTATTTATGCTAAATATATATTTTATTGGGTCACGAATATATCTGCTACTTTTTAGCGAATTAGATAAGAAAAAAATATATAATTAATTCTTAATAAATTTGATTAAATTAGCGATATTACTGAAATACGAAATCAAAAGTCTAAATTCGTGTAGTTTGATGATGAAACAGTTATGTTATAAAAAATAATGATCAAATGAAGCTATAATCATTGCACTTCTAATAAACAATTTAAATTTATATGTATATATATACATATTTTATTAGAAATATAATTTTAAAAAAGTCCTCCTAGAGAAAAGAAATAATAAAAAATAGGCATAATCATTCCATCAAGTGATAATCGAACCCACAACCACATACTTAAAAATCAAATATTACTACTGTACCACGATGGCCTCCTTTAATCCATATTGCTCTCCATTTTTGTTTATATTTATACGTAAACGCACTTACGCAACAAGATTCGGTACAGTTCAAGAGAAAGTGCAGCTGCAACGGACATACGAGTATTTGCTTTAGCTTAGTTTGTGCTCACTGACCGTTCTAAGATTGTTATGTAATTTTGTAATCTGTATTCGATGAATAATACTTTATTTGGACTAATACCGTGTAAGACAGACTGTATGGAGTGTGTAAGTTAATATGTCATATTGATCTTAATGTTTTTTAGAAAGCTTCACGAAGCTTAATAAACTGAGGAACCACCAGGACCAGTAGTGACTGGTCACTAGAACTGGTTTCTCAGTTTATTTGGGTGTATTGCATGAAAAAATTCAAGTTAAATAACCTGAATTTTTAATTATTTAATCTTATGATAAATATAAATCTTCAAAAAAAAATTCAAATTTAACAGAAAAGAATTACTGTTAAGACGATTAGAATAATTATAATAATTGATACTATTATGTAAACCAAGCTCAAACAAATTTAATTGCGGACTTATCAGCGATGTATGGAGCGGTCGAAAGTAAAAGTGCGGCGCGCCTTAACAAAGTCTCAACATTCACATCTCAATATGAGATCATCAGCGGTCTCCTTCGTCATATATAAGTCGATCGACGCTATTACCTCGCGGCCTTGCATCCGTTTTTCGAGTACCTACCATTTACGGTAAGATTACGTGAACTCACTTAAAACAGTTTAAATTTATTACACAATACATTATTGTTGCGAGACAAAAATAAAAAAGTGCACTTACAAAAAAGATAGGTTTATTTACAGAAAGCTTATATTAACAACAAATATAATACAGTTAACGTCTAGCGATCACATGAGTTTCATTATATTAATGAAATGAGATGACTATTATAATTTTCGTTTAATGATGGGGGGCGCCGTATGATGATGAGGGGGATGGGATACCATAGGAGCCAGAGGGAACGCCGATGGTGCTGTAGCTGGATGACGGGCTGTAGGAGATGGATCCGTGACCACCGCTGGAGTAACCGCCAGAGTAACCAGATGAGCCACCAGAGTAACCGGAGTAACCACCAGCGTAACCGCCAGAGTAGTCTTCTTGAGCTTGGTGGTATTGAGCTACCTGGATGCCTTGTTGGAGTGATTCGAGCTCAACGCCTACGATTCTGTCGTGGGGCACACCGTAGACGGGGGCAGGGGGACCGTAATGAGAAGAGATACCGTGACCGTGTCCGCCTCCGATAGATGATTGGTAGGCCTGGTTCTGGATCTCATCCTTTAGGATAATGTGACGGATCTTCTCCAATAGATGAGGGTCAATATGGTAGCCCTCTGAGGACTGATGACCGACCGGCACGGAGGAGTAGTGGCCTCCGCTGGCGAGAGGAGAACTGTGGCCGTGTCCTCCACCGACAACCAGGAGGGAAGAGGGTGCGGAGTAGCTGTAGCCTACTGGAGGCTCGGCGACGGCGCAGCCGATGAGAGCGAGGGCGACCTGCAACACAACATTAATTAGTGCCATTCAAATTACCTCAACTATCATCAAAATCAAAATAATCCAAAATTTAACAGAAATTCGTTCGGTAATTCCTAACAACTATAACATGTCATAATCAGCTAGTGATGTAACACGTATCCGAATCCGAACTTTCCACATTCACCGCACAAACTATGAACCCGGTCCATACAACACTAGCACTGCACTCCTTGACACTTACAATACTCCACTTAGCCATGTTTGTTGTTTACTCCGCGAACGGTAGAGGTTGTGTGATGTGCTTCAGAGTGAACCGGCGTTTATATATCGGAGATTCTGCCGGCTACTTTTACTTTAGGCCATCCGCTGGGCGAGGACGAAGACGGGTTACGAATGGACTATATTTTTTTTAATATTTTTTTTCTAAAGTAACATTTGGCCGTATTAAGTGATGAGATTGAAGAGAAACTTAGTCTATACGTGATATGTTTGAAACATTTAGTATTTGAATGTTACGAGTGTATCTCCTTTTATGGTTGTTTTTGTATGATATCAATGCGTGCATATGGAATTAGATAATTATCTTATTTTACATAGAATCTTTTTGTATAAAGTTATTTATATAAGAAAACCTTTGTAAAATAAGTATAAGTAAGGATTATAAAGTATATAATTTTATATTTATTTTGTACAAAATCATATTTGTTCCTTTAGGATCATTGCCCAACATGCTCAAAAAATGTCCCACAAAAAGCGAATGTGGGTTACATAATTTTCTTTAACTGTACCTTTAGAAAGGTTTACTTAAATTTTAAACTTTAACAAAACACTTCATATTAAATTAATTATATTCGCGTTGTGTAAAATGGTTTCATAATTAGTCATTTATATTAATTATGGCTTTCTTACAAATGTAGACATACGAAAAAACTGTTTATTACGTATCTTTAAGAATTTTATTTTCTTTTTTTTTGTTTTACGTAGTTTCCCAAATCTAGCAACGTGCTGCACTTTGTTTAGTTACCAAAACGAGGAAATGATACTAATTAATTTCCCCAAATGGAAATTGACCCCACACTCGCTGCTTTAAAATTACGCTATGATGCGCCATGATGATCTTTATTAATTAGGTGATGATTATGATTTTTTGTAAGTACAATTATTTAAAATTTATCAAATAATAAGGCGAAAAAAAAAAATCACTGGGTTCCCTCTGCCTACCTGCGTGATGCAGCGAGGAGCTAACAAAACAGAGCTGCAGTGTACATATCGTATAAAATACAAAAAAATAACAAATAAATAATTCTCAATGTGATTCAAACTCGCTACAATCGTATCGGACACTTCTGTTACGTGCTATAAGTGTTAAGAATAATTTACTCAATGGTAATGCTGAAGTAGTTATATATTAATGTAATAGTGAACTACACATACTTATTAAGGGCAGGTGTTAAAATATTCTTGTTTATATAAAAAAACATTGACCTAGAAGAAAAAAATATATAATTATTTTTAATTGTGATAATATTTCAATAAATTTACGGTTTACCATTAAAACCAATTATTTTTTTTTAGCTTCGTGATGTTTTCAATATATAGCAGGACAGGCAAGGAAAAAATTAGAAAAATAGTTTCAAATATCATCCTCACCATCTGCATACATGGTGCTTCACTATTGTGAGGTTTCGTAAAAAAATTCTTTCGACGCGGAACGCAATGGGGGAACGGTCCGCCTACGGCGGTGTTTCCAGGTCGACATGGAATCTCCACATGGAATCTCCACCATAAAGGCTATGTACCTGCTGATCCCCTGGTGTTGCAAAAGGTCACGGTTAGCAGTGATCACTTACCATCAGATGACCCGTAAGCTCGTTAGAGTTGTCTTTTCCATAGACAAGTAATGTTAAGATTTTTTAATCAAAAAAAAAATCTTTAGAAAGTTCAATGTAGTAATTAATATGGTAGATATCATCCTCACCTCAATATATTATAGAAAACTAACAAAAATATGTACGTGATAATTTAGACTCATATACTAGAATATAATAGTATTTGCTTAGGTTAGAATTGAATCTACGAAGTTAATGATGTGTGAATGAATGTGCGACTGTATTCGCGACAGGTTTTGGGTTCGATTTCCACTCGAAAAAATGAAATATTATATTTCATTCATCATATTTTCATTTCTTCGCTTAGGTAAAGAGTGTAGGTGTAATACCTTCAGAATTCGGTGGAAGGTGGTGAACGGAATTGTTATAATGGTAAAAGAGTGTCTTAAAACTCCTTACCTACCCTGCTATGTGGAACAATGTAAAGCTAAAAATATATGTTTTTGCCGTGTGATCCCGGCCTAGAATAGGATCATCCTGGTACTGGTGGTGTCGTAAGAGGCGACTAAAGTACGTGTGGTAGAGTCATGTCACCAGCAATGGCAACACGCATGGGCAGACTCGACCGGATCATTACCACCCCCGGCATTTAAAACCAGCGTGAAGTAGTGGCTTTATGCCACTGCGTTTCGCATCAGGTAATGCCGGGCCCCGGCGCCCAACCCATCTTAATAGGCCGGCAACGCACCTGTAGCTCCTCTGGGGTTGCACGGGGCCGTGGGCGGCGGTAATCACTTACCATCAGGTGACCCGCACGCTCGTTTGCCGTGTCTCTTCCATAAAAAAAAAAAAAAAAAAAAAGAAATATGTTTGTAATAACAGTTTGAATTCCCTCTTGTTTCTCTCTAACCTGCCATGAACAAAGAAAAGATAAAATATATACATAAAATATAACACAAAAGGCGCAATTTTAACAATTATTATTATGTAACTAGGGATTGAGAACACACAACTGAGAACCGTTAAAGATCTGCGATCGAGAGCAAATCAATCTTTAGTCAAGGAACCTGAAAGTAAAAGTCCTTTCGATGTTTATGTAATGTTGTAATAAGTTGCTATATTTTGACCGTTTAACGCCTTCGTAGTACAGTTGATATGTCGTTGCCTCTGGGATGGTACACGATTTAAATTCTATTTGGACGCCTGATTATGTCAGAAAAAAAAACTAATTCAGAAAAGACACAAGCGGCACAAGTTTGCGATTGTAAATGAGAAATTTGCGACATATTGTGGATTTGATTCCAACTTGAGGAAATTGAATATTTAATATTTTGTCTGAATGCCTAAGGAACTTGCAAACGTACTCGTATATTATAGTATTCGTTGTCCTTCCTTCTGTATTGCAGTTCCTTGTAACAATCCTGTCATGAATGGAATACAGCGTGATGCTAAAAAAGTGTGAATAACACTTTAAAAAGTTAAAAATACTTTCCTTTACTTAAAATAATATTTAAATCAGCTTCACGCTGTATCCTGCATACAGCAAGTTAGGCAGAGGGAACCTAGTGTTAAGACACTTACTTCCCCATTTTGCGCCAAATTTTAGAGACCTAATAAAATAATATTTATCTGAGTATATAAACCCAAAATTTTATATTGCTATGCACTGTTGCAGTAAACTTTCTGCTGCGTGACATAGAGCTACATAGATTGTAACATATTTAATGAATACGTAAATTGATACGAACGATGTCTTCATAAAATCTCATCTTAATTTATCATCACATTTGATTACTTTATCGCTAATAATATATTTGAAAGGTAGTAATACCCACTAAAGCTGAAGTCGTGGCTTCGATTTCCATCCAAGGCAAAGTAGTAGCTTTAATTATTTATTGGAAAGTTTTCAATAATATTTAATGATAAATAATAAATACAGAATTGCAACATGATTTAAAAGCCCTTCGCTAGTTAGTCAATCCGTCTGTAACTAAAGAATATTTTATAGAGCCTCTAAAGCCGATTTAACTGCTAAATACATTTACTGTTAAACATCAATAAAACGCTAATTTATGTCCTTGAGTGTGGCAATTAAAATATTTGCCTTTATAAATATTTTTTTTTATAAATAAGTTGTAACAATCGCATATAGCCTGACGGGAAGTACGTTATTGTGACTTATTGGTAACAGCACATAGGCGGTTTCCAAGGAACGCGGGTTCGTATCTCGCTACGTTTAAATTTTTATACGATTCCAAAAAACATTTTTTTCTTTCTAAAATGTGAGAACTTTACTTTAAAAATATTATTATACTTAAATTATTGTATTTATAAATATATTGTACTATCCAAAGCTTTAACTAAGATTAAAAATTGTTGTATAACATCACTACTATTAGTACATCCGAGTCTTTTAAAACTTTCAATATATTTAGAACGTATGTAATGTGTTTGAGGTAAAAATGAGCTTCACGCTAGCCTCAATTTAAACGTCCTTTCAAATTTTTTTGCCGTAAGACTTTATATCTTTCTTTTTCCCTTTACTGATAGATATTGACAAGCGGCTCTTGTACAGCTTCGCCTGCGTAAATCCCGATCATGCAGGAGTTCAGAGATAAAACGTAGGCCATAGATATTGGGTTCGATTATCCCTCGAGAAATAATTATATTAAATTTATGCCATTTCAACATTTTAATAGACAAAATGTAGCGTTTAGCTCTGCCACCCAAAACGCAATGTCTCGAAATCTTAAAATGAGAATGAAGTTTCCTTAATACCAGACAGACTGATATCTAGATGACCTAAATTTCTATATCTATTAAGTATGACATGTGAAGATTGAAATTATAATAATGTGAGCGGCAAATTGGCATTAGATATATAATATTAATATTCAAATAAGAGCCGCATTTAAATATCCGAATATTTCGCAATTAAAAAATAATCCGCAATAAAAAAATCGAACTGGTCAAATCATTAATTATGTTATGATGATATCTTATTATTGCAAAGAAGAGGGTAATTTGTTTAATTTAAATTAATATACAGGATTGGGTTTTTCATGTTTTTTTTGTATTGATTCCATACCAACATCGTGTCCGACCGTAAGTGCAGAGGTCGTGAGTCCGTTTCTGGTTTTAGTAGGGCAGGGAGTAGGAACTTGGGAACCTAGAATAAAAACACTCCTCTCTCCATTAAGACACTTCCGTTCCTCACGTTCCTTCGCATTACCTCTTTATAACAGCGAAAAAATAAGATATTTCATTTCCTCGAGTAGGAATCGAATCCGCACTCTGTCGCACTTACATACCTACGCTTGTGTATCTGCGTCTCGACGATACTATATTTTTTATTATGAAGAATTGTTTTTTTATTATGAAGAAAAGGTTGTAAACGTAAACGAAAACAAAATCTATACATTATATATAAGCGTTCTTTGAACTCACTACTACAGTTTAAGTTGGTAACTCCAGCGTACTATAAGGTAGCAAGTAGAGTACTTAAAACAATCACCATTCGTAGGAGTTAGCGTTACGCAAACGAAAGTAAATTTATTACAGTTAACCGATCATATCGGAACTATGCCAAGGCTTAGAAGAACTGAAATGATCAATTAGGATTGTGCTGCACTTATGGTGGTTATGTAATTTTGGCTTCTTTTCTTCTTTTTAGCTTCACGTCGTATGCGCATACAGCAGAGTGTCGCGTTTGGCAATGTCGGAAATAACACAAATTGGAAATCAGATTTAAAATAATATTATTTTGCTTCTTTACTTATATGCTAAATCCCGTAAATATTTTGTTCCCCACATTCCGCCCAATTTTTGACTCGTGACTGACGCCGTGCTTTGTTTCGTTACCATTCCTTGTTGAACGAGGATATGGAAACCAAACATTCCGTGTCCAGTGCCACTACGACACTGGAACGGCGGCCACAAACAAGATGTTGAACTTTTCAATGTAATATTTATATGTACGTAAATGCATTGCATTGTATTACATGCATTTATAAATGAAAACGTCTCAAGATCGATTCCAGGCTTAATAGCGATTTATAAATACGGCATGTACTTGGGGAATTGAAAAAATATATATTAATTAAAATATATTATTTTTCTTATTGTGACACTAACTTAATACTAAGTATTAATTCCTTCTAAGGATGAGATAAACTTATATTGTTTAAATTTCCCAACCAAAAGTAGATTTTTATGTAACTTTGAAAGCAATTAATGGTATTTAACGTTTATCTATATAACTTAACCTAAAAGTTTCTCACAAATAGGCTGATGCAATTTTTCTGTTATTTACTTTAAATGGTCATATTGTTTTGTTTATTTTTTTAGCTTTATATTTTATCCTTAGTGGGATAGTTAGAGACTAAACACTACAGTCTCTCAACACCTTATTTGCCTCATCCACTGTCATCAACCTCTTATGGGAGGTCCGTTCTAAAAGGTCAACCGAGGTGGCCCCATGCCTCTCTTACCACCAACTCTTGCTTCATAACTCTTAATAAATGTAAATAACAGCCAAATATGCAACTATGGTAAAGTTTCCTCGTCTGTCTCTTTAATTCAGCTGTAAATGTCAACTGTAAATGCGATGTTTGTAGGTTCAATTAAATTAATTAATTATAATTCAATTAATTTCATATCCTTACTATGGTAAGATAAAACACATCGTTGAGTTAAAACATTACAAAATCCGCCCGCCATTAGGAAATTAATCTTAAAATGGGGAAAGAAGTGTCTTAACACTCCGGAGGTTTCTCTGCCTGCCCGTAAAGTATAATAAGTAAATATGGCAAAGATAAGATGTGGATCTATTTCGTATTTCACGGCTGTCGCTATTAAATGTTTTTTTAAATTACAAATCATTAACATAAACTCTAAACAAATTATAATTATCATATTCATTTAATATACGCCGCCTACAGACTATTTACATACGTTTAAGTTAAGTTGTAAGAGCCACTTTTGGTCATCATTTGATTATTTAGATATGCCTATTTATATGCAAAAGAATTTAGTTTGTGTGTATTAAACATGTGGTCAGTTTTAGTAGCATGACAATTGAGGGTTCAATTCCTAATCGTGGGAATGACGTATTTCAATTTCTCGTACTGGTTACAATACCTACGTGAGCGCCGTGTTGAATTCCGCCACTTAAGATGGAATGTCTCAAAAAATGAACTTGTACTGTAACTAACAAATGAAAATATAAAAATGGAAGTCCATTAACAAATGAAAACAGAAGTACTATATTTTTTTTAAATCTCGAGCTATATCTCGCATATAGCAGAGGAGGCAGAGGAACTCTAAACTTAATATTAAGACACTCCGTTTCCATTAAGACACTTGTATATTTCCCACTTTCTGTAGAATTCTCTAGGCATTACGTGTTGAGTAGCGGAACCCAATGTCGCGCTTTGCTCTGTTAACATAGCGAAGAAATGGAAATGTTACATAATTCATTGTCCCGAGCAAGAATCGAACCCACAAGTTTTTACAGTCGCACACTTGCGCCACAACGACAACCAAAACTAAATTAATTCTGTAGAATAAAATTATATGTTCAATCAGTTGTTTAAAGATATAATTTTATTGAACAAAAATATTAAAGTAGCGATCCTTTTAAGCTTATAGTTAAAAGACTAAAAACGGTAGCTATTTGATTTAAATACAATAGAAATCTACATAAGGCATTGCAAAATACGCTCGTAGGTGTTACTTATATAACTGCGGAGCGGAGTTCAAATTGTTTTGTAACATTTCTTTAAAAGGATAATAAAATTTAAATTTTACTGCTTCGCATTGACCAGTTCAAGAAACCTTGTTGACATTTTATTTAAATGTTTTTTTGCTTTACTTTTCTTTGTTTCTATAAACTAAGGTAGGTAAAGAGAACTTGGTGTCAAGTCGTTTTTTCACTCTACTAAATAGAAGAAATCATTAATACCTCCAAGTGGGAATCGAACCCACAGCCCGCAGATCGATCACTTTATTACAGCCGCCGCGCTAACACAGCTTAAAAAAAAATTTTTTTCATGCTATATTTTCTGTTCTTAACAGGGTGGTAGCTAGAGAGAACCTGGGAATCTGGAAACTCTGTTCCCATTAAGACGTTCCATTCCTCACTACCAGCCCAATTCTGAATGCATTGCGTGTTGAGTGGTGGAACTCAACGTTACGCCTTACTTCGTCACCAGAGCGAGAAAATATTCAATATTTCATTTCCTCAAATGAGAATCGAACCCACGCCCTGTCGCGTTTTTACATATGTAAGGCCTAACATAGATAATAAAAAAAACATATAAATAACTACATACATATTATAATGTTTATAACATTTGCGAAGTCACGACTAATCGCATATATATGATTGTCGGCTGACATTGACCCCGGAGAAGAATACACTGCCTCGCACTTGAAATGAACTTTGAATGTCGCGTTTTAATGTTGTCTTTTGAGTTGTACATATTATATACTAGCATTTATTACGTCTTCTTCCGCGTGGTCTAATGGAAATAAGTAAGAGTTGAAATTAATAATAATAAAGTGATGGTATATAACCTATATATATATATGTATATGGCATTTGTCGATCTATACCAAAACTACACAAAAAGAATTCTTCAGTTCGAACCAGTAACACCTGAGATTAATACGTTCAAATAAACGTTGAGCCCAGTCGTGGTGCAGAGGCACAAGCGTACGACTGTAAATGTGAATTTTGTGGGTTCGATTCCTATTATAGGAAAGTACTCGTATAGTATTTAATATTTTAATTTTCTCTCTTTGGTAAAGGCAAGGCGTGACACTGAATTTCGCCACTCAATACGTTATGCCTTCAGTATTCGGCGAAAAATGGGAAACGGTAGTAACTTAATGGAAAACGGAGTGTCTTGGCCCTCGGTCCAGAATCAGTTACTCAGTAACGGATGAGTTTTATATGTAAAATAGATTAAAAATGTACATTACTCAACGAAGCATAAGTGATATTATTAAACGAGTTCGCATTAAGACGTAAAAGATTGGTTAACTCGATGATTATAATACTTATTATGTAACTAATATAATCTATGTTTGCTTCTCCGTTTGGTCTGAGACTATTGTGGCGCAGTGGATAGTGCCTCATTGAAAGCACAATATTTGAGGGTTTAATCCCAATGACCAACATTAAAATTATTCTCACTAGGAACTCACTTTTACTAACCTTATATGTATAATAAATTAAAAACATTCATTAAATATAATAAATTTCTTCAAAGCAAATTTGAACCCACAACTACCGCCATAGTGTTATCAACAAAAAGATTTACAAATCTATATTCATACACACTCGTATACATAAATTACTTTATTACAAAAACAGTATTAAAATAATCAAAATTTCCCCTAAATCATATATATTTTTAACTCAACTTCATCATAAATCAGTTTTAACGCTCTAATAACTTTCATTCACTTACAGTATATATATATATGTTCTTGTAAAAATGTATGCTTGTATACGTGTACGTCATATTCATACAGAGAAAGGCTTATCTCGGCTTGGAGCGCGTTGATGTCGTTTCCATTGAACCACGATATTGTCAATAATAATATATGAAACTAGTGGACGCGCGCGGCTTCGCCCGCTTATTTGCACCCTTAGGGGTAAATTCTAAAAAAAACCACGAAATAAAATAATTCAATAAAATATTTTAACAGTCTGAATTAAAATTTTTATAAACATCGGTGGCGATAAAAAGTTTTTTCCATATAAACTTTCCACCTTTTATTTGAACCCATAGGAGGTAAATTTTAAAAAACCATGAAACACGTGTTCAATGAAATATTTTTAAGAGTCTGAATTTAAAATTTTATAAAAAATCGGTACCGATTTAGTTTTTTTTCATGCAAACTTGCAATCCCTATTTCATCCCTTTAGGCTTAAAATTTTTCAAAATCCCTTCTTATTAGATGTCCAGATTATAAAACTAAACATCTGTCCAAATTTCACGTTTCTACGCACAGCGGTTACGGCTGTGCGTGCGCGTCTTACCTCAGTCAGTCAGAACAAGCTCTTTTACATATTTAAATGATTGATTGGTATTATAACGCTTATGTAGATTATGTAGACTTTCGTATCGGGGTCGTCGTGGCCCAGAGGCATAAAAGTGTGACTCAGCCAACAGGCAAAAGTGGCGTTAAGTTCCGCTACCCTCTGCTTACCCTACTGTGTGCGGGATGCAGCGTGAAGCTGATTTATTTATTTAAGTAGATTTAGACCTCATCGTCTTAGCTGCACGCTGTATCCTGCATAGCTGGACAGATAGAGGAGTTCAAGACACCACGCTTTCCACGTACCGCCTAATATTTAAGACATTGCTATGTTTTGGGTTTCCGAACTTAGCTTCGAGTTTGTTCTAGTTACCGGGGCGCAGACATTAATAATTTCCTCGAATGGGAATTGAGCCCAGAATAATATATAAAAATGAATAATTTTATAACCTTTATTAATTTTAATATGAAGTAAAAAATCTGAAGGACCTTCTCGGTCTGAAAATTATTTTTATGCTGGCTAGTCTATTTTTATATTTCAAATTGTTAATCGATTCAATGCATCTTATTATACATACTTTTCAGATACTTAAACTACTAGTATGTAACGTATCATTCAAAGTTCTTAGTCATATTCATTTAATATAACAAAGAAGCCGCAAGTAAACGCAAATTATTAAAGAAAAGAATACTACTACGAAAAGATATAACGAATAATATAATCTAAACATAAAATAAAAATTAAATTAAATCAGCTTTATGATGTGTCCTGCACACAGCAGGGTAGGCAGAGGGAACCTAGTGTTAAGACACTCCATTCCCATCTTCCCGCCGAGTTCTGGAGGCATTGCGTGTTAAGTGGCGGAACTCAGAGCCACGCTTTGCCTCGACACCAAAGCAAAGAATGAAAATATAAATGTAAATAAATATTTTATTTCCTCGAGTGGGTATCGAACCCACAACCAGTCGATTTTACAGTCACACTGTGCGCCACGATTGGCCTCGATAAAATAATTAAATTAAAATTATTTAATTAGGTAAAATAATTGGGGTGAAGGTGAATCTGTAAACGCGACAGTTGTGTTGTTTTCATTTCCTTGCTTTGGTAAAGAGGCAAAGCGTGGCGTTGAATTTCGCTACTCAACCAACATGCAATTCCTCGAGAACTTCGCGAAAAGTGGGAACCGATGTATCAAATGGGAACAGAGTGTCTGAACACTCAGTCTTTCCTATCATGTGCACGATACACCGTGAAGCTAAAAATTAAGTTAAAATTTTATCAGCAATATATATAATGGAAACGAACCCACGACCTCAAACACGTCACCGGTGACGAGTGACCTGTTCAGTACATTCTCCAATCACTGTTATGTAAGTTATGCGAGTTCTATACAAAACATTAAACTTTATTAGCCATTTATTTTGTGAGATCATTATTACATATTTAAGTACTTACGTATTATAACAAGATGTCATAAAATTTTAATTAAATTGACTAAAATAAACGATAATACAATATGGTATTTGGTACCTTTTTTTTTATATTGCAGTTTCACGATTATGATCATCTGAAGCATATTTTTTTCATTTACACACTTAAAGCCATGTCTTGGCACATGGGCACAAGCGTATGATTGGTTTGGTTCTTTAATCACTTCGTCCAACGTCACGTTGTATAGGCTGTGGATTCGGTTCCCACTCGGGGGAAATCAAATATTTAACGTTTCCATTTCCTTGCTCTGGTAACGATGCAAAGCGTTGAAAAAAAAATGTCTTAACAGGAACAGAGTATCTTAACACTAGATTCCCAGGTTTCCTCAACCTACACTACTATGTGCGTGTTATAGCGTGAAGTTATAATAAAATTTAAGAAAGTCACAACTATGCTTATCCTCGGATACTTATACATGTCATATACACAGTGTCGAGACATTTCGTTCTCCATTTTCCGCCCGAATTCCAAACTTAAAATCGAAACTATTTGAAGCACACCAGCGTCTTAGGAACTCTTGTGAAAGTAATATAAAAAAATTCTTAAGCATCACAGCTCTTTCAAAAGCCGAGGATATCAAATTTTATGTATTTTTAATGCCAGCGTAAACTAGAGCGATCGCAATATGACATTGTAAAATGTACATAAATAGCGCAGTAGGATAGCGTTTGATTGTATGTGAAGGTTGTAACTCCACTTTATAATCTGTCGAATTCTGGACAAAAATGTGTTAATATCAATATCTCCCGATATATCTGAATGAAATACAAAATATCCATGGAATTCGAACCCACTAAAATCTTATAAAATCAAATTGGTAATCACTACACCATAATTATATCAATAAAAATAATGAAGACATCATATTTTCGCAACCGTCTCGTTGGAAGTGATAGGCGAGTCTAATTTGAATTATGTTATAATATATGTTTTTATTCTTGTTTTTCTTTCAACATGTTGCAGAGAAAAGGATCTTGCAATCAATGTATCGTATTTTACAATGTATGTGAAATTTGATTTGATTTGGCCAGTCGTGACGCAGTGACACAAAAAGTGCAACTGTAAATGCGACAGGCTGTGAGTTCGATTCTCAATCAAGGAAATAAAACATTTTATTGTTTTCAATTCTTTACACTGGTAACGAGGCAACGCAAAAGCAAAAAAGCAAACAATGGAGAATGGAAGTGTTTGGAAACGGAGTCTTAATGCTGAACTCAGTTCCCCAGGTCCTCTGTGCCTATTTGTTAGGCGCAGAAAAGAGCGCTAAACTAAAAAAATACAAGAATTCCGCTGAATTAGAATCGAAGCCACTACCACCGTGCTTTGCTGCTGCGCTGCGCTACGACGGCCTCTCGAATAAATTTTCTAGTTACCTAAATTTTTTTTATAGAATATAAAAATATTCCAACCAATACATAGAGAAAGGCCACATGCAAAGTGAAAGGTCATCAATAACTTATAATTGGCGGAAATCAATTCGTAATTCGTATATTGTAGGATTATACTTAAAGAGACTCTCTCGTTCGACACTTTCTATTACACTCAAAATTTTGTTATTGCAAATATCGTGGGAGCGGCCTGTCTATATATTATGTACAGAAGGAAGGAAGCTCTTTGATGCCGTCGTAGCCTAGAGGCAAATCGTGTCTGCAATCGCGATAGTTCCAAGTTCAATTTCCGCTAGGGAAAATTATATATAAAAAGAATTAAATAATTAGTATAATTATTTTTTATTTCCTCGCGCTAGTAAGAAGAATAAGCGTGGTCAATACACAATGTTTCAAAAAATTGGAAGGCAAGTGGGAAACGGAGAGTCTTAACACTTCGCTTTACTTATCCTATATACATGTATATGTGGGTATGTAAAGCATGAAACTATAAAAATACATTTCTTTATTACTTGTTTAGTGCACACAATTACATCCACAGTCCACGGTATTTGTGAGTTTACCTTTATTATTAAGTTACTATTCCACATAAGATGTTCTAGACTTTCCTTTTGTTAATCCTTTTTTCAATTAGCTTTTCTATCAAATATATAAATTGAAAATTAAAATTAAATTAAATCAAATTAAATTAAATTAAAAATAAAAAAAATATAAATTTAAGCAATCTTAAAATAGAATTGGACGGACAGATTATCTTTTTATCTTTTTATTATAGATATAGTATTTAATACACAGTGTACACGTGTTCCTTTCATGAGTCATCAGTTGGTACATCGAAGCTTAGCGAAGTGGCAGCCTTGCTACTGATTTCGCAATCGTTTTGGTCTGAGATCTGTTGATTGTATTACAAAATGTGGAGCTCTAATTAAACATCATATTAAATTTAATTTTTATTTGATTTTCAAATGTTAAAACACTTTCAAATATTTTTTTTTGGTTTTAGTCATCTTATATACTTAGAGTTGCGTTAAAATTTTGTTCATAAACGACTACTGGCTGTAAACACGGCGGGTGTGTGAATACTCATCCTGTCTTAACTACATATTAGACTAATAGTCCTTAAAATTTCAGCTTTGCTAAAATGACGTAGGTCTGGCGGCCCTAGGATCTCGGCTATTATATTAGTTATCAGAATTCAGTGTGCCCTGTCAAGTGCCGATTGTTGTGAGTCAACTTAAAGCAGTATCTACAGAAGAGATACGAATATATGTATCTATCATCAAAATTGTCTTTATGTTCATACATTCGATCTGTTATTGTGGAGTAAGGAGTGGGAGTTGTATGTAAGAGAAATCCAGTGATTAAAAGAATATTCATATAATTTGTTAAAAGTAAATAATAATTTTATAGTAAAATGTTATAGTTCATTCTCTTTTTTACGTATTTCGCATTGTACTTAATATATATTTCGTAATGATTTCTTAAAATGGTTAACTTAATAAGATGCTTTCTATACAATTTCTTTCGCTTGAACTAGTTATTTTTTAACGTATTTGTAATATGCCAGTAACGTGCTCGTATAAAATTATAGTAGCATTGTAAGGAACAAATTTGAGAGAATCACATCAAAAGTACTTTGACGCAAATTTTACATATTTTAAAACTCTAATTGATTTAATCGCAAATAATTAGTCTTTTACATTTATAATACGAAAATTTTAAATCGAACTCACAACCTTCACATTTCCAGAATGACACTTTGCAGCTTTTACTTTTACTATCAATATTAATATTTAATTTTTTTACTTCTTCGCTCTGGTATCGGTGCAAAGCGCGTCGTCGAGTTCCACCATTCAACACGCATTGTCTCCAGATTTCAGCGGAATGTGCAGATTGGAGTGTATTAACACTAGGTTCTCTCTGCCTATTCTTCTACATTCGGGATATAGCGTGAAGCTGAAAAAAATAAAAATCATATAATAATAATATCTACAGACATTCCAACTACTTCATTAAAACATTTAAAATGACCACATAACATATAAACATAATAAGTAAGCCATTACTATTTAGATCGCATATACACTTTATAGCATATAGTAACATTACCCACCACACCCGACTGAGCTGAGATTACCCAACAGTGACACAATACGTACATATTATGTACGCTTATACTTACGTAAGCGCTATATTGGACTCATTTGCGTGTGGTTCAAGTTAAGAGAGTTTTACTGAGTGTTTTGTCTTTTTTAATGTGCTTTAATATATTTAATATTGAGGCCGGTCGTGGCGCAGCGGCACAAAGTGTGACTGTAAACCGACTGGTTGTGGGTTCGATCCCCACTCGAGGAGATGAAATATTTACTTAAATTTATATTTCCATTTCTTCGCTCTGGTGTCGAGGCAAAGTGCGGCGTTGAGTTCTGCCACTTAACACGCAATGCCTCCGAAATTCGGCAGAAAGTGGGGAACGTATTGTCTTTCACTACGTTCCCTCTGCCTACCCTGCAGTGTGCGGGATACAGCGTGAAGCTGATTTTTTTTTTTTTTTTTTAATATCCGCACATAGCAGGGTAGACATAGGGACCCCGGAACCTAGTAATACGACAATCCATTCCCAATAAGACACTTCCACTCCCCATTTTCCACCGACTTTTGATTTTGTCGCATTTGCAGTCGCAGAATTTGATGCCCATGTGCTTCGACTGGCGTCGATAATGTGATAGTATCATAATTTTTATCTGTTTTATAGATACACGTTACTATACTTTTTCTTGTAAAAGAAACACCCGATCAAGATCTTTAAGTACGTTGTGTGTGTGCGTGTTTGTGTGTATATTACTTCATATATCCACAAAACTTAATCAATATTGACTATATATAATTTTCTTGGTTGATATAATGTAAAACGTCCATCTTCTACACTTCTTATTTAAATAATATCAATATTTAACTTTATAAAAAAAAAATGAAGCCGTCGTGGCACGTCTGACGGGACGGTTTTAGGATCAATTCCCACTCGTGCAAATGAATTATATTCATTTCGTCCCTGAGTTACCAAAAAAAATTCTGCCTTGAGTTTTGGTACGACACAACAGAAAATAAACTCAAAAAATTACGAAAATTGGGATTCGAAGGTTCCTACTGCGTATTTTGCTGTGTGCGAAAACGCATAAATCTGTTTTATAAAATATTCGCTCTTCCCTCCTCACTTAAAACATATAATTTCTAAATTTTTACTTGTACCATGAATGCTAACTTATGTATTATAATATGAAACTGTATATTCACAAGACTTTGTGCCATTGACACACTGACTAGTGGGTCGGTGATCCTAAAAAAAACATTCAGTGCATTTTTATGGTGATTTTATGTTAATGTTTTATATATAAATCTTGTTGTTTTATCATTATTCTTGCATTATACTTAATGTCTTCACTATTCATGTTTTGAAATTATTATATTTTGAACAGCTCAACTATTGTGCAGGTTGAAATATTTAAAGTTCATTCATATACATTATTTTATATATCCCGCATAAATCAAGGTAACTAGGGAATCTAGTGTTAAGACACTCCGTTTCCCAATATCCGCTCTTACTTCGGGACACTGTGGTTTGTCTTATTACCGAATTCGTCCCCCCGTCCATTCGTCATGAAATTGAATCTAGAACCATCGTGTTTACAGCCAGACAGAGGTACAGCCTCTGAGCCATTACAGCTTGACTAATCTTTAAAAGAGGGGGTAATTTTTATAAGGGTTCCTAAAATGAATAAAATAATGCTCACAAGCAAAACCGTATTATTTGCTTTACGCTGTATTCCACACATAGCTGCTAGTATATGCTCATATTTCTTCTGTGTAGCCTACACAGAAGAAATATGAGCACCTAATGTTAAGACATTAAATTATTCCGTTCACCGATTTGGATTTCGATTCCCACTTGGGGGAATGTAATATCTAATATTTTTATATCCTAGCTCTTGTAACAAGACAAAACAGTAAAACAAAAACATAAAATTTCAAAATATAATATCATTAAGCAACTTAAAAAAAAACAAAAGGAAAGCTCGACCTCGACTTCTCACTTTTGTTGAATTTGCGGTTAGTTAATATTCTTATCATTCAATCTAAATGTTGGTGTAAGTGTTACTAGCGTGTTAAACACCGTCGTTTTATAAATTATATCTTCTCAAAGTTTCATTTCCATGTTTTTTCAACAATTATGGAAATAAGTCACAATTTTTTTTTAATTGTTCTCAATGGGTATATGGAAGGCGTAGAAATTCTAGTGTTAGAAAACTCCGCTCTCCATTTTCCAGTTATTTCTGGACGTAT
This sequence comes from Heliconius sara, assembly GCA_917862395.2. Taxonomy (NCBI): domain Eukaryota; kingdom Metazoa; phylum Arthropoda; class Insecta; order Lepidoptera; family Nymphalidae; genus Heliconius; species Heliconius sara. The sequence goes on from OU860799.1 coordinate 959,088, forward strand.
TGTAAGGTAAGTAGCGGAACTCAATGCAGTGTTTTGCCTCTACAACAGAGTGAAGAATATAAATATTTAATTTCCTGGGAATTGAACCCACAACCTGTCACGTTTGCAGTCACATGCGTGTGCCCCTGTACCATGACTTTTCTCTATTAATAATTTTAATATGTTGATGAATTGGAGTGATTGATTGTCGTGCTGCTAAACTATTTTACTGTTTTTGAGTAATTGATCTAAAACTATTTTGAATTTATCTGACAAAATCAGACTGTAAACGACGCGCTACTCATGTTTTTAGTTAGATGTGGACTCGAGCTCCAGTAGAATGAATGAAATATTTCCATATCTGGTAGACAAAGCACGGCGTTGAGTTCCACCACTCACCTTACACTGTCTATTCTGGTAAATGCGGAGAACTGATTGTCTCAAAACTACATTTTCTATGCTTGTTAAAGTGTACCCTTATGTCGGTAAAACCTTCAAATTAATAACTCAGAAAAAGTAATACGTAAACCTATATTTACCTCTAAGTTCATGTAATCTTTAACCTTTAATGAAATTTATTTCAGAAAGGAATTGAACTGGTAACCAATGTCTTATCGATAAAAGCTATCCAACAAGGACATCATATTGTGATATTTAAGAATTACAAATCAATATAACAATAGAAAGGCTAATGCTCTAATTCGTTCTGTAACATTTTGTAGTGCACTTTACGTATTGCGTTTTCAATAATATAAATTATTGTTGCATTTTATATGACGAAATATATTTATTTCGTCTTATACATATATATGAAGGATTGTTTTTTGTTTAATTGAAAAGAGTGATATATAAAAAAGAAAGATATAAAAAATCTACCTTTAAGCATTCAAAAATTAAAGAATCAAAAGTGTTGTATTTTTACTTATTTAGAAAATATATTAAAAAATGAACATAACAGGATATATGGATATATACTCTTTTTTCTTCCCTCTCTTGGTAACCATCCAACGTTTAAAGACCGATTCGATTCGATGCAGCCACGGTACTCCATGGGTTAGGAGCTCTGCGCATCTCCAACTTGTCTATAAACTGTAAGAGCATCTCCAAGTGACAAAAATAAGAGTACGCAGAAGGAACCTAGTGTAAAGAGAGACTCCCTTCCTCACTGTCCACCCAATCTTCGTGTTATTGCATGTTAAGTGGTAAATCAACTCAACATCAAGTGTTGCCTTGTTAGTAGATCGGGTTATTGAAATTAATTATTCCTCCGACTAGAAATAGAATCAACAACCTTCGCCTTGACAGTCAGACGTCAAGTCACTCAACCACGACGTACTCAAAAATACGCCTAATACACCCACAGTAGCTATATCAAGTGTAATTGTCTTATAATAGCACCAGCGAATGCGGAATCCGCGTAAATATGACGCTCCTAATGAAACGCACGAAAGCGAATTAAAACCTAATTAATTCAAATTAAATCGTTTAATGGAAACCTTTATCCGCACATGCCGGGAACACCGCGCCAATTTATTCCCCATACTGTTACATTACATATAATTTTGTGAAATCTTCTGATTGTGTTCTGTATAAGTTTTTGCGGTGGATTCTCTTGTGTTTTCTGATAATAATTTAAATAAAATATAATGATTAGAGTTCATTATGGCTGTAAACGCGACGGTTGTTGGTTTGATTCCCATTGGGGCTGTTGAAATATTTAATATTTTCATTTTCTCGCTCGAGTGGGGATCGAACCCACAACCAGTCGGTTTTTACAGTCACACTTCCTGCCGCTGTGCTACGACTGACCAAATACTAAATCTATCTTATATATAAACCTCTTTCGTTACTGAGTGATTGACAATCAGAGCACAGACGAAACTACTTACATTACTACTTACGAACGTTACGGAGTGTAGTAGAGCACTAAGAGGGAATATCCGGGTACTCCTACAGGAACGGGAACGGAAAAAAATATCTTTATTTACATCTTTTAGTCTACGCAACTAAAGTAGCGAGCGACGACTAGTTTAATTATAAATATCAACTAAAAATATACTATATTACGCATAAAATATATACATAATAAACTTACGTACCTACTTCGCTTTAGAAAGCAAAATGAAAGGAATTTTCAAAGGTTAAAAGTTAAAACAAATGTAACGGTAACTCAGTTGCGTCCGCAAGTAGATTACGATCATCAAGATCATTATTATAAATATTAGCAAGAGACTAACTACTGAGGCTACTTGAGGCCAGTGGTGGTGCAGGGGCACAAGAATGACATTGTGGGTTCGATTCCCACTCGAGGATATTGAATATTTAATATGTTTATTTTTTCGATCTAGCAACTAGCACCAAAATATATCCTCTATCCCCTTATATTATTTTTTATCTACCCTGATATATACAGTACGGGAAACAGCTGAATCTTAACAAAAAATATATATTATCAAGCAACTATCATGAATGTGAATATTATTTTAAAAATAGTTCTAGTAACTTTTAAACTGTCAATCTTCAAAATTAGAATTTTTTTTTTAAATTATTTTTGTTCAAAAATCAAAGTACGGTTTACTTTATGTAAAATTATGTTTTAGTTTTTAGATCGTTGCTTTAAGTTGGTTTGTTTTGTTTAAAATTAATTTGTTTAATATAAAACTAAGTATATTTTTAACAGTGTACACATCGCTTTACTTAAACCGGTCAAGTAATAACCAAATTACAACAAGTGAAAGGAAATGATATCTCAAATAATACGAAATGTACATATAAAGTGGAATTTGTTATACAATAAGAAATACATACACGTCTCGCTTATTTTTTATATCTTCGAGACTTTCCTACATATTTTTTTAGCTTCACATTGTATAATACTAAGTTTTCTCGGCTTGGGAAACGCAATTTTAGTGTAAATACTCTCTGTTCCCCACTATCCGTCAATTTCGTTACGAACTAGAGACGTTGAGCAGCGAAACTTAACATCGCGTTTTTACTTTTTAACAAGGAGAGAAAGAAAATGATTGATGCCATATTTTATTTTATTGCCGCTATAGTATGAATCTAATTCCTTTTCTTATGCTGTATTTTGTTTTAAACCGACTTCTATAAGAAAAGGTGGTTATCACGATTCGACAGTATTATTTTATGTTTTTTACCGACTGGGTGAACCGATTTTGATGATTCTTTTTTATTTGAAAGCTAATTTTTATTTTAATGCTTTCTGTGTAGTTTCTTAAAAAATCTTTTTAAAATTCGTTTCTATCTATAAGAAAATCACATAAATTTTTAATTTGCATTAAGTATATGCGCGACAAATGGACGAATAAGACTAAGATTTAGATAATTTAGGAAAGGAAAGACAAGGGTAGCTTGAGGAGGGTCTGGTTGTAAATTTGTTCTGAGGTATTAATCATAAAATACCATTGAAACATATGGTTAAAAATCATAAATATTGCCTTTATAGTTTGAAAATAAACGTTGATACGTAGAAATCTGAGCTTTATCTTGTCACAGTGTCACACACACTATTGTGTAGAGTCTTACTACAGTTATCGCTTCCTATAATTTTTACTTGTAAATTTGTTACAACTACCCATTATTTGTAAAGTGGGATAGACTTTGAAAAAATTGTCACCTTTTTAAGTAGCGGAATTCAACGCCGTGCCTAAAGTACGTTTTTTTTCTGTTAATATCGATGATCGAATGAGCAACTTGAAAAGAATATTCTAAACATCATGCTAAATGATTATATGTACCTACATATATCATACACAAAAAAATTAAGTTAGAATTTTTTCTCTCATTCATAGAACTGGTTAATTGCACAACTTTCGTTTAATAACGTAAAAGTTATGTTATGTTATATTAATATTACCTATATGGATATGTCGAATTGCTTCTCATTGAATGGTTATCTGACTTAATAGACTGGTCTGATGAAAATAAGTTAATAAATAAAATTAAATAAAATAAATCAGCTTCACGCTGTATCCCGCACACTGCAGGGTATAGCAGAGTAGGTAGGGGGAACTAAGTATTAAGACACTACATTCACACTCAACGCCACGGTTTGCTTGTCTACAATAGCGAGGAAATAAAAATTTCTCATTTCCCGAGTAAAAGCGGTAATCGAATCCACAACCGTTGCGTCTACAGAGAAATGTAAAACGGTTCGGTTTGAAAAATAAGTTAATAATTTGAATAAAATCATCACTTAGTGCTAGGTTACATGACATTAAGTGCCGTCTAATTATTTTAATGGAGTGTATTTAGTATTATACATTTTTGGAAACCCGACGTTTCGACATAGGTGTCAATTGACATCATTATTATATTAAACTAGCGTCAACGCTTCCTTGATTGTCCCGCATAATGCCCTGGATTCCTGCAGAATGAGCTGACTGTACCCTTACCCTCCAGTATGGTGGATTTGAGACTTCTTTGATTTTATGAGTACGTCCCAGATAGTAGAAAGCTTTCAGCCGTCCTTTCTATTGAAATTAGGATGTTTTTGTATTTCAATGGCCTCGCGGATCATTCTAAGAATATATTTGTTTAAACCTGATGTAATGGTTTGGTTTATTCGCAGTGTGCTCACACACAGCCGAATTCGATACATGCCCTGAAACATACACTGATGTTTCTCTTTTTTTGACTAATGTATGATAGGCCACAGTCACAATCTAGTTTGTATACACTAGCACACTGTAAAAGAATATTACTTTTCACTGGTGTCAAGAATTGGCTAACGTTCTTTTTAGGCTTAAATATTGTTTTAATGCAATCTCTTCTTTAGTTCCCTCTTTTTACCCTGCAAAACAAAAAGCTCCCTCCCCCTATTAGGAAATGAACCTATAACCAAGAAAGTGCGTCACGCGACGTCTCGTTGCGCCACAAGAGCTTGACTATATAAAATATTAACAGTTACTTTAAAAAGTAAATAGCAATTACGATTCAACCCGCCGATAGCTATTAAACTAAATCCCCTAGGCCTATTCCAAGGAGATTTGACAAAGATATGACACAGTAAACACTACTAGCACCATACCTGATCCCAAATTCACATACAAAGTTATGGAATTAGTCATAAAATGGATTCGTGACTCAAATATCTAACCTATGCGTTGGGGACCTGGCTGTAAGCTGCAGTATTTTGTATGAAAATCCGTAGAAAATATAATCTTATTTCTTGTTAGTAAAGTTCAAATTTAATCGTACGTTTGAGTGAGTTAAAATCTTTAGTTACAAATACAGATTAAACGATCTAAGTTGACATTCGATAGAGGGCGTCGTGTGACGTCATTAAATCAGTAAAGTAACAGAATTTAGGGCTGAAGGTGGCTATGATTGGGTGCAGAGCTGTTTTGCTTTGCTTTTGATATAATAAAAACAATATTGAGGTTTCAAACCGAACCGTTCTACATTTGTCTGTAGACGCAACGGTTGTGGATTCGATTACCGCTTTTACTCGGGGAATGAGAAATTTTTATTTCCTCGCTATTGTAGACAAGCAAACCGTGGCGTTGAGTGTGAATGTAGTGTCTTAATACTTAGTTCCCCCTACCTAACCTGCTATATGCGGTATACAGCGTGAAGATAAAAAAAAAAGAAAAATATTATAACAAACAAAGTTAAGAAAAATCATAAAAGAACAACTTCAAACAATCGTAAAAACTCACAAAAACCACTCACTAATCCACAACAAGTTTACCCAATAAGCGAAACAAAGTTACCCACCTACGTGTATATCGAATTTTTAAAATGTATTTCAATTTTAAGCGCCCCAAGCGGAATCCATTAACAAAGCAAATGAGTGATCAAACAAAACATCGTACAACTAGCGCACAGTACTGTACTGTACTGTACAATTCGGTACAGTACAGTAAACTGATAGACACATTTTTCACAGGCAAAAGGAAGCTCTGCTAATTTGATTATCTGTTCAAAAGCACGTCACCCACATCGCTCCTTTGATCGGCAAAAATATATGTGGTGTACTCTACGGTCTACCTTATGATATAGTCTAAGTCAAGAGATGGGGAGATTAAGTGTGAATATACTTAGATTTAGTATATTAACATTTTGTAAATAATAATTCAATATTTTATTGTATTAAAAAGCAGCCTTTATGTCTATCACTATATCGCGTTAGATTACTTCAAACGTAAAGTATTGAGTAAAAGGCAAGACAAAATAATTCTATTATTTGCTGTAATTGTATAAAAAATCGATACAATAAACATCTTAGAGATAAAGAATATAAAGTCAAAATATTATTTTATTGGTATATAATGCTAGTAAAGTAATTGAATAGGCCAGAAGTCTTCCGCAGCGTCGTTTATAATGAATAAAATGAAAAATTCCGTTTCATCCCGCTATCGTAAGAATTTTATAGAAATCTTCTCTAAGTAGAGGTCACTACAACTACCTAGTGTATAAGTGTGAGCTCTCTAAGTCCGATTGTTTTGTATGCTCCTTTTTTGTCAGTCATTGAGTAGCGAAAAAGTTTTATTATATTTAAACAATAATATAAATTAACAAAAAAATATACTAACAAAAAAAAAAAAATACAAAAGACGTTTTTATTTTGACTTTTAATTTAAAAAACAAAAAAACACCCATGCTACACGCAGATATCGGTCAGTAAGAAAAGAAAACCGCTAACGTTTGTAACTCAAAAACCATTCATAGTGCCCGAGGCGCACTGTTCTCGCTAAGCTAATGAGATGTCAGTACAATCATTGGCGCTTTAACCTTGTAAGCTTTTTGGTATTTAAATAAGCTCGCCCTTCATACATACTCGGGTTCATGTTAATTAATTTATATCTTATTTATTATTCATGTATGAGTATTGTGTATGTCATTAGGTGTCTTATATAACCTGTGATAGTGGGATCTAATTTAGTTTGTTTTAATTTGCCTATAGTGTTGATGTTGATTGTTGTTGTTAATTGATTGTGAACATATATATATATATATATATATATATATATATATATATATATATATATATATATATATATATATATATATATAACATAACCATTATTTAAATATAATATTTTTTTTATTATTGAATGGCTATATTTGTTGTTAAATATTTTTCTCTTTATCCACTCCTAGGTACAAAGGTACTCCACTATTCATATTTTGAATATTTTTATTTCGTTTAAAATGTATAATATTTATAATTAAAACGAAAATGAAAGTAATATAGGTTGTAGGTTCCACCTTTTTTCAAATAAAATAAAAAACTGTCGTGTAGGCAAAGGGAACCTAGTTATGACAGATAGTTCGATCTCCACAATCCGCCCAAATTTAAGACATTGCATATTGAGTATCCAGCTCATAGAAGCGTAGGTAGAGAGAACCTAGTGTTTAGATACTCCATTCTCATTAAGACATTTCCGTTCCGTACTTTCCTCCGAATTCTTGAGGTATTGTGATTTGATTGGCGGAACTTAGCACCGCAATTTGTTTAAGAAAGAAATGCAAAATCTTACTGATATTATAGATTTAAATTTGTGAGGATGGATGTTTGTTTCACCTTGACGCGCAAAGTACGAATTTACACAATTTATATAAAGATTTTCTATAATTTGGCTATAACATAATAATAATTGTAAGCGAGCGAAGCCGCGTTTCGGCAGTTAGTTGAAATATTTCATTCCTCGAATGTGAATGAAACCGACGCCACACATGAAATGCTTTTCGTTGATATTGAACCCACAATCATTGCGCTTACAATCGAATACTGTGCCACATCGGCCTCAACATTCATTACATGACTATTTTTCATATAATATTAGCTAAATACTTAAAAACATGAAATAAATTAAGAATTCAAGCAAATCTTAGACCAATCGTTTGTATCCAGAAACTCACTTGTCCGCACCAAAGAGAAGGTATATCATATAAGCGGGCTAATTGAATAAAAAGAAAATCTTTTACAGAACAGCAGTTCTACGTACGTAGCCCCGGGTGAAGTATAATTATTGTTTTACTTTGAAACGCGTTTTGTTTGAAGCCGTTTCTTTTGTAGCTCTCCTATTACTGGATTGTCTTTAACATAAATTCTGATCGTCATTGTGTGTATGACCACGGTATTGTGGAGTTTGATTCAATTTTTTTTATTAATAATTTAATAACTTAAGACAAGTGTTTAAGTAGTAGGTTAAGTGATCCTCTTTTACCTATCCTGCCAAATGTAGGATACTGTGTGAAGCTAAAAAGAACATCTGATCTTAATAAATCAAGATCTCGATTTTTATCATGGCCACAAATCTTGCTGTTAAAGATAAGAAGTTAAAATCTATAGCTATTATGTTAGCTCATTTTTTTCTTTGCTGTTTATATTGACGTTTTGAGCTTAGGACAGCGTCTGAATATTATCGTGATGGTTTTGCGTTCTATCTACTCTCTAGACGGTGCGCATAGTTGAATTTTGCCATTGAACATGTAATGTTCCGAAAATTCGGCGTTAAATGAAGAACGATATGTCTTATCACTAGGTATTGCCTATCCACCCTGCTATTTGCTGTGTACACCGTAATACTGAAAAAATCCCTACTTCGCTCTAGTAGAACAATGACATGATGAGTTCCACCACTCAATACGCTGTCTTGAATTCGGGCGAAGTATCGAGGACGGACTGTTTCATCTCACTAGGTTCCCTTTGCCTACCTTATTAGTAGCTCTTTATTTTATTTAAAAAAAATGGATCCTAGGGTATTAGTTTTTAGTTCTAATATTTAAAATACAATTACAAAAAAATTAAAATATTGAAATATTATTTTTAGACACTGCATAGTGCACACATATTTCATAATGATATTCCAACGCGACATTTATATTATTCAGATTTTAAATAGTACACTATTTTAAGTTACTATTGATTAATGCACATTCCATACATATTGCAAATCTTATATTTATGTATGACTGGCTAAAAAAAATGGTTCACGCTGTACCCCGCATATAGCAGAGTAGACAGAAAGAAACTAGTTAATATACTGCGTTCCCGAACTTTCAACCAATTTTCGAGATATTATATATTAAGTTAATTATATTCAGAGTCGTATCCACAACAATCACGCTTACCTTGCGCTGCGCTGCGCCAGGACAATCTATCCAATTTTTATTTTTTTATGACCGACATATAACATAAGTGACAACAAACACACAAACAAACAAAAAACCGATCGTAACTCGTAAACTTTTGGCATCCCTGTCGTATCCTAACCGCAAAACGAGCATAAAGCCCATTGATGTATGCGATAACCGCCGCAGGCTAGCGCGGGTATCGCGGTCGTACTGCAACTGACACTGTCGCGCGGGCTTTGAATTTCAAGTATAATTTACTTTTATTATGGACTTTTTTATATATATCTTTTTTGTCTTTAGTGGAAGAGGAGAGGCCTTAGTGATAAGATACTCCGTTCTCTACTTTCTGAAACTTCTATGCAGCTTATAAAAATTATAGAGGAAAATTATACACATCATTTGGTAAACGCGAAATTCTGGAATTCTATTTTGTTTTATCTATTAGAGAGTCATTATGAAAATTATTTCAAAATATTCGAATCAACAGTCATCGCATTTAGCGTCCGACCTTCGCCTCACAGCACCACGGCGGTCTAATTTCATTATTTATGACGTAAACGTGAAATAAAAGTATAAGAAGAGCAGCTACACGCTTCTTTCATATTTTTTGAGACATTGCGTGTTAAGTAACAGAACTAAACGCTCACCCGCTGCATACCAGAGCGAGCAAATGAAAATAATCTAACATATTACGAAACTGCAACTGATCGCTGTCTGTACGCGGAAGATTTTTGAGAAAAAATATAATTGGGGGCATTTCTGATTGTTATTAAAAAATTTATCTGTGCATTTGTGCACGTTAATCTCCGAAACAGTGCAACCAATTTGAATGCAGTTTTCAGTTCTATTGTGTTCCCGTAAACTTATCTTACCATGTTTGTTTTATGTCAATAAGTTTATGAATAAAAATCATATCAATATAAAGTATTTTATCCTCCATGGTTATGGTTATGGTTTTTCAGCTTTTCGCTGTATACCTACCACATATACCAGGATAGGCAAAAGAATCTAGTTTTAGGACACTACGTTCCCTCACAGTTTTAAAAATAAACTTTCGCCCCAGTAGAAACCGAACCCGCTACCATGATGTTACATTAAAACGCCTTCCTACTGCGCCATCACCACAATAGAACTACCTAATTCAATAAAAGCTAAGTATGTAAATTATGTTTGAATATGTATAATGTATTTTTTTGTATTGAACGACTATGATAGAACAATACATCGTTTATACATGTCTTGAAAGTAATTTCTGACATTACGACGCGGATGCGATAGAAGCTATTGTCTTTTTGTTAATAATTTGATTAAGTGTTGGGAAATAGAAAGCTTGGGAATCAAATATTATAAATTTAAATAAAATTTGTTCAGTAGTTTTTGCAGGAAAGTGTATCAAACATGCATCTTCACATTTTATCACATTTCTAATATTATTAAAATAATAGAATAACATGAGACCATTCGTGGCGCAGCGCATAAGGGTGTGACTGTAAATATATTATTTTACGTTCGATTCCCAATCGAGAAAATTAAATATTCAATAGAATTTTCATTCCTTCGCTCTGTCGTAGAGTCGTCATTTTAAAATTCAGTGGAAAGTACAAATCGGAGTGTCTTAACACTAAGCTCCCTTGGTCTAAATTGCTACATTCAGGATACAGCGTGAACCTCAAAAAGAAAAACAAAGAGAACAACAACAAAAAAAAATCAGTTTCCCGCTGTGTACCGCACACAGCAGGGTAGGCAGAGGGAAGGTTCCCTGAGGTGTTAAGACACTCCGTTCCCCACTTTCTGCCGAATTCTGGAGGTATTGTGTGTTGAGTGGCAAAACTCAACGACACGCTTAGCCTCTACACCAGAGCCTGGAAATGGAAATATAAATTTCACTAAATATTTCATCTCCTCGAGTGGGGATCGAACCCAAAACCAGTCGGTTTTACAGTCACAGTTCATGCCGCTGCGCCACGACTGGCCTCTGAAACAACAACAATAATCAAATCTTAATAAATTCGACACTCGTCTACAATTGAGTTAGAGCTAGGTCTAACGAAGCGACGCAGATGGGTGCTATTATCTTATGCACACTGCGTGCCAAATTCTTATTTGCTTTGAATAAGGAAAGTGGATGTGGATGTGTTATTTTATTGTGGTATATTATAATATATGAAAGTTATTATAATATATATTCTTACAATATATGTTGGATTAAATGAAAATAGTTTTTGTATATAGTTCGTTATATAAACACAGCCCACGTTAGTATTGTGTTTAACATTTCTTCGATATATTAAATTTATATAAACTTTTTGTTGATTATTTCAACTCATCATTTAAAGAATTAATTATCTAATCTATTAAAATGTCTTCTTCTCTTCTTTCTCTAAATCTTCTATTCAACATATATTAGAAAATATATTTTAAAGACATTTACAATGATTTTCTTATACCATTTTTCTTATGATCGAAAAAAACTTTTTTACATAAAATTCATAAAATATATATATATTAATAAATTCCAAAACCTCCCTAAAGCAAAAATTCAAAAACAATATACACCATCAACCCTTAGAATGATATCTTATTCTGCCCGCACAACAAACTGCTTGTTCGGCGCAATTCGCTTAATTCACTGACCAGTAATTAAGGCCGGGGCTGGGGGCCGGGGCCGGGGGCCGGGGCCGGGGCCGGAGCCCCCTAACATGCTGAGACAGATTTTTGTCTAATACCGGCTAAACGCTTACTCTAAGGAAATTTGATTACCTCGAACACCCTCTTAGGTTAGGCTCATACCGCGTGTGTTAATTTTTTAATGGTGTAAATATAAATATGATAGATAAGTATTTGAAGTAGTATTTTAATGCTGTTATAAATATTATGTATGTCATAACTATTTCAGTGTGTGTGTGTGTGTGTGTGTGTGTCAGTCGTGGCGCAGGGCCACAAAATGTGACCCTAAACGTGACAGATTGTGGGTTCGATTTCTACTCGAGGTAATACACATATAATAAATTTAATATTTTCATTTCTTCGCTCTGGTAACCAGCTACAGCCACTTAATGCGCAATACAAAAAAAAACACGATAAACATTTTCGAATTTAGTAAGTGTTCAGCTATTTCACTAACTCATGTTCTTGGTGGAAATTAACATTTAAATGACAATTATTCAATCAAAATATTATGTTTTTAGGTTTATTGGTATTTCCGTGAAGGAGAAATAAAAGAAGTGTTGACAAAATCAATAATTCATCTATACTAAGATTTATTCATCTTAACATTTTTTCTATGAATCAACAAATTTTTTATTTAAAAAAAACGTACCGTACAAAATGTTTTGGTGTTATTTTTATGGAAAAAAAAAATTAATGTTAATTAACAAAATTATTAGTTAACTATAATAGGCCTCCATACTACTAAACAAGCGAGTTTGACTGCGCCATAATATCCTTAAACTTTATTGAACCCACAACCGTCAAAGCAGGCAGAAATCACATAATTTTTTTAAATTTTGTTTCATAATATTGTTTAGAACTGACATTATTAATTGGAGTAGGGTTCTATTTTAATATCACACGACTGTCCTTTAAAATATATAAATACAAAATTGAATACCCGATTGTCAATCTTAATAAAAGCAACGAAAAAAAATATTAATGTATTCGTATCCGTCCGGCGATCGCAAACTAACTCGTCAATTGAAACAGATTTTGGCTTTTATTTATTTTTGCAAAAAAAAAAGATATCGCCACTTCGCCCTATCAATAAAGCATAATAGACCCCTGTGATAGTGATGTATGTGCTTTACAATGAGTTGCTTTTAACGGAATGTTTCTATTTGTGTTTTTGTTTATTATTTCTAGTTGGTAGAGATATGAAATTTGATAGAAAGCTTGAAAATGTCGTGGGTTTGAGTTTAACTCGGAAAAAAGGAATGGAGTGTCTTAACACTCCATTTTGCACTTTCTAGAACAACTTCACTTTCTTTGGAACCAAATGCATCAATTCATCTAATTTTCTAATTGAACTTAAAAGCATCCCTTAAAAGTATTTATAAAATTTTGTACCCACAACCATACGGGCTGTCAGATCTACCCAATTTGTATATTTTATTTGATTTTAAAATATATTTTATTTGATCCCACAGCCAGTACCGTTTACAGTCACAGTTTGTGCCCCTGCGCCACGACTGGCCTCAATCTGTGATTCAATTAGAATATAGTTTTATAGAATTTAAAAGTCCATATAAAAAAGTTAGTTAGTTGACATAATTATTATATCAACGCCGTCAACGATTTCTTAATAGTCTCACATAATGTCCTGAATTCCTCCAGCAAATGAGCCGACTATATCTTGCCCTCTGGTATGGTCGGTTTGAGACTTCAAAAATTTTATGTGTGGGTCCCAGGTGGTCAAATCCGCCATCCTCCATCCTCTCTATTGAAGCGTCGTAAACGTAATACTAAATATACGGGATTAATCCGGTTCAGTAGCCTCATTTAAAATTTGTAATAATCGTGTAATAAACGTAAAAATTAAAAAAATATGTACATTTTTATACATGATATTAAAAATACGTACATTTTTTTATAATGAAGAGTTTCTTTTCTGTTGGTGTCACTTGCTGACACAGACAAAACAACTTGACTAAGAGAGTTAAAATTTCGTTTGTAGGTATGTCAGGGAATGTAGGGGAGCACTGTGAGAGGATTTCTCGAGATTCAAATGAAAAACTTGATTTAAGAATGATTTTTTATTTTAATTCGCACCGAACTTACTTACTAAATAAAAATCCATACAGCATTACCGCCGCATTATAAGGCCGTTCCACTTAAATCACTATTACGAATCAAGTAAAACTTACCTCAACCAAGCACCAAACCTACACAAATTTCACTCAAAAGGCAAGTTTATGACATACACAATTTACTTAGAAGTGAGATTAAACAGTAACAAACAACTCTTGCGATTTATCGTCGCCATCCATCGTGGAGGCGACACGGCGGTAATGAAAGCAGCTTATCTGGGACTAGCGTTTATCTGAGACACTATGCCTCAAGACGGCTAATCGAGTATTCGTTTGTGTTTAAATTGTTTGAGTTATATTGAAGAAAAAAAATATAAGAAAAAATTGAGGAACTTGACGGTTGTGGGTACGATGCCCACTCGAGGGAGTTCGTTTTCCTTGTTCTGGTAACCAGATAAAACGCGGCGTCGACTTCCTATACTCAACACAATGTCTTGAAAATTCATTGTCTTGAAAAAAGACTATAGACACCATAGTGAATGCCATACAATTGCCTAGTACTATTTAATATAACATGGGAGAGATGCAAAAAATACCTACAGCAGCTTATCCGTAACAAGCATTTATTTGAGAACTTATGCCTAAAGACGGCGGCTTATTAAATTCTTTTTTTATAATAAAATTATTTATAAAGCTTAATACATTGCCTAAATTAAGAATCAACAGTACATTAATCAGTACAGTGGTACTGCTGCACCACGACGGCCTCATTGCTTACCAACAAAAAACATTGTTATTTGCCCAAATTGTTATTATAAGAAAACAAGCCAAATTTATCCAAAATCACTAAACATCGTAAAATACCGTTCAAAACTCAAAACAATCAAAATTATGGGGCAAAGTGACGTAAGCGGAACACGGCGTGCAATAAATTGGTGAAGAGAACAAGTTTAAATCGTATATTGTAAATACAGGTGAGCTTTTGTTTATCGGATCGTGGTCGTTACGACGCTTTATACGGTGGCTAACAAAGTTTTGTAATTAATTCATATTAAAAATATATCTTCACGCTGTATCCCGCTAATAGCAGGGTAGGCAGAGGGAACCTAGTGTTAGGTCACTCGGTTCCGTATTTTCCACAAAATTTTCGTAACCACGCTTTGTCAGATGGAAATAAGAGAATCTTATCATCATCAGATATCAGAATCAGAAGCAGAATTATAACAATTTAAGTATAAACATTCTCCCGAGTGGGTATGGAACCCACAAACGTCGCGTTTCCACAACGACGACCTCATATTATACAACTATTTATAATTTAAAGCAATTATTTATCCTTGCAGCTTTATAGTGAAGAAACTACCGACCCACATTTAAGTTCCTGTGTGACCTGTCCCGTGAGAAAATTTCTTATTCAATATTAAACCTGTTGTAACAACCTCTGAATGTAAATTATCGTCATACTCGTAATATAAGGTGCGTCTTAACTAGTAAATGTAGCACAACTAACTTCTAGTTAACTTGTATACACGACGGTTTTGGATTGTGTGTGGATCGATATCCATTCGTTTTTAAAGGGTTATTCCACACTTAGGAAAATAACTAAATAAGTATAGTTATTTCATACTTAGAAAAGAACAATATTTATTTACAAAATATATAAAAAAATTAAAGCAGCAGATACAGAGCTGCTAACAACATGAATAACTTGTAATAAATGTATAGGAATTTCGACGTAGTTTGATGAGAGCGTATGGTTCAGTGGTCAGAGCGCTGGCACGGTTTCCAATATACGCGCGTTACAATCCTACTGTGTTTAATTTTTTTATAGGTTTTCAACGAATAATCATAATTAAACCGTCAATATGTGTAATGTAACATTATATTCTTATATATTCTTATTATTATTACCGTATAAAGCATGGCAACCTAGTATTGAGATACTCCGTTCTCTCTACACCACCCAATGTTTCGGACATTACGTGAGTACTAAGTAGTGGAACTCATGGACGCGCTTTGCCTTGTTACCAAAGCGAAAAAAACTGAATCTTCGCTCCCCCTAGTGGGAAGCCAACGCACAGCCGTCACGTTTACATCTACGCGCTGTACCGCTGCGCCACGACAGCCTCAACGTAGTGATTAATAATAAAATTATTATAAAAGTTTACAGGATTACAGTTCACAGGATTAGAACTATGTATTATACTTATACTTACACATACACTTATATAGTTTTTTAAAAAGATTATTCCTGAATAACATCAAAAGATATCGATGCTGTTAATACTATTTAGTAATTCAATAATGTTCTAATAACAGGAAAGGATCTACGCGCTTAATTTACAAAGTGAATAGAAGATCCAAAACATAAATTAATGTAATAACCAAATGATAGACAAATTAACTCTCAAAATTTAAATAAACTAATAGAAAACGGAGTGTGATATTCGTAGTGCTCTCCGCCTGAGGTATATAAGAAAAACAATTTACATACAAAGTTAAATAATTTGACGCATAAACATTTAATTCTAATAACTTAACAGCTTAACATTAAGAGCCTCCCATCACCAGTGATTGTACGGAAAATTGAAAAGGAAATGGTGCCGTCTGACGCATTGCATTTTTCCATTGGCGTCAACGCCACAACGCCCACAATGACACAAAGGATTCAATGATCGGTGATGGTGTGGTATTTCAATACTATTTAATGGTAAATTTTGCTTATGATGTTTTTATTTTTGTATGTATTTTTATGTATGGATAATGATGTAAAAATGTAAGTAAGTGCTGTTAAAAATTGTTTTTTGAGATACATATATACAGATTCGATTTCTTTTATTTTCAGCTTTACGTTTCTCCCACATTCAGTGAGGATATCCTCACTGAGTGACTCTCTAAAATATATAGTTATAGTAAAAGACTCAATTTACAGTGAAAATATTAATTAAAAAACGAAATTAGGTTTATTAAACATACACTTAATTAAATACTTATGTAGAAAACGTATATCTTGGTCGATTTCAGGAGGCGCGGGTTCGCGTCCCGTTCGTTCACGTTCAATTTTTTATACGTTTTCTAAATAAGTATTATTAAATAATTTTATGTGCTACACTCGTTAAATATAGATTGACATGTTATAGATTGACATATTTTAGCCAGTTTTTACAGTTCTTCAAAGTTTAAAGTGGGAACAAATAGGGAAAAGGAAAAATGGGAAACAAGGTGTCTTAACACTCGGTTCACAGGTTCCTTCGGCCTTCTCTGTTATTTGTGGAATACAGCGTGAAGTTAAAAAATATTAAATATTTGAGGCACTTTTTAGTAAGTTCTATCTTGCAGTATGGTTATACTAAGTGGCGTTGAGTTACACTCACTAAGTAATACCACTATGAGCAAGACAAAATGAACAGAAAATTTTAACACTGTCTTGTGTCCCACTATAGTTTTAGATTAGATAGTGTTTGTAGAATATTCGATTATATACAAATTCATATACTACACAATACGAATGATTTTAAGTATAATTTGTGGTAAAAAAAAAAGAAATCTTTATCTATATTTTTTTCTCCAAAAATATCAACTAAAAACGAAATCACAAAACAAAATCCCAAACTAATATTTCGCTTAACTCGAAGATTGAATCAGAGGTGGAAAAGAATCGCTATTCCATCCCATCCCATCCCCAAGACGAAAAATCCTTGAAATTAGTAGAAAACAAGGAAAATGCGAAAGACGTACCGCCACAGTTACACATTTTCGTCGCAAGGCAAGGCTAACGATTCAAGCTGGCTGTCCCATAAATCTAGTACCGCCTGATTGATACATGGCGGTCGGTGACGCCCATCCAGTAATTTACTGCGAACGACGCCCACCAAGCATCGAGATAGCGAGGATTTTGTTTTGCATTAATTCCTTTTTCTTCGCCTTCACGAAAAATACGGTGTATGTGTGTTGGTAAAAAGAGTTTTTTTTATATATATATATTTTTTGTTGGATTATTTGCCTGAAATGTATAGAAATGTTTTATAATAGATCTTTTTGGTAGGCAAATTGAAAGCTTAGATTTAG
Organism: Heliconius sara; assembly: GCA_917862395.2. Taxonomy (NCBI): domain Eukaryota; kingdom Metazoa; phylum Arthropoda; class Insecta; order Lepidoptera; family Nymphalidae; genus Heliconius; species Heliconius sara. Next base: position 976,982 of record OU860799.1, read on the forward strand.
AAATTAATAAATATTAATTTCTAAATATAAGTTTTTAAGCATACAGATATTGAAAAAAATATCAAAATGACTTATCTAAAAGTTAACGTTACAATTAACTTCCCTTATACTCCCACGGACTCGACTATTGTGGCTTCTGTACAAATTCATATCAAGATTGTAGGGCGGCAACAAGTATAACTTATAAAAGTTGATAAATATGCATTCATTTTGTTTGAATTTTGGACTATGGACTTAAATTATTTACATTCATTTCAGTCTGATACCTCCACGCGACCTCGAGAAAGACCATGCTGAAAGACCATTTATTTCGAGATCGCGTGGAGGACAAATGAACTACAAAGAGACCTTATAACTCCGTTGTTTCCTTTACTGAATCCTAAAAACTAACAAACCAACCAACACACATCACGAAAACAAAATAAAAAGGCAAAAACCTTCCTTTAAAAAGTCACCAGCTAATAGACAAGAATCTACTCCTTTCGTGTAAAAATGTACGACTAATTTTCATAGCAGTCACACTATGAGTACACGACACAGAGTACTGAATAAAGGCTTTCTTAAAAGCTAATCTAAGACAAAAGCGTTATTACCAACTGCCCCCGGGTGTGGGACGAGTGTTTGCTTTGTTTATTTTAATTTTTTTCGCATGGCGGACGCCGTCTAGAGTCTAACTAGCGCTAAGGAACGTTGTACAGGGTGTTGAAAAATGTGGATAGAGTTATTTTTCTTTTAATTATTAGTTTCACGCTATATACCGCACATGGCAGGGTACGCAGAGGAAACTTAGAGAATCTAGTGCTTAGACACGCCGTTTCAAGACTTGATGACAGTCTTCCGTTCCTTAATTTTCACTTAATTCTTGAGGCATTACTTATTGAGTGGCGAAGCTCAACGCTGCGCTGTTAGCAGAGTGAAGTAATAGAAATATTAAATATTGCATTTCTTTCCTTGCAGTCACACATTATTTTTAGTTTGTTTGTTATTTTGTTTTGTTATTTTGGTTATTAATGATTTGGTTATTAATGATAACGATAATGGTCATGTAAAGAAGAAAAGAGTGAAAAGTCACCGATTTATTTTTGTATGTCACTGTTAATTTTACAAATAAAGAGTTATTATTTATTAAATCTATTAAATTATAATAAGGTTGCTAAACATTATGAATGTAATAATACTTACTATATACAATATTAATGTGACTTATTAATAATCTCAATTTACAGAATTTCCAAACGAAAAATCAAATTAACTTATGCATTATAGCAAAACACAATAAAAAACGGCACCACTGCACCAATTCAGCACACAACATCAATATTCCAAACATACAAAACAAAACAACTCAATACATAATTAAACAAAACCGAACACGCTGTATACAAGTTTGATACAAAACAGTGATATACAGTTCATTTTCAGCTTTGGCGGAAATTATCAGCGATGCGTGATGGTTACAGCCTCCCTCTTTGTATAGTGCTCTCAGATAACAATGGCACTATATTATATAGTATTTAAAAGAAAGATACTGAAGGAGACCGTAATTAGCCTCATTCCAAAGTTTGAGATGCAGTGTTTGTTAGCCATTGTCCATTTTACGTAGTATATGAAGAAGTTTCAATTTTAGCATTCATGTTGATAAGAAAAAAAATAATATCAAGAGCCAGTCGTTTAGAGTTTGGTTGTTGCGAAATTGCAAAAGAAAAGGTTATGTGAATTTGTTGTACATTTTTGTTTAAAAGGAAAGATTTTAATTAAAATTTATAATTTAAAGTGAGAAATTTTTATAATATATGTGTATTTTATAATATTTTAAAATAAACATGAGTTCCATGCTAAAATGATTATAATGAGATCAGATCAGTATTAAAATGAGTATCTTACTTGACACTAGGTTTCCCCTTCCTATCTCACTACGCCGGTGAAGGTGAAAAAAGAAGATACAATAACTATTACTTAAAATATTTTGTCTAAATGTTTTTCTAATTGTATATTTTAAATATGTAAAAAAATCATCAAAACAAAAAAAATACAACTGAATAATGTAACTCTTGAAACTGTAGCACTATAGTAAAAAGTTGACAAAAATACGAAGACACTTCGCCGCCGGCAACGCTTACGGGCGTGAACTACTCATCACGTGTAACAATGAGACTCATACGTCCTATCTAGGGTTAATTTGACCATATCCCTGCTTCATTAATAAAACATCTGAATGCCAGCTATTTCATATTTATTTAGTATATATGTATATATTTATATATATTTTTTCAGCCACACGCTGTATCTCGCATATAGCTATAATACTATGAGTGATCATTTTATTGCCTTCCATGATGGAGACTTGTTCATATAAACAAGAATTAGATGTAGTATTCTATTCCACCATTTAGTAACATTCAAGTATCTAGAAATTTTTAAAATAATATTGTTTTAAAATTAAATTCTCAATACCTTTGAAAAAATAATGAGAGATGCATGACAGCAAACAAAAAGATAAATATTTAAGTTGTCGATTTATCGTTTTTTACTTTTGTATACACTATAATATATTTATATTTATCAGTAGATATTTATAGTACATGAGTTATAGACTAGTAATATATAAGAAACGTCTATTTCCCATTTTCTGCTTTCTATATGGAGATAAACATTATCGTTGATGTATCAGCTAACATTTTGTTAAGCGTTATATACAAAATTATTATAATAAAATAGATTGTGTACAAAAATACACAAATGTATTTATTTAAAAACTTATTTAAAAAGTAATTTCCTAATTTACATTTAAACTTAAAAGGAAATACCAAGTCAAAGCTGATCGAACACCAACTTTATCACTCCACTTAAATATACATTCAACTTAGAAAGCCTTTCGGCAAATTCATCTCAAAGGCTATCAAAACGCAAATATCTCACGTAGGTAGGTGTCTCCGTGAATGCACACATCTGGACTTCTACTAATATTTCAAGCGCGACCAACACTCGGCTTTCCCATCTTTACAATGTTATTTCTACAGCTAGTACAAAACAACTTGGACCTTACTTGAATAGTCGTAAGAGCTATGTTTGTTTAAATTTCAACTAAATGAGGTTAGTTGTAAGCTTGGAGGTCAGTGTAAAGATAGCGTTTACGAAGCTAGCTGTGGTCGCGGCGAGGTTGAAATATGCAGAGGTGGTATCGAATGCGACCCTTACAAAGAGCGTTTCGGTAAGACAGTCCGTATGGAGACGCTTCAGGCAGCAGGTGTGTGATTGTGTCCATTATACGATGATTCAATTTATTATTTTTTGACGTATTAGATATTTTACTTTAAGAAAATTCAGTTCGTTCGTTATTTTCCTACCGCTTCAGATAGAGTATGGATTACTAAAATCCATTGGTATTTTTTCTATTAAGACGAGAAAACGAAGATATATTAATATTTTTTTTACTATTGTCAAGAGAGTGTCGAAATTCAACAAACAACTATCAATACGCTACGATGGTTTTAAAAGAGTTTTTAATGAAAATATTCATAATAAGTTGTTTCATAAATTCGTTTTAGGTACCTAAAACGGCAGAATGATTGCTGCACAAATAACATTATAATACATACTTATAGTACTTTAGTTTAATGATAGACAAAACAACTGAAACTGCTAGACTTAGAAAGTTGAAATTTGGCATGTAGGTATATATATATAAGAAAGAATTTCTTGAAACTTCTGCGAGAATAGGAGAAAGAATATTTTTCCATTTTACGTCTCAAAATCCACGCAAAAAAAGCTTCAAAAAATATTTATTTTTTCTGCATAAATAAAAAGAAGATTACTTCTGTATTAAAAGCAAAATACTGAAAAAACATTTTATAAAAATATATCTTTGTTCATTTAACTAGTAATTAATATAACATGCCATACACAATCTGTAATTCCAAAAAAATAAAAATTAAGAACGAAATGTCTTATCACTAGATTAGAGTATAAATATATAATAGCTAAGTTGAACCGCATGCACAGTAGCAGCACGAATCCCGCTATTTCAAAATTTATTACTTTCTCTATAAAAAAATAAAATGGATTGTTTGTCTTTTTTGAGCTTCACGCTGTAACTCGCTCATACCAGGGTAGGCAGACGGAACCTAAGATGTGTATGACTAAAACACTCCATTCCCATTAAGACAATCCTGTTCTCCACTGTATAAGTGGAGCTCAGCGCTATTTTGTTTTTAAAACTTAAAATACTTACATATTTTATGACCTCCTTCAAGTAAAGATATAATGTTGACGTTATATAAATCAAGTATTAAATTCTCGCGTGTCAATGGAAACATGCTTTTCAGTTTTCAAAAGCCATCCTCTGGGAGGAGGTGTTCTCACAAAGTGACCGCTATTAAACATGCATAGCTTAAGCAGCGTTTCACTCTGAATTACAAAGATAATTTGATACTTATTATAATTATGTCGAGATAATGATAAGTCAAGAATATGCATATACACTGCGTATATGTAAGTAAATATATGTGAGGTTAGTGATAGTGTAGGGGCACAAAATACGACTATAAACGCGACAATCTGTGGGTTCGTTTCCACTCGAGAAAATGAAATATTTAATATTTTCTTTCCCTCGCTACCAACGTTACCAATGAGGCAAAGAGAGACGTTGAATTTCGCTACTCGTTCACAATGCTCTCAAAATTCGTCGAAAAGTGGAGAACGGAAGGGCCTTAATGGGAATGTAGTGTCTTAACAATAGTTGTCTTAACTCTAGGTTGCCAGGTTTCTTCTCCTTACCCTGCTATGTGCGGAATACAACGTGAAGCAAATTAAACATGTAAATATATAATTAAACCGAACGTATGACTTAATTAGTTCGATCGCTAAGACGCTTTCGAAGACGGCGCGGGTTCGAGTTCCTCTACGTATGCTGACATTTTTTCTGAATAGCACTTTGAAAACACCCACAAATTTATTAGCAATTGCCCGTATTTAATTTTTTTTTCCTTTTTTTACACAAAAATAAAAATCAGATTTATTTAAGCAATTTATATGATTCGGCTAACATATATAACTATGAACTATATAACTATGAATCCGATGAATTTCGAAATTATCAATTTCAATCATCGATTTGATGATGACATACTGATACAGTTCAAACATGTTTTAGACTTGAATTGATCTGTGAGAAGGTGAAGCCCTATCCTAGTGGATAAATCAGCTTGGTATAATAACCAAAAGATGAATAGTACCTTTAATGTTATGATAATTTAACAAAAAGATAATCGAACGTATGGCTCAGTGGTCGGAGCGCCGGGCCGGATTCCAGGAGGTGCGGGTTCGAGTCCCGCTACGTTCAAATTTTTATACGCTTTCTTAATAAGTATTTTTACTTCCTAGGTGTGGAATAACACTTTAAAAATGTTAAAAAAGATAATCTTTGAATTATTGGAGTGGAAGTTGAACTCATAACAATCATCAACCATCAATATTTATAATATTAGTAGTGATGTATTACTACATATATTTCTTATACATTTAATGTGTTATTCCACCACAGTTACTAAAAAATATTTTTAAGATAATAAATAAAAAGTTGAAAGTAGCGGAATTTGAACCCGCACGTCTTGGCCGGTTTTCAAGAGGTGCTACGTTTTTAAAAAAGTATTATTCTTACATGATGTATCTAATCGTCAAAATCTAAGAACTTCAATACATACCAAATACATACAAAGTATAGACATACATACATACATATCTCTATACGTCAACTAAGAGTGGACGCGATCGATGACGTTTGACCTCTTCACCTGCCCCCTGCCGTCTTCAGTGCACACGTTAAGGGCAAGTGAAGCGGAGATTTTAAATTGGTTAGAAATTTTTTTTTTCCCAATTTAATGATCCTGCAGTTAGTCAAGGCACAGGGGTACAAACATGCGACTGTGAAAGCGTCAGGTTGTGGGTTTGATTCCCACTCTAGGAAATTTTATTTTATTATAATTTTCATTTTTATTTAAATGTTTTCTTTATTATAATTTTCATTTTTCTCTCTCGTTAAGAGGGAGCTAAATAAGCGCATTAAAATTTTAAAATCCTGTAACTATAGTTTATACGAAACTATGCATCACAATATATCAGTAACGGATTTGTTTTTAAATATATAAAGATAGATTTTATCTATAGTAGAATATAAGAAGTTAAATTCATCTTCACAGTTTTTTTTTTCAACTTCACTCATTTGAAACCTTAATATCTTAGCGACGTCTACTTCTTTTCGCATATTTTAAATACATTTTGTTGCATAATATAACTTAACGCCGCGCTTTATTCCACGAATCGAGGTATTTAAATGCTAAATACTGTAACTTAGAAGTAGGTTATCATTATGCTACGATAATATAATTAGACACCGTTTGCAGTATCTAACTATAGACTAAAAAAATTGAGGACTTTTATTGTTTTAATTTGTTCTTGAAAAAAATCTTATTTTAAATATTTTTCTGCCTCTTTGGTCAAAAAGCAAATTTATTTTGCGACTCAATAAGCGATATGCCTAGGTAGGTAGAACCTAGTAAGATACTCCGTCACCTAATTTTATAGATATATTATATTGGGCGGTGGAACTTTACGTTTTGTTTTGTTACCAAAGCGAAGAAAAGCATAATTTACCCAATTGAGAATCGAGCCCACAACCGCCGTGTTTACAACATACATATGCTGTGATGTACCTAGTTGAATAAAATAATTTAAAAAATTTAAACGTATCAAGAACTTCCACTTAAAACCGACTGTCTGCAATCTGCCATCTTTTATACCGACTTCTGAAAATGAGGCCATTTTCAATACACACGCCTGCATCTATCCTTTGGGTTGGAGTCGACTTTTTACTTTCACGTATGAATGCACTGATTTAAAACCCTCCAATGGTTTATCTCCAACCAGGTTTCTTGGATTTACTATTGATGATGTAAGTATAAGTGTGAAATTACAAAGGTAAAACGTAAAGGCCAGTCGATAAGCTGTAAAGATTATGAGTTCGATGTCCGCTTGGAGAATAATATAAATTTTAATTAAATGTTTAATAGTTCATTATTATTTAAGGACAATTATTTAAATTTATATTTTTATTTCTTTGCTCTGGTATCGAGGCAAAGCGCGGCGTTGAGTTCAGCCACTTAACCCGCAATGCCTTCAGAATTCGTAGGGAACGGAGTGTCTTAACTAGCGTGAAGATGATTTATTTTTTATTTTATTGTTATTTAATATTTTCATTTCTGGTAACGGCAACTTGCGGCATTGATTTCCGCCGCTCAACACGCCTTCAGAGTTGGGTGGAAAGTGCCTAAACATTATTCTATTTCAGCCTGTTATCCCACATATTGCAAAGTAGGTAGAAAAAAATTGGTAACAGAACCCTTCTTTCTTCGCTTTCCGTCGTGACTCATCACAGCTCATGTTGAGTGGTGGAGCTACACTTCGAGCAGCAATAGATTGATAGAAGAAGATATCTTATTTCTCTGGCTAACAAATAGCGTGAAACTGAGAAATAATTTAATATTATATTAAAACAGCAATTGACCTTAATGATTAAAAAAAAACACTTGTCTATACAACGAACTAAATCTAAATCCATAAAGTTAATACATCCACAGAGATCTCTATTCAGTAATTTAGTCCAAATCGTCTATTTACGTCTTCGCCGAACGTCCGGGTCGTCGTAAAATTCTATCGGCGCGATTGTACACTGATGTGTCCGGGCTGAGAGGACTGTGTTATGGGAATTATGTACTGGCATTAAAATATATATTGTATAGCATGTAATATATTATTTTTTCGAGTAAGTAAGTCATGGCGAACAGGCATAAGCTTGCGGCTGTAAACGTGACAGGTTGTGAGTTTAATTCCCACGCAAGGAAATGAAATTTCTTTAATATCTTTTATATTTTTCCGAGGCCGGTCGTGGCGCAGAGGTACAAAGTGAGACTGTAAAATCGACTGGTTGTGGGTCGATCCCCTCTGGAGGAGATGAAATATTTACTTACATTTATATTTTCATTTCTTAACTCTGGTGTCGAGGCAAAGTGCGGTGTTGAGTTCCGCCACACGACACAACACGCAATGCCTTCAGAACTCGGCGGAAAGTGGGAAACGGAGTGTCTTAACACTAGTTTCCCTCTGCCTACCCTAATGTGTTCTATGTGTGCTGTGTGAAGCTAAATTAATTTTTAATTTTACATTTTTAAAGTGTTATTCCACACTTAGGAAAGATATTTAATATCATTTAATTTCATTTTTTTAATCTGGTAACAATTCATAGCGCTACGTTAAATTCCATCACTCAAGACGCAATGTCTTCATATTTCAGCGGAAAGTGGGGAATGGATGTATCTTAACACTAGGTTCCCAAATTCCTTCATCCAACCCTGCAGTATGCGGGATACAGTGTGGCACCACGTACCGGCTTTTCGTCCTAATTAAATGACTCAAATGAGCCAATATCTTAAAACTTATCAGCAAAGTTTACTACAAACGATACTAAAATAGTAGTATTAGAAAACCACTTGCAATAATATAGATTCAACAGAAACTACTCATATAAAATTTAACTTACGGTGACATGTTTTATTTTTTGGCAGAACCAAAAATTAAGGCAATCCAGAAACCATCATATATTCGGGACTTATACCATACTATTATAAACAATAGATGCTTATATACCAAAAATATAGACTACAGTATGGCAAGATTGTTGCCAAATCGAAAACTGAGCTAAACATCTAGCCAAATCTACTGCAACCATTTGCATAAGAAGTTTTATAAAACTGAATTTCCTTATTTTCAATTACGTTTCTATTTTGTCGTACTTGAATTGCTCTTGCGCTTTCATTTTGATACGAAATCTTTTTATGTGTGATATTAAAGAATTATGATTTGCCGGCGGAAAATGATGAAGAACGGAAGTATTTTCTTAAATGTAACGGAATGTCCCAGGGTCATTTCCCAGGTCCCGTTTGTCTCTGCTATATGCCGAAACAGTGTGAAGTTAAAATAATGTTAGATGGGAAAAAATGGGACTTAAGGTAGCACCTTATCGGTCCGTTAAGAGTAAATATTAAAATGATTGGGTATAATATAAGTTACAATTACAATTACTATAGACACTGATTTAGAAAACGTATAAAAACCCGCTACGTTCAAATTTTTATTCGTAAAAATGTTTAAAAATACTGTAGACACGTTACAAAATCAATGATTAATCAATAAACGAAAAAATTGAGGGAAAATGATATGTTTTTAAGTATATAATTTCATGTCTGTTACTATACTAGTAATCGCCTTCAATTCCGCCTTTCTATATTCTATATGGATTTTATGGATTTTAGTGTTTAGCAGTGGTTTTGTCTGTGCGTTGTCTATTATTTTAGTCACTCAGGTAGAGTTATGTATATATTAATAGGGTTATGGAACACAATATGAAATGAAGCACTCATTTCGATCAGATACTCAGAAATGACGGCAATGAGATAAAAACTAAGGTTAGGGTTAATAAATAATGTTTAGTAATTAGACACCAAAGTGAAGAAACACAAAAATATAAATTTAAATAAATATTTAATTTCCTCGACTGGCAATTGAACTCAAAACTTGTTGCGTTACCAGTCGCATGTTTGTACCTCTGCGCTAGGACTGGTCACTTGAAAATGAATTTACATAAAGAATTGAAAATTTACATTAAATGCATGGATGAATAAAAAACACTATCAATTTACTTAGCAAAAGGTTAAATAGCTTGGTTATTTTGTGTCTCCAGTCCAGTCCCCAGTCACCCTATCCGAATTATCTGTCTGAAATCAATCGTTTCTGACCACCGGCGAGACAGGGTGCTTCAAAAGTGTTACGATCTACTCTATACAAGGTGTACAGAGTAGATCTAAGTAAACATTGAAGGACCAAAGTATAACACTTGTATTATATTTACACGCACTGTGTACGTATTGCAGGGCAGCAAATACAAAATTCTATATAGAATAAAAATGAGTGACTTTTCACACTTTTTATGCTTACACTCAATTTAAAAACATAACGTATTTCATAGCAAAATCCTGAGGTCAGACGTGGCACAGAAGCACAAGCTGCACGGTATCTTAATAGGAACGGAGTACCTTAACACGTTACAACACACATTACAAACACTATTGGAAGTCGATTTAGTTTTATAATGTGTAATGAAAATTTTTATATTTTCATTTTAATTTTAATAACACCAGTACTTAATAGAAGATATAAAACAAAACGTGTCTCATTAAACAAAACTTAGATACCTTGCGAGCAATAATCGTCCATTACGACGGTCAGCAGGTAAACAAAACGACGCATTAAGAGGGTGGATTAGCGCTGAAATATGTCGGTGGCGGTAAATTTTCTTACGCCCCCCCTGACGCGAGCATCGACAGCGTTGAAGGGTAGTGGTAGCAAACAAATGTTTTGAATGAGATTTATTTGATTTTTTTGGTGTATTTTGAAATATGTATTATTCGAGAGAAAAATGTTGTTGGTTTTGTATTTAGATAAGCAGTGGATTGTAAATAGAGAGAGAGAGAGAGAGAGAGTGAGAAGAATACCGATGTGTACAGAAGTTATCTTCTTACACACTTACGTACACGTCTTACCATTTACGTAAGACGAGCTAAGAGAGGTCTCAGTCCTCGCAAAAATTGCCTTTCGTAAATTGGCGGATCGCTATACCTACCTACTCTATGTAAAGACACTAATAAAGTAAATCATAAAAAAAGCTTCATCTGTACACAAATATAGCAGTATATGGATTAATGTATTTTTTGTAACTCTACAAGCTTTCTGTAGGAATAACCTTTTGTAATAAAAATTTGTTAGAAATAAGTTAATGTTCAACTTATTTCTCTTTTTACTGCCTGCATCGAAATATATTAGAAATTACAAATAAGACAGAAAATTGTATTAATTGTTATAGTAAGCTTAAATTTATCGAACAGATATTACAATAAAAAAATATTTTTTTGCACACCATACTGATGTCTCCCGATTCGTCCCACCGAAAATTCTCGTTCGAGCCGTTTCTAAAGCGCCTTTTTTAATCTCTATAAATCAAATTTATGACTTGTGTAAGCTTACTGTTTTATTTACCCTTTTATAATTTTGTTGCCTTCAGATAAAGTAGGGGGAGAGAGCGAGTGTAATGTTAGGTTAAGCTGTGTTGTAGAGATAACGTTGTACATAGATTATATTTTTATATATATATATATATATATATATATAACTTTTATTACAATTCTGATTAAAAACTATGAATATTATAAAATAGTTATATTGTAATGAATTTGGGAAATGGGGCAAATTTAAATACTGTACTTAAACTTGCCATTTCTAGCGAGACTAGTTTCTGCTATCTTTTTGTGAATTTGCTTCGGAATTCACATGTCTGAAAGTGATTATTCAGTGTAGAATGCAATTCGACTGAATATTTACATTAACAGCGGTGTTTTAACATCGACGATAAGATAGATATATTCTTTAATATAAAAAAAAAATACGTAAACCTACAGGAAAATTGTCCTGATATCAAGTTTTTCTGTCTTTCCTGGGAAGCATTAAAAATGGAAAGCAAAACGAAACATACGAATGAACCTCCACAAGGTAGCATATATCAACTCATTTCAATTTTTTTTCTCCGTCACCATCTGCATCATTTCGAGTAAGCGATTAATTTGTCCATTGTTCGGTTACCTATTCACTTTGTCGACGTGATGTGTGCTTTTGCTTACACATTATGGATGACTTTTCATTTGAAACAGGTGTTTATTTGTTATTTTGATGGATTTCAACTGTCTAGCTTATTTTTAGTATTCATGGTTCAGCTATAGAGTTTTTGACTATATACGTGACGGTCGTGGGTGTTATTCTCGTTTGATGAAAAGAATTACATTTCTTTGCTTTGGTAATGAAATATGTCGAAAATATTATTTTATCTTAGCAATAGGTACTCTCTGCTCAGCGTGATGCTAAATATTGATTAAGTCAACGCCATGCTTTGCCTCGTTAACAGAGCAAATAAATGAAAATAGTAATTATTTACTCGGGTGGGAATCAAATACACAACCTGCCGCGGTTACAGTTGCACGTCGCATGCCTCCGTGCCACTCAACACGGAATGCCTCAAGAATTCGGCGGAAAGGAGGGAACTGAAATGTTTGAATAAGGATCGGAATGTTTTAACACTAGGTTTGCCTTTGTATCTTATGCGGAATACAGTGTTGTGTGTGTTAGTACAAAAAGGACCGCAGAAGAAGAAGAAAATAGAAGAAGAAGAAAATAGAAGAAAAAGAAAAACTTTGCATGTGACATGTATAATAAATACACTATAAATGTTTTCATCTAATAACGCCGGCGAAGTTGCAGGTAAATGCTAGTGTTTATTTAAATGCTCCCTATTATTTAGCTAAACTTTTCTTGCCAAATTTTGTACACTACGTATAAATATTTCAACTTACAACACTTCACAGATACACAAAGAATTTAAGCTAAAATATTAGCACTAACATTTTCCAAAACATAATAAATCTAGCCGGACCTCCCTTAAGGAGAGACAGTTAAAAGTGATGTGACGCAGATGTATAAAATCGAGTTTTTTTATTAATAAAAGATATTTAAAATTACACAAACCATTCGAAATTAAAAGTTTACTTTACGATCTTATTAAATTAATAACATAACCATAAACAATCTTTAATTATTTAATCCTTGATATTAATAATAATAATTATCTGAAAACTTATACATAAAATAATCCATATAATACTAATGAAACTAAACAAAAACCGAAAAAAATATATATCTCCTTATTTCAAAAGTAATCGACCTAAGCCCATCACTAGCCACGAGTGTCAGCACGTGACAGACGACCCTGTATAAACCTGACGAGACGAGTATACGCGTCGGAATAGCTCTACGGAGCCCACTATATCATTTTTATTACATGTCATCTTCATTTTCATATTTCATATTTGCATTTCTCCCCCCCTCTTGCCACCCTCTTTTTTCTGTAATCACCGAGTTCGCTACGTCTAAACAGTGCTAGTTTGTAAACTAGGTGAAGATTATGGGAATTCTTCATCAGTAATTCTGCTGTTGTCAGCTTTTGCACTACGGAGTGTTATAACACTAAATCCCATCTGCCCTTGCCTGAAACTGATTTTTTTATATAAAAAAGTTTTGTTATTTGTTTTAGTTAGGTACGCGAAACAAAATATCGACTGCCAAGTGATGAACTACTATTTGACCACCATTTTTCGCCGAAATTTTGAAACATTAGATTGAGTGTCGGAACTCAATGCTTTTCTTTATTTTTGCGAATAGAGAGAGGAAATAAAATAATTCATTACGCCGAGGGAATATCGTACCCACAACCGTCGCATTTACAGTCAGCTGTGACACTGCGCCATGACGGCCTCTAATCTAGCTTCACGCTATAACCCTGGTGGTAAAAGAAAACAGAGCGCCAAACGTTAGAGTCTGCATATCTCTTTCGCCTCGTCCACTGTTATCAACATCTTCATAGATCCGGGGGGTCCTCATGCTTTTTACGTGACCTTCCTCTAGTATCTCTGATACTGTGTTTTCGCAGATTCACCGAGTTTACCTCTTACTTTTCCGTCATAAATCTTTTTTACCATTTTTTCACCACTTATTTGGTCAACGAGCCCAAACCAACTGAGCAAGTTCTTCTTCATTTTCACCGTGACATCCTCGCTAGTACCTGCCATTCTGTGTATCTCTTCATTGCGGATTCGATCAGGCTGATTCCGCATACCCTACGAAGAAATCGCATTTCCACAGCATTCATATTTCTTTCTTTCTTCTTCTACAATACCCACGCTTCGCTGCCATATAACAACGTCGGTACCAACCCTGCGTTTTGTACGGCCAAACGTGCAGCTATGCTGACATTTCGCGACTAAGGCAAATATAAGGCCCGTAACCCTGTTATCGGCAACAAAACACCTTACCGCATCAATCTCGTGTCTTTCATTTCTACTGAACATACTTCCCAAATAAACCACTTCCTTCACTTGTTCTAATATCTACTATCTTTCCATTTGCACTGATCTTACATTCCGTCCTTTCTTCCAAATACTTGAACGTTTGTCTTACTCGTATTCAGGCTTAGATTATTTTCACACCTTTGTCTCAAAGTAGTGACTAATGTCGACAAGTGGCATTCTGATGAGGCAAGGTCACTCAAGTCACCTCCTTTCACTTCCATGTCACTCTGTTTCACTCGAGCTTGAAGCTTACTTTTGTAAAGCTTTTCTTTAGAAAGAAGAAAGATAAGAAGAAGAAAATTGTGACAAAACACTATACCTAACCTAGCCTAGATGGTACGAGAACTGTAAAAACACACTAACAATATTAAATTCAAAATAAAAAGTACATTTAAGTAAAAAATTAAACTAATTAGGCTTGGGAAAGCAATTTACATATGCCTTTTACGTTAATGTGCCGGCAAAGTCACATATTCCCCTAATATCAGCTGTAGAGATCGTCGCTGACTCTCTTAAACACGCCTCTATAAATAGTCGGCTGAATACCTGGACGGTGGTTAAGGCTAGGTTGTGTTTTAGATGCAAATTTTAAATATTTTAGCAAAATATATAATTAGTTTTCAGTTATATTAAAATATAAGAAATATTTTAGGACAGCATTGGGTCGTCGACGAGATAGTTACAAAAGTTTAAAAAAATATACACGTTTTTCTAAATAAATATTGTTGTCATTTTGTAAGTCTTTGAAAATTGTGTGTTTGATATATATATATATCTTCTTCTTCTTCCTGGCATTAATCCCGGCTATTTGCCAGGGTCTGCCTTCCTGCTCAACCTACTCCACTTTGCACGGTCTTTAGCGTCCTCGGTGGTTAGACCATTGGCTCTCATGTCCTGCTTCACGACATCCAACCAGCGCTTCCTTAGGCGTCCGAGAGGTCTCACTCCAGGGACTGACATAGCAAGGCACTTGCATCCGACATAGTTCTCAGGCCGGCGCGTAACGTGACCAAACCATCTCAGGCGACGCTCTTGGAGCTTATCCGCTACGTCACGGACTCCAAGACTACCTCGAATGAATGTGTTGCGTATGCGGTCAGACCGCGTTACGCCGCACATCCACCTCAGCATCTTCATTTCCGTGACGTGAAGCTCCTGAGTGTGCCGAGATAGTGCCGGCCAACATTCGCTGCCGTATAAAAGAACCGGTCGGATGATGCTCTTGTATATCAGACCCTTAAGTTTGGGCGGTATCCTGCGGTCGCAGACCACACCAGTGGCATTCGAACGTTCCATTGTAGCGGCGTATGGCGGTTTTTAAATGGAGCGACTGCCATCTGACCTCCAAAACCCTTTGTGGGAAGAAACCGGGGGGAGAGGAGTAGGATAGATAGAAAAAGGGGGAAGGATGGGTAGAAGGAGAGGGTAGGAAAAAGGAAAAGATTAAAAGAAGGGGACACCACTTTTATGGACTGGACGGAGGTTATAACAAGTGGTGGCTCGAGGATCCGGGGTCGCGTACCCGTATGCCCAAGAACAAATATCGGACAGATATTAGTCAGGGCACCCTCTGGACTAGGGCACCCTCTGGACTAGCTGATATATATATATATATATATATATATATATATATATATATATATATATATATATATATATATATATATATATATATATATATATATATATTGATATATATATATATATATATATATATATATATACTCTTATATATATATCAACAATTTTGAGAATACGTAGCATTTATATTTAGCCTCACATTGTATCCTGCATATAACAGGATATGCAAAAAAAACCTAGTATTACGAAACTATGTTCTCCATTTTTTACCAAATTTTCGAAACATTTCGTGTTGAGTACCGTAATAAAATGCCGATATCTTTGTACAGCTAGCTTCGATATACGATCCAAATAAAATTAAGCTATCAAATTATAAGAATATCCAAATATCCCTTAACAATAGAACTTCGCCTTCACTATGCGGTGACCACGAGCTCAAGAGACAAAAACTGCAAGTGTACAGCCCTCTTTACGAGCAGTGTGCGGTGCCGGCAGAATTATAAGAGGTTTTAGCACAACTAAACAGATATTAAATTCAGCGAGCAAAGACTTTGCTTTTTAGAATTTCACGTTTAGAATATTCCGCCTAATACCGTCGTGTATACGCGTTTTGGTCTAAATTATGCTTGTTGTAAAAGCGTAATGGTATTGTATTGTTTGTGTTGTATAGTTAACACTGGGTTGCCTGTGTCTATCCTGTTAAATGCGGGATATAGAGTGAAACATAGAAAAAAAGGTAGTATGTTAAAGTAAATAATATTGTTTTGCTGTATGCGGGATAAAGTTCAATAATGTGAAGAAAATTGTATTACCTATTTTTATTAACTTATGCGAAACTCATATGTCTATAGAAGGGTATAAGGATAGGGGAAGAGAACCTTGTGTCAAAACTCAGTAAATTAAAAATATATTTAAATGTATTGGAAAAAATACATCCTCGAACCTCGAATTTATTGACTCACTGGAAACACGAGGATTTCAGGTTTGATTCCTGCTTCGTATTTTCATTTCCTCGTTCTGGTCACAAAACGAAATCCATCGTTGAGTTCCACTAATCGACACCCAATATCCCCGCTAAATATGGGATGTAGCGTGATTACAGGTTAATAAACCATCATAGATCCTCAAATATTAGCTTGGAAAAATACGCAAAGTGATCCATATATATCTTTACATTCACTTATTCCATATAAACAGATAGTCCCGTAAACGTATCGATATCGATAATAATCGTATTTCGCCGAAGCTGTAAAGTCGTGAACGCCATTTTTTGCGACCGATTAAACAAACAACGCGATTTATTAACAGTTTTATAGAATATACCCAATGTGTTACAGGTTATAAAGAAAAACATGAACTGTACGTAGGTACATATCTACTGTATGCATATCTACTGTAATTTTTACTTTGTTTGTTCACTTTCACGCTGCGGCATACCGTAAATAGCAGGAAAATCAGATACAACCTAGTGTTAAGACACTCCGTTTCATATTTTCCTCGCGATTTTCGTGATATTGTAGTGGTGGAACTTAACTTGCTTTGTTTTGGTAGCAAAATAAGGAAATAAAAATTATTCATTCTTTCGATCTGGAACTTTAATAGATTCTTGAACCCAGACCGATCGCGTTTGCAGTCAGAAGCTGCACCACGACGTACTGTATTATTTTTAAATAATTTAATTTTTAAGTATAGTAAAGCTTATCTTCAAAATAAACGCAGTAATAAAATTTGTTTCTTTAATATCTGCTCTACCCGTAAAACACAAATATTTTATGTAGTACGAAATATAGAGACATATATACATATAATAATTTCCGTCTTGCCGTAGCCAATATAAATGATGAAAAATTCAGCGGTAAGAGAGGTACCCATACCCCCAAAGTCTCCCCAGACTTCGGTTGACCTTCGAAAACACATTATCAAAGATACTAGAGGAAGGTCACGTAAAAGGTCCTCATGGGCCGCCCGGAGGGCATGTATGAAGAGGTTGATGACAGTGGACGAGCAAAGAGGTATGTAGAGACCGTAGCGTTTGGCGCTTCGTTCTCTCTGACTATCCCGCTAGGGGTAAAACGTGAAGCTAAGATAAGTAATTGACATTGTCACCATACTAACATCAGTCCAAAGGTCATAATATTGAATCTAAAATTTTCATAACCAAAATCATACTCATTATCCGTTAAGTGGTATAACATAAAGCAATATACAAGTACATATATTCACAGTATATTAGTATAAATATTTGTATCCTAAAAGTTAGTACGTGAATCAGACTGGTCGTATAAATCCATCGCTGCCCGCAAGTAAAACAGTACATATTTTGTTAGGGGTTTTAAATCAAGAAACGTGCGTGCGAGCTTGGTGTGACCATACTTTTGGTTAATTCAGAATTTTATTATTATCACAATGTTTCTATATCCTGTTAATTATCAGTAGCGACACTGTATAGATTTTAGAATCATCCAATTATAACTTCACGTAATAAATAA
This sequence comes from Heliconius sara, assembly GCA_917862395.2. Taxonomy (NCBI): domain Eukaryota; kingdom Metazoa; phylum Arthropoda; class Insecta; order Lepidoptera; family Nymphalidae; genus Heliconius; species Heliconius sara. The sequence continues at coordinate 995,112 of OU860799.1, forward strand.
ACTCTTATACATTGTATAAATCGAACTTATAAAAAGCAGTTTCATAAATTGTTACTTAAAATATATGTATATACATATATACGTTTTTAAAATAAATATTTTTCTTTCCTAAGTGTGGCATAACACATTAAAAATGTTTAAAAATATATACATATAAATTGTACTATGAAAAGAATGAGCGATTTCAATATTATAATTTAGGGATCACTAAATGAGAATTTCTCAAAACTCCTTGGTCAACAAAAACGGGATTTCATTTAATTATTATAGCTTAATACCATATCCTATACAAGGCAAGGTAGGTAGAGGGAACCTAAGAACCTAGTGCAAGAACACTCCGTTCCCATTAATCACTTTTGTTCCCCACTTTCCGTGGAATTCTGGAAGCATTGCATGTTCAGTGTTGGAACTCAACGTCGCGAAACATAATTTAAGTGCAAAATTTTCTAATAATCCGTTGTTTCAAATTGAGGCCTTAAATATACAAACTCCTAGTAACCCTAGCGGCATAGTTGCCGTTGTTTACGTTTGGACCGCGTGAGATCGCTTGAACAATTCGTCATCGCGCGAATGAATCTTTCAACACACACTACATTGTTGTGTTATAGCATTAGAAACAAGTAGAAGTGATTTGCCTATATTTTTCTAAACTTCATACTGCATCTCGTAGGCAGAGTAAACGTTAAGACACTCCGTTATACACTTTTCGTAATTTTTTTTATAAATGCGTGTTAAGTGATGGAACTAGACGCTGCGCTCTTAAATAAAAATGTTTTTCACACTATCAAATATCAGTGTAATAAGAATAAAATATAGATTTTTTTGAAAGACGTTCTAATTTATAGCATGTTATTCACACACTAAGGAAAAAATATTCAGACATTTATAAAATTTTAACACAACGGGGCTCGACAGTTGTACTGTTTCTATGAGGCCTGAATTCAATTTAGGAAAGTTTGGGAATATTTAAGAGACAACATTCTCTTTTTGCGTCTATATATTATGTTATTTACATTTTATCATTCTCTATTCGCTAGAGCCTTTGTATTATTTCTAAGAGGCACGGATTTAAAATATTTTCCTTTCCTAAGAATATTTTTGTTTTTTTTTTTGTTATATTAGAGATTTTAACGTAGTAATTGAAAGAACCTATTGGCAAATCAAAAGCTTGACATATGATATATCAGCATTAACATTCTCAGCATATAGATAAAAAAACGTACTAACCAATACACGATAAGCATTAAATGAAAAAAGACACCATTTTTTCCTTTAAAATAAAAAGAAAATAGAAACAAAAATAAAATACACTTCTATTTATTTTTAATACTTTAACTGGCTGAGTCGCGTCGATCTGCGCCTGCGCAGCGACGATGGACAGATGAGCTGACGCATGACGGGTGCAGACTATAACATCATCTGAAACTTTAAGATTTATTGCCATCTGTTAACGTATCTCTAACTGTTTAAGTAAAGTCATTTTCATACTATATTTTCGATATAAAAAAGAGAATATGCCTAATTTTTTTTAATGTAATATTCTAACTTTAGTAGTGGAATAACTTTTATTTTATAAAACGCAGATTTTCTTCATAAACCAACTAGGAACTACAGAAGGCAGCCAGATTTAAACATAATTATTCCTCCCAAGTGGGGGAATAATTATGTTTAAATTATTTTTATTTCCTCGCTCTAGTAGCCAAAGCGTGTTGTCGATTTCTATCACTCGAAAATATTTTAGCGAAAATGATATTTTAAAACAACAAGTAATAATAAATTTACATTTATACTAAATTCAAATGAAATGAATAAAATACGTAATCAGCGCTTCATATAAGAAACAAAAAAAATATCAGAAAATATTATAAACTTATTCAGCGTGAAACTTACGTATAAAAAATAAACATATAACTTAATTAAGATTCTAAAAAAACGCTTTCAAATTCATTTTTTTATTTATTTTTTTTACAAATTTACAAACAAAAGTCAACAAAGAAATAAAGACATTTTAAAAATATGAGTAAACATCCTGTATGTAAAACAGACATTGAATTATTATAGCGACAATTTGAAATATCAAAAACAGATTGTAGTGTCCTTATTATAATTAAAATAATTACTGAACAGACAAACAGTTTACGACCGCAGTCACGCCCAGATATGCATTAAATACGATTCATTATCAAAAATGAGTATATTTGTGCATTTATTTGCGTTTCGTTGCGTTGCGGCGCACACGTCACAACAGCGTACCGCTAACGTTGTCATTTACCACAAAAACTAGATAAAATCTACTGATATGTTGTATAATAAACATTTTGAATGTCAAGATTAGGATGCACACCTATCGCTAGTTCTTCCAAGCCAGTTAGTTTAACTCTAAGCTCTTATTGTGCCATTGAAAACCTTTTGGCCCAAGCCCTGTCTGTGGGCCCATTACTAAAAAAGTTGGCTTACCTACGTATTTTTTTTTTTTTTTAAATTATTATGTCATTTATTTGTTTCTTTAGCTTTTAAATATTGAATATTATCTGACTGACACACTTTCTGCCGAACAAAATGAGTCCTGTTCGTCAATACCAATTCTAAAAATATTTATTTAAATTTCAGACAGTATCATATGCATAGAGCAGAGAAAACCTACTAAGACACTCTGTTCCAAAAAATATTTAAACACAATGACTCTCCTGAATGGAGGTTAAACTCAAAACATTCGCGTTTACAATCATACGGCTACAAAAAATCCATTTAAAAATTATATTAACCGGTAACAAATAGCACCTATACAATTTAATTAGAAACAATCACAATGCCTTTGTGTGAGAGCGAAGCGACAATGCGCCCATTATATTATCTTTGCCGATAAAATTGATCGTTCTAAATTTTACCCGAAATTTATTTATTTATCGCTTTTATAATACGCACGAGTATATATCACTGGCCTGTCATACTGGCGGGCGATAATGCAAAATTTGTGGACAGCAAAACTGTAGAGTCGGTGTTGGAAAATGTGATACATTTTTTTCCTTTTCCGTTCTTTTTGTACAGCCTGTATAAGTAAATATGTAATGTTCGGTTATTATATCTACTTTAGCTCTTTGAGTGAGTTTCAGGCTAACGTTGGTTGAAATGTAAAATTAAAATTATTTTTTTTAATATATAAATTTTAAAATACACTCAAACTTGCATATTATGTTCTTTTTATTGTTTACCTTACGAATAAAAAACAATATATCCACAAAACTGTAACGCAACGGTGAATTAAGTTTTGATATATATATATATATTTTGAAATCTACTAGTATTTCATGCTCCTTTAACGGCTACATAGTACTACTAGTGTATTATTCAATCCTGCATCACAATACCCAAAAAATGCCATCTCTTCTCTCTCTACTCCGCAGTCTCCACTAGCGCTGTGCCCGTAATGAGAGGCGTCACAATAATTTTCCCCGTATGACAATGCTTTAATGTACGTTTGATTCATCCCATACAAATGAGGTTATCATTCCCAGCGTTGTCTCGTTTTAATGAATTTTGCTATTATCAAGCGGTATTTGTGGTTGTACGCTTACGCGTGTACCTATTTGTTGTTATATTATAATATAGATAGATCTATGCATTTCAATTTAGATAATTTAAATTTGATTTTAGAAAATGTATTGTAGTATAGAAGAACGTCGAGCTGTTTTATTATGTTGTATACAAGCTGTTCCAGAAAATAATTGTAATTCTGCATTACTTTATGGCAGACCTATTGAGAGATCTAAATAAAATACAAAAATTTACGAATTAATCATGATATACGATATTCTTTTATAAAGTGTACCGGTAGATACGTATAATATCTTTTAATTTTTATCATAAATTTCGTAAATATATTTTTTTCACGACTTTAAGCTTACTAGATTATCGATATTATTGATTATTTATTATTATTATTCATGATTCTACTATCGATAACTATCAACGATCATTGATCTTCTTTCTTAAGGATTTGCTTGAATACGCCAAGTAGACCAGTGAAAATATCACAATTTCGCTACTATTCAATTTGAACACAAAACCACAGTATCTATGAAGCTATCTATCAAGAACATCTCACCTAAAAAACTATAAAGTAAACCATCCATACATTAACACACCCATTAAACCTCACACACACTCCACAAGCAACTTAAAAACCTCTCAAAAACACGGAAAATGGCTATAAAATGTTGAAAAAAAAAAGAATATCCAAGATAAGCGTTCTAAACGCATTAACAATGCAGAACAAAAACCGTCCACCGTACCTTACCTCGCCGTACCGTACATCATATTCGTATAACGCTGACGCCCAAGTTACCCAGGAAACTTTTCATCCAGACACCTTACAGCCATTAGGAACCTTAATGACTACTTGTAAATTGGCCGTAACTCAAGTCCATGTCGTAAATAACGTCGCCTGATAAGGGACGCTGACTTGTCTTCAATGTGTCTATCTTAGTTTAGCATGTGTAGATTTACGGTCACATTTATATTGTTGCCTGTTGGATAGTTCATTTGGGATGATAGTAATGGAATTCTTGGCCGGAATTTGCATGGTATAAATCTTGGTGTTTTATGTACGTCGTTTGATGTGTTGCGATGGTTCTTGATGGTGGTTTTGTATGGTTTTGTTGACGTATGTTTGGTTTGGATTAGGTTTGTCTTTTAAAAGTTCCGCGTGGAGTTTTACTTCTATACGTAGTTTTTGGGATTCAGGGAGATAGTGAAGAATAGTGTCTTGATACTAGATTCGTGCGTGAAAGTAATAAAATTTGTCTTTATTAATAACAAAACATCTTGCTATGATAGATATATTCATATTGTAAAAAATATAATGAACGATGAAAACATAAAAATTCAATGAATTCGCGAAATATAATTTAGAAACACAAAATAAGGATTGTTTTATTATAAAACACGTGAACAAAAAAGGTAGAATTTAAAAATAAAAATATTACCGTCTTGCCTTTTATAATTTAATGAAAAAAAATTAATGATATTTTTTCAATTTAATAAAAGATATTGTAACGTTAACGCCGCTCATGGTTAAAAATGGTTATTATTTAATCGTCAATTTATTAAAAAAAACACAACAACAAAGGTAGAAAAGGTAGAAAGGTGAACAAAAAAGGTAGAATTTAAAAATAAAAATATTACCTTCTTGCCTTTTATAATTTAATGAAAAAAAATTAATGATATTTTTTCAATTTAATAAAAGATATTGTAACGTTAACGCCGCTCATGGTTAAAAATGGTTATTATTTAATCGTCAATTTATTAAAAAAAACTTTTTTTCCAAATAAATATTTTTTCAAAACATTCTACTATTCCAGTATTTAAGCTTACAGAAATATGCATGGCCGCGGCACAATGGGCCATAAGTTGGCTGTAAACGCGACGGTCGTGGGTTCGCCACCACATCCACACATTCGAGAGATTATATTAAATTAGTGTTTATTTCCCCGCTCTAATAGACTAAAAGCGGCTTTGATTTTTGCAACACAACACACAACGTCTTAGAAATTGGGCGCAAAGTAATAGTTAACAGAGTATCCTAATCCTATATTCTCTCCACCTACCCTGCTATACAAAACGCCTGGAGCCACACACAAAAACACAATTACAAGAAAATGCCAAGAAAAATGTCAGTCCTACCTTATTCAACACGTACCAACCCACACTACCACTCTATAGTGGGATAGAAGGACAGTATAATAAAAACAGACAATTATCATCCGTCCGGGTGTCGGGCGCCGCAAAATTAACAATTACTTAGAACAAAATCTCCTGAAACGCCATTATCTCTTCTCATCGTAACTCGTAGCTAACTGTTATTGCCATCATTCCCGCTTGATTTAAACAAGACGTTATGCTACAGTCGCTCCTGACGACCTGGACTAGGAAAATAGGATGTGTATATCGTGCTGTTTTCAAATATTTTAAAATAATAAAGATAAATCAGCTTCGCGCCGTATCTCGCACACAGCAGGGTAACCAGAGGGAACCTAGTATTAAGACATACCGTTCCTCACTTTCTGCTATATTTTTTAGGAGAAAAAAACCAGTGATGAGTCAATGTTTCTATATACTATTCTAAATAAATTAAGAACATTTTAGGTTCGATTCTCAATGGAGGTAATAAAAAAATTGCTTTAGATTCTTCCCTCTGGCAAGAAGACAAAGACTTGACTTGACTTCCACCACTAAACTCACTATTACTCGAAAGTTTATTAATTAACGTAGACGTCGTTTGGGGAAAGGGTGAGGTAACATTCCCTCTACCAATCCCGCTATATGCGGGATACAGCGTGAAGCTTAAATAAAAGGAAATAAATTCTATTTTCATTGTAAGACAACAAATGGATGCGGTATATTTACTTCATTTGTAACTCCACCCCCAAAGCAAGTGTTTCAATGATTTGCTGTAGGTAGGGAGATAAGTAAGTTCGTTATACTGAAATGACCAGAGAAGAGACACCATTGTTATCTACAATATTATAATATCAAATATTATAAAATAATTTAGAATTTGCTTTGAATAGCACTCAATGCTATTGCGTAATGTTCATTCATTTGGAATTAAATTAAAAATTCAAGTTATTTCTGGGACTAGGGATTTAAAGAAACACAGGCTAAAATTTTGCTTCCTTTAAAAATATAAATAACAAATGTTATAAAACAAATTCCCAATTTTTCCTAAAGTGTATTCCGTAAAGAAGACTCAAGTTTATATTTGAATATTTTGCATTTGATAGGTAGGCAGAGAGAGAAGGAGAAGACCCCATTAAGACACTTCCGTTCCCTACTTTCCACTGAATTCGTGTGAAAGCATTGTGTGATGAGTGACGGAACGCCACGTTTTTCCTCGTTAGCAGAGCGAAATAATAAAAATATTATAGTTTTCCTTTCCTCGAAGGGGAATCGAACCATAAGCCTGTTGCGTTTACCCCTACGCAACGACTGATCTTAAATATTTGTAGAGACAAGTCCATATTAATACCTATTCAATTACATAATCTTGAAAGCGTTCATCTAAAAAACTTACACTACATTACGCTAGTCACCATAAGACATAAGGTGTTAAATGTCATATCAACATATAAATAGCGTTTTTATGAGAACTTATTTTAAGTTTCGCCCTTTATCCTGCATTAAATAGGGTAGGCAGTACATGGGAACCTAAAGCTAAGACACTCCGTTCCCATATACACTACATGTTGAGTAGCTCAACTCAACGCCGCTTTGCCTCGTTACCAGATCGAGTGGAATTCGAATCCACAACAGTCGACTTTACTGTCGCAAGCTTGTGCCTCACGTCACAACGGCCTTGCAACGCCTTCAAGAAAAATATAAACATTAACAATTACGAAGAAAACAACAAAAGATACTCCGGTATACATTACGGTATCTCAAAACAATTTTTCACCTTAAAAAATAAATTAAAAAATTCTAAGTATCTTTTAAAACTATTACAGAAATAAACGAGCATTTATTTGTACGGGGATTAGGGGCGAGAGGACATTTAGTCTTGACGTTCGAGTATTTATTCGCATAATAATAATACCTCGACGCGTCGACGGAGGCAGCCCTGAGAGTTATGGCGGGGGTGAGTGAAGGTGATGTTGACATAGCGTGGATATTACCTGTTTTTTTTTTGTATTTAAATAGATTTAAAATATGTTTAATAGGGTGAGACCTTGGTTAACCTTCGAAAACACAGTATCAAAGATACTGGAAAAAGGTCACGTTTAAAGCACCAAGAGGGCATGTATGAAGAGGTTGATGCCAGTGAACGAGCGAAAGAGATATGTAGAGACCGAAGCGTTTGACGCTCTGTTCTCTCTGACTACCCCGCTAGGGCTAGGGCAGCGTGAAACTAGATTAGATTGAATTAAAATATATTTTAATAGGCTGGACTGGCACTTTTAAATATTTTTTTATAAGGTCGAGATGTAATTATGGTAAACTAAAATCTAGAAATTTGAATGAAAAATACGTGTAACAATTCCAACTGTTGTATCATCATAAAAATTGGCAACTATATGTAGATTAGATGACAATACAATACTAAGGTACCGTGAAGCTGGTGTGATGGTGAAATTGGACGATGGCTGCTTGAACTGTCTACTAAAAAATAACATTTCCTCGACCTTTACTTTAAAAATACCCCAAATTTTGAATATTTATAAGCCAGAAAAAGCTCTAAAACCTAAAGTAATTTAATTCAAAAATTTTCCTCCTCTATTCTAAGATAAGGGCAAGTAAACAATCTTTACATAATTCAACACTAAATAATCGTATCTTCAACGTCTTTCCACGTCCGTCCAAGCTTCAAGATTAAGGTATTAGCTGTTAGAGGCGCGACGTCGCGTTGTACCGGCCTCAATATTGTTATACCTAAAATTGCTCTATGATGCCGTCGAGAATGGAAGAGGCGGTTACATTTTTACTTGTTTTAAAGAAGAGGCCAGTCGTAAGAGGCTCAAGCGTGCGACTGTAAATGCGAGAGGTTCAAAGTTCGATTCCTACTCCAGAAAATTAAATTATATTATAATTTTGTTTTCTTGCTTTGGTAACATGGCAAAGGTGACGTTGAGTTTCGTAACTCCTCCTGAACTTGGTGGAAGTGCCTTATGGGAGCGGATTGTGGTAACATTAAGTTCCTAGATTCACTGCTGTCCATACTATGGGAACAGAATGAACCTAAAGAAAAAACAACATTTTAAAAATGAATTCATCTCCATCACTAAGGTCATATTTTATAAATATATTTTTCACTTCTTGGTGTGGATTAAAATTTTAAAACATGTTAAAAATATTCAGTAATTAATAGCACTCTCTTTTGCCAAATAATTATTTATGCCGATGTTTGTAAAAATCTACCGATAGAGGTTTTAATAACATAAGTTGTATAAGACGTACATAAGAATTTTGAACTTCGAAATAGCTTGATTTGAACGTAGGGTTTAGTGATCAGAGCGCTTGGATGGTAAACAAAAGGCGCAGGTGCGAGTCCCGCTACATTAAAATTTTTATACGCCTACAAGAGATATTATTCTGTCCAAGGCGAACTGTATAAGCCGTGACATTTTATTTCCATTATCAGTTTTTGTCAAAAACTATGTGAGGAAATGGCACAATTAAACCGTCTTACCGTTCAGACTATAGAGGATAGTTGTATGTTAGTATTCCCTTTACTAAATAAATTAGTTTTATTGGCATGCTTAGGTAAAAAAATAAAACAGTGCGAAGGCGCTTATAAAAAAGAGACGTCAATAATTTAAACACAAACATTACCCTCACCGTGAATCGAACCCACAACCATTGCGTTAAAAGTCAAGTGAAGTCACTATAGAACACGGCAGTTCTAGTATCCCTACATCCGTACCTTCCGCGGTCTTCCAGTATTAAAACAATAGCCGTGATTACCTCATCAAACGCGCAAATATCCAGAGATTAGGCCTAAGAATTAACGTTCTACCCTTGAAGGGTTAAGATGGAGGTAAGGTGTTACAGGCATTATAAGAATGAATTTGTCATTAAAAATATACTAAAGTACATTTTGTAGACGGGTTTACTTTTTATAAACATAAAATTCTTGTCTAATTTGTCACCCTTACATCAAATTTTTAACAGAGCGATAAAATAAAAATGATTAGAGTGGAAATCGAATCCATATCTGTCGCGTACAATCACAAGCTGTGCCGCTGCACCATGGTCCATATTTAACATGTTTCATTAAATTGACGATCCCATACTTTATAAAAAACTCCAACAAGAGTTGTAAAATAAGGATCAAGATGATTGATTCTATAGGCTAATTCTAGAAGCCAGTTGTGCCACAGAGACCAGAGACGCAAGCTGTGCTGTACTGTGTTACGGGTTCGATTCACACTAGAGAAAATATTTAATATTTACATTTCCTCGCTTCAGTGACGGGGTAAAGTAACGTTGAGGTCCGCTTCTCAGCACCTCTGCAATGCCTTTAGAAATTGGCGGAAAGTGGGGAACAAAAGTGTCTTAATGCTACGCGTGTGTGCTTATACAACCCAAAGCTTCAAAAAAAAAAGATTCTATACACTGTTGTTAGTGTTATTTTCCATATCATATTTAGAAGCTGACTCGCAAACAAATAGAATAAAAACATTCAAGACGAAATCCCGTATTTTTTACAACGCCCCATAATAGAGCGAACTGAGTGGATATATGGGCGCGATAAAAACGTATCCATCCCGATATGCACACTAAATCACCACTTAATAGTCGAGGAGACCGTAAATATGTCAACACGCCAATATCTTGGGTATCCCTTCTATGCAGTCTGTCAGGCTTTGCGTCTTTTTTTTTGGACAATTATCCATGGAGTGAGATTATCTGTAAGGCATTCTTTTGTTTTCGAGTTATGGTAAGTTGTTGAGTTTGGGTTTAGTGGTGGGCGTTGTTGTGAATGTGATTATTTTCTTTGACAATTTGATTTTTTTTTCAAGTTATTAGTGTAGAGACATTGTGTTAGTCTTAGAGATATGTCAGATAGTGATGTAACACTAAGCCGCACTGTCTTAATCCATATCACTGCGACACTGGTGATTTCTTCGTTGATCCTAAATCATTTAGGCATTGTTAAAATAAGAATAACTAATCGCAATCTGAAATAACCATGATGAATTGACAAAAGCAAAAAAGAGATTGTTGGTTCGATTTTATTTCAAGAGTAAAAAAAAAATATGTAGAAGTTGTAGTAATATACTAGCAATTTTAATAAAATATTTACTAAATATACAAGACAATCTATCTTTTTACAAAATATACGTGCCCATATACATATACATATGTATTTAAATATATAAGAATATATTGAATTTTCTAACCCGTAAAAGTTTCCACAGGTTAATTGTAAAATAACTGCCCACCCAAAACAATGCGAACTAATTAAAATGAAATTAATCGTAAAAAAAGCGAAATCACGTCAAATTGAGTGTAAAATTTCAAGAAGAAAAACAATGGGGCACCGACGATAACGGGCCGCGACTTAAATTAAATCGGTGCCGTTTCGACAAACCCTTCACGTTGGAAACATACGGGGGTGTACTTGAGGCAGTTTTACTAAGTTACAGGTTTTTGAAAAGTTTAATAAAATAAGTTAGATAGATGTCTTTTATGAAACTTTGAATTATATTCTAAGCAAAAATTTTTTTTTGATTTTAATAATTAAATAGTATAAAACATCATACTATTTAATTATTAAAATCCGGCCGGTCGTGGCGCAGCGGCACAAGGTGTGACTGTAAACCGACTGGTTGTGGGTTCGATCCCCACTCGAAGAGATGAAATATTTACTTAAAATTTATATTTCCATTTCTTTGCTCTGGTGTCGAGGCAAAGCGCGGCGTTGAGTTCTGCCACTTAACATGCAATGCCTCCGGAATTCGGCAGAAAGTGGGGAACGGAGTGGCTTTCACTACGTTCCCTCTGCCTACCCTGCAGTGCGCGGGATACAGCGTGAAGCTGATTTATTTATTTATTTATTTATGTTTTTATAAAACTATATTTATCTCATTTATGTTTTGAGTGATAAGTCACTGCGTTTTGCATTTCAGGTTAATTTAACAAATACATGTTGTTTGATACTAATCATGTTTGATACTAATTTCTGTATAAAAATATACAAAAAGAGAACAAGAATATATGTACATAATATGTTTGCTCAATTGATTCCACAGCTATAGGCATAAATTGCAATAGAATTATATTTATAATGACGGCAAATTCTCTGATCTGGTGGTGGTGTGACGAGGTGTATTCATGGATTTCACCATATTATATACATATTACAATCATATACAGCAGGGTAGACAGAGGGAATCTAGCGGTAACACACTGCGAACCCCATGTCTCACCCAATTTCTGAGTATAGAATTTACAGGTTAAGTGACAGATGTCAACGCCGCGCTTTGTATGAATAAAAAAATATAATGAATACTATATGTGTATAAAGTAAACGAAAAATATGTTTTCATGTGTTTCACATAAAATTGCAACAGAACCGTCTACAATGCCTACCCGTGTACACTCCACCCCAGAGGGTTAACTCTAAACTTGAGTCGAGGTATGAATATTTACGAAAGCATTAATTATTTTTTAACTTTCTTGAGCTTAAGAGGATTTTCTTAGCGGAAAGTACTGAATGACTGTATTTATTTTTAGTTTGAAACTTTTCAGCATCGTCGATATATTTTTTATAATTTTGCGGAAAGTTTGAAATTAATGACGGCGGGTTCAGATCAACCTGTTAATTCCAACAAAAAGTGCTTAAATTTTTTATAAGACTTACCTACGGTCTATTGTTTTTTATTTATTCTGTAATGTCTAAATAGCTTTAATAAGTGATTTATCATTTTTTAACTCGAATCTGAATTTAAGTGAACTAAACAAAACTCGCCAACAAATTATAACTACAAAACTTAAATGCTGAAATAAAATACTACTAGTATTGCGACAAATTTAAATTTGGATGAAAAGTGGTGAACGAAGAGTTTTATCTCTAGGTTCTCTTTGCCTAATGGGGGAACTGGGGACGTAGAGCTGAAAAAAATAGTTTTTGTGATACTAATTTCTTTAACTATTACTAATATTAAATCAGACGATTGTGGCGCAGGGGCACAACAAAGTGATTCGATTCTTACTAGAAAAATAAATTACAATATGAGTTCCATCACTCAAGACGCTATGTTTCGAAAATTGGATAGTGAGCGGGAAACGGAGTGTCTTAATACTAGATTCACAGCTTCACTCTGTTGCTTATTCTAATTCTACCCTACTATGTGTTACAGCGAGGCTCAAAAAAATAAAAAGAGAACTCATTTTAAAACACCGTAGACGCGTAGCACTTCGTAGCACGCTACGAGATAAAATTTAATTTGCCTCATTTAATGAGAAGGCACGACAAATAAGTAATAACGTGAAACAGGAATAACGCGGCGAGTTTGATAGTACATTCAAATCTAAAAACATTAACTGTAACAACGTGGGTCTCGAGATGATGTGGTAATATTAAAGTGGATATACCTTTGTTTTTTGTATAAATTTACGTATTTATAAAAAAATATTTATAATAAATATTTTTAGTTATAATAATATAGCTGTAGCGTTTAAATGGCAATTACTAAATTATAAATGTTCAGTTACGTCATTCAACACGCAATATCTCAAAGATTCAGCGGAGAGCGAAGAATGGAGTGTCTTAACAGTAGAGTCCTTTTTGCCATGCGTAAAAAATCGTGAAACATATTTAGCAGCAGATGTTTGCACTCAGAAATATAACTTATTAATTTCTAAGCAATCATAAAAATATCTTAAATAATGCTAGAGTAAAAGTAATATTTGTAGAAAAGAAAATGAGAAAGAGATTTATCCCGCAACAAAGCCAAGACTAAAAAAATAAATATTAATAAAAACACAAATCCCAAGATATCCACACAACTGTATGCACGAACAAATTCTCATCTCATTTGTTTTTCATTCAGCGGCCATAATCGAAAGTATAAATATAAACATGGTTTAACTGCGCTATGCCTGGCAATAAGAATAAACTTACTCTGTAGTTAACCTGTTATGAAATATCAAAGTTCTTGCCAACTCTCCCCTTGGGCAGCGTATATAAGAGCTCTAATCAGAAGAAACTGCAAATATCTTCGTTTACACAGTTCATACAGTTATTAGACCGTAAATTGAGATACTGTCTCAGATTTACTTAAGGTGTAATTAAAAAAGAAGAAACTTCACGATTTTTAACCTTATAAAAGGGTAGGCAGAAGGAGCCTAATGTGTCGACACTCCGTTTCCCACTCACCGCTCATTTGAGACAAGATATTTCATGTTGAGTGGAGAAACCCAAAACCACAATTTGTTTTATTACCACAACAGCAATTGAACCCACAACCGTGACGTTTGCAATAAGTCGCTGTGCCGCTACAACAAATATATACCTAATGTAAAATTATAATTTTAATATAGAACCACAAGTTTATACATATCTATTGAACAATCGGTCCAACCTATCAAACCTCATAAACTATGACCGAATCGACGTGACGGTCGAAACACAATCCCTATAAACAAGATACGCCGCGTATTTCAACGTGTCACGATATCGTAACTCCTAGGTCGAGCCTACCAAAGGTACTGCTATATATCTGTCAGCGTACGTAACAAATACTTTAAAATTTATGATGAATGAAGTACGCTGTGTTTGTTTTGATAGATTAAATTATTTTAAAATACTATGACATATTATATAATATAATTATTACTGCCATCATGGCGCAGGCGCATAATAGGGCGACTGGTAACTCGACGATTGTGGTGTGGCTCTGTTTGATTCGTCTCATCCTATCGAGGGAGTATTCAAAATTTTTATTTCTTCACTTTGACAACAAGGTAAAGGTAAAAAAACACGCAATGCCTCCAGAATTCCGCAGAATATGGGGAACCGAAGGGTCTTATTAGGAACGAAATTTTAAGATATTCCGTTTCGTTGCATGATCACTTTTCCTACTCTACTTTGTGTGGGATACAGCGTGAAGCTAAAAAAATATTTAGATAAATAATAAATTATATGCTGATATTTGCAAAATGACATAGCGTGATGTGTCTAAGTCGAAGAAAGTTCAAATAATTAATTTATCCTTTAGCCCCACTTTTAATCTCTAACGTGGTAGAAAAAGAGAAAAGAGCGTTAAACTTAACCGTCTCCCTTCCCCTACCTTTCCCTTCGGGGTGGTCTCACGCTTTTTACGTAACCTTCCAAGTAACAAAGATATTGTGTTCTAGAAAGTCAACTGAGATCTTCCTTTGACTCTCATTAAGTGGTCTTAACCATTAACCACTCAATCATTATTGTTTTTATATATCATTGAAATTTGGAGGCAAAAATCCGAGATAATGCTTGAATTGATTCATTTTATCGGTCTAATTATTTTTTGTGAGAGTATTTAATATATAGAATTTTGTTTTACATGATATTAATAAAATAATTGTAATATAATTTTTTCGATTTGTATCTTTACGATACCTATTTACATTATGGCTTATAATATATAATTGATGCCAACCCAGGTTAAGCAAAAAACTAAAACTATAACCTAAAATCATCTCTAAAGTGACGAACTATGAGGATAATACAAAATACAACCGGCTCGAAGGACCATCAATAAAACTATCAGCAATAACCGATACACAATCGCAATAAACTAAACGCTACTACTGTACTCCGTCTGTGTGAGTGTGTATGAGTGTAAAATGTGCGTATACATGTACGAGTATGGGTGTGTGTGCATATGTGTGTGTGTGACGATACGCGTCTATCACGTGATCACGTGATATCGTAAACTAGCCTTAAACAGCTTTGCTGGTCCAATAACGATACTGACTGATTGGTGAGTCGAATTCTGTATGGAATTTTATGAGGATTCACTGATAATTATGGTTTTATTGGTCTGTTGGATAATGTATTTGTAGATATTGAGCTTGTTAGTTTTTTTGCATGGTATTTTTTTTTATTTTAAGTTTTTGTTTATTTTTAATATTTAAGATAAAAATATATTTGAAAGTTAACTGTACCATTATTGAATTATTCTATATCTCTTAAACCACTAAAATTTACTTGAAACTTTTATTAAACTCTATAATCTCCTTTTTTACAATTTTGCCCTCTGTAGTTCATTGGCGTAATAAAAAAACTTTCTGCGATTTTTCCTCATACCATTCAAAAACACCTTTCTATACAATGACATCCTAGACAGAATGCTCTTTATATTTCATTCTTTTGTTACATATATGACTCCATTGGCCAAATGATTTTATTTTTCAAAATCATACTATATCATTTTGTAGCGGTCCTTCCAAATTTCAACCACATAGTATCCAAAATCTCTGAGTAGAATGATTGTAACATACGGACAGATCGACATGTTGAAGTTATAATGGTTTCACTTTTTTGCCATTTGGCTACGAAAGACTAAAAACGTATGATAGTTACTAAGAAGCGGAAAATCCCGCTTCATTTAAATATTATACTTTTTTCAAAATAGTAAATACCTTGTTACAAAGATAGACAAAAATATTTTAATTTTTTTACATGGTTAATCTAATATGGTATGATGACTTCACAGGATTTCTTACGTTTAATTGTCTCACAGTACTATTTATTTCAATGACAATTGGCATACGCTTGCGACTCTAGACGCGATAGGTTATAGAATCGATTCCCACTTAAGAAAATAAAATACTTAATATATTCATATGATCGTTCTGGTAAGAAGTTCATTTGCTCGCTTTGGTAAGAGCGAGTAAATGAGGCAAAGCACGTAGTTGAGTTCTGTCACTCAACACGCGATGCCTCCAGAAAATGGTGGAAAATGGGGAACGAGAGATATGTGAATGGGAAAGGAGTGTTTAATACAAAGTTATCAGATCCGCCCTCCACTTTTGCTGGATACATCGAAAAGCTACGAGGAAAATTTATTAAAAATGATGAAGAAACTGCAGACAGACTTTATAAACTGCAGTATACTAACCAAGTAAAGAAACATAAGCCGTATTTAATAAGAGCGAAGAAAACAATGAATACCTTGATTAGTCCCTATACAATATGTATGTGTGTGCATACATATGCACATCTTATTACTGTAAACGCGAGGTTTACGAGTTCAATTTCCAATGAAAGGAATGAATTATTTTCATTTCTTCGCTCTGGTAACAAGACAAAGACTAGTGAGGTCCACCATTTAACATGCAATGTCAAGAAAATTGGACGGTAATTGATTAACGGAGAGTTGTAACACTAGGTTCCCTGAGCCTGCCCTACTATATACACGGAATACAGCGTAGAACTATAAAAAAATGTCTGAACAAGTTTCCAACCAACGACTCTCGAGTTGAAACATTAAAAAAACGTTATTTCCACCAAATCCCACAATCATTTTCGAAACAATCTAAACCATTAATTTAGTTTTAGTCAAATTAAATTTAAATGGTAGCTTACAAATAGTCCGCTAATACAAACAATAATTATTATTACCAACAATAATTACTGAATGTTTATTTGTCAATTACAATATATCCCTTAAACAGTATTTGTGGATTTTACAATATAATATAATTATTTAATGTTCACCTAGTGCAGTGCACACACGGTTATTTCGTTAGGTGGCATGTCGTAAATTCATTTCTGGTTCATTTTTCATATGATTTAAATTAAGGTTCTGGCTTTTTCGCGTAAAATGTAGGTTCGATTCCCACGCTAGAAGAATGATACTGTTTAAATTAATTTCCTCGATCTATGGTGTATAGTGTATAGTGTATACGTGGATTTTAATAAGACTAAAATCTTAGGATTTCTTGACAATCGCCCGTAATTTACATTACATAAAAATGTCATATTATCTATTGTAAATAGAGTACGTGGCGCAACGGCAAAGCATCTGTCTGTAAACACAATGACGTTAGGCTTGATTGCAATCGGAGAATAAATTATTATAAGACACTCCGTTCCCCACTTTCCGATGAATTTTCGAGGCGGATTAACACTTTAAAAATGTTTAAAAAATATTGCGTATTGAGTTGCAGAACTCAACGTCGCGCTTTGCCCTGTTACCACAACAAAAAAAAGTAAGCATTCTTTCCATTAAGTTCGAACCCACAACTGTCACGATTACAGTCACACGCTTGTGCCAATACGCTACGACGGCAACAAACAAAATATATAATAAATAATTTTGTATGTCCTGTTGTTGCTCGTTAAATTAAATAAGTGAGTCGTTATGTTTAGCTAATTACGGTAAATGGACAGACAAATCGGATAAACATTGTTATATATGAGTTTTACGAGAGCACTGCCTCCCGACCGCGGGTGCGCGCGATAATAGCCACTTGGCTTGGCTGGTTACTGGTATCACATATTTTGTATAGATTCATCATGTTTTTAATATATTTGTTTTATTTTTTTATATATATTTTTTGCATGACGCTGCAGGGTCACGAGGTTGGTAGGGTCCTCCTCCTCACTTCGTTTCCTATTTTCTATTCAATTTTCAAAAAATTGCTTGACGAATGGCTGTAATCAAAGCGCGGGGCGTTTGAATTGTACCTTATGGTGGTATCTCGTGAATTATCTAATAAGAAATATTATGCATATTAATATGGTAAAGCTGAAAGCTGAAAACTACTGGTTTAAATTGAAAAACTCTGTTTTTGTAGAATAGCCTATTTATCAAAGAAGGCTATATGATATTATTTTGCATCACGTTAATTATTTTTATGCAACACGCCGTACTATGGTGAGAGTTTTCTCCTGCTCTAAAGCTCATATTTATAAACCGCTCTCAACTCTGAGATCGATCTTGAGAGTATTATAATACAACTAATATTTCCATTTGACTGATAATACACAATATATAAATACAGCCATTGCATTTAAGTACGAAACTCCAATTCAATTATTATTCACTTTAAATATAAAATCCACACAAATTTATCGAATACATTGTCAATAAAAACTTTAATGAGGTTAGTATTTTATGCCCAAAAATAAAATGGCTACCGTATCGCATTATAAACCAACCAATGTAAAGTGTACGGTGTAATTATCGTAAAACGTCACATGTTTATGTATTTTTAATTCCGCCGTATATAACCTAGTGTGGTGATAAAATGGCGTACAGCAGTATGGCGGCGATTCGGAAATCGTTGGACAGTAAAGTTGTTTTAATGTGATGGCTTTAGTATCGCGTTGCTGTTTTGCGAATGTATTTTCAACTTTTATTTTTTGGGAATAGATATGTAAAAGAATTGGATAATAATTTCTTTGTTTTTCTTGCGGTTGGCAATGCAGTGACGTTTTTTTTCTGTTTGGTTGAATTTAATGAAGACATTTTACTTTTAAAAATAATATATAACCATTGCATAATTATTATATTATATTTATATTTCTTTACATTAAATATATAAATAACATGTAATGGAAATAGATAAATATACAAGAACAAAATACATTTACAACTTTTGAAAATAAAAACAAAATATTTATAAAATAAATCAAAATAAATCAGCTTCACGCTGTATCCCGCACACAGCAGGGTAGGCAAAGGGAACCTAGTGTTAAGACACTCCGTTCCCTACTTTCTGCCGAATTCTGGAGGCATCACCTCGACACCAGAGCGACACCAGAGAAATATTTCATCTCCTCGAGTGGGGATCAAACCCACAACCAGTCAGTTTTACAGTCACACTTCGTGCCGCTGCGCCACGACTGGCCAAAATATTTATATTTATGAAAATCAGATTTTGTCACTATTTATTCTGCAACACATTATAAAAAAAATGTTATCATTGTTTACCTAAAATAAAATATTGAAAGCTATACGTAAAAGTTAATCTTCAAACGTCCCCGGGCGGGACAGATTTTGAAAAAACACCTGAGTGACAACCGTCGAGATAACGCCTGTACTTTTGTGAAAGCTTCATACAACACCTTATTACCACGCAATAAAGTTAAATTTCGCGTAAAATTTATGCTAATTAAGTTTGCCTACGTCTTTACATAGTAAAAACTCTTAAACCGAAGGAATACGTTTGAAATTTCAATTTTTATTCTACACTGTACGAATACTTTGTCATGGGATGGTATGATGATTTTTATTTCATTTTGATATCTTATTTCAATAGCCGTAGAGTTTAAAATGCAACAGACATATTGTATACAAAATCAGACACATTTTCCAATGGACATGGTGTCAAACGAACAGTGTGTTACGTTATGATAGAATCATCTGACAGTTTTTGACGTATACAAAATATCCATATTAGCTAAAGAGTTCTTCCAATAATAATATTATTTTGAGGCCACCTTGGCGTCTCAATGCGAAATATCTCAAAAATGACCAGAAAACGGAGAACAGAGTGCCTTGACCGTCACGCCACTCTTACGTTCTAATTCCCTCTCTCACGTCACGCCACTCTCACGTTCTAATTCCGAAGTGTTGTATAT
This sequence comes from Heliconius sara, assembly GCA_917862395.2. Lineage (NCBI taxonomy): Eukaryota > Metazoa > Arthropoda > Insecta > Lepidoptera > Nymphalidae > Heliconius > Heliconius sara. Next base: position 1,015,183 of record OU860799.1, read on the forward strand.
TAGGAGCTAATAACGTCTACACAAATCCTACTACGACGAACTAGTCATACCGTTCCCCACGCACCGCCCAATTTCCGAGATGTTGCATGTTGCGTAACTCAACGCATCATAACTCATCGTCTTACCAGAGTGACCAAGACGGTGTGCCGCTGCACCATGAAAACTTCACTGCCTCTAAAATAAGAGTTTATTTTAATTTAAAAATAACAACATAAATAAACTAATTACAATACGCTCATACCCTCATTTAGTACTAATTAATAGAAAAACACAATACAATACAACCGACCCGTCTCCGCCCGTTTATTCTAATTACAGATAATTATCGTTACAGTTGGATCGCGCGCAATTTTAATTCGCAATGCAGCGGCTAACGAGCGGAACTATGGCTTTTTGATAATGTCATTAATATGGCTTTCATGTTATTGCAGGTAGATGGACGGACAAATCGATATGTTTATGTATATATGATTATAGTTGAAATTAATATATTTGTTGGTTTGATATTATATTTATTAAAAAAATAGATTTCACGCTTTTTTTTGAATTAGAAGGGGACTTAGTGTTAGGACACTCCATCCCACAATTTGATCCAATTTTTGAAACATTGTGTTGAGTGGTGGAAGTCCACCACACCTCAATACTAACATGTTCTAATAAAGTTAGGATATATGAATATTTATTTTAATAACGTTTTCAGGTATTGTTTCTAGTATTTTATATAGTTATATTAGGTGCTGGAACGGAACTTCCATACCAACTAATTATTACCAATCAATTATTTTTAATTTTAAGGTAGTTTGAGTAGGTCGAAAAAAGAATGCGGTAAAAAGATTTACTTATGAAGCAAGAATGGGTAAAAAGAAACATAGTGACAGAGTGATAGACCTCGTGACAATTCAGTGACGTAAAAACCGTGAGGACCTCCCGGTCGGAATTTATGAAGAGGTCGACGAAAGTGTACAAGGCGCTGAGATCGTAGCATTTGGCCCTCTGTCCTCTTTGGTTATCCTGCTAAGGATAAAACGTGAAACCAAGAAAAGAATTAAAAAAAATAAGTTAAAACCTCACTCTCCTACCAACTCCAACATATATTTCATTTGTAGTTTTGTGTTTTGTTGAAACACACAAAACTCACATGGCCGGTTTGTCCGGCGATTGTCAAACGATATCGGCGCAATAAACTGCGTCGCAATACGAACGGTTGTCCACACGCGCTGCACTGTAGCTCGGGCCCGTGCGGTTTGACGGGGAATTGTATTGAGCTGAGAAGTATTATGATTATTATAAATTGCTATTAATATTCTTAATACCGATTAATAATAATTGTAATTGAGGACTGCGTAGTGCAGTGACGCGACAGTTGTGAGTTCGATCCCCGCTCGAGGGAATCGAAAGAATCTCTATCTGCCTCTTTGAACACCGAAGACGAAAAAAAAAATTGAAATACATAGTAATATTAACATTAAAATTTCTCAAATAGTGCTTTTCTGAATGAAAAAAAGTAATATATTTTTAATTAACCGTTACTTCCTGTAATAAGTTATACATAACAATGGTTAAACGGAACAATAAGAGGCAAAATTACACAAAATTTTGGTAAAAATGTTCCCTCTCTTAGTTAAGGGTATTGTCTTGACTTTTCTTAAATAGTATGTATATTTAAAACAGTTTTTTTCTTTTGCTTCAACAAAAATGCTTGTAGTTTTCAAATTATACAAGCTTGCCTTAAGATTTTTTTTTGCAAGTCTAATTGAGGCCGTCGTGGTGCAGGAGTACAAGGCTGACAATTATGGGTTCGATGCACATTCGCACATTCAGAATGAAATATTTAATGTTTTCATTCCTCGCACTGTTGATGAGTAGCGTTGACTTCCGAAACTCAATGCACAATGCCTCGAGAATTCGGCGGAAAGTGGGAAACAGGAGTGTTAAAGAAAGTTGTGCAAGTGCAATTTAAACACTATATTCACAGGTTCCCTGTGAATATAGTGTCTATCTATCTCACTATGTACATAGTATACAGTGTATACAGCGTGAAGCTAAACACATAAGTAAAGCTAATTGTAGTAAATTCAAATGTTATACACAATTGTGGTATTCGTGAAAACGCGATAGTTTTTGATTTAATTCTCAATTAAAAAAAAAAGATTTATAAAAAGTTAAAGCGAGTTCCATCAATCAACAGGAAATGTTTCAAAAATATCATTATTAGGCTAAATGATCTTTGTCTACTCTACTAAATGCGGGATACTACTACTACGATAAGCCGGTTTTGATTAAAAGTTCATTCTAATAAATAAGAATCTGAGCATATCAGATATTTTGCATATAAGAGGCCGCCGTGGCTTAGGAGCACAAGAGTGTGACTGTAACGCTACTGTTGTTGGTTCGATCCCCACTAGAAGGAATAAATTAAATTTTGTAATTCCTTGCGAAATTCTGCGAAAAGTGAGGAACAAAGTGTCTTAACCCTAGTTTCTCTCTACCTACTGTGCTGTGCGCACGATACGATGTGAAGCTGATTATACTCCATACATCTCAAATAATCCAACTCAATTATCATTATTTAAATATATCTGAAACGTGACATTTATGTCTGCACGTTTAGACACATAGCCACGATCTTCTACCACTCTTATAATCAGAAATTCAATTAAGGTACTACGACGCCACAAACAGACACCCAAAACAAAAAACCAAGCCTGTATCACTATAAATTATTATTTTATTTATAAAAATAGTAGTCAAAATCATCCAACTCTATACAATCCCAGCAGAACTGGCCAATTAAAACAAGGCAAGTCGACGTCGGCCATCTTAAATCTGCCCTCTATTGGCAATATCTGGCGCACCTATTGCACGCGTGTACGTTGGATTTAGCACCCACTGTACACGCCTAAACTGTAGCTTGCCCAGCTTTGTGTTACATTTGTTGAATACATTAAAGTAACATATTAGTTTATAAAAGAAAGTATGAGAATGAGAAATATGTTTTAAAATAGATTTTTCTTGACCCTGGCCATCCTCGAGGAGACCAGGTTCATGATAAATGAACTATCCAACACAAAAATGTTCTTCAATTTGGACCACAGTTTCTTATATTTAAAGCGTTTAACTAAACAAACTCTTTCGATTTATAATATTTCACTATATATAATTTTTATAATATTTTATTATAATATAAAACTATAGTTTTATATTAGTTTTGAGGTCAGTCGTGGCGCAGTGGCACAAAGTGTCTGACTGTAAAACCGACTGGTTGTGGGTTCGATCCCCACTCGAGGAGATGAAATATTTACTTAAATTTATATTTCCATTTCTTCGCTCTGGTGTCGAGGCAAAACGCGGCGTTGAGTTCTGCCACTCAACACGCAATGCCTCCAAAATTCGGCAGAAAGTGGGGAACGGAGTGTCTTAACACTAGGTTCCCTCTGCCTACCCTGCTGTGTGCGAGATATAGCGTGAAGCTAACTATAGTTTTATAATGTAATTAATATTTTAGTTTGTCGATTTACTCTGTCTATAGAAGAGTAGGCAGTAAGAAGTGTCAAGATAATATACTCCTCTCTTCTTCAGAATATGAAACAATGCAAGTTAAATGGCAGATGAGCACAACAGTCAAAAATCGAATCCACGAAATCATCAAACTATCAACATGCTGCATCTACATAAAATTTGGACGCATCACTAACCCTATATCTATCGATTGGGAAAATTCGACAAGCTATTCTGCGGCCATATAATAAATGGCCATTATAAAATAGAAGGTTAAATTAGAATTTGCTCGTGATTATTTATCATAGTAGTGAATGGTAATGACTCTACTAAATATGATTTAGGATAATCATGTATAGGACGTTGCCGGTGATTCATGTTGCACGCTAAGTAATTATGTTTTACGCTTTTGTTATATTGTAAAGTTGTTTGATATTTTGGGTTTACGTAGATTGAAATAAAAAAAATGACATTACGCCAGGCACAATCCAAAATTCGGCAGAAAATGAGTCAATGGGAACGAAATCATTAGGTTCCCAGTTTTCCTCCGCCTGCCCAACTATATGAGGAGTGAAGCTAAAAAAATTATTTCATGTTGTATTTTGCATATAACAGGGTAAACAGAGGGACATGTCTTAAGACACTCCTTATGTGAAATAATATTTCTGCCGAGCTTTCGTGACATTGTATATTAATTTGCAGGAATCAACGCCGCGCTCCGTCTTTTAATCAGATCAACGCGAAGAAATAAAAATAGTTTATCCCTTCGAGGAAATCGATTACACAATTTTCACGCTGATATACAGACCCTGTGACGTTGCACCACCACCACTTTAATGAATATTGTTTTTTTTATATATCAGTACTAAAGCCTACTATTTTCAAATGCTTTTAAAACCTTATGTGCTTTAACCAATTAAATATTACGTTTTTATTCTGAGAAGCAAAACCTCTCTTGGGCAATGTGTGACTAAACTTCTAGTGGATTTTTTTAAATTTGTTTGACTATTTAACACAAATTATCTCTAAAATTAGAGGAATTCTGAAGAAAGTTCGCTCTGTCTACCCTGCTATATGCAAGATACAGCGCGTCCTTAAAAGCCTTTCAATAACTAACTATTTATTATGTATTGTTCTTTTATAAATGGCAAATACCTGTACTATACTTCAACAAATACTATACTATTCACTACAACACGGAAACAAAATTCTAAAACGCACATCAATACAAATCAACAAAATCACGTTACCATGACAATTTGGCCGGCAATTAACCGCTCAAACTGCATACGGCACTAAACTGCAAATAAATCGCCTCGTATCGCCGCGATACGATGCTATGAAAGCTTTATACATTACGTTCATTTTGAATATGAACGGCTTTGTCACCGGAATTTGAGATTTGATCTTATTTTATGGGACGTGGGGTCTAATAGACACCATGTGGTAAGCGATAATTTGTATAATATGGGTGGTGATTATTCGTATATATGATAGGTGATAGTTTTAATAGTTTGTTTAGGCAATGAGTAGAGAATGGAGTGTCTCTCTCTTAATTCTATTCTCTCTGTGACAATAAAGTTCATTTTATAAAATATGTATAATATTACCTAGTTTAATATTCACTTTCAAGATAATATTTCGATTTTGTATCAATATAAATGTATTATATATTTAGTTATCTTCAGATATCTTCACTTGAATAAACATAAAAAAACAACACAGGCATTTAAATTAATTTTGCCTACGTACAAAGTCGATATATTAAAGTATATCAATATACCCTAAACCAAATTTGATCCACAACACCCGCACAGCACAATTTCCGATCAAAAACAGACCAAAAACCTAATTAACTCCCATTAAAGCCCTAGCGGACATAACTTACGCTATCACAATCTACGGCTAAGCCATAAAACTAGACCGATCAAAAACTGGCGTACTGAGAGGCATAAATCAAATGTTAACAACAAAACAACTGATTATATTCGCAACGGGACGATAATGGCGGGACGGTAATGAGCGGCCGTATAGCATTATTTTGATTTAATGACGTGAAATAATAACAATCAATACATTGGACTTGGTTTTGGTGGGATTTTGGGAATTTATGAAATATTCGGTGTATGTGGTGATAGAAGCGTTTGGTAGTACATAAAGGTTATATAGTACATAAGGGTTACACAAAACATTTATATTTTTCAGCTGCTCATTTTGTCCCGTATACCAGGGTAGGCCTAGCCTAGTGTTAACGTATTACGAAGTTTAAAAAATTTGGGATAAGTTTCTGCCCTTTTCGTTTTCTCTTTTTCTTGTTAATGAATAGTAAAATATATGTTTTTTTTAAATAAATAAATATTTGACCACTGACAATTTCATAAAGATATAGTCAATAGATATAGAAATGTTACCAGCATTACTGGCAACGTAACTGTAACAAAAAATGGTGTATTTGTGCTACATTTAAAAATAGCAATACAATCTTGTCAAAAAATATTTATTAGAAACCAATACCGTTTTCATATGTTTATGCTGGTATCCTTTTTGATCATCACCAGACCGTTTAGATGATTCAATGCTGAGATGATTGATTTAAATCAAACACTTTCAGACTATGCCACCATAACAATAATTGATAATTTTAAGCCCCCGACATAAAGAGGTCTAAAAAGTAAACCAACAACTAGAAAAGACATGATAATCCTCAAGCAGCTGAGTATATTTTCTCAAATCTTGGCTAAGAATCCTCTTGATTAGGCCATCTTCAATAAAAAGTTATTAAATATCGGTTTGTTATTTGGGAGCTACGATGCCAAAGACCTATAGATGTACACATATTCCCCATTCTCGATCGAGGGATCGAGGGATAAAAATATCAAACCAAAAACAAAACATGCGACAACACTGTATCAAGAATAATTCACTCCAATTTAAAATGCGTCCTTTATAAAACTTATATGGATTAACATTATTTGTATTTATTGATGAATTTGTCTATATTGGTGGATTTGTTTAGTATAAATTAAAAAGAGAGATATATTTTTATATTTTTAAAGAGTGAGTTGTTCGAGAGTATAATCTTCAACTTCAGAGTATAATCTTCAACTTCAGTTCAACCCATTCTCCACTCAACATTCCTCACACAAAAAACCAATAAACCATAACCAAATTTAATAACAACTAAAATAACCATTAAATCATAATATTAAGACAAAAAAAGGCCAAAACCCATTTCACATTTGGCCCCTAAAAGTAAATCACACAAAAAGAAATTGTACAACATAAACTAGGGTAAACTTATGCCCTTTCATAAGCATACAAATCTAGTACCTTAATCTTATTATTTATAGTCGAGTGTAAAGCGTCCGTGGCAATTAAACGCATCCAGTGCCGGCCGTGTATCATATAGAGTAATCCGGGGGACAGAATGATAATAAGAAGAGAAAAAAACAATAAAAATAACGTATAACGCCGCGAAGTTCGCTTGGTTGGTGAGTGTTGCTCAGCGAGTGATATGGAGCCTGCCTTGCTTTCATTGTCTTATTAATATTGTTTTACTTATGTACATATATATATATATATATATATATATATATATATATATATATATATATATATATATATATATATATATATATATATATATATATATATATATATATATATATATATATATATATATATATATATATATATATATAATATAAATGTATAAAATCCATTTTTTTTGTGTAATTTACTTTATAATTTAATTAATGATGAAAGAGATTAACAAATATGTAAAAACAGACGGGAACAGGACAGGAAAGAACGTAAAAAAATCATTAATAAAATGTAGTACATATCAGCAAATATTATAATATTTCATTTAAGTTTTATTTACCAATTTATTGAACACAATTTAAGTAAATAAATCAAATTAAAGGTTTAAAATTTTTATGTTTATGTCAGTGTCATTTGAGCTTATCATAAAAAAAAAAAAATTATCCACCCTTACAGTATACGTTTCATGTTTCGGACAACAAAAGTGCACGATATCTCCGGAAATGCATAAATTGTTAAAGGGGGAACTTTACGTAAAAGACATACATGAAGAAGAAATTATATATTTTTAAATTTTTTTAAGTGTTATTCGACCCTTAGAAGAAAGGAAAAATATATTTTTTTAGAATTCGTGTAAAAGTTTTAAATTTGATTATAAGATGATAATTTGAACGTTTAAGACATTTCCACCGAATTCTCGATGCATTGCATGTTGATTGAACGAGGAAGCTTAACGCCGCAACACATTTTAATTTTTTTTAAACAGTGAAATGTGTAAATTACCAAAGTTGTTAAAATTAACAAAATTACCAAATTTGTAAAAAAACAATAGAAGGATCAAACTTTAATGATATACACTAAAAATTATAAAACATTTGAAAAAAATTATACATACAAAAAATGGGTTTACTTCCTATTTGGCGGAATTATATAACTAAAATATATAAATACATATATTCATTTTCCCGTTGCAACGTAAATACAAAGCGCGGCATTGAATTCTACCACACGAAACGTAATGTCTCGAAAACTGGGCAAAAAGTGGAGTGTCATATCTTTAGGTTCCCTTTGCCCACTCTCATATACGCGGGATACAGGATGAAACTAAAAAAAAAGCAAAACAAACAATTATCGACTCCACACTTCCTCTCGTATCAAATCCGAGTTCTGTTTACGCTCACTCTTAATATGGGACAAAACTGTTCGTGTAACAACAGTTTTTGTACATTTTATGTTCTGTGACGCCATAACTCAGTAACATGACAAGACGCCCTGAGCCCGTGATATACTTCCAACCCCCCACCCCCCAGAATACTGGAACTTGCCTTATTTATATAAGGCAGTTATTTTTATTTATACTTCTGTTTTATTGGTTTATTGCGTTACGGATTGTTGATCTCATTCTAGGTTTGTTTAAGAGGAACTGATGATATATTCGTTTCTTGGACTATTTTGTTGCTAGTTACTAGATTTGGTCGGTTGCTCCTTGTGTTAAGATAGTTTGCTTGAAAACAAATGTGATTTCTTGAAAATTCAGAAATTTTAGTAGAAATATTTAGTCTTTGTATATATATGTATATATATTTAATTTAGCAAATTTTCAGCCTTTATATTTAGTGAATTATTTGATTCTTCTTTCTTATACATTTATTATAAATTAACCATAATAACTAAAAAAAATATTTATTAATGTAAAATAAAAAGAATATTCTCCATAACTTGATGTTAGAAAGGAAAATGTAAGAACTTAGTAAGACGATCCGATCCCATTAAGTCATTACCGTTCCCCACATTCCGCCGAATTCTGAAGGCATAGTCTCTTAAGTGACGGAACACAACGCCGCGCTTTACCTTGTTACCAGAGCGAGGAAATGAAAATATTACTATCCTCAAAACGTTAAAATCAACTTAAAACCACATCCTCACATCACATCCATAATAAGCACCATACAATTGAACATAACAATCAGAGCAACGTGTTTAGTTTAAAACAAATTTATGATAGTATTTGTTGGTCGTTACAATGAAATACTGATTTAATTACACAGCCACCTCCGCTAAGCAAGCGTTATATATCGCTTCATTCCATACTTGGAATAATAAACATTATCGTTACTTTATATCATTTTACAATTATCTTAGAGACACTTGTGGCGCAATAGAGTCTGACGTTAGGCGTCAGACAGTGGTTGTGGGTTCGATTGCAACTCGAGAGATTTTTGAAGTATTTTCATTGTTCATAGTTTAAATTCGTCATCCAATATATAATGGTTCAAATAAGGACAGAAACGGGATATATTGACATTAATTTAATTTTATCTATTGTCAAAAATAAGTACTCTTTTTTAAGGAAGTGAAGGAACATGATTATGACGACAATTGTATTTTAATAATTCAATTATACATAGTATACTAGATGCTATAGACATTTTATCAGTTTGTATAATTCCAGTAGAAAATTATTTTAACTACATATTTTAATTAAATATACCAAAACACTACAACTTCATTACTATTAACAAAATATCTACACATGTAAATATTTATAATGTATCTAAAGACAAACTTTACACAAAAATTTTTTATGTGCATTTAAAAATTGTAAATGAAATTCTCGAAATTTTTAATCACTTACGCTTAAGCTTTTATTATAAAAGTTAAATATACAAATAAACAAAGTGATTAACGCTGCTTTCAATCATTTGAATCATTAAAGCCGCAATAATCACCTATTAAATAATTATAAATACAAAGGAAGGAAAGAGATAGATATAGAATATATAATAGGACGGGACACACTTCAAAACCAGTTTCAATCACACCATCCGCGATTACACTGCAAAAATGAGTGCAATCATAGATATCGACGATATTCTATCAGAAAATGAGCAATGGAAGAAATTGGAAGAAGAATGGGGAATACCGATAGATTTGGAAGTAGACGCCGAAGATGACACACCAAGAATGAAGCCAGTGTTTAGTTCTTTAAATTTAAAATCACCTACGTTTGATTCGTCATTTCTTTTAAAGAAAGTCAGAAGAAAGATTGGAAGACAGTTGTCGAAGAAATCAACAAATTCTGCACTGGAATATAACGATTTTATCAGCCATTTAAGAGAAGACCCAAGTAAGGAATCGTCAAAACACTTTTATTTTGTCAACGGTCAGATAACTTCAGCTGCTTCCATCGAGGAGATTTGTGATAAAATAGACGATATATTTAAATCTATTGAGCAGCTTTGCACGGGCACTATTAAGAAGAAAGTTCCAGATGTGGTGCAGTGCAGTATATCAGCTACAGATCTATCTTTCGACGATACTAGGGAGATTACAAATTACAGTGAAATAGAACGGCATATAGATGAAGCTTTCGAACAATTCGATGAGACTGGAATTGAAGGCGTGGATCAAAATACCTTGGACTCGGTGACAACTTTAGTCAGAAAATTTAGTAACGTGTTGAACAATCCAGCCAATCGTTGTAGTCCAAGAAGAAAGAAGGAGTGTTGTGAGAAGTTTAGAGATTTGGCTGATTTTTGGAAAAATCGGGCTTTTGAGTGTAGTCAGTGAACAAAATGTGGGTAGGTATTATAGTATAGGTAATTAAATTATTATTCTAATTTTAATAGTGATCATGTAAGTAATGTATTAGTTAATTTTATTGTAGGTACATAAAGTACTAGGTGTATTCGAGTAATAAATTCATTTTGAAATTATTAAATAAAATAGTTTAAATAAATATGTTGTATCATTTATCCCTTTATTGTAAAAATTAATATAAAACTTGTCGCTTTATAAAAGGATTTACTATATATGGAATAAAATATTCTCAAACGAAACTGATTTATTAAGTTAACATTGTTTTGATAAATAACAAAATAAAGTATTTATAAATATACAAATTAATAGTTTATTTAGGCTAACTTAAGTCAACTACGATTTAAAAAAAATAGTTATCTATAGTATAATAATATAATAGCCATTATAAATAATATAATTTTATCTGAATTATATTAAACTATAATATGTTTATATCTTTTTATTTATAAGTGTTATATTGCAGTGTATTATTTCTTCAGAAGTATAGTTTCTATTTTGAAGCTGGTCGTGGCGCAGTGGCACGAAGTGTGACTAAAACCGACTGGTTGTGGGTTCGATCCCCACTCGAGGAGTATTACTTAAATTTATATTTACTTAAATTTATATTTCCATTTCTTTGCTCTGGTGTCCAGGCTAAGCGCGGCGTTGAGTTCTGCCACTCAACACGCAATGCCTCCAGAATTCGGCAGAAAGTGGGGAACGGAGTGTCTTAACACTAGGTTCCCTCTGCCTACCCTGCTGTGTGCGTGAAGCTAATTTTATTTTATTTTTAGTTTCTATATTTTTGTAGGTAATATCAATTCAACGACTTTTTATGTGTAACGTTTATACAGAATTATAACTGAACGCCGTTTTTTGCCTTGATATCAGAACAACGAAATGAAAATATTAAATACGATAAGTTTACGGGAATAATCTAATAGATTTTGAAGTCGCGAAAGAATAAAGTGAATAAACTGAAGTTTGTTAACTTTATTCGTCCTAAGGCGTATGCAATCATTTTGTATAATATTATATAATATTTTGTACTACAAATATAATTATAATGTTTTATTTTCAATGAACTATCTATAAATATGTACATTAAGGATATTTCCTTTACTTGTAAGATCTTATTTCGCGCCAAAGCTTCACGCTGACGCACATAAAACACTGTATAAAGACTGAACCTAGCTAGCAAACAATAGTATTATCACTCTCCGGTACCAACTTTTGGCCCCAGTTGAGTTGTGAAACTTAACGCCGCATTTTGACTTGTTACCAGAGCCAGCAAATAAAAATAAGTCTTTCCCGAGTAAAAACACGAAGAAAACGAGCATACAACCGTCACGTTAAAATCAAACCAGTACCGCTGCGCCACAACAGCCGTGTTTAACAATGATCAAATATTATTCTAAATAATAAGAAATAATAAACAAATTAGAAAACCCAAGACATCTAACACAGCGGCATCCCAATCCAAATATCAATAACACTTAAATACTTGGTCTCACATAAACAAGACAAATACACCTATTACTTAATTACCTGAACGCAACTAATAGAAATTCATGGTTCATTAGGCAAAGCGCGGTACGTTCGTCCACAGTGCAAGTTGAGCGCTAAATCATGGCCAGCGCCTGTGGACCTATGGGGAGAAATGTATTGGTGGATATTTGGGACGGGGGAGCGGCGTTTGGTATTGTGGTTCAGGGTAAACAGAGAGAATTTAGTGTTTAGATACTAAAAAGCGCCGTATTGAATGGTGGACATCAACGCCACGGCTTGTATTGATTGGTACCATGTGAAGAAATGAAAATAGTTAATAGTGACATTGTAAAAATGATTCGTTAGGTTTTGCGACAAAATTTCTATTAATATACTTTTTGTGCTATTTTTTTTTAATTCAATTGCAGAGTCATCTTTTATCGATTTCAAAGTAATTGTCTGCACTTGGCTCGCAAGTCCTGCTGCTAGAAGCAAATCGCCCTGTAACGTGACGTGCACAGCACCAACACGATGAATGCTTAGTAGTTTCTCATCTTGACGAATGTAAAAGTATGTAAATATTTATTTACATACTTATTTTTCAATTCGAATGTAAATATTTATTTTTCACTATAAACATTTTAATGAAATTTGATGCCTTACGCCTTTATTGCAATATAAAATCGAAGTCAAATATTTTTTATTGCAATAAATGCACTCACAGTATTAAGAAATTAAATGAAAACCAAAACTATTAGAAAATGAAATAGAACGATTTTCTATGAGGTATAATCTTAAGAAAAAAAATAATTAGAGAAACAATACAGTAAGGATCAAAATCGAAAATACATTTTATATATTATTATGATAAAATAATAAAAATATTTTTATTTTATGTTGCTATAATTTTATGTAGGCTTAGTAGTTAAAAATATAATAACAGCGTGTCAAACACAACAACACGCCCGTATGTTTTCAATAACCCGCGCACTGACCGTAAGCAGAAACTTATTCCTCTTGTTCTGAGAGTTGGGCAGTTTGTCAATTTATGAGGCCGGCACAATAGCACGAGTGAAGGCAGATCCAGTTAATTTAGTTACGTTATGGGATAAGAACAAAACATTATACTATATTCTTTATTTAGTATCTTTAGCTTACCTTGTAGTAAAATATGGCGATAGATGTACGGAATGGTCTTGTTTTTATTTGGTGCTCATGTTTTTATAGCTTTACGGTGTATGCAGAGTGCCGCATATGCAGAGTACGTAGTGTAAAAAAAGTTTTTTATTTTGTTGTTTTAAAATTTTCAATAAATTTTCATGAATTTTGTATCTATAGATACTGGTATGACAACGAAGTATCCAAACAATTATTTGTTAAATTATATCTATCGTTTTGAATATTACTAGTATGACATGTTAAATTTATTATATAACACAACTTACACCGCACTTTGCCTAGACACCAGAGCAAAGAAATGGAAATATATGTATTACATACATACTTCATTTTCTCGAGCGATAATCGAACAAAGAACATGGTGCGTTTACCGTTACACACTTGTGCCCCTGCGTCACGACTGACTTCTAATTTATATAAATTCTAATAGTTAAATCAAAGTTCATCTGATAGAAAAATACAACACCTTTTTTAGTCTGTAGGAAGTTTTTATCTTATAGGCATCGAACTCGCACCTCCCAACTTCTGCATATAACGACTTTACCAGTACTAATGGGAATATGTCAAATCTAATCTGTACTAACACCCAAATTCTATCAACTCACGTTAACAAACGGTTTCAGTATGAATCTAGTGTTTAATTAGGTGCCTAAATTGTGGTTTCGGACAGCGACTGCTCTGGACAAGTTATAGCAGGTCAGTGAGTGACAGGATAATCGAAATGGATGTAAATTCTTTTTTTTTTTAGCTTCACGATATGTTAGTTATACAATATGTTAGAGAGAACATAGTTATATGTTTAACAGTCTGTTCCTCAGTTTCCGACCCGATTCCGTTTTTTTCATTGCCTATTCAGCGGCGGAATTCAACGCCACTCTTTGCCTTGTTACCAGAGCGACGAAATGAAATTAATTCATTACCCTAGATGGTAATCGAATCCACAATCGTCGCTGTTACAGTCTGACGCTATGCCACTACGGTACGATACTTAGCAATAAATTGTGCAAATCGAAAAGTCTTTTGGATAAAGTTTTCTTGAAAAAAAAACACAGTGTCGCTCCATTAGTGACGTCCACGTCCGCCCGCGGGCCCGCTCTCAATCAATTTGGGCGAAATCACCGAGTGAAGTGTTTTTTAATTAATTTTATGAGTGAACAGCGCTAGGATAAGGGAAATAGGAAGTAGAAAAATAGCTTTTTTGGCCTGTTTTCTTTTTTTTAAGTTTAAATATTTATTTGTTTCGCATGACAGTCTTTAATATTAAATTTATCTTTAATTTGCTTGATTAATGTTATTGCTACTTTTAAAAAACGTAAGGTTTGTAAGGATTTTTTTTTTAATACTAAACTTGAGAAACTAAATTGTTTATAAAACTTTTATTATAATACTTAACATATTACTCTTTATAATTGATTCTTATCAAGCAAGTGTTTAAAGATATCATTATCGTTAATTAAGAATCAAGAACCTCCTCCGTTTTGAAGTCAGTTGAAAATTGATAAATATATTTGATTGAAATCGTTGAGATTGTAATAATGTATTTTTTTATTGATCATTGAGAAAATAAAAGTATATAATTACAACCGGAAATACAAAAAAAAATCAGAGCTACGTAGAAAATATGGGTAATTATAAAAGGTTCCCCCATCTTATGGGTATGTATATTCTTTAATAATAAAATTGAAATATTCTGACACTAAATTATATTTCCTCGCAAATAAAAAAAAAAAACAAGGTACAAGTACATTTAACATTTATTAAAGTTTAAATATAAGAAACAAAATGCCTGAATATTAAAAAAATTTAGTCACCACATCTCTACGGTTTTCCCGTTCTTGACACCGTCCACGCACTAATTCAATATAGCCGACGTAAGCCATTTGCGTTCGCGCTTGACGCATCGCCCGTAAAAAAATCAATTACGATTTTTTGATAGCGGTCACCAGGTAAATGTATGTGGAGATACTATTCTATTGAAAAATAGATAATATATCTGTGAGTTCTACGTAAGTACGTTCTACGTACGTTTTCTTTTGGTTATTTCTTTCTTTTAAAATCCATATTTCTATATAATACATGAATTATGCAACGAAGATTTTGATCTATCTATTCTGTAATAAACGAACTCTAAGATATCTTTATGGGCTCAAACGCCATTAAATCTTTACAATTTTTTTTGGGAGTGCGAATGTTAGCGATTCTAGTAAGCTATATCCCGTTTAAAAAATCGATCAAAGGCAAGTCAGATTTGCCCACTATAGGTTACGTACCAATTTCAGGATTGTAGGCCAACGGAAAATAACTACTTTTAAAAGTTATCAAACTTAGCTGTACGGGAATATGCACTCATTCAGTATGAAATTAACAACAACTATAAATATTACAAACGTAATAGTAATAGGAAAAAAACTATCTTTCATATATATAAAACTATCTTTCATACATTTTATTGTTCACTTCTGGTTTCTTTGTCTAAAGTGTATCTAATATGACCAAGCTTTGTGAGATGAAAATAAAGATTTATTATTATTATTATTATACATACATTTTTTTTTCACTTCTTGCGTTAATTTAGGTATTGTAGGTCATATAATATAGGTCTTAATTACGTGGTAAATAAAGGTAACAAACTTAAGTTTACGGGCGTATGAACTCATTTTGTTTGAAATGAATTCAAAATACAAGTTTATAATCTTTTTTTTTCAAATATCCATAAATTTCTTATTTCGTTTTTTTTTCCTTTATTTGTATATTAGTTTTCACTTCGTGTCAAATTTTAGAACTAACAGGACCGCGAGAGGTGTACTATTATTTAGGTTTTGATTACGTGACAAAATTCATACAAATGCAGAAATAACTATACATGAGCACTCGTATCTCTTGATTGCAATGACTTATAAATTATTTTTTTCTGTGCTTCAAGGGACTGTGGACTTGAATATTTAATATAATTTAGGCTTGAAACCTCCAAGCGATCTCGAAATAAAAAATCTTGACAAACGAACAACAAATTGATCGATCCTGTAAGGATTCCATTTTTTCCTTTTGAAGTACGGATCTCTAAAAAACATATAGGTATATTTATTGTAAAAAAAGGTATAATATATAGTAAAATCATTTCACAAGTACAATTTTTTGTTTTTAAAATGTCATTAAATAAAAAAAATACATTTCTTCATTGATAATATATAAAAAATTGGAAAAGCCGTCTCCATCCTCACCTACACTGTCTATACCGGACATTTTTATAAGCGGCATTTCACACGACGCAAATTGACGTCACAATCTGGAGTTAATGCGATGTGAACACGGCTTTATGTGACACGTGACCAGGTGATGACAAATTACTCGCCTTGATTCGCGTAAAAAAAATGGCAACACTTTATCATTTTCTTGATTACACGAGTGTTGATTTGCCTTTTTTGGCTTTTTGTTAATTATGTCAATGTGCTGTCACATTGACATAATTAACAAAATTAGGCGAAAATGTCGGCGGTTTTAATAAAGTTTAATATTAAACCGTGAAAATGAAGTTATATAATAAGATTATATTTATATGTAGATGTATATTTTTATAATATAAAAAAAGTATATAGTTACATCCATACTAGCGCTAGTACACTCCGTTTCCCACTTTCCACCATATTATTCGAAAAATTACGTGCTAATTGTAACAAATCATCGGATTTTGCTTTGTTACTAGACAGTAAAATATGAAGAAATAATATTAATTAAGAAATAATAATAATTCATTCCCTCGAGTGGGTTTCGAACCCACAACCGTAACTCGTCGCGTCATAACAAACACACCCTTGTGACCCTGCGCCACGACCACTTCGGGCAGGGGGAACCCGGAAACCTAATGTTAGGATACTCCGTCCCCATTTAGACTCTTCCATTCCCCACTTTTTATCGAATTCTGAAGACATCGCGTGTTGAGTGGCGGAACTAAACGTTGCGATGTACTTGAGTGAAATATTAAAAATATTAAATATTTCATTTACTCGAGTGGGAATCGAACCCACTACTGTGCTTCTGCGCCTTACTGCCCTCAAGCCTGCCTGTTTGATTATAAATACCAATGTAAAAATAAATATTTCGATTTTAAAAAGAAACATCAGGAACACCAGCAGCAGTTTAATTGTACGAAACCCAAAACCACTTTAAATTGTGCCTACATGTACACATACCACTGTTATGTCACATACCGACACACATAGTTTCATATATATATAATTATTGACATGTAGCCATTACATTGCGTGTGCGCATTAACGACACCTGCGCCTAATGTATGTACGTAATAGAGATGATTTACTAACCGCATCAAGTTGGATCATCATTTGAATTATGGCAGAGAAAGTCTATATACGATAGAGGCTATATGGGCACAGCGGTACAGCGTCTGCTTGTCAATGCAATGGTGGCGAATTCGATTCTTACTTGATGGAATGGTATATTTTCATTTGCTCGCAATGGTGACAGAAAAGCGACTAAAATTGTCAAGTCGCTAAAATTGTGTCTTTTACAAATGGGGAACGAAGTGTCTTAACACAACGATCCCTCTGGCTATCCTACGAGAAGTTACAGCATAAGAAAAATAAGTTTATATACAATAGAGGCTATTATTACGTACTGTGTCATTACAACACGATAAATGAGATTTTAGGTGTAATGTAATAAGTATTTACTTTTATATTCTTTATTTAACCATTTTGGAAATACAAAGCTGGTTATTTGACTTCATCGTCACTCACGATGCAATGTCTCGAGTTGACACAGAAGGCGAAGACTAGGATATTAGACGTAAAGTTCTCCAAAACAAAAAAAAAATGTCTCTTATAATGATAAGAGAAGTAGTTCCAAGAGAAGAGTAATGAGACGTCCCCATTAGTAGACTGAACAAGCAACAATCAAGCGCTCAATCGGCCGGTGTCCTCGCCTCCCACAAATTACTTCAGTTAACGTTGCTTACCGGGCATCACCTGAACTCAATCGACTTGGATATTGGTTTACTGGAATGGGTATGTAAGATTTGGATTTTTTTTTATTAAGATAATAATATGTTATTTAAAGTTAATAATAGTCGTGGCAACGCATCGGTTGTGGGTTCAGTTTTAACTCGAAGAAATTAATTACTTTAATTTCCTATCTCTAGTAGCCAAAGCATTGTTCACAAATTAGATTATTAAGGCATGATATTGATGTTAAAAATTGTAATTATGGCACTTTTTTATATGTAAATATCTGTCTGCCAGTTAGCACGTTTCTATTTAACAGTGTAGAATACAATAGAACTAAGATAAATAAATATATATAAAAAACTTATTATTATGGTTTGATATGAAAGCGTCGTCATGGTGCAGAGGCACAAAAGTGTGACTGTGCGTTGGAAAAAATCTCAAAATAAATAATTTAACATAAATTTCTTGGTAATTAGGCAAAGCATGGTAACTAGGCAAAACACTCAATGCCTCGAGAATTCGGCAGCACGTTAAGAATGGAAGTATTTTGGAAAACGGAGTATCTTGACACTATGTTTCCTCTCCTAATCCAGCTATAGTTATACTGTTATTTCCGAAAAAGGATTACTAAAGCCTAATCATTAAATATGAGACTAAA
This sequence comes from Heliconius sara, assembly GCA_917862395.2. Taxonomy (NCBI): domain Eukaryota; kingdom Metazoa; phylum Arthropoda; class Insecta; order Lepidoptera; family Nymphalidae; genus Heliconius; species Heliconius sara. Next base: position 1,034,092 of record OU860799.1, read on the forward strand.
TAAATATAAATTGCCATACTTCTAGGTGGCCACATCTAGATTATCTGACGGAAGAACCTATCAATTTATGCTGACAATAAAGCGATGTGAACACAGCCGCGAATTAGACGAGACTGTTGGAGATATGGGCCACATGTGTCACTTTGGGGCCAATATTGCTGCTTCAGTATTATGTCGGCCAATGTTGGTCATGGTGTCAGGTAATTAATTATGGTATCTTAAAAAAATATTCGTTTGGCTTCTAGTAAATGTAATAATGTGATATAGTGATAAATCACAATTAAATTAAAATTAAATCTTCAAAAAGGTGTGCAGGAAAACGGAGTGTCCTAAGCTAGTGTTAAGACACTCCGTTCCTCACTTTGTTCCGAATTTTTGGAGGCATTGCGTGTTGAGTGGCGGAAATCAACGTCGCGCGTCACCTCCACACCAGAGATTTAAATAAACATTCCATTTCCTCGAATGGGGATCGAACTGTAAACGACCAGTCATTTACAGTCACTCTTTGTGCCACTGCGCCACGACTGACCTCTTTTAAACTTTTCAATGCTTATTCTAAACCTAAGGCAATGAAAACGAGCAAACGAGTTTTTTCCTTCTTACAATCAAAAGCTGTACCGTTGCATTGCCTCAATATATTTAAATTCAAGATAAACAGTAACAAATTACTAAATTAATTTCCACCATCCACTTTGCCAACTCACATTGTCTATTGAACCACCAAGCACCAAGTATTAACATCTAATACCAATATATCAACCGTCCGCCAGCCCTTATCAATTTATAGTCTGGCTGTATCGAAACTTGGTCCCCACAAGTGCATCTTGTATGCAAGTTTCATAATAAATTAAAACGTGTGTTATTTACTACCAACTGCTGCTATGTACTTCTACCTAGTAGACGCTAGAGATATGTATATTATAGTTAATTTTCGCCGTTGAATCGGACTTCACAATTTATATATATATCTTAAGTTTTCATTGAATGATGTGGTAATTATCATTTTTGATATAAGTGGATATCGAATCCTGTACTTCAAGTCTACAACTTGCCGTGTCTATTTTATTTCGCAGGAGCACGTACACGCGAAAGGTTGTGAGTTTCATTACCACTCGAGGAAATGAAATATTAATACTAGCTTTAGCTTAGCTCACCTGCAACTCGATGGCATCGAATTCATAATTCTTATATGGGACAATGTCTACGCTTTTACAATAGGAGCCCGGAAAACGACCGAGAATGTTCTATATCACGATTTAAAAGAGTTATGAAAAGATGTTTGTGTCTTAAAGGTTATTACCAAATTAATGATTTTATAAATGATAGCGGTTTGGGAATGAAATGTTCGCTCTAGCCTGTTTCAAAGGTTTCATTGTCACAAATAATTAAATAAATATTTGTATAAAATTGATTTAAAAATGTCTCGCTGATCGTTCTTGTGCCGGTTCTTCTCAGGACTGAGGCATTTTAACTGAAACTTGACCTGAACTACACTTAGAATTTGACTTGAACTGAAACTTGAACTTTAGTGAACTGGTGGTAAATTTTTTGACGTTTAGAAAATGAAGAGTGTAACTTCTTATTTTATATAAAACTGTGCTGGATAAATCGTGAAGCTCTTTTTTAAATTAATTTATTATTCATTCATCGCCATCAACATTTAAGGAACTATACTGAACGCATAGTTGTATATACAAATCTTATTCTGGAAATATTTTAAAATATTTTTGTTCTACTATTCTAGTTGAAGCGTGACGTGAAACTTAGCAACCAAACGCATAGTATATTTAAATGAACGAAGAATAAAATATCAAAGAAAATTACAGCATTTTAGACAGTAGTGGCGCAACGGCACATCGTCTTACTGTAAACGCGACAGTTGTAGGTTCGATTCTTACATCGTGAATTATTTTCATTTCCTCTCTCTGGTATAGGTAATAGGTAAAAGGCGAAGTTGAATTTTGCCATTTTATAAGCAATTTCTTCAACATTGAACGGTGTCTAGAGAACGGATTGATGTAACACTCAAGTTTTCTATAAATATCTTGAAATTTTTTTAAAAATATGAACAGAAGAGTTTTTCTGACATTGTTTAATCGTAATTTATATAATGAAAAAATACCATAAACACAAAAATAAATATAACAAAAATATTAAAAAATTGTGTTTAATATACATAACAACCGTTGCTCAACTATAACATAGCATGATATCGCATACTATCGCGCCGTATCGCATCGTACGATGCACCTGGGAGTGAATTAGCGCTGACATGTTTATGTTCGCTGCGGCGTTATTACGCCACTTTTCATAGTAATTAGCTTGAAATGGTATATACGCTTTGTAGGTAGCTTGTAATAATGTAATAAGGTGGTGGTGGTTGAGTGCTTGGAAGTGGATGTAGGTTCTAATTTTTCTTGAGGGAAAGAAGTAGCGGGAAATAATGGTTTCTTTTACATGAATTATATTTTTTTACAATTTAAGCCTTTTTCCGCATAAGAGGGTAGGCAAGAGGGCTCTAATGTTGGGTTCAATCTGTGGAGCGGAACTCAACTCCGCGCTTTGTCTCGTTTGCTTTTTGGAAGAAATGGACTTTGTTGAACGAGAAATGTTTTCGTGAGATTAATAATGCGAAGGGTCATGTTACTAGGGCGAGGATATGAAAATTTATATCAAGTGGGGAATCCAACTCACAACCATCGCGCTTACACTTAAACTATATCCCACTGCGCCACAACAACAATTTACAGATATTACAAAACTAATTATATTGAAACCAAAATCAAATCTACATACATACATACATACATACATCACACACTAGCTTCCAAACTTCAAATACATTCAATTAGCCAGTCACCTTAAACAAAATTCCTCTCCAAATTAATCTTACCACCGCCGCCCAACACTAACAGAGTGGGATGACCATTCTTCATTATACAAAGGAACTGGCCTTTTGTCTAGCGGCCGTTCATTTGTGATTGTTCACTACACTTACTGGGACCTGCGGGGTTATTCTGGATATGGAGATTTGAATTTTATTAGATGATTTTCCTTAAGTTAAATATTAGTCGATATATTAGATATTTAGTTCAGGACAATAATGATAATTCACAAAGATATCGGCGATGACGGCTCTTTGCAAATCTCAATTATTATTTTTTTATTGCACTGATCGGCTCTTACAGTGGCTTCTGAAGCTGGATATTCTCTGAAAATACGCTTACAAGGCCAACGATACAGTTAACCAACGTCGTCATATGTGAGTCTACGTGTAGGTTTGGACTCCTTATTAACTTTTCTTTTCTTTTCTTCTCTTGTTTTGATATCGTTATCTTTTTGGTGCATTTATACTCGTTCACATATTTAATTTAGAAAAGACTGGTACCTAATATTCTGATACTCTTTTCTACACAATTTATCGACTTCTACACAATTTATCAATTTTTTCGTGTTCAAGTGGCGGAACTCAACGCCACGCCTTGCCCAAAGAGGCGGAGAAATCAAAATTTTATATTGTATAGCTTTACAGACGCTGTACCACGACAGCCTAATATATAATTAATTAAATACTCACAAAATATAAAACAAACATATCAATTAAAAGTAAATAAATCGAAAATCATTTACAGAATACACCGGCTGTCGCTCCAACCCTGTCAACGAATCCACAATACAAGCTGACTCGGTGTCAACGGGCAACAATGAAATGATTAATGTATGGCCGAGATTCGATTTGTAAGAGTGTCCTGCATTATTAATTAACACATTATATTGTATTTCTGTTTCTATTATATGTATGTATGTATATATGTATGTGAGTGGAGAAGAAAATGTTTTTCTACCATTGGGTCTCTGTGTTCAAATTGATTTGTAAGGCTATTGAAATTTTTGTGTGAATAGTATGAATTCTACTTTTGTGGTTAGTCGTGACGGAGTAAACGCGACAGGTTGTCTGTTCGATTCTCGCTCATGGAAAATGAAATATGTATTATTTTCATGTCCTCGGTAACGAGGCAAAACGCGACATTGAGTTTCAATATTCAACACACTACGGCTCCAGAATTCAACTGAAAGTGGGGAACGGATATGATGAGGATTAATGGTAACGGAGTTTCTTATCACTAAATTCCCAAGTTTCCTCTTCTTGCCCTGCCATGAACGGGACAAGAAAGCGCCTCTAGCAAACCGTGTGATTTTTGGTAATCTCTTACAGTTTATTGCTAAGTAATAGTGAACTTGCTTAACCGAAAAGAAAAAATGGAAGATACAAACTTTTTGTAAGCTTTCTTCATATCTTTATATATAATAAAACAGTAAAAATATTTTGTCTATACATTTAGTAATTTTGACTGAAATGGATACAGGGACACCTAAAAAAAATAATAGAAAGTAAAAATATATTTTTTTAATTTCTTGTCTGTCTGTCTGTCTTTCTGTCTGTCTGTTTTTTCTCTGAAAGTACTGAACCGATTTACTTAAAAGTTTCACCAATTGTTTTGTTTTAACTCAACTTAGCTGCTAAAGTTTGGTTCATCAAAATCGGTTCATTAAAAAAAAAATTATCGTCATTTGAACGAACTCTAGGCATTAGTTTGCCTGCGAATATTATATAGCAATCGCGTTCATAAGATTTTTGGTCAAAGATTGTCATTCGAAACGTCTTGGTTATATGACTATATATATATATATATATATATATATATATATATATATATATATATATATATATATATATATATATATATATATATATATATATATATATATATATATATATATATATATATATATATATATATATTTATATATTGAAGCACTATTACACAATATTTTATACAATAAAGTAAAATAAAATTGAATTGTTAATGGAGATTACTTTTATAAATCATAAGAGTTAAGTTTTAGTCGTAATTAATTCAACTCAACTTTAGTCGTAATTAATTTGAGGAGTGACTGCAAAACCGACAGGTTGTGGGTTCAATTCTCACTCGAGGAGATGAAATATTTACTTAAATTTATATTTCCATTTCTTCGCTCTGGTGTCGAGGCTAAGCACGGCGTTGAGTTCTGCCACTCAACATGCAATGCCTCCGGAATTCGGTAGAAAGTTGGGAACGGAGTGTTACTCTAGGTTTCCTTTGCCTACCCTGCTGTGTGCGGGATACAGCGTGAAGCTAATTTAATTTATTTAATTTATAGTTGTCAACCAATTCCGCTAATTAAATCAATAATCATGTATTTTAAGTAGGCGAAGGCACGAGCGGGCCGCTAGTTTAGCAATAATATAAGTAATAGAAAAGGCAAATAGTTTAGTAATAATAAAAAAAGGGAAATAGTTTAGTAATAATATAAATAATAGGAAAAGTAATAAACAAATATTTTTTACTTGTCGTTATGACTGTGGGTGCAGTGATAGGTTTAACTTCGCTACCCGAGATTATCTATGCGATACCCAATCGTAAATATGTTAATTATTTTCGTTATCATTTTACAATAAAGAAAAAGTTAATATAGTGCCAAAATACTACGATCTCTGTTATGGCCCGAGCTAAGATATTAGAAGTTAAATAGGTAGTAGGAACCTGGGAACCTAGTGTTAAGACTCCGTTTCCATTAGGACACTTCCATTACATAGCGTACCCGGTGAAACTATACGCCCCGTTTTGCCACGTTACCAGAGCGAAGAGAAATAAAATATTTAATATGAAATTCAGTCTAGTGGGTATCGATACCATAACCTGTTAGGTATACTATAATATAATAGTTTATATATCATTAATAATACCTGCTTGCTAGTGGAGCATATCACCTATAGTAATATTAAGCAATCGAATCAAAGGAAATCTCTTCAATTACACTAAACGGCAATCTCGGCAAGTGACAAAACAAACTTCCCACGCCGGCACCAGCTCAAACCGCCTTAAACTGCTTTAATCGGTGTGAACCGGTTCAGGATAGCTGAGCTCCATTTACATAAAGTTCTAGACTTAGGTATGTCTTAATTGTTCTGCGTTTGTGATATCTTGTCTTATTTAAATATGTGTTTTCATTTAAAAGTCAGTTAAAATAAATTTTTATATATTTTTTATACAAACGCTTTTCGTGGTTTCCAAGAGACAATTTCAATAAGATATTAAAACCTTTTACCTACAAAATATTCTTCTTAAAATATTAAATGTGGTAAACGAAGGAAGTAAGATTTCGTCTTCCAGAGACATGAACTGACCAAATCTAGAAAATTTAAATTCAATTATTATAATATAAATTTCCGTAACTGTATGCAGTGCATATATACAAAAAAATAGTCAGAAATTATACATTTAAACTATGTAACAATGCAACTGAAATTTTTAATATTTTTAATAATAAAAACTGTAACAAGAAACAAAACAAAAAGCAAATACTTATCATATTAAAACCATCAAGGCCATCCTTTCATCATCCTACTTCCTAAGAAAAACAAATTTGTCCGGTGATTTCCACCACTCAACACAATTTGATAAAAAATTGAAAACGGATGTGTCTTAACACCAAGTTCCAATTTTCTCCTTTGCCTACCCCGCTAAAGTGCGGGATAGAGCGTGAAAGTAAAATAAACAAATCCATATCCACACTAGTTCATAACACACGAAACAAATCCAACATTTCACCAAACCAGTTATAAAACAGATACCCAAATGCAACTGTGCACTGATCCATGGCGGCTAACACCTAACACGCTGCATTAAACACGCTACAATCTTTACTAGTACATTTGGGACATTTGCGATTCTATGGAGCCACACTGACATTTCGCTAAAAGGGTACTGTAATTGTCAGCCTCTTTTATTTTTACTCGATCTAGTTTACGCCTCGTTGGTTCTAAAGATAACTATAAATTTACATGTGAAATTTCTTATTAGGTGTTAGGTTTTAATATATTTTTTTCTAATCTCGTCAGCATCGGTTTTGGCCTCGATCTGTTATTTGTTATACTGGGTTGTTATTAATGTTGCCTGTTTATTGGTTTTTATTAGAAGCAAAATTTTAAAGTGTAATTACGTGACTCGAGATCGTCTCGACAAGTGACAGTTATGGGTATATTCTTCTATAGAAGTAAATTATTGCATAAAGATAAAATAATATTTAGGTTCCAGTCTATTTTTTTTACTTCACGCTGTATTCCGCACATAGAAGGCTAGGCAGAGAGGACCTGGGAACCTAGTTTTAAGACACTCCTTCCTTCCCGTTCTCCATTCTTTGCCAAATTCTGGAGTCATTACGTGTTGAGTTTAGAATCGGAAAAATCTATTGACTCGAAGTCGGCAACCGCAGGGGTTTTAGTGAGTAAAAATCCTATATAATCTGGTCCTCCCCAAGAAGTGGATATCTTTTGAACATTTCCCCTGCGAAAAAAAAAATAATTGGAAATATTCAATATCTCATTTCCTCGAGTGGAAATTGAACCCTCGAACCACTGGGTTTGCCGGCTGGGTGGTCTTAATTAAACTATTAACAAATTACAATACTATCAATATTCAACACAAAGGTACGTCAAATTAGTTGTTGTTCAGTGGCATAGCGCGCGAACCGCAAACGTAACAGCAGTGCAAAGTTTACGAACTGGATTCCGCCGGATTATACCGGTATCTGGCGGCGTGATCCGGTTGGAACTGGTTAAAACCGGTTAGAAGCAGTTAGGTGAGATCGCGAGGTTTACAATTGGTATTATCGCAGCGCAATTGCGGTAGGCGGGTGTATGAATGCTAGTTACTAGCTTGATGTTAATTTGCGGCTTTCGTTGGTTAGATTTATGAGATGTGTTTCGTTATTTGAGCTTTGCAGTTGGATAGGTATTCTGATTTGTTCAATCGCGATCAAATTATTATATATATTTAATGTTAGAAACTTCCTATTTAATATTGTTTTAGTATTATACAATCGAAGGTTTGTTAAGAGTTTTTTTGTCTTCTGGGTTCGACAACCAGTGCATCTACTGCACCAGCAGCATTCTTTCAATTAGTGGAAGTCGAGGCGCAGTCGTACATTGCTTAACTGTAAACGGTTGTGGGTTCAGTGTCCACTCAAAGGAATGAATTATTTTTATTTGTTTGCTGTAACAGTAAGACCAATGGAGACACAGTTCCGACAGTCAACACGCAATGTCTCAAAAATTGATGGACCTAATTTTACATTATAAATTACATGTATTAGAACTGAGAGGACCTCTCATCCTACTGTACTATGTATGAGGTACAGCGTGAATTGTATAATAACTGTAACCTAGAACCATCGCAATATCTCAGGGTCTTTCCGCTCCCACCGCAACTATAGCAGAAAATAAACTTAAAATAGCATATAAAATGATAAGCAATTACAATTAAATATCTAAGTACAGGTGATATATAAATCAAACCATACATAATCCGCATTCATATTGATTCAAATCATCAATTTAGCTCACCGGCTACAGGCAATCCAGCTAAAGCATACGCTCTTAAATCAATAGATCTTTGTTCAGGTATCCTAAGTGCCATCGAGGCCTGATTTAATATAATGGCTGTACACATTAGACGATCAATTGGTCATCAATTGTTAGGTTAATTTGCAGTAAATACGCACTAATCCCACACGTCAAGGGTAGATTCGGTGACGACGTGTTCATATATTGAAGTTAGTATAAGATTCTAACTGGCTGACTGACTGAATGTTCTATAGAATTAACCAAATTTTCTAGCCCTGAAAAGATGATAGTGTGGCGTTAAGTTACACCATTCTAAACGCAATGTCGTTTATTAGAGGGGGAAAATGAAACAGCGAGTATACTGACATTATATCCACCCACCGTGAAACTGAAAATAAACGTAATATAATTTTTCTGTAATTATTACGAATTATTGTTTTTCATAATTAAAATATAATAAAAGCCTTGTTGTAGGCATACAGTAATATATGTATAAAAAAGCATACAATGTTAAGACACTTCGGTTTCCGCTTTCAGCCTGAAATTGCGACAGTGCTTGCAAAATGAAGCGGGGAAATCAACAAAATAATCATAAAAAAAGAGTAATTATTGAACCGACAACCTAGATTTATATAACTTATTGTAACGTCCTATTACCATGTTCAATTCGTATATTATATTTTTAATTATGGATCTTCTGTTGTTAACAACTTGTTGCTTAGTAGCAAACAAAATAAATAAAACTAAACTAGTGTTGTAGTTAACGTGCCGTCCATTTTTCTTCCCACAATTGTTTCACAGTAATGTACTTTACAAATTGCTAGATCGTGTCTTATGGCAAAAATGACCTGTCAATATGATAAAGATATAAGAAAAAATATTTTTAGAAACCCCCCCCTCTGCCACCACACAAAGAAGAACCATATTCACTATTTTAACCAAAAAACGTGTAATAATTAGCACCCCACCCATTTTTCTCCCCACAATTGATTAACAGTAATGTACCTTACAAATTGCCAGGCCATATCTCACGGCGACAACGGCCTATCAATATGTTCTAAAGCCGGCGTAAATTGAGACGCTCGATTTACTGGCACTGCGCCTCAAGACGGTACACGTTGTCTGTCACTGTGGATTAACTGCTACACTGTCGGGACATTAATTGGGAATGGACTGTGTCTTGAGGTAGCCGATTTGAATCTGGGTCTTTTGGTTGTTTATTGTTTGGGTATAAAGCTGATGTTAATAATAAATGTGTTTTAATGTTATAATAAATCAATTTGTATTAATTTTATAACTATTTTTTAGTGTTGCAAGACTAAACACTATGTTGTTTAGTCATTTTGATTTAGTAGATATCGATAGTGTTACATCAGGTTCCCTCTGCTTCCCTGTTGCATTTGCGGGAGCAGAGGGAAACGCAAACCTAATGTAAAAAAATAGAGATATTTCGTTCCCACTGTAAGATATTCGTTTTCCCGCCGAATTCTGAAAGTATATTGGGTGGGTTTTCGTCACCAGAGCGAAAAAAAAATTCATTTTCTCGACTGAGAACCGAACCCACAACTTGTCGTATTTACAATCACAGGCTTGTGCCCCTGCGCCACGCCTGGCCTACACACTGAGGTACAAAATAGTACCCAAAAACACCTATCCCATAAAAAACATAAATCTAAACCAACTAGAATACATTACTCCAAAGAAAAGAAACCTGAAAGCTTTTAACCGTCCGACCTTATATCAGGCGAGTCCCCTCCATCCGTGGTAATAACATAAACATGACGGTACACTATTAAAACTTGGACTCGTTCAGTAAGCCGAAATATTATTCGACTACCTTCCCTCTATCTAGTATCGGTGGCAGGGTTACCAGGATTTGCATTTTTATATTATTTTATTATACATTTGTTTGTAACTTTTCTTAACTTAACTGTTTATGTCCAGTTACTTTGGGATTTAAAATCGTATTTTGTATTTTCTATTGGAATTTGTTGGTTTGTAGTTTAAATATTTTAGTTTTGTTAAGTTGTTTTTGTTGGTTTAGCTTGTGTATTCAACGTATGTTGCACGTACAGTGTTGGGTATAATTAATTATTTTCAGTAAATATGAGGTGAACTGAAATACGGTCAGTATTTCATGTTTTCATATTTTCATCTACTCCTTCTTTGTTTTAGGATAAAGAGAAATGATTTGGAAAATCTATTTTTTTCTCGTTCCTGAAGGAATTTAAAAAATCTTTTCTCTGTGTAATACACTCCCTTGCCCAGATGCCAAATTTCAACTTCCCAAGTCCAGTAGGTTAGACGACACTACGTCAATTTACGGAACTCACTCACTCAGTCGTCAGTTACGGAAAAGTTTTATATAATTTTGTATGTACATTTATATACATATATTTAGCGATCATATGCTGGGTGTCAGAGTCCTTAGGTTAATTGTTTCTATGAAGATATAAAATCTATAAAAATTATCAATCACGCCTTAAATAAAAAAATGTGACTTAAAGTAATAAATACTACATTTTTTCAAATATTTATGATAAAAAAAATGTTTTAGGCTACCATAATTTGGAGCTAGCCTTTTCGGTTCAGATTCAATACCTATATCTAATAATACTTATAAGATCACCTTTGCATACTATTCTGTCATCAACATATTTTGTGTATACAAAAAACAAGAATTGTCTATCTATCTATCTCTGATAATTACATATACACAAACACACAAAACAACTTAAAAAAAACGATTAACCTAAAAGAATGACTTTATAATTCTAAAAACTGATAACCCTAAACCGACCAGAGTCCGGTAGAGTCCGATGCTGTCTCATAAACATGGGCTTGTATCAGCGCGTAATCTGGCGGATTTGTCGATCAGGCAGGCTATCCAGTGGCCAGATTTGTACGGGGCTTTGTCGGCGATGGGAGGCATACGTTTTGCTTTTCTTGTCCTCTATTTATTGGTCTGTGCGGCCAGGTGCAATGATTATGTTTATTGGGCAGGTGATTGAGGGTTGAGGGTTAAAGTAGAATTTGGACGTTGTTTGGTTGTTTTGGATAGATGCTGCGAGTTTTGAACTTATGATTGTTTATTATATATACGAGTATGTGTTTATTTATGTTCCTATTTTTTTAACAATCTCATGCGTAAATGTTCGGTATAAACAGTTTGTCTTTAACTGAAAACGATAAATAAATTATATATTTATTATACATATATATATTTATTTTTATAAATAGAAATATTTTATATTTCCATTTCGTCACTCTGGCACAGTGCGGCGTTGAGATCCGCCACTCAACACGCCTTGCCTTTCGAATTGAAAGTAGGGAACAGAAATGTCTTTTTGGGAACGGAGTGCCTTAACACTACATTCTCAGGTTCCCTCTGCATACTATTCTACTATGTACGTGAAGCCAAAAACAACCTACCATCAAAATTATCGATAAAACGATTTCGTAACTATCATATGAAAATATCATGGTTCTTTATTTACCTAAGTGTTATCTAAGTGTGTTTGGATGTAAAAAAACCCTATTACAATTTTTTTTAACTATTTCCGGACATTATATATGTATATTTTTCTCAGCTGTATAGTCCTCTCAAGTAAACAGAAAGGACTCAATGTTAAGACTTACTTTCACCGTTTTCTACAAAAATTCAAAACATGTAAAGCGAGGTAAAGCTCAATCTCATTAAACCATTAATTGAAAAAACTTACTCCCCTAATCAGGAACCGTGCCCTCCACCACAGTTACAGTCGGATTTTCCACAGCGCCACCATGACCTTAATGTAATGTTTTCCAGATAAGTTTTGTATTCACAACTAACACATCCATTACACCTTGAAAGACGACTCTAGAACATAATTACTACTGTACTAAAATACTGAAAAGAACGGTCATGTCAACCAATAAATTAGAACAAGTGACGCAAGCAATGTACTTCGCAAACAAACTTAATGCTCATAGCATAGAGGTAGTGAACTCAAACGAGGATCACGGGAACATGTCCCCATATCTAAATGTAAATGGCCAATCAACCTGTACCTGGGTTGGTCAGTCAGCCCCCGCCCGGACATATTTAAGATATTTTATTTGTTTCGATATACAAAGGCCTTATCGGCTGGATGTGAACTTTTGTCGTGTTCATATTTGGGCATCTATTAAAAATATATATATATATTTTAAAATAGTAGCTGGTTATCATATTTTAATTTTGTAATTACGGGTAAATTGTTTTTAGGAAATTTGTCACAATTTTGTTTCTGTTATTATAATAATAATTAATTAGCACGGCTATAATTATTATAACCATATCTTTTTTTTTTTTTTTTTTATGGAAAAGACACGGCAAACGAGCGTGCGGGTCACCTGATGGTAAGTGATTGCCGCCGCCCACAACCCCGTGCAACCCCAGAGGAGCTACAGGTGCGTTGCCGGCCTTTGAGATGGGTTGGGCGCCGGGGCCCGGTATTACCTGATGCGAAACGCAGTGGCATAAAGCCACTACTTCACGCCGGTTTTAAATGCCGGGGGTGGTAATGATCCGGTCGAGTCTGCCCATGCGTGTTGCCATTGCTGGCGACGTGACTCTACCACACGTACTTTAGTCGCCTCTTACGACACCACCAGTACCAGGATGATCCTATTCTAGGCCGGGATCACGCGGCACAAAAATCTAAATAAATCTAAATTATATGTTGAGTAAGTAAGATTAGCATTAAAATAAAATGTTGTACCTTTTTGTGTATAAAATTTTGAGCATAAATAAATGTAGCAAGTTAGCAACCCAAGCCAAAAAGCTAGATCCTACGGTCTACCCATGAATAAATGTAGCAACCCAGTCCAAAAACCTAAATCCTTAGCCAGGTAGGCTGAGAAAGGATCCCCCACTTTCAGGATAGCAGTTTTGACTACTTGTTGGACTCCTAATTATCCTCAAAATTTCCGTTTTGCTAAAATTACGTGCGTCTGGGGGTCTGGGATCTTAGTCTATAACGTTTAGAAAATTGTCAATAGTATTTTGTTTCAATTTTCATTAACGTTATACGTAATATGTTTATCAGACTATAAAAAAGCAGCTTCGCTTTTTTGACCGCATAGCGGTGACGACAAAGGAAACCTAGTGTTTAGTTACTACGTTCCTCATTTTCCATGAAATTTTCGAATATCGAACAGTGGAACTCAACACTGCGCTAACAACATATGCACCTTTTCAGTGAGATTTAGCAAAAAAATATTTGACTATCATATAATTTAAAGAGCAGGTATCTTAGTAGGAACGTGTTGCTATTACACGGTCACAATAAACAAACAGTTGATGGGGGTAGTTTTAAATACTCACGATCTCCGGCCGGAGATATACTCGTAGATAGGACGATGTTACTCGCAGGTCCACTGAGGGATCAATGCCTATAGTTATTTTATTTTGTTATACATATAGTATTAAAACAACAAAGGCTATATCTTTTATTAGTTTTCCGATGTATTCCGTACATAGCAAGGTAGGCCAAGGGAACCTGAGAACCAGTGTTAGGATACTAAGATAATTCCGTTTCACACTTTCCACCGAATTCCTTAGATAATCAAATTCTTGGGGTCGTTACCATAGCGAAAAATTTAAAATATTTAATATTTTATTCCTCCTAATGGGAATCAAACCCATTCATACGACTGGCCCCACTATTAGCTTAAGTAAGTTAAATAATCAGGTGATGCGTGCGAGAAGTTATAAAAATCTTGTCAGTACATTTAATTTGGCTGTGAGCTATCTATGTTTTTATTATTATTTTTTTACTTCTAGCGAAAGAAAACAGAGTATAGGAAGTTACGGTCACATACTGGCATGTGTATGTAAAACATAAGCGCGGCGTTGGGTTCCGTCACTCAACACGCAATGTCTCAAAAATCGGACAGTGTATGGATGTACATATAATAACGAAATACTAATATCAAAAATCTCCAAATAAGTTACTCGAATTAAACTAATTAAAAACGTCCAAATTACAATGTACGTCCATAGTGATAACATTAAAAACATAAATAAAATGAAATGATAGCGTTCTAGCACCCTCCGTTCATAACGACTGTCATTTGGTGTCATCTTGTATTAACAGTTAATAAGATTATTAGGCGATTTTAATGTTTTACCACCTAAATTTATGTTTTCTGAACCCATTTTTATTATAAAGGGTTATTATAGTACCTAATAATGATGTACCATATTACATGTTTTATTAGAGGAACAAAATTATTGTATGAAATATATATCTACGATGAAAATAAAGTTTGAAATGCTTATATATTTTTTTTATAATTCCTTAAATTTAATATGCTTAAAATATATAATGTTTAATATTAATAAAATAAATATAATAACTGACTACCAAATACTTAACAATATACACTTTTGTATGAAATGATTTTTTTTATGTTTTGTTGCCATGGCAGAGCGTATTTTCCTAGTCAATTCGTTATCTAGTACCAAGGGAACCGCAAGGATAATAATGAAACCTCAATACTGTACCAGCGGCCATTTACAGGATAGCGCGTATCCATCACTCTATCCCATAATCATAATAAATAACGGATAATAGTCGGCTAAATATTCATAAATTTAAGAGGTGAGAGTCGCAGCTGAGTTATACCTTCTACCTAACACTTGGGCCAACCGCCGCTATTAGCATTAATTTAAAATATTATTTATTGTTATACCTAAAGGATACAAATTTGTTGCCAATTTTATTAAATAACTTTTTTTATTAATGTACAAAAATAATTAAACAAATTATAGTCAATTGAATGACATGGAATCCTAAATTAAATTAGATTTTTCTGTAAATTCTGTTATTGTATTTATTTTGTTTCAAGAAACTAATATTTTAGGCTGTATGCCGAATTGTCGCAGGAGCAGAAACCGACAGAAGCGACCGTAGACGTGACGAATGTGGATTCGATTACCACTCGGAGAATCAAATATATAATATTTTCATCTTCTCGTGCTGGTGACGGATGTGTCTTAATGAGAAAGGAGTATTTTAACACTAGGTTCCCTAGTTTCTCTCTGCTATGTGTGGGAGATAGCGCTAATTTAGAAATAAATATTATATATTTTGTTAATTTTGTTTATTATCTTCACACTGTAATCTTGCATAAGTAAAACAGAATAGGCAGGGGGAATCCAGTTTTAAGGCGCTACATTCCTCACTTTCTGTTGAATGTTTGAGATAATGCGTGTAGCAAAACTCAATACTACGCCAGAGTGCTCAAAACAATTGTTCTTAGTACAAGGAAATTACTATTATTTATTCTCCCGATTAGAAATCGAACCCACACCTACGATGAACTCTGATATTTATTTTATGTTTATCACTTAAGTACAGTATACTACTGTAAAATTCTCACATCAAACCTTAAAAAACGTGTAGAACCCATATTTTTGTCATCCTGTCTAGTTCTATCAACAACTAAATTCCAACAAGAGTTTTCTAAACAAACAGTTCACACCCTAACAGGGCTCAGACAAACACACGGACGAATATACACAGAGTGGCTTTAAAGCCTAGGATTTCAATAAGCACGCCGTGTGTCATAGTTAAAATTGGTTCAACTTAAACAATGCAGTTAAGGTCCGTTCAAGTTAAGCAACCGTGAATTATAGTTCAAGTTCTCTTGCGAGTCTTCATATTGTTTACCTTGTCGAGCATTTACCAATGCTAAGTGATTAAGAATACTGTTATATGGACTAGATAACTGTGGAGACGATACATGATAACTTAATTAATTATTTATGGAATATTAATATTTTCATTTCCTTACTCTGGTAATGAGGCAAAGCGCGGCGTTGAGTCCGCCACTCAACATGTAATGCCTCCGGAAGAACTATCGGAACCATCTTAATACAAGCTTCCCTCTACCTACGCAACGCCTCCAGAATCCGGTGTAAAATTGATGAGCGGAGTGTCTTTACTCTTATCACTAATATAGATATAAAGTTAGGTTCCTGTTACATGCGGGATGCAGGGTGAAGCTGAAAAAAAATGTTCTTTAATTATGGCGTTCCTTAACAAAAAGTTCCTAGCAATATTTATAATAAAAAAAAATTGATGTCACAATACGAGTCCACACCAATCCCAGATCGCATCCACAAACACAAGATACAGTTCTAAATTCCAACTTAAACAGAAGTAAGTTACGTGAATCGGTCGATCGGCTTTGTGAGCTGGGAGGCAATTATCATTAATTATTATTAAATATGACATTTGTTTGATAAACGGCGGCCGATAACTTGGCGATATAATTCAAGTTTGGGGGAGGGTCTTCGACGTGATTCCGTTGATAACCTGGACTGTATCTTTTAAGTTTAATTATAGTTATTGTTGGATGAGTTTTTTGTTGTGTAAATAAGCAAAGATCTTCGCTTTTTTCGCTTCTCTTTTTAAGATCCACTCGCTTCGCTGGCTGTAATACGATAACATTTTTTATCTTCACTTTATAACCTTAGTAAGGTAACTATATAAGTTCACCGTTACCGAGTGACTGATAGACAACGCACAGCCAGGACTACTACGCAGCGTAGAATACTTAAATTTGCTTTTGCTTTGCTTCAACAGGATTTTTCCGAATCCCTACAGAACCGGATAAACGATATTCCATGTCTTATACTTCATGCAAACCTACTAGGACTTTTTTTTCATTAAAATTTGTTATATAATTAATATTTTGGGTTCAGAGTTTCATTTTCAGTTATAATATATACCAATACCAAAGTCCACAGAACGGTATCTTTATATACCCATCATGGAGCCCACAACAAACTAAGCACCATGCTATTACCACGTATCGTATCGCATCAGGTACAACCTACCTGAACAATCGTACTTTGTCAATCTTGATAAAGCTTAACAAACAAGGTGTATAGAAGTTTGCACATCCACTCAAATTTGTTACGAACTCGAACGGTTAATGGGATGTGAGGACGGTGATTTAGGACGAGGATGCTGGAAGATTTGATGAGGCATTCGTTATTGGGAATAATTTACAAAATTTTGTTGATTTTTAATGTTGCATTTGTGTGTTTGGGGGAGATGGATTTGTGATTTTTTATAATAAAAATGATAATTGGCTATATTGTATACATCAAGAAGCGGTCCTGGTCCACTGCTGGACATACTGGTACGCTATATGATTATGTTACATAATGTGTTATGATTATGTTACTTAATGTGTTACATGTTAATTGTTTCGATTTAACTACTGTACTTAGGTTGCCAGATAAAAAAATATCCTTTCTGAGGTCATCAACAGAATCAATTCTGAATTTTGGTCTTAAGACTAAACTACCTAGAACCGTTTGTTGTTATATATTTCTTTGTGAAAAGAATTTTATTTTATTTCCATTTCTTCGCTCTGGTGTCGAGGCAAAGCGCGGCGTTAAGTTGCGGGATACAGCGTGAAGCTGATTTTTTTTTTAAAGGTCTAAAATATTAAAGTTTGATTGAAAAAAACTAGAATTTATGAATTTCGGAACAGCAAAGTAAAATTACCGGAGGCGACAACACGTAAAATTCTGAGACAATCCCGGATTGCCCTGTCATTTGGCATCCTTAACTGTACTTGAATTCAAAGTTACCTCCGTTATTTAAAATACATCATTTGTCAAACACAATACTTAATTATTTTAATTTGACCACAAGGAATAAATTGTAGGAAAAAAGCTAGTATTATACACCACATAAAATCTTCATAGCTGTATGTATCGACAACGTCAGCGCGGGACTGTATCGGAATGTCTTTGTTTGAATCATATCTTGGATTAACGCAACTCGATACCCGATAAAGTTACATTAACCAAGGAATTATATTCTAATGGATCTACTAAGTTTTTGTTAGAGGAAAGACAAAACTGTAGGAATGCCATTGGAAAAACGGGTTTTCTGATACAGGCATCTGTCGCTTAAAAGGATATCTCTGACACTCTTTTTTGCTTAATTTGGTTGCATATTTTTTTAATTCGGAAAGAAAAGCATCTTGACCCGCCATGCTGTGCATCGGGGCAGACAGAAAGATATTGTTAAGACACTCCATTCTCCACTATCCTTCAAATTTAGGTATAGAGTACATTGCCTAACTAAAATTTTAATATTTAATATATTAAATATATTATTAAAAATTAAATAAATTAATGAATTACATAAAATTATATAATTAACAACTTGTTGACGGAGGCCGTCGTAGCGCTGGGGCACAGCCTCGAAAAAAAATGACTAGGTACATTTCTTCGCTTAATAAAACACGGCATGCAATATCTCGACAACTGGTCAGAAAGTAAGGAGCGGGGTGTCATAGCACTAGGTTTCCTATGTCTACCCTGTTGTATGCGGGAAACAGGTATAAGCTAAAAAACCCTTCTTGATCAACTATCTCTTCGTTTTATTGGCATTTTGGGCCTTTTATTACAAGATCGTGATGGCATTTAGATGCTATCTACATCTTGTATTGAGGTGGATAAATGAGTTTTCTCTTGTTCAGTACTTTCCATCTGATAACGCTTTGTCCTAACACCGTTATCACCGTTCGATTTAAATAACTAAAAACTTGTTAATCTGGTAGATCTTGATATCTTTTGGTTCATTAGATGTTATGAGTCTATGGACTAATACAGTACTAAATATGTATATTTATTTTTATAAAGAAAGTAGTATATGATATTGAAAATAGAAAGAAAAAATCAAGTGGCGTTATGTAAACGTATAGGATGGTTAAATAGGTGTATCCTTAATCAGAAGTAGTAAATTCAAATCAAGCCAAGCCATGAAGTTGAAAGTTCTTGCTTAGGATAGACCATTTATAAACAAAAAAAAGGGATATTTTGATTTGGATAGTAACCCACGGTTCGATGTAACCCACTGTAACTGTTGTCAAAATTTCCTCATGCACCTTTATATTACGTGTCCTTAACAACGGCTACTTATTTCTTTTTAATACTTAATAGTTTAATAATATAAATAATATAGTAACTTGTATAAGTGCAGAGGAAAAAGCACCTTCCTATAAAGATAAAAATAATACCTAAGTTTTTCAGTTGTATTCGGTGCAGACTATCCTGAAAAATACAAAAATAATTAAAACTTAATTGGAATGGACAGACAAACACAACTCACAATTTTGGATAGGACAAGGTATTCAATTATTAATACCAATCAGTTAATAAATACAATTGACTATTTACAAGGTTTTAAAACAATACATACAACTATACACATAAATATTATTACTTATTTATTTAATGCTTTTATTTGGTGTAACAACTTAAGCATAAAACAGATACAATATAAAACAAATAAAAAATTAAGTAAAAATGTGTATTATTATTTATGTGACGAGTCTCTTTTTTGTACAAGCTCTCTCTGGGGCCAAAAGAAACTGATCGTCGTCGAGCCAATGACAAAAAAGCCGAAATGCAAAATAATTTGGTTCCCCTATTTACTAGCTGCAAGGGCTTGACGGCGACGACAGTCTTGCCTCAAAAAATACTCCGGTACTTAGTACTCGCTAAACCTCATGCGCGCTCCAAGGATGCATCGAAGGCTCTCTCTGCGATCAGTCCTATATTACTAGCTTACTCGTACGTAGAGGAAGCGATAAGGCAAAGTGGCCTGCTATAGCGCCAGGTTGCTGAGGAACGTTGCCCGTCATTCCAATCTTATGTTCCGGTAGTACAAATTAGCGTCAAAATCTTTGTTTGTGTAAGTTTAGTAAGTAAAGATATAAAAAATCTCTGAGCAAGCCAGAGGAACGAGAATTTAAAAAAAAACGAGATTTTTTCATTTTGTAGTTCACATAAACAAATATCCTAACGGCCACTAGTGTACTGTAAGGACATAGAATAAAAGCTTAACAGATATTTATTTGGATTGATGGACACAGTTGCTGATGCTTTGTTTAATTTAATTCTAATTAGTATTTCGACTTGTAAGAAAGTGTACGCAATAAATAACAGCACGATAAAATAATACCTCTGTATCCTGCATAAGGTATAAAATCGTATGTTATTTTATATAAATGTATTTTTTGTATAGGTTATTTGATTATGAAATCTATTTGGTCCTAAATAAGGTTGTATATTAATTGGTTATTTGGACGACTTGCAAAGAAGATCGCGCCCTCTTACAAATTGGCCGCATTAATACGGCAAGGGGTAGTGTCTGTTCGATAAATTCTGGTGCATTTCATATTATTAATATTTTTACAAAAGTTACAAATAAACAATTCTGTAATAAAATTTAAAATAAAATTCCGCAGAAAAGAAAAATAAATGAAAATAAACTTTTAAGAAAATGTCTAAACTATAATAATAATGCGGCAGGGCTCGAACTGCGACTTTTGAATACCATAGTAGAGCAGTGACTAGAACCACTAATTAATACATCTTATTAAGCTAGTTTAAAAATTTTATTTTTCTGAAATATTTGTAGGCTTTTGATGTGAAATAATTGTTTTTTTTTTAAATAAATCCTTATAACTTATAAGGCCGTTGTAGCGTAGCGCCACAGCGTCTGACTGTTAGTGTGACAGTTGTGCGTTCGATTTTCACTCAGATGAATAAAAATAATTTCGTTTCTATGGTATGGCAGGAACACAAAGCACGTCGTTGAGTTCCGCCACTCAACATGCAATATTTGGGTAGAAAATAAGAACAAAACAAAATTAAAAATAGGTTCCCTACTTATAGTGCGATACATAGTGACGCTACACAAAAATGTTAAACGTAAAAATATTTAAATAATCAGTTGCACTACATTCAACTGTTTGAACATTAATAGAGTGAATTCCGGTGTCGATTCGGTAACGGACGCTGTCGAATGTTCGTCTCGTAGCAGTCGTCGTTATACAGAGAGGGGTGTACGTGGTAATTCTCACGAATTGATAAAATAAATTAAAATATTGATTTATTTTACTGATATTACAAGCTTTTATTTGATTTGCCGTATTAGTATGTATTAGTGTATTCAAACCATATCCCAACGTCCGATTGACCTGAAAATGGAATTACTACATAAGTTCTGATTACAATAAAATTACATATAATCAATGTTTTTGTTAATTTAAAATGGCCGCCGCAATAAAATGGTGGTGGAAACATTTGTAATGTTTACACAATCTACCTAATATACATATCAAATGATCAGGTCTAGATTTATATATATATTATAAGATAAATTCTGGAAATGAAATTTAAAAAAAAACATTTTAAATATTTCATTTCGAGGAGTGACGATCAAACTCACAACCTGTCGCGTTTACAGTAGCACACTTGTACTCTCCGCCACAACCGACTTTTTATATATAGATGAATCTATATATCTCGGTATAAATTTGAATCCACCTAGACGTAAGTTACGGAATGTTAATTTGGGAAAGGTCAATCTGCGCTACCTTTTTAAATAAATCCACGACTGCCTGTCAAAAGCATCAATTTGACCGGGCCAATCCAAATTGTTTGATTGTTAGTTTGCAAAGTATAATTACATTTGGGACTTGGCAGGGTTACGTCACTATACTTTTTATTTTTAATGAAATTATGCAAGATTTATTTAGGCCTTAGGATTTATCGAGGCTAAGCGCGGCGTTGAATTCCGCCACTCCACACGCAATGAATCCAGAATGCGGCGGGAAGTTTCTTAACCCTAAGTTCCGTGTGCCTATCCTGTGTGTGAATTATAGCGTGATGTTAATTTAATTTTATTTACGCGATCGTGGCGTAATGGAATGCGTTGAGTTTTACCACTCAACACGCAGTTACTCAAAGCGGGAGAAGCCGCGAGCCTCGCAGTCGTTTATTAGTATAATTACAATATGCAACTTTTTAAACATTCGCTTTGTTGCCTACAATAAATCTCAAAAAATCCTAAAAAAAACCAACTCTTAATACATCTGATCTCAACCTTCAAGGCCCTCCCAAACCAATATTTATATCGGATTACTTAACCAGCAAGGCTCGTCGGCTATATTTTTTAGCCAGGCAGCAAGCACGAGAACAGAGTTACTACAGATGTTGGACGTCTTTTGGCAGAGTACTACTTCAAAAATTAGAGGGATCCCCTATATTACGTATCGAAGAGCAAGAAGACCTCAAAAAGTTGCTGTGATCTTTCAGTATTTTTTTTTCAAGAAACAAGTGACCTTTTCCCTAGAAATTTTATTATACTTACCTTTTTGTTTAGACAATATTATCTCTATTGAAAAAATTTTTAAAGTGAAATTAGTTTATAATAAGTACTATAATCTTTATATTATACACAAAATGCAAAACATTACTATTTTCACTAACACAATAATCTTTAATATATACGAGTACCTAATTGTAGGACATATTTTATTTTATTTGCTTTATTCCTATATTGTTAGGGGTTTTACTCCAAAGAATAGCACCTATTCAATCCCAATACTAATTCTTGGAAACGAGTTTCAGCTGTATTTTTTATCTTTTTCCCCTATTATGTGGCCCCCACTTCGCAAGCAAAATTCGATAATTGCAAAGATGACATAGGCATAATTAATAAAAACCTAGATGAATTATTGATAGCTCACTCTTCTCTCTGTGATATTGAAAACTCCATAACACTTCTTCCTACTGCTCATAAATGTCTTAAAGTGCCCAAAATATACGTAGCATAAATTGCAATATGTCTAACTTTACCACTTTGCTTACTAGAAGTCGAGTCAAGTGGGATATAATTATTTTAACTGAGTGCTGGCTAGGGTCTACATCCCATATCCCACCCCTTGAAGGCTATAGTTACGCTTCTACTACTCGTAACTTTACTCAAAATGAAGGTGTTATTGTTTATTATCTGGATGATATTGCCATAAATATTGAAGAAACTGACCTAACAAACGCAAATTGTTTAGTATTAAGGTTCGATAACGATATAATAATTATATCCATTTATCGACCGCCAGGGCATAAGGACATCACTGGTTTTTTGGAAAGTATAGAACAACTCTTACGGAAGTATTCAACGTTAAAAATTTAATTGTTACGGGTGATATTAATATTGATATTATAGAAAAGACATCTGATCCGAGAAGTTCTAGTTATTTAGATATTTTAGCCGGGCAAGGCTTATTAGCAGGACATACTCTTCCCACTCACGGTCGCACTTGTTTAGATCACGTTATGATCAAAACTAAATTAAAAGCATACTGTTATGTCGCCCAAACATCAATCACTGATCATGAAACTGTTTTCTTCTTTCTAGCCCTAGATAAAACCTATAGTAATACTAATATAAAGAGAATTTATGAGCGTATCAATTTTGAACACTTGGATGCAGACCTGAAAAATGTTGATTTTGCGGTAATTTATAGCTATAAAAACGTAGAAGAAGCTACTGATTGCTTGATTTCAGTCCTAAGTAAAGCTATAATAAGAAATACCCGAATAATTCATATACCAAGCAGAAAAATTACAAAAAAACCATGGATTACTACAGGGATTCTTAGATGTATGCGAAACAGAGATAAAATGCACCTAAAACTGAAAAAAAACCCTGACGATGAGATTCTGAAACTAACCTATAAAAGATACAGAAACTTTTGTAATAGATTAATAAAGAAATTGAAAAGAGAGTTTGAGCAAAATGACATTAAAAGAGCCGGTTCTAATAAAAAGAAACTATGGCATACTCTGAAAAAAACAACGTTTCCTGCAAAAAATCAAGTGTTACCTACAGATCTACTCTCTTCAATAGAACCCCAAAACTGTGTCAATAAAGTAAATTATTATTTTGCTCATGTTGGAAAAAATCTTGCAGAAAAAATTATACCTTACGCGTGTCCAAATAATACTTTCAACAAGACTGTATCTGGGTCTTTCATGCTGTTTCCTACTGACGAACTTGAATTAAATAAAATCATACTTAATCTGAAAACGGAATGTTCAATGGGCATAGACAAAATACCAAACAAAGTAATCAAAAGGTATAAAGACTTACTAATTCCTCCTATGAAGTATATATGTAATCTAGCCTTTTCTTCAGGAATGTTTCCCACAGCTTTTAAGACTGCTTTGATTATTCTGATCTACAAGAGTGGAAAAAAAGATTGCGTTGAAAACTATAGGCCCATATCTATATTACCTTCACTATCTAAGGTGCTCGAAAAGGTAATAAATATAAGATTAGTCAATTTTTTAGAGACGGCAAATCTTCTATCAACTAATCAGTTCGGATTTCGTACAAAAAGATCGACTTCAGATGCAGTACATTCTGTAACTGACTATGTAGCAACAGGCCTAGATGGTCAGAAAAAATGTATCGCAGTCTTTCTAGACTTAGCAAAAGCCTTTGACACTGTTTCTATTCCGAAATTACTAACCAAATTAGAATACTTGGGAATCAGAGGACTAGCGCTGGAGCTTTTTAAATCTTACTTAAGTGAACGTTCACAAAGGGTTAAAATAGGCGAGTGGATAAGTCAACCCCTTTCTATCACATACGGAGTTCCCCAAGGCAGTATACTTGGACCAACCCTATTTATAATATATATAAATGATTTGTGTCAGCTCTCTATCGCAAATGGTAATATAATTACGTTTGCTGATGATACTGCACTTATCTTCAAGGCCAACACATGGGCTGAAGTCTTCTATGATGCTCAAGAAGGCGTCAATATTGTCAAAAAATGGCTTTGCGATCATCTCCTAACACTAAACATTGAGAAAACTAAATATCTTGCCTTCTCCATTCATAAAGCACTGATTCCATCGAATCTTCAGCTATTAGTACATTCTTGTAAATTCCCACAAAAATTCCCTTGTTCTTGTAGCCCACTCCAGCGGGCTGAGGTGGTAAAATATTTGGGAGTAGACATTGATAACAACTTAAGTTTTGAAACGCATATAAATAACCTTTCAACAAAATTACGCAAACTTATGGTGGTTTTCAAAAACCTGCGCTACATTGCTGACCGTGATATAATTAAAACCATATATTTAGCCATTTGTCAATCCGTTATTGCTTATTGTATCACTTCATGGGGAGGATCATACAAGTCTCGAATGATAAAAGCAGAAAGAGCTCAAAGAGCCATTTTAAAAGTGAGTGCGTTTCTCCCGAGTCTGTATCCAACAAATGATGTTTATAACTTATGGGATGTGCTTACTGTGAGACAAATTTATATCTTGCATACGATATTAAGAAAGCATAGCGAGTTGAAATATAATCCTAGATTAGTTGCAACAAAACGTAGAAAAGGTACAGTGTGCCCTATACCTACCTATAGAACCCAGTTTGCGCGAAAATTCTATTGTTATCTCGGTAATTTCCTATATAATAAATTGAACACTAAATTACTATTCTACGGCTTCACTAAACCAAAAATAAAAAAAGTTCTCTTTAAATGGCTTCGAGCTATGTCATATGTCTCCACAGAAAAATTATTTAATCCCTGAGTATGATTATATATTTTAAATTCTTCTATA
This sequence comes from Heliconius sara, assembly GCA_917862395.2. Classification (NCBI taxonomy): domain Eukaryota; kingdom Metazoa; phylum Arthropoda; class Insecta; order Lepidoptera; family Nymphalidae; genus Heliconius; species Heliconius sara. The sequence goes on from OU860799.1 coordinate 1,060,026, forward strand.
AAAAAAAAAAAAAAAAGCCAAACACACACACACACATACACACTCACACACACACACACACACACACACACACACACACACACACACACACACACACACACACACACACACACACACACACACACACACACACACACATACGCCAATTCACGCACGCTTATTCTCCACACCTTCCTTACTTACATACTTAGATACGCATTTGAAACTGCTAGAAATAACTTATTTTTTATAAATACTTATTGTACCTTTACAATGTCTTCTTGTTTTCTGTATGTATTTATTTTCTCCTGTGATTATTGTTTCTTTACTGTAATCTCCTTTTAACTATGGGTGCTGTTACATATATATTTTTAGCCCCCTACCGCAAGTGAGAACCTGGCGACTGGTAACACAGGCCTAGAGCTTATTACAAGCGTCAGTCTCACATAATTGTAAATAGTATTATATGTACCAAATGAAACTTATCTTTTTTGTAAATTTTAAATTGTGTGAGAAATAAAGTTATTCTTCTTGAATCTAAAACAGAATGAAATATTAAATAGGTACAAATAATTATTGAAATATAAAATGAAATATTATGTTCTTTTTTTTCATTTTTTAGCTTCATAAATGCGAGGGCGCATACTTTCACTCACTTCCTATTATTTTATTTTTTATATAATTTCAGCAGTTTTTTCCCGCATAGCAGGATAGGCTCCATCTCCCTCGCACTGCCTAATTTTTGAACGATGCCAATGAAAATTTATACCCACACAGAGGGGAACCTATAACCAATACATTTACAGTCGGATGTTGTTCATAGCACCACTAGGGCCTCGACTCGATTTATTTACTTCCTAAGACATAATAGTATCAGTTATTCTATTTGCTAAGTACAAAACAACATTAGACAAATGTGCCTGTTTAATTTCCCGTAACGCGGACTCGAACTGGAATGTTGATTAAGTATTGACGACTAATTTGCAATTTCCTCCCTTCTAAGTTGCTTGAGAGTAATTGGTGGTGGAAAGACGCCTCTTGTGATAGGCGTGTGTTTAATGTAATTTGAGAAAAATATATATTTTTTTGTTTGTTTGTTTTTTTTATTTTCTTCATACCGTATCCCGTATATAGCAGAGTAGGCAAGAGAACCTAACAACTTGACCTTAGTGTTAAGACACTACGTTTTATTAAAAGATTTATTTTCGCCACTTTCCGTGGAATTCTGTAGACTTTGAGTGTGGAGTGAAGGACTCAAGGCTGTGCTTTGCGCTTTTACCATAGCGATGAATAGAAAACATTAAATATTTCTCTTTCTCGAGTGTGAAACAAACCCACAGTATGTCATTTTTATAATAGCATGCTCATGATACGATCGTGGGACCTAGTGCCATGTGATCCCGGCCTAGAATAGGATCATCCTGGTACTGGTGGTATCGTAAGAGGCGACAAACAGCAGACTCGACCGGATCATTACCACCCCCGGCATTTAAAACCGGCGTGAAGTATTGACTTTATGCCACTGCGTTTCGCATCAGGTAATGCCGGGCCCCGGCGCCCAACTCATCTTAAAGACCGGCAACGTACCTGTAGCTCCTCTGACGACGACGGTAATCACACCATCAGGTGACTCGCAAGCTCAATTGCCGTGTCTTTTCCATAAAAAAAAATAGTGACAATTCAACACATTCCGTTGCTATTCCTCATTTCGCTGAATTACTAGAAAAAGTTAAAATATTAATAATTCATTCTCCCGAGTGAGAATCAAACCCACAACCATTTACAGTTCGCCTCACAATTAAACCATTATAATATTACTTATATACCTATATAAAATTATTTTTTCCCTTCACTTAAAAATGATTACAAATCAATACAAATACATAGAACTAGTCCAGTCTAAAAGGAATTAAAGAACAAAGAGCACAGCAGCAGGTATCCTGGATAGTGCTATGCAAAAAGGCGCTAATTTTCTCGAAACCAAAAAGTAGTAACGGTTATGCGTTGCACCAACGCGTTTGTCTCGCGATAACGCGCGCTTACAATTAGTCTGGACGGCTTTATGCAGGTGGGTATTAAAAAGTTCTAGTTTTTTCGTGTATTTTCTATTATTTTCTGTCTTTATTTCGAGATATATTGGGGATTTGGATTGGTTGGGTTAGAAATTGTATTTTTTTCGATATTTGAAAAAACTATGAGCAAAAAGGATGAATTATTATTTTTATTTTCATCTGTAGTAGAGATTTGATAAATTTAACTTAGAAAATAAATAAAAGTCGGTACTTGCAGCAGAGGAAATCTAGTGTCAAAACACTCCGTCTTTCACTTTCCGTCTAATTTTTGAGACATTGTGTGTGTAGCGCTCAAAGCGGCCTTGTAACCAGAGTTAATAAATGAAAATAATCGATTCCTCCAGCGGAAATCGAGCCCACAACCGTCACTTACATTCAATTGCTACACCACTACGGTGCCACGACGGTAAATATACATAATACACATTAAAAACAACACAACAAAGCTTTCCACGCGAAGAAACCAAATGACACCCGAGCATCTCTATGTAAAACCATCCACGGCTGCAATTAGACGTGACTTGGCGACTATAATCGTTAATGTTTAGTGCCGGCCACATATTTTCTGTACCTTTGTGCAAATGCGCCTTCCGCCGTATGCGTTGAGAGTTGAGACCAATCGGGGAGCTCCATAGTAATAACCGTTACGATTTTGATGTAGTATTTTTTTTTGCCCATTTTCCAACCGTTTCTTTTGTTGATTTTTGTTTTGTATCAATCTACCGGTATTGCTGAATCTACGGTACGGTACGGTGAACGGTATTTTGCAGAGAAGTGTAGAATTTATTTTAGCTGTTGGGTTTTGTGCAAACTTTATTGGGTTTATGGTTTGAAAGTTTTGGAGAATCTTTTAGTTTATATATTTTGCTTGGTTTCGACCAAAATGATTATAAAATACAGTTGAGTAATCATGATACACCTCTCTTTGCAAACGCATTATGATAATGCACTATTTATTTATCTTTCAATTTCATAAATATCAAATGGATATAACAAACAAAACCCTGAGCGCTTCCTGAGGCAGAGAATCTGACTGTAAGCGAAGTGGTTCTCATTGTCATTTTCTCCGTTATAGTGGAAAAACACAGCTTTGAGTCCCACCATTCAACATGCAAAGTTTAAATATTTTTGTAAAAAATAGAAAAACGGAGTGTCTTAGTCTCTACCTTTCCTGCCATGCAGCTATTAGTATTAAGCTCTTATTATTTTTTAGCTTCACGCTGTATCCCGTACATATTTAAGTAGACAGAAAATTTGGGAAACTATTGTTAAGACACTCCAATTCTTAAGGCGTTTCATGTTGATAGACGGAATTCAACGCCGTACTTTGCCTCGTTACCTAACCGAGGAAATTAAAATATTAAATATTTCCTTTCCCTGAAACCACAACCGTCGCGTTTAAAGCCCTTGCACCACGAAGGCCATAATATAAAAAAAAATAGAAACAGTAAACAAAATAATTTCTCTTTTATATAAATAGTGTAGCCTATATACAAGCACTCATTAACGGTCACATATCGACGCGGATGATTTCTCTAGGGCGTGCTAGTATGGCGCCCAACGCGTTCCACTTTTATTAAGACAACGTCACGAAATAAAACCTACCTTTCTGAAATGAAATGGTTAATACAAATATAGTACAAATTAATATTCTGTATATGCATATAGTGACGATTTTATTTATAAAGATAGAAGCAGGATTATATTTATTTTATAATAAGTTAACTAATAAATTAAATTTATAATATGCATATCAAAATCCTGGTAACAAGAAAAAAAAAATCTTTTCTTTTTCTCTTCCAATGGAAATAAGGAAATGAAAATAATTGCCGAGTGTTAATCGAACCCTCCTCAACCCCTATCTCAATATCTTCTGATCATATGCAATATCCACTGACAATAAACAGTTAACATTTAAAACAAATTCAAACATTCACGCGTCGACATTACAAAAGAAGATACAAAAAGGTGCGAGAAAAAAAAAAGATCACACAAACATTGATTAAATTACACTCTTTATCTCCTCAAATCACTGCCGTAAAACTCGCGAGGGAAAATAAGCTAAAAATATAAAGCCCGCGTTGGGCGCCAAAACATCGCCTATTAAATATTCATACACCGTAAAAAAGTTCCGAAAGACCGGTCGGAACTCATCAAATTACAACTTGCTCAGTTATCAGCTCCCAAGGAGCCAGAGAAATATTAAGAAACGAGGGGTTGATTACATTCGATTTTATTACGCACGTTAGATGCACAATAATTATGAATTATTGGTGGAAATTGTTTTCTTGTCAACGTTCTAATGGGGTTTCGTGTCAAGATTATGGGTGGCGTTGAGTTTCGCCACTTCACACGCAATGGCTTGAGTTATTGATGGAAATTGAAGAACGCAATGTCTTAACGCTGCTTCTTTGTTCATGCAATGTATATGGTTCAAAATGCGTAAAATTGAAACATATATATATTTATATTGGTAGATTAAAGACAACTAATGTAGTTAGGAAGTTTGAGTTCGACTCTCATTAAAGATAATATTTGTATGATTTTCTTTTTATTTATGTAATAATTTTAAATTTTCTACTAAACTATTTGTAGATGACAATATGTAAATAAAACATTGTTTCGAATACATACATATATTACTAGCTATGATTATTCTTAATACGTATATATATGTATATCCATTTTATTAATTAATTGATAAAGTCAATTATGTAGTCCTGTCATTAAAGAATTCCCAGGGAGACCGGCGGCGTCGAGCGCCCGAGGCGAACTGAATAACTTTTAATTTCTTCACCGCAGACATTGACGTCAGATTGCAATTGGCGGGAAAGTTACATCTCACAGATAAAGACAAGTTTTTGAATCTAGAATTGTGTAATGGACATTCGGTATTCGGTAAAGGTCGTTTAACTCGACGAACGTTTCGACTAAAGTTTTATTTGGATTTTCATTTGGGTTTATTAAAATTAAAATGGCGAATAAAGAAGTCCACTTTTGTTTAAGGTTATGAATGATTGTTGTTAACGCTTTATGGTATCAATGAACTGAATAAAATAAATTGAATGTTATTTGCGTTGACTATTGATTCTAGACCATACTTAAATATTAGTATTGAAGTTTGTATGGAAAAAAATTTCTTCAAGTAAGACTTTACAGCCTAATTGGAGATCACCTATATATTTCTAAATATAAATGATGAAAAACTTATACGTTTAATACAAATTATTCTATAAAAAAAACCTAAAAAATAAAATATATATATATTTTTAAATCGTACTCACAATAGTCACATTCGGTCAAGTAAAACTTAATCACGTCATAATAACAGAAAATTACAAATTATTCTTCTCTTAATCAACTTTACGACTCCAAACACACACAAAAATACAACATACAAAAGATTTCCTATGTCCATGCTAATGTTGACAACAATAATAATCGTGATTTGGAAAAAGCCGGTCTATTACAGAGTCAGCGGATCGGCCTAATGACACGCGTTAGACGCCTAAACAATGTTTTAATGCCGAAACTCCCTTACGTAGATGGTTGGATGTATTTGTTTAGGACAAGCTAACAGCCGAGCGTTTAGCTAGCGACCCTGTACATGTGGTCCAAGGTGTAGGTGGTGTTGGAAATATTGTGGAGATATTGTTTTAACTTCATGTTGTATCCCGCATCCCGCACGGGTTAACAGAGTGAATGGTAGTTTTAGACACTCAATTCCCCGGTTTCTACTTAATTCTCAATATATTGAGTGTGAAGTGGCGAAAGTGAGCCGGGTTTGAATTGTTACCAAAAGTATAGAAATAAAAATAATTCATTCCTCTAAATAGGAATCGAACCACAACCTCAAACCTGACGGCTTCAAAAATATATTGCACAATTAAGTTTTATTACTCGTTATATTAGATTTTACCTGCCCTGCTTTATGCGGAGGTAGCGTTGAGTTAAAAAAATATCACACAATACAGCCAAGATGCAATTAGGTCTTTGCTAAAAATATTTGATTGTTGTGGGGTTCGAATCTGAATTAGAGGTTTTTTTAGCTTCACGCTATATTCAAAATTTATACTTCACGCTATAAATATTCTTTACATATACCTATTTAATATAGAATATAATAGAAAAAAGAACAATTAAGTAATTGTTGCAACAAATAGCGATATTTTAATATTTTTTGGGGTTCCGTATCTCAAAATGTTAAAAACAAAACCCTTATATAACTTTGTTATCCGTCTGTCAAGGTCATTTGTTTTATTTGAAATCTATCAATCAATCTAGCTTCTTCTTCTGCTTCTTCCTTCGAATCACAAACGCTACTTTCTCCCACTTATCCCATACAAAATAAACCGTGATACAGGTGTGAGATTAAATGGGCGTTGTATACAGGGTGTTCATTACGATATTGCTGGGACTACAGCGTACACTCGTATTGCGAACGGCTTTTTATTAGGGACTCCATAACGGTGCCCACGTTTTTTGATGAGAATTGAAAATATGTTTGATCTGACCGCCATCCTGCTGATTGTAGTGGCACCTGTACTACTGTACCTGTACCGTGTATTGTGTACATTGAATGGTGGTGACATGTTTCAAAGTATTTGTTGGGTTTTTGGTGATTGAATTTGGTATATGATGTTTTTCTGTTTAAGCAACTCTTGATATTGATGATCAAATTGCTTGTAAAAGTGTGTGTGGTTTCGTTTTGGTTTCTCTTTTTATAATCTTGAAGTTATGACTTGGAAATATTGAAAAAAAATACTCCAAAAAATGTTATACAAAATATTGTAAAATTTAAAAAACCGTTTTGATTTTTTTTTAAAAAAAAACCGTATTTCTATTTATGAATATCTCCTTCGCATCGTCCACTTCGCCATCATGGAAGATACATATCTTAAGGATGGTACTCATGTTTTCCCAAGTACCTTCCTCAATTGTTATAGTTCCTCCAGTTATAGTTACTCTTACAATTTTTTCATTAATTTATTATTTAAACATTACGTTTAAAAAAATTACAACTTAACCGAAGAAAAATATAGAGAGGAAATTATGAAACTATTTTTATTTTTAAAGTGTTATTCCACACTTAGGAAAAAAAATTAATACGTTTTCTAATTTAATATTTTAAATATCTTAAACTTACTTTACGAAATTATTACGACAATTTTCTTATGAAGATAGTATAAAAATTTTAATCTTAAAATCCAACACATTATCTTTTTGTTTCTTTAAAATTTAAAAAGACGAAAGAACCTTAACCCTTGTCTCAATCAACTCTAACAGGTAAAAATCTTTAAATACACTATTGCCTAAATGAGCATACCATTTATTTATTTCAGTTTCACGTTGTATCCCGCACACAGTAGAGTAGACAGAGGGAACCTAGTATTACAACACTCCGTTCCTCCCTTTCCACCGAATTCTGAAGACATTGCGTATTGAGTGGCGGAACTCAACGACGCTTTTTTGCCTCAATACCAGAGCGAAGAAACAGAAATATAAATTTTAATAAATATTTCCTTGCCTCGAATGGGGATCGAACCCACAACCAAACGCGTTTACAGTCATAACTTGTGCCCCTGCGCCACGACTCAGTGTATTTATTACTAGAAAGTAGTAAATACTCAATGTATTTATTTCGATGTTTAAAAAATACTTAGCATATTTTTTTTTTCATAGATTTATAACATTTTATATGTATATATTTATATTATATCTAAGAAACAATCAATCTATAGTAGCGGGATGCAACCAACGTACAATGTATGTACATATATGATAATAACTATAGACGATTAACCGTAACAGGTGGTGGAAACGACCGTGAGATACGGTTATATTTATGTCCGTATGTTCGTCCGATCGTAACTCAAGAAATATATCGATTTTGTCGCCACTACTGTAGTTTATCGACTAAACGTGAGTAACATATTGTTTTTATATTCATTTTTATGTTAGTTATATATGTATATATGTATGTATAAGAGAAATAGTGATAAAAATCGATGGATAATTTTATGTATGGATATTTGAATATTAAATAGATATTTTTTTAGCTTCAAGCGAACCATCATGCACATATTATCATTGGCAGGGGGAACATTCGTAATGAGTGACGAAACTCGACTTATTTAATATATTTTGAATAGGACTAAATTATTTGGAAATAACTAATGTTATGTCTCTTTAAGATGTATTTCTCTATCAATCGGCACATTTCCATTAGAACATTTTTCTTATTTTGTTATATTGGGTTAACACTGACAAAAAGAACAATACGAACATGAATTGTCGCCAGGTAGCAGCGGTGTGTTACCAAAAAATATTTGCAACATTTTAAAATTTCTAACATTTGACACTTACGGAAGTTTTAGTTATAACAAATAATCATCGCTTGTATAGTCCATAGTACAATGAAGGCATAAATATAAGCATCTGCATTCTACAAATAATACCTACTTATAATATTTTTTAATATATATTTTTTGGACTTTTGTGTTTTAATTTAAGTGTGAAAATTTTTTCATGAATTGTTTCATATATTATGAAAATTACCAAATCATATCAAATGAAGGCACCTTGAAGCTGAAAAGAAATATTTTCGTTTTCGTAATTAACTCTTAGGTTTTTTCCAGATATCAGAATATTTTGCAGTCCGATATTCGCAACTGCGACTTAACTATGCTTTTTCGATTTAAGAAAATTTCAAAATTCAAATCTATCAAGATTATTATAAAAAAGATTAAAATGCAGCAAAAACGATGCATAAACACTGGTGTATTTTGATAGCAATGAAATAGATTTTTAATTCTGCAAGGTCAGCCGTGGCGCAGGGGCACAAAGTGTGACTGTAAGCGCGGCTGGTTGTGGGTTCGATCTCCATTTGTGGAAAGGAAATATATATTTACATATGTTCACTCTGGTGTCGAGGAAAGGCGCGGCGTTGAGTTCCGCCCCTTAACACGCAATGCTTCCAGAATTTGGAGGAAAATGGGGAACGGAGTGTCTTAACACTACGTTCTCTCAGCCTACCCTGTTGTGTGCTTAAAATGTTTAATTCTGTTCTCCAAGAGATAGTAGACTTTAATGCTTAATGTTAATTTCAGCTTAATACCTCCACGCGATCGTGAATCTGGAAATTCAGACGACAAACTGATCCTATATAGGTCATTATTTTTCCTTTGGAGGTACGGAACCCTACAGAAATACTAAAAATATGTTTTTTAGTTAGGATATCTACATTAAGTTTGTTTTGTCAAAGGCGCTAAGCTCAGGAACTACTGATTCGAATTAAAGAAATATTTTTATGTTATTCTAATAACAAATAAAGCTATATTAAATAGGTTTGTTTGTGGCATTTTCTTTGTTGTAGCCCACTGTCATACATGACTCTTATTCATTCCCATTTCACTACGCGAGCAAAACCATAGGCAATAAGTAGTTTTGCAACACCTAAGCTATATTAAGGTAAATAAAAGAGATTACATATAAAATTAACATGTTCACCACATATAAACACTAAAAATTTTAATTAAATATATCGATATGAAATTATAAATGCTACCCTACCTTTATTAAGGCTATTACAAGGGTAAGCCCTACATCACGTATCCCTATGGTCAGTACGATTTGGGAACAAGATTTCACACGTATTTGAATTTTAAACTATAGTTTGTCATATAAATTCAATTTTATGTGACAATAGGGTGTTCTGTTTATGTTAAATATAATATTCTGGTTGCTTATTATTATATTAACATAATTATTTTTTTTTAGGTGACTGTAAAACCGACTGGTTGTGGGTTCGATCCCCACTCGAGGAGATGAAATATTTACTTAAATTTATATTTCCATTTCTTCGCTCTGGTGTCAAGGCAAAGCGCGGCGTTGAGTTCTGCCACTCAACACGCAATGCCTCCAAAATTCGGCAGAAATTGGGGAACCTAGTGTTAAGACACTAGGTTCCCTCTGCCTACCCCGCTGTGTGCGGGATATAGCGAGAAACAAATTTAATTTTTTTAATTTTAATTTTTAATTTTTTCTGGAGGCCGTCATGGTGCAGCGGCACAGAGTCTGCAATTGATGGCTGTGGCTTCAATTTTCTATCGGGGGAAGGAATCATTTTCATTTCCTCGCTCTCATATCAAGACAAAGCTTGGAACTAAATAGTATACTCAACACGCAATCAAGATAGAAAATTGAGTATGAATTATCTTAACAATAAATGTAAATATTCTAAATTAAAAAATACATACCAAATACACATACAATATATTAAAAAATATATCCAAAACTTAACTGCCTGACAATGCTGGGTATAAAAAGCTAGGCCAGTAAATTAAACATCCTGTAGCATAGTTGTGGAAAATAAATTGTCGTTTAGCGCGACCGAGGGATAGAAGGGTTTATGCAATTAACAGAGCTGAGCGCCGTAAAGAATAACTGCGGATTCGACCAGCGGCCAGCGTGACGTCATAGATGTTGTGAAACTACGCTTGTGCTTTTTCATACTTTAAGGTTTGTATTTGGATTTTGACTTTGTAATACAATTGTGTTAATTTTAATTACTACTTTACTACCTAATATTTCTATAATAATTATTTTTATTGTTATTTCCAGTTGTTCTAGTGGCTCTGGAATCTCAGTCAATAAATATTATAAAACAATTCGATTGCCAGTTGGAAGAAAAAAAGTCATTTTCTAATAATATAACTTGAAAATGAATAACATTAAAATGAGAAAGTACCTTAACACTAAATCCCCTTTACCTACCCTGCATGAAACATATAACCAAAAAAATATTATTTTAAAACAACCATAACAATTAATAACAATAAATAAAAAACAAATTTTGTTAAATTTAAACTGAAACGTAGTCCCACGTCGATTACAGCCCCAGTTACAGTTTAATAGCAGGTCTACAGCCACACCGACAGCCGAGTCACGCCACAAAATACTAATTCTCCTTTTACAAAATGTATCCAACTTTTCTAATTACACCAAATGTGACGATAGGGTTTTATTGTAATTTTGTCTAACTGGAACAACGCCATGCCGTGGCCGTTGAATATTATGATTATTTATAGAAGGCAGTTGTACTTGTTGTAACGGTTGAAATAATAATTTTATGTCAAGAACTCGTGGATACTTTATAAATGGGTAACAATTTGTTAGTTGTTAGCTGTTGGTTTAGATAAAATGCTGGGAAATAAGTTTGCGTGATAGTAATAGCGTAGTGAAGAGTCTCAACGCAGCGCTTTGTCTAGCAGCGCGGTAACTTGAATATATTTGTTGATTGATGATTATTGAAAATATTTTTTTATAAATTTGAAATAATCATTCACCCGAGTGGAGATCGAGCCCACAATCAGATGTTGTCCGACTACACCACGACGGCCCTCTAAATTTAGCAAAAAAAAACATATAAACTATCTTATTATTACGAAAATCCTCACAAAACAGTTTAAAAGCCAAATCTTAAAATCCAAATGGAAATACAAAGCGAATTTCAACTGTACAAAAGGAAATTGCTTAATAAATAAGCTAATAAAACGGAAAATAGCAACGAGAGCACAATGACCGAAATTAATACCATAAACAAAATCTCATATGCAATAGACAATAATTCGCACGCGTTTCCGAACGTGGCAAGATGGCGGACCTTTTGGCGGGAATCGTTGTCTAACGGTAATGGCGTCTTTTTACGTTACCTGCTTTCTAATTGGAAATTAGGAGCCTAATGTGTAGGGCTAATGTCAGCTTGAACTGTTATTGCGGGGCCCGATTTACGTATTTATTTGTCTTATTTAATTAGGCGGATGCAATGTTTTATTTGTTAAAACGAAACGAAATGTGTTTGTTTTTTTTTGTATAAAAAATATTTTAGCCTATAATATTTGTAATTATCGTTATTCTCTATATATATATATATATATATATATATATATATATATATATATATATATATATATATATATATACAGATTAGAGCAATGATGCTATGTAGCTAAATAAAAAAATATCAGTAACCGTAGGCGAAAATAAAAGTGTCGGATATTTGATTAGAGGAATGAAAAAAATCTTCTTTACCGTTTACGATACTAATCCACTAAACGTTAAAAATACCACTATGTTAAGAAAATTGTAATATTTGTAACTATTCAACTTATTACTAGAAAAATTAAAACTAAAAAAGTTTTATGTTTAACTTGACATTGTATCCCGTATATAGCAAACGGTTAAATGGAGAAAACCACATACTCTCCCTTAACCAATTTCATTTCCGCTCACTCTTCGCTAGTGGCAGTACTCAACGCCGCGCTTTACCAGAACGAGGAAATGAAAATGATTTCTTCTCGGTAGAAATCGATTCCACAAACATCGCGTTTAAAGTGCTGCTGTACCACAACGGCCTCAATCTTTATTTTAATAATCAAATATTGCCCTCGTCCCCCACTCATAAGCCGCCATTAACTCAATATAATACGCCATAAAGCTATAAACCACCAGATAATATGCATTAGAACTTTAGTTTGGTAACGGCACATCCGATTCGTGAAACGGTTCTTCTGTAAGAGTACGTTACTGATATTTTACTTTGTAAATTTAAAGTCTGTGAGCGTCTGATTGTAGATTGTTGATTTGGATTATTTTCGTTTCTTTCATTTCGGATAATAACAAGAATGTGGAACCCAAAAAGCATGACGTTGAGTTCCATAACACAACGCCCAATGTCTCGCAAATTGGCAGAAAAGTGGAGGGGGGAAGAGGAACGTAAGTTGCTATAAAAATATAATTAAATCATTATTCCCCCTATTGGTAGCTAGACTTCTAACTCAGATTAAATTAAAAATAAGATCGTTTTGGCACTATGCTAAAATTGTTATAATTTCAACACATAATATCAGCTCGCGTTAGTTTTTATAAAATATTTGAACACTAACACTACAACACACTACAACCAACGGAGTGTTTTCATTAATTTCTTTAGTTCAATTTTTGAATAGCTTTTTTATTTATATTTAAATTAGTTTATATTCGTCCTAGCCTGTAACTGCGTTTGTGGGGCTATAAAACGTAAAATACCGATTTTTCTCTTTCCCGTGGGAAATTCGGGAAATCCTTTCTTAATACTCTCCTACTCATGAAATAGTTGCAAATTTCGGCGTTTTACACTACGACATACTAGCTACGCGTTATCTGTCAGTCACTCAGTAACGGAAGTTTTTTATAAAATTATTATGTAGTCTTCAGACAGTAGTAGGCAAAAGGAAACTCGGAACCTAATGCTAAGATACTCGGTTACACACTTCCGTTCCGATTTTTGCTTCGAATTCCAGAGGCATTGCGTATTGAATGGCAGAATCATCGCCGCGCTTTTTCATCGTCCGCGTATACCCTGGAATACAAATCGAACCCACAACAACAAAGATTATTTGAAAGTTCAATATATATTATGGGTATAATCATATAAAAACAATAAGTAAAACCCACCAACAACCTTCCCCACCACAACTCTAGGTGCGTTACTTGAAACTGACGAGCCACTGTTTTTACTGCGCCAGTCATTACGGGGTCCATCTATCAATAAATATTGCTGTTTATTTGTTTTTATGGTGTTATATTTCAATTCTATCTCGCGATGCGCATCTGGTGTTTGCTTCGAAGATGACAGCTGTATAGGAGATGGGTAATAAAATAGAATTTATTGCGTTTCTCACTTGAAAATCATGTTTATAAGATAATTTAGATCCTCTGGTAATACGCGAATTGTAATCGAACCCACGGCCGTTGTATTTATATTTAGATACTGTGGTATACTACACTACAATAGTCTAAATATTTTAAATATTATACACTCAGTTCAAATTAAACACTTCAAAATATCCAAAATTCAGTGAAGTGTTATTTAGAATTCATCACTCTGATAAAAAGATTAAGTGCGGCGTTGAGTTGCGCCGTAACAAATAATGTATTTTAAAATCAATGGTCAAATAGTCTATACATAAAGAACATAGTGTCTAAGACATACTTTCTATCTACCATGACTATAATTACAACAACAAGAAAAAAAAGGAGAACAACCGGTTGATAGATTATTCTAAAGTATATATCACAAAATAAAATTGAAAATAACTCATAATAAGTGGCTATACTTTTCGACTATCAACTCATTTACTTACCAACCTACCACCAACTTCACAGATATTTACATATAAATATAAACAAATATGTATTTACATAAAACGATTACATCAAAAACATTGTTTAGTGCAAATTAAAGCCCCAAAAAGCTTACGTAGGTACATTCCGCAACAAATGCCGTACTAAATTGGCTGGAGCTCCTGGAACGGGGACGATGTTTATTCTGAGGGGAAATATTGACTAAAGTAACCTATTTGAATGCATACTTGTCCGTCAGTCAGACGATATCTGGCGAGAGGGAGTAGTACTCCGAGCCAACCTCCCATTTTAAGTTGGCTGTTACCACCCCCCACCCCCTGGAACTTTTAGCGGTGAAATGACCAGGTTTTGGGGTTCAAGCAATTTTGGCCGTAGAATTGAACGGGCTAACTTGTCACATACGCGATTAAGCGTGATTGTGATGTAGGCCGGGATAACTGTTGATTTGATTTTATGTATCGTCGAAACGTCTGTTTGTACGCTTATAGCTAGTAAACTCTCGTTTGGAACGAGCTGTATCGACATATAAAATTGACTGTTAAATGTTTATTATTGTGTATCGGTTACGGATTGCGGTGTTTTGCTGTTGCCGTATTTAAGCGTTCGCGCTATTGTAAACGCAATCGAGAGGAGTGTCAATAATTTCTATTATACATTGTCTTAAACATAAATATATTATTTCTTTTTTTTACTTCACGCTATATCCTGAACCTGGTGTTAAGGCAATCCGCTTCCCATTTTCAGGCTTGAAGGTGTCAGATCTCAACGCCGCGGTATGCCTCGTGATTAGAGCGAATAATATCACTGATATATTTTACATCTACTCACTATATAATAGTTATTTATATTTTATTTTATTTATTTTTTATATTTTTTGAGTATAAATATATTATATTTTTTGTGTAAAAGTATATGTTTTGTAGAAACTCTGCACACTTAGAGGTTCTAACTTTTAATTTAGATGAGCCTTCTGGTATAGCTAATACAAGGAAAAATAATAGTATTTCAATACTAAATAATCTAAAACGAAGCACTATGAATAAACAAAACAACACATAATAAATTCAAACCACAGCACAAATGTACCGCAACTCATATTCCAACGCTTAGCCCATTTTAAAAACACAATATATAAATAAATACTATTTACAACGATCGGAACGTAGAAAACATAGCATCGCAGTCATCATAAACAAGAAACGCGGAACACATTACCCGGAGAACTTTCCAGAAACCGCCCGCCCTCAAACGTGCCATAAATAAGGGGGGAGGGGGGTGGCGCAACAAAAACTCGCAACCATCACCTCGGCACGTCACCCTGCTCAGATTTCATTACCATAAAGAACTAGAAGCCTTAAAACCCCCTAGCAGTGTAAAAGGTGACATACACCGACCATTTCAGAAAGAGCTGCCGTCTGACAGGAATTTGCCCGTTTTTATTCTAAATTTTGAGTATCCAAGACGGGGGCGGAAGTCCAAGTTAGATAGGACGCTTCCAATCCCAGAGCGGGACGGTCCCCGCGTCGAAATGTGCCGTAAATCGTCATAAAACTGTCTGGATCCATGATGTGACGCTGCCCCGGGGTAATTAAAGGACAATTTATAGTTTTGCCCGATTCCCCCTTTCGTGGAGTCTCATCTCCCCTCGCCTCCCCTCGCCTCTCATGTCGAAACGCGTCTGTTTAGTTTTTCTTCGGCGTTCTTTTTTTTGCTAATGTACTTCGTAGTTTTCCTTAATTTATGGGTTTATTAGTTACTGCAGTAATTTTGATAGTCCTTATGTTTGTTTTTTTTTTTCTGTTTCATCTTTTTTATGAACCCTAATAATTTATGAATACTAAGAAACTTATTTTCTAAGATTTTTAAAATGTTAAAATCACAATGAGAAAAGATAAATTATTTTTTTTGAAAACATAAAATTTTTAATGTATCATGATTTGAACCCGCACCTCTTACGTTTTCTGAAAGAGTGTTTAAATTGAAGTGCTTAAATAAGTAAATAAAGCTGAATAGCTCATATTATAATAAGCAATATACGATAATAAAATAATGCAATATTAATTAGTTGAGATGCAGTCTCATACTATCTAATCGCGAAGTTCATCAAAATACTATAGTATTTTCAGTTATCTTGGCTTAAGCGTGAGAATACGAATTGGTGTTCTATAAAGTTTAGAGCAAAGTGCACTCCTATTATTATTAATAGGAATTTGTGTTGATATTTAGGATACAGACTAATAAAAACTAATGAGTTAAAATTTCTGACTACAAGCGAATCGGTTGTGGATTTGATTCCCAATCGGGGGATTGACTTACTAACATTTAACCGTTCTGGTAACAAGGCAAAACGGGTTGCATTGAGTTCTGTTGCTTGACAAGCAATGATTCGAAAATTGAGTCGAGAGTGGAGAACAAAGTGCCTATTTTCATACATATACGGTGTGGACAGGTAATCAGTAGGAACTTAGTGTTAAAACCCCTCATCAATCACACACCGCCCAAATTTTAAGTCATTGTATGTTGGACAGCAGAACTCAACCTCGCAATATGTCTTGCCACCAGAATGAGAAAATAAAACACTCCCCCGAGTTTAAAGCCATCACGCTTACACTCAGACACTGCGAAACCACAAGAAAGTAAAAAAAGTAAATGTAAACGTAACGTAACTGTAAGTGAAGTCCTTCATTTATACCATAAACATATAAGAATTCAAATTTAGGCACCCATTTCTTCCCCTTAATTAGAGCCTCACGTCCTATAAGGCGTCGTTACGAAAAAGTAGCTTAAAAGCTTCATATGAAGGCATGTGGGATAACCCACTGTGATTTATATTAACAGGCAAATCAGGGACCGGCTTGTGTTTAATTTGGTGTTTTGTGATTAAGACGGGTCGAATGTGTGTTTGTTTGTGTTTATTATGTTCAATATATATTTTTTAACTTTTTTATATTTAATTAGCGGACGGAACCTATGAAATCTATGTGAATGTTTAGCTCATTTTAGATATATTACGTGTTGGGTGGCGGATCTTAACACCGCCTCTTATTTAGCCAGCGTTTAACTGTAAGCATGACAGTTGCGTTCAATTGCCACTCAAGGCAATGATTCAATAAAATTTTCTTACTGTAGTAACAAAACAAACCGAGGCGTTAAATTCCGCCACTCGACATGTCTTAAAAATGGGATATTTCTCTTTATCTACTCTGTTATTTGCGTGATAAAGTTTAAATAAAAAAAAACGTTAACCCAAGTGGAAATTTAACATACCTACGTTTATTTCATATTACTACAGATATGTAGTAATATGTCTAAGTATTTTTTTATCCATGTTTTTACAACCGCAAAAAGCATAAACATAAAAGAAAATATAAAATTATAGATAGAAAATAAAGAAATTATAATAAAAATTCGTACCGTACTATAATTCTGAAGGAAGGGCACGTAGCGTCGTAGCCTCGTAGACGCACTACATCAGCCCTATGGAGACGTAACGAAACAAAGAAAATCATTTTAATATCCGCTCGATACTGCTGATCCTTATTTATAATACCAATAACACTTCAATAATGACAACGCCCTCAACCAATATAAGGTGATCTCTCGCTGGACGGACAAGATTATAGTCCAGGGAATGATTTTTTTACGCCGCTTTACATTGTATCCCGCAATTACCTGGGTGGGTAGAGAGAATTAGTGCCAAAGCACTCCATTCTCCAAGATCCTAAATTCAAAAGTATATATTTTATGGCGAAACTCACCGCAGCTTTTTTCTTGTTGCCAGAGCGAAGAAAATAATTAATTAAATACCACAACTGGGAATCGAACGCCAAGACCAACGCATTTACAAATTTTTTACTTCACTTTATTTGTAGGTTAACAGTCGGAACCCATTTTGCAACCAGTCAAATTTCCAATTTAAATTGTACCTAAATGTTAATACTTCCGTTTTACAAACATACGTTCAGTATTACTTTTAACAATATTTTAAGGTACTTAGTTGGTTTTTTCTTTTCTGATTTATTTTATTTCATATATTTTTAGTCTCTTTATAGTCGCGTTTTTCGTTTTATTATATTTTTTGTTCTATTTTGTGTGTATGTGTATATAAAGAGTATATACGAATATTTTTAAACATTTTTAAAGTGTTAATCAACACTTAGGAAAGATAAATACTTAATTAGAAAACGTATAAAAACATAAGTTGTAACAAGCGTATAAGATATTCGACGTAGCTTGGCGAGAACGTATGGCTCAGTGGTCAGAGCGCATGGTCGGTTTCCAGGAGGCGCGGGTTCGAGTCCCGCTACGTTCAAATTTTTATACGTTTTCTAATTAAGTATAGTATATACGAAGTAATATTGAAAAATCGTACAGTACCTGTTAATTTACAGTCTATATAAACTTTGTCAATCAGCCCCCGGACTATACAAAGGGGTCCGCATCTGGTCGCCGTGACGATTTCCCCGATTTATAGTTAGGATAGCTGGGGCACTGTTGGTCACGTACCAGCCCCAATGATTTGGGTGTCACGTGTATCATTAAATTGATTCGCCCTGTAATCGCCTATTGTTTAATTCACTGATCTATGTGTTTGCTTGATTAAACCTATGTATGGTTAGTAAATATTGTGTTATTAAGATATACTTGTTTATCCTGAGGCATCTCATGCATATAACGGTTTAGACAGAAAAAGCACATTGTTATAACTTCCTACAGTATATCGCATGTAACAGGGTAGGCAGAGGGAGCACGCGGGGGACGTGTCAAGACACGTCTTTAGCTCCGTTCTGCCTTATTTTCGAGATATTTGAGTTGAGTATCAGGTCAATGGCCACGCTTTGTTAACTCGGAAATGAAAATAATTAGTTCTCTGAGCGGGATTCGAACCCACAGCCGTCGTGTTTATAGTTATACGTTGTGCCGCTGCGCATATTGTACTTAATTTTCTAGAAATATATTTCTTACTCTTAGTATTATAATACTGAAATTTCTAATAAAATTCTAAAACGAGTTCATAACAAATTTAAAAATAAAATTCTACTTAACATAAAATTAAGAACTGTAAAAAATAAGCTAATACCTACTCCAGTGTATAACAATTTATAGATTAAAAAAAAACAATAAACAAAAAATGATAATCCCAACAAAATTTCATCAAAAACAATAATTCATACATTCCACACGGTTCCACACTCCAGCTCTCAGCCTCCCGAGACTACGCCCCAATAGTCACAGGACACGGGCGCGTTCGTAATAAAATTATCCATTAAAACCAACGGAGCACGTCAAACGACTGGAGTTCTTGCTCATATCTCATGGAATTCTGAACGATTCATAATTGACACCATTACACTATATCATACCGTCCACCCGTGGAAGTTTTGGTAATTAAAAGGGTGATCGGTTGAAATTATTACACTCCGTGCGTCACTTGACTTCACTTGCTTTGGGTGTAAGTGGATAAGTTATTGGGTAAGTTGAATCGTAAAGATTCGTATTAGAAATTTGACTTAATAACAAGAAAGATTGTGTAATAATTGTGAGACAATTGTAAAAATAAAAAAAATATGCATATGCCAAAAATTTTAAAAAAATAAACCAGCACACTGTATCCCCCACACAGCAGGGCCCCTCAGGGTATCCTCAGCAGATGAATAGAGGGAACTTAATGTTTAAAGACATTCCGTTCCCTATTTTCGGACGAATTCTAAAGGCAAGGAAAGCTGCGTGCAAAACCCAATGCCGCGCTTTAGCCTGGACAACAGAGCGAAGAAATAAAAATAAAAAGTTTATGGAGCGTAGGAGTCACTAAGACAGGATTTCCCGAATTCGTCCAGGAATTGTAAAAATGTGTTTTCCCATTTGACCTCCTAAAAGCTACGCAAACATTCGTCGCCAGCGACATATCAGTTATAATATCCACACAATATATATTATAAATTCGAAAGTAACTCTGTCAGTCTACCTGCTAGTCTGTAAAGCAATCAGGGCCAAACCACTGATCCGATTGTGATAAAATTTCATATAGCTTGAGCGTCTTGGGATTGACATAGGTTACTTTTTTTCTCACATTTGTAATATTCTCGATACATACTTGTATATTACAATATCTTTCAATTTTACATGTATTTTATTGTCCCATGTTAATTCCAACTGCAGCTAAGCAACAAAAAATTTTATTGTTTTAAGGCAAGGTCGAAAATGAGCTTCTTGAACTCTATCGGTCACTGAAAGTCCAAAGTCCAAGTCAAAATGCCTTATTGTGACTTATTTGTAAGACATATGGTGTCGCGGACTTTTATTAGAACGAATGAATTAAGAGCCGTGGGATATATTTATAAACTAAGAGCTCAAGATTCTCTGCGAGATTCTCTCACGTTATTTTCTAAGATTATGATTTTTCTCTACTTATTATATTTTTTCTTACTAATCCTATTGAAAACTGAGAACAGTTTAATAAATATTCATATAGTTCAAGCGGGCATAGCCGTGCCGGTCTGCCACTAAATTTATAAATTTAACCACACTATTAACATAATGGGTAAATACCAATTTACCATGTAAAGTAGTACATTTCTAAGGAACCAAAAGGGGAAGACTTTGCTACCATATGTAGATACATTAAAATAAATTTCCCAAAACTCATTTAGCGACAAAAGCTAGCAAAAGCTTAATCTGAATAAGCTCCATAATGAGAATAGTTAGTTAAAAATTAAGATAAGTAGTGAATTTATTAAGTTTTTATCAGTAACTCATAAGGCTAATTACTGTTGGGATCCTCTGCGGCAAAATATCACAGATTGGGCTGCTTTCATCTTTAGGCCGTTTAAGTTTTGTTCAAATTCAGTGGTAGTGCACCCTAAATAAATTGTAAAAAATATTAATACGGAAAAAGAGAAGATGATAAAGAGAATTCCTCGTCCGCCGTCCAAAAATTAAATTAAATCAGCTTCACGCTGTACTTCGCATTCGACAGAGCACGCTGAGAAAACTTAAGTTAATACTTAGTGTTTCAACCAAATTTTTCAAGGTATTATACTACGTGTTGAGTAACGGAACTCAACGCCGAGCGTAGAGCGCTAGAGCGTAGAAATGAAAATTTTAAGAAATAAAAATTCATTCCTTGAAGTGGCGATTGAACTCACAACCGCCGCGTTTTAGTCACATCGTTGCGCCCCTGCGCCACGATGGCCTCACTTTTTTTTATTAAAAAAAATATACTCATATTGTAAAAATGTACTTGTTGTATTATGTACATATAAATATTTTCATCTAAACATGTTATCTGTAAATCAAAGCCATCGTGATCAACTGAAAGTACAAATATAAAAATTCAATAAATCAAATTTTAAAAGCACACCAAATGTTCATCGTCCAAGCTCTTGTAAGATAGCAAGTTCGCAAGTGAAACCGCAATCAACATAACTCACTTAATAATGTAACATTATTTACTTTTAACAGTTCCAGTTTTTATTGTAGTTAACGATGAATATACGAATGTACGACGCATTCGTGGTACAGTCTTACAGACAGACTTAAATCATTTATATTTTGTTATTCATTAAAAAATAAATGCCTGAAATAAGTAGAGGCCAGTCGTGGCGCAGCAGCACAAGCGTGTTACTATAAAAAAAGTTGAATTGTGAGTTCGATTCCCTTTCAGCTAGCTAGCAGCTAGGGAACCTAGTGTGAAGACACTCCGTTCCACACTTTCCTCTGAATTTTGAAGGCATATTGATTGGCGGAACTCAACGTCGCGCTTTGCCTTGACACCAGAGCAAAGAAACGAAAGGGCACAGGGGCACAACTGACTTTTTGGTAATAATTATTATAAACAATTATTTATACTTCAATGCAATTTTATAAATAGAGATATTAAATAATTCAAGTTGTCAATAGTTTTCAAAATTTTATAATTTCAAAATACAATGGCATTAAAAATTAAAAAGTAAATAAAATATTTTACTTACTTACAAAAAGCGAGTCGTGGCGCAGGGGCACAAAGTGTGACTGTAATATGTAGAAACAAAGGGCAGCGTTGAGTTCCGCTACCCAACACGCAATGAATCGAACAATTCGGCGGAAAGTGGGGAATGGAGTGTCTTAACACTAAGTTTCTTCTGTCTCCAATGCTGTGTGCGGGACATAACTTGAAGCTGACTTTATTTTATTTGGTAAAACATAGTAAACGTGATAAATATTCAACGTAGCATCATAGTCGGGTACAAGCGCTGATCTGAGATTTAACGACCAGGGCAGGTGCGTTTAGTGTACGGTGATAGTATTTTATTTATTATCTGTTGCTTAATAATTGAACGAAATG
This sequence comes from Heliconius sara, assembly GCA_917862395.2. NCBI lineage: Eukaryota > Metazoa > Arthropoda > Insecta > Lepidoptera > Nymphalidae > Heliconius > Heliconius sara. Next base: position 1,082,586 of record OU860799.1, read on the forward strand.
GTTTTGTTTTTTATAATTTTAAATATAATTATAGTTTTTAATTTGTAACAAGTAGTTGTAGTTGTAGTTTAGCTTTTGATGTTAATATATTTATATATATTAGCTACTATTATTGTAAATTTCGTGTTGATATTGTAAAATCGTGGAAAAAACTAGTAAAAAAGCTGCAAACAGATAATATAATTTTCTAAAATAAAAAGTATAAATTCGGTGTATAAATTGAAAACGCTTCTTACACAAGCCCCGTCAGAAACGAGCACGATCAATATTAATGACATTCTTAACTAAATTGAAAAATTCACAAGGATCAAATCTCAAAAACGTTCTCAGACAAACCTACAGACCCTAGATGGACATAAATAACACCCGTCTGAATTGTCAACCGGCCCCTAATTTACTGCTAGTAATTAGGAGTTTGCACTTTGCCAAAACGATTTGCATCGATCCGTTCAAACGAATTATTATTACAATGTCATATATACTTACCGTCTTTTTTTTTCAACATCAGTTTTACGCTGTATCCCGCACACAGCAGGATAGGCAGAGGGAACCTAGTGTTACGTTGCCCACTTCCCGCAGAGTTCAGCAGGCATCGCGTGTTGCGTGACGGAACCCAACGCAGCGCTTTGCCTCGACACCAAACGAAATGAAAATATAAACTTAAGTAAATATTTCGATTAAGGATTACTCCTCGAGTGGATATGGAACCCACAACCAGTGGATTTTACAGTCACATTCTGTGCCCTGCATTACGACTGGTCTCAACACTAAAGGTTTTTTTTCAAATATTGTACATTTAGTATTTAGTTTGTTAGACAAAAAAATATTATGATTATAATAAAAATAGTTCTTGGCGTGGGACTTGACACTCGGTGGACTCGTAGTGTCTTTTCACTAAGTTCCATTGCCCATTTTGCTATATTAGGGATATATAGGATTGGATATTTTATAGTTGGATATTTTTTAAGTATTTGTTTGTTTTAAATGTCTTTCGGTGATTAGTTATTATCTGTATCTGTGATGTATTTTATATAATGAAATATATAAAACCATTTTAGAAATGAGAATTACAGTGATTTCTTACACTTTTTATAACACACGAATCTAATCTAAAGTAGCTTCACGCTGTATCCCTAGTGGTGTAGGCAGAGAGAGAGCGGATCGCCAAACGCTATGGTCCCTGCGTACCTCTTTCACCTCGTCCACTGTCATCGACCTCTTCATACATGCCCTCCCTCTACCCCCTCTTACTACTTTTCCATCATCAATTTTTATTGCCATTCTTCCATCACACATTCGTTTGACGTGCCCAAGCTGTGTATCTCTTAATCTTGCGGATTCGGTCAGCTAAACTGACTCTGCATATACTCTACGAAAAGATCGCATCTCCACGCATTCATCTTTCTTTCATTCTTCTTCTGTAATACCTACGTTTCTGCACTGCCGTATAACAGCGTCGGTACCAACACTGCATTATGTACGGCCAAACCCGCAGATGTGGTGACGGCTCGCCGTTTCATCAATGCAGCTAAGGCTCCGTCAACCCTGTTACCGGCAGCAATAGGCCTTTCCACATCCATCTCGTATCTGCCATCTCTACTGAATATACCTCCCAAATATACCAACCACTTCATTCACTATCTTGCCATATAACCAGAAAATTAATAAAAACGTAATAAAGGTATAATCTTTGATTATAAAGGTGTTTCATTATAAACAAATGTAGTTAGTAACTTATTATTGCCCTATATATAGGTACAATGTATTATAGTACATAAGCAATATTAAATATGGCAGAAAACATTATCTTAATATTTTATGACGCTATAGCTATAACTAATTGAAATATTTGTTATCTACTTTATAAGTAACTAATAAGGTAGGTTATATTAAAATATAAGTACTTAGATAAATAAAATTTGCATTTTAATATGACGCCATCTGAAGTAACATTTTGAAACTAAAAACTGTAAAGAGTAAAACTTCAGAAATATTGTTTCTTTGCATAATAATGTAATTCTTATAACTGTCACAAGATGGCATTGATAACATCTTTCGGTGGGGTTGAATGAATTGTTCATTCTTTGAAAATTTTATTAATTATAATAATTTGAATATTTTTGGTAGTATTTAAAATATTTTAAAATTATTCATATATATATTTTTTTAATTATGGATGAATACTTCAATAATATATTGTGGTTCGGAACGTTTCATTAGCTTTGGCGCCCTTTTTTTGACATTTGTATTTTGTTGTACACAATAGTACACATATTTAAATTAACTTTTCTTGATAAATAATTAACTATTTAACTTAAAATTTTCAATATGGATCCATACGAAATAGAATTCATAGGTGAAAACAGAATAGCTAGTATAATTCCAAATTTCTCATACAACAAAATATATTTAATTTGTGGTGAATTTGGTCCGTTCCGGGCTGGATTACCAATGAACGTGCCGCTCTGGTTAGCTGTTATGTTAAAACAAAAGCAAAAATGTCGAATAGTGCCGCCAGATTGGATGGATATGGAAGTTTTAGAAAATATTAAGGAAGAGGAAAAGAAATCCAGGTAGAGTTAAGTGTTATGATTTCTTTAAAGTATTTCGATTATTAAAACGCCTAATAGTTAAGCTTTGTTATGTATACTAGCATTTATTTTACAAATATAATATACATATACAAATTTCATTTAAATCTGCAGATTTTTTACAAAAATGCCAAACGAACATTACATGATTGAAGCAAAATTAATCTTAGGAGCTGCAGCCGAGGATATTCCACATGCAGCAGAAATAAAAACAATTATAAAAGACATTTGGGATATCCGCATGTCAAAACTTAGGACTTCAATGGATGCTTTAATGAAGTCTGGTGGTTCTTATGGTAGATTAGACCATTTGACTATGATGGAAATAAATTCTGTCAAACCATTGTTACCAGCCGCTATGGATGAGTTATATAGAATTAAAATGGTAATATTTCTTTTGATTTTTTTAAATATTGGGGATGATATGTATTGTTTTTGTTCTTTATTTTAACAAGTTTTGCATTAAGCAAGTCAAGTTAGCCTTTAAGCGGGGAATACAATTTGTTTTTTAAGTATTTTAAGGATTTTGTATTAGTATGAGAAATATTAAGGTAAATAATGTTGGATTAATATTAAATAAATGAAATAAAATATTGATTTTAGTATCATGCAAATTCTACGAGCATTGAATTTACTGTTAATTTTTAGAAACATTATGTATTTCATGTTCTAACCCAACAAACCATGTTACTAGACTGTCAAAATGATAATTATTTAAATACAATTCTTCCCTCTCTTATATAATAAATAACAGAATTAATCTGTTTTTTTCAACAACATGGTCTTGTAACAAGTCAAATGCAGCATTGAGTTCTATCACTCAACATACTATCTACTATACTATACTACTACTATATACTATCTTAAAATTAAACACTGTGTTGGCAATATCTTAATACTAGGTTCCCTCTACTTACCATGTTTTATATGGTATACAGTGCCAAGTTACAAAAAAACTGATTATTGTTTATAATTACCAAATTTTTATTTCAATTTCAGATGAGCAGAAAAACTATACCAGCAAGCTTAAACACATCTACCTATAGTCAATCTGGAGGTTCACAAAATACATGATATTGTTTATTTGTTTTATTATTTTTAGGATTTTTTTATACAGGTGATTTTTTATTGGAAAAGAAATCAAATATGTTATAATTGGGCTTTATATATTATATTATAAGCTATGAATGCTATTTAATAAACTGTAACCAAATATATGCATAAAGTGAAAAACACTACTGAACAACCCTAAAAAGTAAACAAAAATTTCAACATCACAATGGAACTCAATTCAACTTTTTATTAATCTATGTTGAAATGTTACAATATATTTATTTTGTTACATATCTATGGATTATTTTTGTATTTCCACTCATAAGAATTGTTGATGATGATGTTTTAGCAAGAGAGTATAGTATGTGTTAAATATTCAAAAGTTAGTTATTTGTTAAATATTCAAAATTTGTTAAATATTCAAAAGAATAGTATTTGTAAAATTGAGAGGCCAGTCGTCGCGTAGAGGCACAAAGTGTGACTGTAAAAGCGACCGGTTGTGGGTTCGATCCCCACTCGAGGAGACGAAATATTTACTTAAATTTATATTTCCATTTCTTCGCTCTGGTGTCGAGAGATTGCGCGGCGTTGAGTTCTGCCACTTAACACGCAATGCCTCCAGAATTCGGCAGAAAGTGTCGTAACACTAGGTTCCCTCTGCCTACCCTGATGTGTGCAGGATACAGTGTGTAGCTGATATTTTATTTTCCTTGTAACATGTTATTCATAGGCTAATATAAAAAAAATATTTAGAAAACATTTATATTTTCATTATTATAATCTAGTATAATTTTTTAAATATGATTTAAATAAACAGTTGTAACAGGTGAAGGACCGAATAATATGATTAAAACTCAACAGGTTGTGTCTTAGTGGGAACAGAGTGTCTTAACACTAGGTTCCCGTTGCCAATCCTGCTATATGCAGGATACAGTGTGAAGCTATAAACAAATCTAAACATTTAAAAATATCAAGATGTAAGTAATTGGGCATATCTACTATCATCAAGAAACTCATACACTCAAAATTTAATCAACATATACTTAAAACGTTAAAGTAACCACAAATACATCTGACTTTGTAGGCGAAGTGCTCTTTGGGGATTTATTTGAAGATTCCACTTGGTATATCCTCTCAACTCTAGAAGCGACGCGTCGGTTGTGTATTCGATTCCCACTCGGGGGAATGAAATGTTTTCACTTTCTAGCTCTAGTAAAAAACAGCGCGGCGTTGAGTTCCGCCCCTCAATATACATTATATTGAAAATTTTACGGAAAATTGTGAATGGTGCCTTTAAGCTATGATACTGTGACCATTTAACAAAATAAAAGATTCAAAAAATTATTTTAGTCTATTTGATGTTCTTCCTTATGAAGTCCCCATCCATATAATGTTCAGCATTTTCTCATAATTAATCATCCATCAGGGCCATAATGTGTAAGTACAAGCTTAGATATCAGATTACTATTTGAGGATTTGTTTATTGGAGTATTTTTTTTATTAGGTAAATATAGATTGCTACTAGCTCGATTCCTTCTCGGAGAAATGAATTATTTTCATTTCTTTGCTCTAGTAACAAGACAGCGCCGAGTTGTGTTCCGCCTCCCAAACCGCAATATTTCGAAAATTTGACGCAAAGTGCAAAATGAAGTGAATAAGCTCTAGTTATTTGACCTGAGATTCCTAGGGGATTGATTTTCTTTAAGTAAATAGTCGCCTACGGTCTCGTAACGCGGGAGGGAAGAGGATTGCTACGCTTTTCTGCGGATTCATCTCAAATAGATAGGTTAGCTCAGTAGGTGAGCGCCGATATTTAATTCGTTCTTGGCCCCGATTGTTCACCATTCAATCCTTTTTATATTTTCTTTACATACATCTACCTTCTTTTACATGACTGCTAATAAAAAGTAAATTTATATATAACAGATAACAGACCAGCAAGAGATAATTATGGTGGCGAAATATATATTTTTAAGCTTCACGCTGTATTTCGCAGGTAGCAGAGTAGGTAGTAGGTGTTACGATACTCCACTTTCCGCTGAACTCTGAATATTTATTTCACATTCAATTCTGTTCAATATATTAAAACAAGAATTGCAATAAAAGGCTTATTTAAGGAAAAAAAATATATTTTTCATCTTAATATCAAAAATTAAACCATAAACTTAAGTGTATAACAATAATACAGATTCAAAATACAGATATTTTAAAAATATATATTAGTTATGAATTAAATATTACAAAATAGAAAATACGAATAACATTACCTACATTTCGAAATTACACAGAAATAAAATACCGATGATTGGCTTGTTTGTAACTTTTTTAAGTGCGTCCTTAATTATAAATAAATGCCAATATTTAGAAGTAGGATGATTTTTAAGTTGCTACAAAAATATATAATAAATGTTTATTGTAAATATATAAATATTTACAACAATTATTAATTTTTATTTTGTTACAACAGAAACTTAATTTATACACTTAAATTTCAAATATAGTAACAATAAAGTAAGAAAGATAACATTTCTATGTAAGCAAGTAAGATCTACAAATACATTTATTATACTTTTATTTTTTTATAAAATATATATATTCATTGTTATACACCTCAGCATATGGTACACCATTTTTATAAACCTAGGCGTAATCGTAAACGCTTAACTAACATTAAATCTGTTTGTTAGTCTTGTTGTTACATTAAAGTACTAAACATACAAGTGACATAAAATACTAACTTAATAATAACTTAAGTTACAAAAACTAGGACATTATTAGAAAATTACAAAATTCAAACAAGCATTTGTTCAGTTTGTAAAGGTTAAAGTACTTTAATTATTAATCCTACAAACTTAGAAAGATATTAGAAAACAATATATTAAACATATATAATGAAATATAACTCAGATAACCACACTGTACGAACCGAACCGGGCTTAAAATAATGTTTTTTTTTCTGGAATGTAACAATTGAGATTATTCAAAACAAAGCGTTTTCCTAGAGATCCAAAAAGCCTGATAATCAATAAAAAATAAGTGAAATTTTAAATAATTTTCATATAAATTTACAAGCACAACTATATATGACATAATATATACTTATTATTATATATAATAATGATTATATATAATTAATAATAACAGCTTAGCCGTGATCATTCGTTTTTTAACTTTGCTAAAATAATGTACACTATGATTATTGCTTGCAAAGTCATCAAAACACTTTGGTCTAACTCCAGCTTGTAAACACACAGAAATACAAAGATTTTTTTTCTATTTACAACAAAAAAAAAGTATTTACAAATCATATAAATTAGTCTAGTTTAGAAAATATATACAAAGATCTGCCGATACGACGCGACGTGACCGAACCGTTTCATTGTTGTTGAGGTTAATGCATTTTTTAAAGTGCCTTTATTTTACATCTGAAGGCCAACAAAAACGCATTAATTATTATAATAATGGCAACACACAATTTTTGCAGTGTCCTATAAAAATGTGTGTATTTTTAAAAAATATATGGCACATAACTAAAGTGGAAAGAGTGATATATGTTTTTGTTAGTTATACTATTTCAGTTCGTCATCATCTGTTTTAATACGGCATTGAAACACAAGAGATCTTCAGTGAAAGGATAACAATGCAGCGCTTGCGCTCTTATAACTAAATATTTTCATTTTTTAACAATATATTTTAAAACGAAGTCTGTCGAATATGAAGTAAACTAGAAAAGATATTATGGGTAAAAAAAACTGTAACTTTCTGTGAAAAACAAGACGAAAATATTAGAAGTAAGTTTTTATATTTGTATGAATTATTACAAAAATAGTTGTCATTAAAGAATTTTTAACGGCATTACTTACATTTATTTACGCATATTTGTTTATAGAAAAAGGAAACAAAACAACACAACTGACATACACCTAATAGTGTTGTAAGGCTTATCGATAGCTCCAGTCTTATTATCCTCTAGAATACCCACAATATTTACAACTTAACCTATGACTTTTATATTAATACTAAATAACAGTGACTAATGCAGAACTAAACAGCTACAATTTTGCTCGGATCCACTTTGACTCTTAGGAACATGACGTCGTCTTTAACGAAATTCCTCTTTTTGAGCATTTCGTGGGAAACGAACCTTGGGAAACCGAAGCCTAACGCGTCTGGTTCTTTAGAGGGTCTTTGGAAATTTTTCCATGTGGGATCTGGGACGAAACTTTCTACGATATTGCAGGCGCGGTCCGGACTCGAGCTTTGGTCGAACAGCGTGAAGGACACTGTATGGGAGAACGGCCAACGGAGGAGAGCGTCGTACTCGCCGGGCAAGATCTTGATGTACACGGACATGTGAGTAGCCTCGCCGGCACCGTTGCCGTTTAAAAAGAGTGACGCCTGTAAGGAAAAGAAATAATTATATTTTATATGTAAAAATAACAACATTTAATAGTTTAGTATTTAAAATAATTAATTAGAATTCCGCCACTCAACACGCAATGCCTCCAGAACTCGATAGAAAGTGGTGAGTGGAGTGTGTTAACACTAGGTTCCCTCTGCCGACCCTGCTGTGTGCGCGATACAACGTGAAGCTGACTTTGATTTTTTTTATTATTTGAACCATATTTAATAAGCAATATTTATTTCGGGAGATTCATCATGATCATTATTCATTTGCATTCCACAAAAAAATAATCATACTTTCAATATTTTTATATATTCTTAAATAATATTGACTGCACAACAAAATGTAAAACAAACAAAATTAATTTAATAACTATAAATTGAGAAGTTACTCTAACTAAGTCAACAAACAGAACCTTGAGTCACACGTTGATCGTTATTCAGAACAACAAAAGAACGATAGCAACTACACAAAATAAAATGTATATTTAGAAAGAGTAGGGTGCAAGTGACTAAGCGATACTAATTCAGATATTGTGAGACTGTTGTTAGTCACAACTCACGATAAATATAACGTTCGTGTTTACAAACAAAAGGGACGTAATCGCGTGTAAAAATTAATTTAAAATGGTGATTTTAGGCGTTTAAGATTATTTTTATTTCTCATTAGTGATTAGTGAGGATATTTTTCATTAAGAGATATATTTATATATATAATATAATTTGGAATAATCTTAATGAAAAATATCCTCACTAACCACTAATGAGAAATAAAAATAATCTAAAACGCCTAAAATCACCATATATATATATATATATATATATATATATATATATATATATATATATATATATGTATATATATAACTACTCCAGATTTTCACTCAATGTTTCGGAAATTGGGCGGAAATTAGGGGAACGAAATGTCTTGATTCTGCCTACGCTGTATAACACTTCCCATAACTATTATATTTAAAAAATAAACTACCAAAAATGTACTAATTAAAATGAAAATGACATTGACATTTAAACGTCCAAAAGATACATACCTGCAACTTATACCCATACTGGCTGGTATAGAACGCGGGGGAGGTGAGTTCAAGTCCCTCCTTGCACTTGGCCTCGGACATCTTGGCCGCCCAGTCGCCCACGCGCCACACGAGCGCGCCCGTGCACGAGACGGCCAGGCGCGCCACGGCCGCCCGCAGCGCCTCCAGCTGGCGCGCCTGGCGCGTCGCCAGCGACGACACTAGAGCTAAGTGTTGCTGCGAGCTCTCCTCGTTGTGCCTCTCCAATGCTTGTCTTGTACCCTGTAATACAAATTAGATTTTAGTATTGCTTTTGACTTCTCGAGTACCGGTATTTTATTATTGATTGCCTTTGTTGATAATTCTGGTTATAATTGTTACAGAAACTACTTTCCACAATTGATATTATAATTTTAAGTTTTGTTTTTTTTTCTTGTTCTATTTATTAATTAGTCAATGTTTGTGTGCTCAATGTCCCTAGAAAAAAATTATATTGCTTTTTTTTAATTTGTAAGTCAAAGTGCAGTGTTAATACTGCCATTTAACACATAATATCTCGAAAATTGGTCAGTGCGCGAATAAGGAATAGCGTAATCTTAACATTAGATTTTTTCAGCGTATTCTATTAAATAGAAAAATGTACATAATACCCATTATAAATATTTTAATAAATACATTTTGTAATTGTTACTACAATCTCCTCATTAATTATCAGTTGGGAGTTCATTGCATAATCATACAAACAATATGCAATATTGGTGTCAATGGCATGAGGCGTTATCTTTCACACTTGCTGCATTCAATATTTACCTACAGAGATACTATGTAGTAGAAATGCTGGATAAATTTTAAATTCAAATTATATATATATTACAAAATATAATCATTGAAAAAGAAATTATATATAGTAAAATTATGTAAGTTATTAAAATAAATGAAACAGTTAAATATATTTATAAAAAAATATATTTATATCATAGTTTCAATGTTTTTTGATTGATCAATTTCTTTTTAATTAATGGTTGAAAAATTATACTGAATGAGTACGAAACTTTATTGTATTATAGTACCTATTTATAGACATTTCGAAAACTTATTTTGAAGCTTAAAAATATGAAATGAGCTTCTTGGCAAAAAAATAAAAATATGTAATGCTTCAACCAACCTTGAACCTGCAACCAGCGTCTCTATAGCCACAGGGAACTGTACCAGCCGCACAGTGTTCCCTCAAGTGCACATCCAGCTCGTCCCGTGTAGGCTGCGCTGAACACCGCTGGGGGCAAGGTACGGGGGCCCGGGAGCAGAGGGCGCCGTGGGCTGATACTGTGTCCTGGGGAAACATTATTAAATACATTTGGGGTACATTTATTAAATAATTTGTGACATTACCGAAATATCTATTGTATATACTATGTAAATAGGTAAGATGGTCCCAATTTTTATTTTGTAAGAAGTGAAATTAAGAAGAGAAAAATAGAATTTCATTTTATTGATATAATAAAGTATAAAATATTAACTTAACCGCTATCTCAAAAAGATTTCTAAAGATACATGAATATAAACAAATTGTTATAATTTATTTTGGCCTTAAAGTGAGTAAATCTATATATAATATGTATCTAACTTAAATGGCTCCATACCTGCGTATACCGCTGTCCACAGTGCCTGCAGGGCACCAGGCGCTTGCAGCAGTGCTGCTGGGCGTGCTGCTGCGTGTGACGCCTCTGCACCTTGGCACCGCACTTGTTCTCGCAGTAGACGGGCTCGTGGCCACAGTTGCCTTGGTGCTCCTGGAATTAGAAATTGAATTTTATTTTAATAAATTCAAGGGATGTCAAGGTAAATAAATACTATTATTATGAATAAGTCATATAATTAAAAATACCTATTTTACTTTTATAAATAATTTAAACCTAAATTAAATTATTAAATATTTTGTTAAGTAATCTTAAAAAATCTAGAATACTTAAGATACTCTTCTCCATTTAATATTTTAATAATAAAAATAAAAACGAAAATTGTTCTTATATTTATACAAAACATGAAAATTATTATGACTACTTAAAACTTACTTATTACGTCATACTACAATGGTTAATTTTATTAGCTTAACGCAGTATCCTGTATATAGCAGGATTGGCAGAGGGAACTTGGGAACTTAGTATCAAGACAGTTTACCTCCGAACTAGAACCTAATAATACCCCCAGTATCGTGGCGTTGAATTCGCATTATTTATACATCAAACCATTTTTCTATATTTTTTTTAACACACAATCAATACCGTTTAAAATTTAAATTACCAAATACTATGTATTTAACAACATTTATCAGTCAGTTACCAAAAATTAAATAAATATTATGACCAATTTAAAACTTACCTCCAAAGCACTTCCAGAGAACTCCTTGTTGCAGTGCTCGCAGTTGGCGCGGCGGCGCGGGCAGGTGTACCGCAGGTGGTCCTGCATCAGCACACGAGGTATCATCGCGCCGCATTGCGCAGCGCACAACACCGCGTCGTGCTTGCATGTGTTTAGGTGTGCCTGGAAATTTTAATTATTTAAATTGGATTAGATGATAATAGTTTTATATTAATATTAAGTTATTTATCTAAGTAGAAATAGGCAATCTAAATATCTGGGCTATTTTAGAAATTACGTAGCAAAAGATCATTATAGAAACCTGGGCACCTAGTGTCAAGACACTCCGTTCTCATTAACACAATTCCGTTCTCCACTTTTCGCCGAATTGTCTCGGCATTGCATGTTGTGAAGCGGAACACAACTCCGCGTTTTGCATAGTTATCAGAGTGAAAAAGAAAATATTAAATATTTAATTTACTTGAGTGGGAATTGAACCCACAACTACTTAGCTTAAATATTTGAAAAGAGATAATGTTTAGATTATGATGCCCGGAATAATTGATTTGCTTAATAAGTTTCAAACATTAAGAAAGAGTGAAAATAAAACAAATAGTTATTGATAATTGTAGTTTCTTAATATTGTATTAAGAATATTATATATGGATTCAAAAATTATATGTAATACATTGTTATTTTGCTAAACTGGTAGAGAATTAGACACAAAAAGTTAGGTTCAAAGTAAATACAAAGGAACCATCTCAAATAAACAAAAATTAAATTAATAACAAATTAAGCCGATAACTTTAGTTTACCGTTATATTACAAATATATTATAAATTGATAATAAATATCCCTCATGAGTATTGAAAAATGACAAGAGTATCGACTATCCTAATTTTACTGATGATAAAATTTAATTATAGCAATTAAATCTTATTACTTTCTAAACTGTGTCAATTATAATCAAACGCGTCTAGGTCGTACAAACATGTGGATCTCGTGTATACCTACTATTACAAACTACATATCGACTTATCATACGTGCGACTCCCGTATATTTTAAAAAGAATTAAGTGAATATTCCCTCCTTTCTCCACTTTTCACTTATTTCGGTGTTGCTAAACCAGAAAAATATTTCAAATATTTAGAGCAAAGTGTGTACCTACTTACTAAGAAATAATAAAATTGTAATGCGCACGCGCATTAAATAATTTAATGTGAAATATTCAATTTCAAACTTACCTTCAATTTGCGGAGTTCGTCAGACCACTGGCATCCTTCCTTATGGTGAATGCAGTACACCACTGAACCCATAATCGTTTTCTCCGATTCTGGATCCGGGTATATCTGTAAACAAACAGACATAAATTAGCAATTTTTTATCACAAAACACTTAAAAACACAATTTGGCGACAAAATTTACATTATTGATATGAGAATTGACATTATTCCTATTAAATAACTGCTTCGTCGTCACCTTCTTCAACTTATTTACTATATACTTAAACATTTTGAATCAAAAACTTTTGTACGCGACGTGAAAACCAAAGGTTGCCTTTACGACTGATGGTGGCGCGGGCGTCGGTAGACCCGATTAAATAGGACACGCCGTACTAAAATAAACCAAAATTGTAAGTATCAACAGTACCGTGCGTTCGAATGTGGAGCACATTGGAAATATGCAAAATGGCCGAATTTTCAGAGATGTTTTTTGCGAAGAATATTAAACAGGAGCGCTCCTCGCCAGGGCCTGGCTCTAAATGCTTGCGTTCCACTTAACATATCGTTATCTTTATGGGTGCAACGAACAGATGTGACCACCGTTCCCTTGTTGTGTCGAGATAAGCGTGATTTTTCACTTCCCAAACCAGCTGGATAATGAAACGGGCAAATAAACTTTGTTAGTCTTTCGAGCTCTCACACGCTGCAGTCCATTTTTCTTTGAAACGCTCTTACGTAAAGAACTCTGTTGTCCACGACCATATGGAGGGCATAACGCACTAAATTGTTTGTAAACAACGTTAGCTAACCATTCGCAGCATCCCAAACATCTTTTACTACGAGATGTCAAAGATTAGTCTTGGCAGGTGCCCGGCAGAGACCTGTTTCGTAATCCACGCTCGGTTTATTATATAATTTGGCAACACAAATAAGAGTTCGGCCAGCATTGGACTGGAAACCATTCATAAAAACGAAAATATGGACAGTAGTGGTGCGAGGCGTGTCTATTTACAAACATTGATGCATGTGGTCATCGGCATAGCATAACCGTTGATCTCGCTATTAATCCTATAAAATCAGATTGAATTGCTACCAGGTATCGTAACATCGAATATGAGCCCTTATTGTTATAGGATAAGAAGCGAAATTCCCTCGCGAAGGTGGCGAGGATAGATGCTCTTAAAGTGAACAGTGTATAAATTTACAAATATAGAATGTTATTTGTGTCGTTTTCTAAAAAGATGGACCGCGATGTTCAACTCTCCCGCATCGCTCAATTATAGACCGCGTTGTAGGATAGTCCGCTTGGAAGCGAAACGACCTAACTGACGCAGCATCTGGACCAGATACGACGTTGTAGAGATGGAGATTAGCGAAAAGACAGATGGAAATTAATGTTTCTAAATTTTTCTGAGTGTCGTATTCATTAAAATATTGCGTTACGTATCTATATTTTATTTGGATTTTGTTTTTGTTTGTTTGTTTATTTATGTTATGATTATGTGATTGGTTGAGAATTCTAGATCTTTTAACTTTTTTATAGTGTTATTCCACTAAGGATAGGAAAATATTAAAATGGAAAACAAATCCTTTTATAAATTTTAATTAGGCTTATTCTAAAATATAAAATTTTATCGTTTTTGTTTATCTCAAAAAAACAATATAGTATAAAATCTATAAACCAACATTCAACATATTTAATATTTATTCTATTACAAATATTTTTCAAGCAACAATTTAATTATATACATATGTGTATAATATATAAAAACAATATATATTTTTATTACAAGAGAAATAAATTTTACATTTTTAAATATAAAATATTATAAAGAATAGATTTAAAAATATAAAAAAAAACACTATATACAACTTAGTGTAATATTTCTATGTGTTTGTCTTTCTGTCATAATCTCAAAAAACTAAATCAATGTAAATAATTAACACACATACATATAAGCAAGGCCACAGAAAGTCATGTACTTCATAATTATAATGTAAATAGATAGTGAAAACGGTTTAGGAATGCAGTTTAAGTAAGCAAGTGTTTGAGTTTACACCAACATTTATATGTAGTTGTCAATTTAAAATAAAATCATGAAAGAAAATATATTTTTGTTCCTATTTTTAGCTTCAAGCGGTGTTCCGTACATAGCAGCGAACGCAGAGGGAGCCTGAGCAGTCAGCACCTAGTGTTAAGACACTCCATTCCTGCGTGGCGAAATTCAACGCCGCGCATTGCCTCGAACCAAAGCAAAAAAAAATGAAAATATTAAATATTTAATTTCTTAGAGTGAAAATCGAACCCATAAACTGTCACTCCTATGACCCAGAGTCAAAACCTTGTGCCCCACTGGCACTCAAAGAACCGAAATTTATAATTTTAAAAATATTATTTTTGTTTTAAACGCTTTCTTTGGCGTACTTATGTTACAAAATCTACTACTTATCTATTTAAGCATCATATTACTCGCTTTAAACTACTATTTCTTCACATATAAAGAATAAACGGTACCGACAAAGGCGCCGCCTACTTTAAATTGCAATCGCCCACGTCCGCAGACGGCCTCTATTGGTCCTTGTCGAAATTATTTATACCCAATTAATTTGTTTTTTATATGATAATGGTAGCATATGGTGTATTTGTAATAATTACTGAGAATATGTCTTTGAATGATTAATTTTGTATATAAAATCAAAGAAGTTAATGTCGTCGTGGTCGCAGCAGCAAAGCGCCTGACTGTAATCGTTTTGATTCCCAGATTTCACTCGGGAGGAGTGATCTTTTATTTCCTTGTTTAAAAATAAAGCACGACATTGAGTTCCGACACTGGACACTCGAAATTTGGACGGAAGGGAACGCAGTGTCCTAACACTACTTTCCCTCAAAAAAAAATCTAAGAATGTCAAATATTAAAACAGCAGCTAACAAAATGTTTAATTAAAATGGTTTTAGTATAAGTTCAAAATCTTAAAATATCATTACATAATTTTTTAAGGAGCTACTTAAAACGTGCTTTTATAAACAACTTTGTGCCATTTATGGTTTACTAAAAATAAGTCTCAATATTACACGTGTAGGAAACAATTGAAAGAATTACTAAAATTTAAATTATTTATGATAACATTCATTATTGCTCTTTCCGTTCTATTTAGTGTAATATACATATATTTTTTTAGCTTCACGCTGTATCCTGCACATATAAGGGGAAGGTAGAGGGAACATGGTGTAGCGTTAAGTCATAATACATACAAAATGTAATTATTAGTATTCACGCTTTTTACTTCTTTTAAATAAACAAAAACGAAATAAACAATTTTAATAAAGGCATTTCTTTTTAGGACGATACCCAATATGGATTTGTTAATCAATGAAACATCACACAACAAATGTGTTTCGTGAGTATATTTCGTAAGAATTTTTCGACACTTACATCTTTTTTAACATTGTCGAGGCTTCCATTGGATTGGTATTGTATATTTGAAACGTCATAAGGAAAAGGAAATTAGAGTCTCCGTTCTCCGACTTAAATACGAACGAAACGAGATCAGTTATTATTATGCTGTGTCTCATTAATCGATTTAAAAAATTAAAAGCTTAACATGGTCACTATGGAAAAAGATATAAATGAATTTGTTTCTACCAAAAATAGAGCAATAATACAATGCCAGTAGATAATTGGCAAATTATTATAAATTAAAATATTATTAATGAAATCGAAATAGAATTAATATCAATTCCCGCCTCATTCATATCGTTTAAAAGAATATTCTCGGACAGTGTAGATAGGTACTAACTACGTAGTGCCAGGATGGTGAGAAATATTTATTTTTGTTTTATAACAAACGGTAGCGTGTTGCCCCTCACACGGGTTAAGGGCCTCTAATTAAGTATCGATGTAAACACACTGTGTATACAGTACAGTACTGTAGGTAAACCTGAACTTGACTGCTACAATATGCAGGTGATGATAGTTTCAGAAATACCTTAGCTAAGGTTTGTTATACACTGATATATGTAACAATATATATTTCCATAAAAAAAAATGTAAGTACGTATCTTACTTTTAATAGTAAAAACAATAAAAATAGTAAAAAAAAATGTAAAAATAGTGTTACTCTTCAGTATTAAATGGCAGAACTCAACGCCGAGCTTTGTCTTGTCGCTAGAGATAGGAATTAAAATAATTCTTTCCCCCAAGTAGCAAACCAACCAAAACCGCCGCGTTTACAGCCATACATAGTGCCGCTGCGCTACAATAGCTTTTAAATATTATGCTTTAAAAATTAAAAAAAAAAACCACTAAGAACTTCCTCACACTTGCTCCCCAATAAAGAAAAAAAACCATTTAAAATTCACAATGAAACCTACTTACAAAAAAGTAATACATAATATTAATACTTCAAGTTGAAAACATCAAGATCATTATTGCAGCGGAAGTGAGTTCGATGCCCGGCGCGGTGCTGGCGGAACCTTACCAACCTACTGTGGAATATGTAATCACTCGTTAAAGTAATTATGTATATTGTATATATTACCATTCACTTATTGTGACCGCATGGCGCATGGTCTATATTATATTATTAAATTGTATACGAGATACCTACAATAAATGTGAACATTAGGGAATGATTAATATTTTTTTTCAGTTTTATGCTTTTCCTTCTATAGCAGGGTGGATAGGGTTAAATGGTGTTTAGACTCTCTGTTCTCGCTTCGAAACGTGGTGTTGAGTTCCACCAAGCGAAAATAGGAAATGGAGTGACTTAACTATAGCCTATTTATAAAAAAATGGGATTATTTCAACATAACTCCGGCCAGGAGCTATATTGAAAATATTATCTTCATTCAAAAATACACATCAATGGACTGACAAACAATATATCATCGTTCGATGTTAATGCATAGTTGTTTTTTGTTTATCGCCCGTCGATCATACATACGACGGCGCTATTCCTAGTTCGTAATTGAGTCACTTTTAGACTTCTGGGCTGAATTACAAAATTCTACCTATTTTTTTTTAAGAAAATTGTTTTTTTTTTTATAAAAAAAACCTTTCCAAAAAAAATCCGGGCAGTGGGTAGCGGAGTGTCTTAACACTAAGCTCCCACTGGCCCTTCTACGTGCGGGATACAGCATGAAGCTAAAAAAATAACCATATAGAAGTAGAACACGAGACGAGAGAGAGTAGAATCGACACGGCTTTATTTTTACGTACGTCGTACAATTTTTTTATACATACGTATTTATAAGAAAAAAACGGCCTCAACAGACAAACAGACAGACAGATAATACAGTGATCCTAAATTGAGTTTTTTTTTCTTTCGAGATACTGGACCCTAAATATACTAGGTTAATAATAAATAAAACGCTACCTATATTTTAAACGTGATATCAAATAGGTGGCTGTCAGCACGATGAGCGGGTCTCAAGTTACTGTTTTAATTCCAGGATCCACTTACAATGTAAAAAAATAGAATAGACTAAAAGACTATTTTCTTTGTTGCACTCAAAAAATAACATACCCTACAAAGAAAAACATAGACACATTAAAAAAGTATGCTAAGGCGGTCTTATTGCTTCAAGCAATATTTCAAAGAACGTAACAACTTTTGATAAACAATGGGTATTTTTTACCCGATCTAGTAAAACAAGCGGGGCGTTGAGTTCTGCCACTCAATATGCAAAGCCTTAAAAGCCGGGGAACGGAGTGTTCTCTGCCATATCCTTATAAAAAAAATATATATATTTACGTTATATTTAATAAAGTAATTTTTTTCTCTTTATTTTACATTATTATTACATGAAAAGTTTTAGTCAGAGAAAATAATGTTTTTTTCTAAAGAATTCATTATCAAAGAAGTCTAGTGAAATATTAAGTAAATACCATACGCCAAATCAACACATTCTAAAGGCAACTTAGGACTTGGGTTTGCGCATCTGACAGCTAAGGGCAGGTTCGCACAATTTACGCAACAAATAAACTGTCAAAATGTTAAAATCTTTTCTTTCATTACATACATATGATCCTGTTACTTGGTTTGTCTGCATTATTAAACGTAAAATCTCGTTTTTCCCGCAAGAATTTCGAAATAATTTAACTGGGTTACTACACAGTTAAATTATTTCAACAAAACAAAAGAATCTTTCATAAAAGATGTGATGATGATGAGTCAAGAAGTGATATAAACTAACTTATAAGATTCTAGAAAAAGACAAACTTCCTAGCCAACAAGAGCTGTAAAACGAATCGTTTCAATCTATTAATAATGCATCTCACAATTCACTCAACGGGTGTGACCTCTCGTAAGTCGCCTGTCACTAACCGTTCGAGTTCAATTGGATAATCCCAGTTTAAACCACAGTTCATTCAATATCCACTTTGTTACCATACATTTAGAATATAATTTTCAATGAACAATGCAATAGGATATATAAAATTTGTCCTATAAAGTCTAAAAGAAGGAGTTAAGGTCCATATTGGCTTAAAAGAAAAAGTAATAAAACGCAGATTGATCGACACCGGATATCGTTATTGTCGCGATTTGCGAGTTCCGTTCCTTTGATACTTTGTGTATTTTTGCTAAGTTTTTTTTTATCTAGAACTATGAATATTCGAATCACGTTTTTTTTTGTCTTGGTTATAAAAACATTTTTTTTAGTTTCACGCTGTATTCCTCTCATGGGTTATGCTCAAGGTAGGCTGATGCAAACTGGGTAACCCAGTGTTAAGATACTCGTTACCCTTGATATAGGTTCCCTCTGTATCTTGATATAGGTCCCCCCTGTTACGCGGGAAAGAGAGAGAAGTATCAATTAAAATATTACACACACTAGATATCATAACAAATCTACACCAATCTCCACGTATTTTGTAATATTCGCATAGCGTTCGTTATGCAAAACTGTTTTGAAAGTAAAGCGGTTTTAAAACTAAACAGAACGTGTCTCCGCTACTTTGATGAGATACTCATAATTATTGTAAAAAAACAAAGATATTTCTTTGAATGGACAGAAATTGGAAAATGAGTGCAGTAACGCTATTATTAACTACCTTGCGTATATATTATTTAGTATGTTGTCTAAACAAAGCGCGGCGTTGAGTTACACTTAACACACAATTTTTTGAAATTTGAGCGGTACGTGGGGAACGGTCTTAACACTACGTTCCCTAACCAGCTGTGAGTGATACAGCCTGACGCTAAAAAATAGGTATTCTAAGGACTAGATTTGTAATTAAAATATTTTTTATTTAATTCGAACTATCGTTTTCAATAACTGATTTTGTTATTTCAATTACGCCAAAATTTCGGCATTTACGTTTTATAAGTTAGTCTAAGTCCTAGAAGAAATCTCCTATCCCTCTCCTCCCTCTCTCCTATCCTTTAGAATGACTTTTGTTTTCTATAGTAGTCATAGACATCGATGTACTGGCTAATTAGCAACTAAACTTTGCGGTATTCTTGTCATTGTGCGTAATAGTATGACTAACAAATCAAATGCACTTGTTCCATGAAATTGACCTCATATCTATATTTATTATGGTATTCAAATCCCCGATTCATGTTGAATTTTGGTTTTCTACCTTATATTTCTGTTATTGGGGAAAAATAATTCGTCATTATTATAGAACAAATTCAAAATGAAAAAAAAATACATATTTATTTTATGTAATCTAATTGAATTTAATAGTAATTTCGAAAGAAGACATTGAATTTTAAGAAGTTAGACAAACTGTTCATATTTGCTGTAATAATATTTGTACGTAAAGTAAAAATAACAAAACTGTAGACCTTAATACCTTAGTAACTACAATATTTAAAAAGTACGAGCGTTAAATATTAACATATACACTAGGCGTCTAGTATATGTAATAAATAGTCCAGCAACTGACCGGAAACCGTGCAGCCTCTAACGGAAATACCGCAATTTCATCTTATTTTTAAACTTGCTAGCGTAATTATGAAGATTAATTTGCTGAACTTAGAATGGCGTCGGTGGTATGTACTAGCAGCAGTTTCTAAGGAAACATATCTTAGAATTTTTTTATATTATAAACATTGTGCTTGGCTTAACAACTTTTTTATAATAATAACATTTAGTCTATTTTAAGAAGAGATGATAAACGTGACGGTTCTAGAATCGATGCCCAATCTGAGGAATTAAAATATATAATTACTAATATCACTAGTAAAAGAGCACAGTGTTCCGACACTCGCCCCACGGAAAGTTGTGAACGGAGTGTCTTAACACTAGGTTCCCTCTACCTATCCTATCTTGTGGAAAAAAACATGAAACTACAATACAATAAAGTAGTTCCCCAATAAATTCCCTTTCCACACATTAATAAAACTGTCAAGTTCACGATCAAAAAGATAACTGAAAGTATTGTTTCACATGAATGCTCATCAACAATTACGAGTAAGTTATGTAAGTCAGATCTGACTGACGATAATATTGTGGGTACTATGGGAATAGTAACATAAACCACTTTACATACAATTAAGATTGAGTGACGTTACTTAAGGTTAAGATGTTACATTTTATTATTTGAAATTGCCCAAATTAGAGGCTATCTTGGCGCAACGGCACAGCGTCTTATTGTGAACACAACAATTGTAGGTTCGATTCTTTTTATGGGAAGAGAATTATATTAATTTTCTTGGTTTGCTAACAAAGGGCGGCGTTGAGTTCCGCCGCCCAATAAAGCTGACAGAGCACACCCACTCAGAATGTCAAATTTTTAGCCAATATTCGATACTTGGCGTCATTTGTAGTGGAACTCAATGCTTTGTTTTGTTAAAGGAAACGTGCAAACGAAACATTCCCGAATGGGAACCAAACACACAGCGGAAGTTGTGCCGCTGCACCACAACATCATCTCATTATATTACTTAAACATCCAAAAAAACCCTAATAGAATCATTCCACGCGACTAATTACTCTTATATATTTACAAAACAACTTTACTCTCAATTAGTTTGTAAATATCTAACATTTTTCAAGTCACTGCTTACGAAATTTTCCTAATAGAAAAAGTTGATGTACCAAAATGGGTTTCGCGATTATTTTCGCAATGGTACGATTCGAGAGAGAGCGTAAACGACCCACATCTTGTTTGGATAACACATACAATATCTCTTTAGTATATATTTATGATTTAAAAGGTATTTAACCTAATTCTAAGCCACGTAGACTTAGTATCTATCTAACCCTACCTGGCTTAGAGTTAGATTGATCTTTGAGCACAGTATCGAGAGTAGGTACTAAAAGAAGGCCATAAATAAAAAGCGTAAAATATATGAATGTATCGTCCGCACATAGCAGGGTAGTTAGTGTTAAAACACATTTCCTCACATTTTGGTGAATTCTCGAGACATTGCGTGTTGAGTGGCGGAACTCAACGCTACGCTTTGCTTTATAATGTTAAATATAGATTAGAATAGAAGTATAGAGATCTATACTTCTATACTAATCAGAAAAATGTAACAAAAATATATGCTAACATTTTGGAACTTGACAAATTATCTCAATTAATTGTTGCGATTCGAACATTTCATCAGATTATATTATATGTTAAAATAAAATTAAAACGGTTATGATTAATTTATAACGATTTACATATTTCATTATTTAACAAAATTTTTTGTGACGAAACTTGCTAATTTTAAGTCCTTGGTCTCATAACATTGTAAATTTCGTCAGTTATTGATATATGAAAATATTGACAAAATTATTTGAATGTGTTATTTACAGTTTCATGTTGTATTCCGCATAGAAGAGTAGATAAAAGACACTAGGTCCTAGTGTCAAGACACTCCGTTCCCCACTTAACGACCGGATTTGAGATAAAATATTTTCTATTATATATATTAGTGATATAATTCAAATTTCGAATATTGAATAAATATGTGACAGCTTAATCTAATAATATTTTGATGTAATTTTTTTTAGTTATACCTTTCTATCTTATAAACTAGCCTACTGTACAAAATACAACAAATTTATGACATTAAAAGAAGCCAAAAAATTTAAACAGTAGCTTTCTATCTAACCTTTTAGTCAAATCCTACGGATACGATCTTAGTGGAGCGGCCATTCCCATTCTCATGCTTAAATATGGTTTAACAACGGCATTAGTTCATATCATAGAATCAGACATGCTTGGACATGTCTAGATGTAACGGGATATTCTGGGTGGTAACAGGTTGCGGCTACTGTAGTTGGTGTAAACGATTAATGATAATAATCTATTGTGTTTTTTTAAGATAAATCTTTTTGATATACATATCTAGTGTTCCTTGTTGATCCTTGTTGATTTTAGTAGTAGTAGTCCTTGTAGTGTCCATATGCTCCAAACGGGAATTGAATCATCACACAACCGTCGGTAAGTCACACATTTATGACACCCGATTGTTTATTTATACATATATTTTAAACGTATAATTGATTTGAAAGAGTAAACGTTCCCACGCCTCTTAGCATGTGACACCCCTTTCTAAGAACCCTTACCTAACTTCAAAGCTAATTGCGTCGGTTAAATATTAAACTAAACAGTTAAATTAATGGTGATATATTAATCTATTGATCAATAGGTTCCATTCCCACCTGGGGAGTTAATTATTTTCATATAAATGTTATACCATATTTAAACTTATATCTTCGCCATAATAACTTAAAGTGCAGCACCTAATACTGCCACTTAACGCAATATCTTGAATTCGAGCTGAAAGTGGGAAAAGGAGTGTCTTAACACTAGTTTCGCTTTGCCTAGCCGACTATATACGAGATACACTATGAAAATAAAAAAATAACAAAAGAAAATTTAAGAATTAATTGAGAGGCTTAAGAAACTTAATAATATTAAAATATTATCAAAAATAAGATGTCGTAAAAAATGCTAAACTTAAAATTTATTACTAACCTCAAGTAAATCGTACAAAAAATCTACATAACTCATTTTAGTAATGGACACAAATAGCACAGTCACTAACGAAAGATCACTAAACACTAAATTAAAAAAAAATGTATTGGCTAACGTAATATCGAGTTATGCCACACCCGATCTACCTACGCGGAATACTTTATAAGGTAGGTATTAACAAGTTCACATTTCTATATTCTATTCAAGGTGCTAATTAGAGGTGAATATTAAAAATAATTAATTATTAATTATATATTTTCGGGTATATTATATTACACAGAGTACTATAGGTATAAGTTCTAATATTATTCTATATTATCAATACTTATAATATTCATTCACATGAAGTTAGTTGTAATCTTTATTTTTTTTAATAATCTTCTCACTCTAGTAAACCCACAAATATATTTTGGAAATCTTAATTGTAAATTTAAAAAAATTATATATACAATCATCGTCCTCTTTTAAGATCAATTAAAAGAAACTGAACATAACTGTATTTATTCAAATTAAAATAAAAAAATATATTTTCAATTCTACGTATTTTAGTTCATAATGTATCCAACTAACATATGAAGAAACTTATAAGAACCAAAACAACCATTTCATATTGGCGTAAGTGAGGCGAATCTTGTGCCAAACCGGTCTCAAAAGTAGGCTTGTAAAATTCACTTCCTATACCGTACAGAACAGAACTACAGACTACAGTGTAACTAACGCTTGCATACAGTCTCAACGAAGGGTTAAACGGATAAAACAGTTATATTTCCAATTCGAGGTCGATTTTATTCTAAAATACGCTTGAATTTAACGAATTTATATGTTTCCAAATGACACTTTAAAAAAAATAGTTGGGGTTCGAATCCGTCCCGTCAGTCGTATTATGGGCATATTGTTCTTTTTAAAATGTATTTGCAATAGATGAGATGTGTTAAATAAAGGGCAATGTTAAATTCCGCTATCTGACACGATTTGTTCCTAAATGGATGGAATGGACTAAACTTAGTGATTTTTCACTGTCTATTTACACAAAAATTAAAAATATAATCTAAAGCAATAAAAAATAGTCCAAAAACATAATCGAATCTCCATTCACTGCTAAAGTTCTCATCAATCTGATCAAATAAATAATGCCACTTAACTTAAACCTATAAAACTACTTTAAAATCGGTAGAACAACATATAATAATACGTTGTAATAATAGACGAGTAACAGTCGAATGACTGACAAAAGTACGGGCTCCACCGTTTCTTAGCCCGAGGCGCGGATGCGCTTTTTGTTTCTTTTCCTTTAACCTCCGTGGGAACGTGAAAGAGGACGATATTAAATACAAACCAATTATTTAGGTCGCAAATCTCGATTTATAAAACTCGGGGCTGAAGATTTCTTTTTCTTTTATTTTCTTACGTATCTTAATGTTAGCGAGATAGATAAAAAAATGTGTTAAGACACACCAACTTTCCAGTTTTAGTCCATCTTAGAGATATTGTTAGTTGGCGTAACTCAACACCGCGGCTTATCTTTTTATTATTATAATTATAATAAAAACAGTGGTTGCTATAAAATCATCCCTTGATTGGAAATCAAATTCACATCCTCTACATTTATATGTATGTATATATTCAACAACTACCTAACATTTAAGTCTTGGAAGCCAAGGGCATTTTACGAATTTTGACCACAATGGCGAAGCGAATGTGACAACGGATTGCAACATTTAAAGCTAAGAAAGAGATGGTAATGAAGCTTACAACCGTTTATTGTTTAAAGAACTATAATATGAATAACATACATGTAGATACTAGAAACATATTGTAGTTATTAGGCATAGAAATGTTTGAGTCGCTCTGGTAGCGAGCGGCGTTAAGTTCCGCCACGATTAATAATAACACGATAGAAAATATTGTTTTATGAGAGAAAAAATATTTAAAATAATATAAATTTAATTCAATTCAAGCAAAACATAAGAAACTGAACCGAATTGAATATCTAAAACACAAAAATTAAGTTACACATCAAAATAGCAACCCGGTAATCTTTTGTTTTGACTGATTTAGCATTCAGATGTGCAACATCGGTCGTACAGCGTACAACGTTACAGAGTACCTACTACCGATAAATATTAAGGCGAATCGCGTACGCATTACAACACGATGACTAAACCGGCATATTTTCGACTCTCACAACCTGTGTATCGTTAATGACTAAGACGAAGAATTGGCTTTGACAGGATTGCAAATATTCACCTTTATTATTATGTATAAAATAATAAAAAAACTAGTTTTTACCTACGGCTTCGCTTCGGTCTGGGTTGATTCATTATACAGTGCACGAGGTAACTCTGGCCGCAAGCTCTGTGATTAGTTGTAATATTATGTATAGCTTTCTAATAAGAAAATATTTTTCAATACGAATCAGTAGTACCTGTATAAGCGAACTTAACCAAACAATCTTTCCAGATTAATAGTATATTTGAAATCAATAGGAGCACAAGATGGTCATATTGATTTCATATATCCGTAAAAGGAGTACATTTTTGTGCAACGAAATTAAATGCGGTTTTCACTAATAGACGTCTCTTCGAATATACGAATAGTACTACTACTAATAAATACGAGCAAAACCTAATAAAGCATACCATATGTAGTAAGTAAAGTTGTTGTCAATATTACAGCCTAAACTAATACAGACATAAGATTATCCATCATAAACATATAGACATCTATAAAAGAATAGAAAATTAGAGACCAACAAAAAAAAACTCTCACAAATGTCACCCACCTATAACTTAATAGGCACTTAAGATACTAAAAAGTACACGGTACGAGTCGACTTCACGGCGTACGAACAAAACGACTCGCCTTGACAATGACTTTAAACTGTAATAAAACAAAAATTAAGATTTGAAACTAAGTAACATTACTTAATAAATTATATATGTGTGCCAGTGAATTAACTGGAATGGCATAATGCGATACGCTTGAGAGATTTTCTCACAGAAGAAAAACGTAAACTAAATTATATATAACGTGATATACATACTGACGTTTAAAATTGAACGTAGTTTGTACTTTTGTTGAAAAACTTGAAAAGATAGTTAGTTAGAGTGATAAGTTTAGTATTATTAGAATATATGAGGCCGTCGTTACCCGGGGGTACTAGGGTGTGACGCGACGGTTTTGTGTTCGATCCCTACTCGAGGAAATGAAATATTTATTTAAATTTATATTTCCATTTCTTTGCTCTGGTGTCGAGGTAAAGCGCGGCGTGGAGTTCAGCCACTCAACATGCAATGCCTCCAAAAATTCGGAGGAAAGTGAGGAATGGAATATTAACACTAGGTTCCCTCTGCCTACCCTGTTGCGTGCAGAATACAGCCTGATTTAATTTAATTTGATTTTTAATTAGAGGCCAGTTGTGGTAAAAGTGTGCTACTGTAAATGCGACAAGTTATGAATACCATTCTCAATCGAAGCAATGAAGCATTTAATATTTTTATTTTCTCGTTCAGATAGCGAAGCATAGTGTTCCGCAATTAAACTTGCAATACCTCAAGGAAATGGGAAACGTACAAGTGTCTTAATGGGAACGGTGTGTCTAAACACTAGGTTCCCAGGTTCCCCCTGTTATGTGCTGAATACAGCATATAAAAATATATATATTTTTAAGCATTATAAGTAAGAATAGACTAAAACTCGTTGTGAAGGTCACCGGATGTAGATGCGGTCAAGTCGTTCGGTCCGCGATTGGTTTTATACTCGCATCCGGTCAATTGAGCTTCAAAATTACTAATTAAGGATTCATGGGTGCAGATAATAAATCAATGGAAGCTAGTGAGTGACTAATCCGAAGGCAACAAACTTATACTTCGGCGTTTAAACCTAAATTATATGCTAAACAGGTAGTATATATTCTTATCATACATACTGCGCAATAAAAGTTTAGTAGACAAAATATAAAGTTAACAAAATTCCTATCAAAGTGCGGCGTTCAGATCACTTAAGCAAAGAGCGGAACTGAACGCTGGCGTCGACGATCTGCAACTGCTTTGCAAATTTGCAACTTTGAAATCTAAATTTCTGAACAAACTAGTCGCATTTCTATTAATTGTTAACTTACACAAAAAATTGTGACAGTTTTATGTGAAGCTTTCACCACTTAAAGAAACGGCAAGTAAAAGAAAAAAAAATTAAAACTAGCTTACATTTCGCTTTATTTTAAAGTGATTATTAACTATATATACAAATAATAATAAATCAATTAAATTATACAAATTATGAATATATAGCATATAACGAACGTCACACGCAACGTAATGCGAAACAGGACGGAAGTGTTAATGAAAATACACCGTTATCTGATGACCGACCAGTATGTATAACGGATTGATATATAAATATAATATGTAAATAGTAAAAAATTGAATCAAGAATCAAATCAAATCAGTTTCACGCTGTATAACGCACACAGCAATGTAAGCAGAGGAAACCTAATGTTAAGACACTCAGTTGCCCACTTTCCGCTGAGATCAGAAAGCATTGCGTGTTGAGAGGCGGAGCTCAATACCGCGCTTTATTTACTACTAACAACAGAGCGAAGGAATGAAATTATGAATTTAAATAAATATTTCATTTCCTCGAGTGGGGATCGAACCCACAACCAGTCATGTTTACAGTCACACTTTGTGTATTCCTATAATAATGTATTATTATTATTCCAAATAAGATATTGGTCTTGGGTACAAAATCAAAAGACATGATTTAATTCGAGATGAAACATTTACATAACATAAAACAAAATCGATTCCTACCGTTTTAATTTTTAAAATCACGAAGCAGATATTAATACGATTTCCCCTAATAGAGATTGTGTGTTCAAGAGGAAGTTTTTTATATATATGCGTTATAGGCGTTACATTAGTTAATAATAATTTAGGAAAAATTAAAGCACTAACTCAATTTGAAGAGCGATCAACTTAAACTATTCAAATACCAATAGGCATTAAAAACAACAAAGAAGACAAAATATATCTTTCACGGGACGGACGGAATAATTAAAGGTAGTTTATTATTAAATTCCATCATTTATACAAAGGAATCTTTCAAGATGAACGGAAAATGATACGTTGTCAGTTATTTATTGTATCGTAATTACGGATTAGATATGGCATGAATAAAGGATAAGCCCTTGCATTCATTTTATTTCACACGATCACTCACTGAGTTGATTGGTGTAATTGATTTTTTTATCATGTTTTCTTGTCAAAAACTTAAAAAAATGTGTTTTTATAGTTAATTACTGACTATAATGATTTCAGACCTAAATCTAGTAATCTCAGACACAAATAAGTGATCTCAGAGATAGATCTCTAAATAGGGTTGATTGAAGAATGACCTAAATATTATATATCCTTAAGACGCGACTTACAAAATACGTGATCTTATCATCCTTGAAAAAAACTAAATTGGAACTAAAACCACTACCTAAATATTCTAAAATAAATAATTCTATATTTCCATCCACCATCTTTTTATTATGTGAAATATTGACACGATTGTTAAAAATTTACGACTAGATCAATAGATCACCAAAATAGTACTCCATAAAATATCAAAGCCGCTTTGTGGACCAATCACCTGTACTACAGACGTACACTAACAAACACTGCCGCGACATACAACAGACGCGAGGGGAGTTCTGTTTATACGAACACAGTGTAAATAAATCCCGAGTGCCCTTTGAACTACTTTGAATATTAATTTTAAAAATATCAATACGTATTGACTGGTTATTGTAAGGATTGACCGATCTAAGAATATATTTTTTAAACGATAATTTAATCTTCGTATAATTTCTTTTGATAAACTTAGATTATTCTAAGTCTTGTCTTGAATTTATCAATTTTACAACATATCAAATTAAATAAAGAATTCTTCAAAATAACTCAGACAGATCCTTCAAAAGGGAACACAACAATATTTCGGTAACAAAAAAGCAGCATCTGCCGCGATCAGCTGATCAATATTAAAATCTTGGTCCATGGTCTCATTCAGGTATACTTTTTTCAACTTTCAGCTGCTGCGCGTGCCTCAAATCTTCAAAGTACCGATAGCCCCAACATCTGCTCTGACAGGTGACTCGCATTCACCAAAATTAAAGATACCTTTCAATATATTTTGAACATCTGCTGTATTACAATAATAAGTGGTATGAAAATGCGTGGACGCTTTTGGGCACAGCAATTTTACAAGTTTTTGAAGAAATATGTGAAATTTGAAGCACCTTTCTGCTGGACGTCGTATTTGTGACGGAATGTTGATTGTTGTGTACGTTTTTTGGTACACTATCGATGAAATTTCTTTTGTGTCGCTGTACGTTTAAGCAATGTAGAACTGATGAAGAATGTAAGTCAATTAGGTACGTAGGTATGTATGTATTTTTTATTTTTTTTATTTTTTTTATTTTATTTATTAAGGACAACTAACAAAACATACACTTAATCGAATATTACAATCATGTCTTAAAAACTATTGGCTTAGTGTTGCTTTACTTATAAGCTGCCACGGCATGATTAGGGACAGTTTCATATACTAAATTTAATTACTTACATAACGATTATAATTTCTTATGTAACAAGAAAAGAAAAAAAACTTAATTGAAACTATATATATAGGTACATATAAAACAAAAACAAAAAATACAAAATATAAGAAGTAACATACAGAAACGTGATCGAGGTAGCATGACTTCTTAGTATCAAGACGAAGAAGAGCGCAGTAATGCTATAATTTTAGTCTTGAATACTTCAAGGCTATTTGACAGGATATCAATACTAGCATCAGACTGTTTTGTCATCCTGTTATACTCGTTGGCTAATCTGTTTATAGTAGAGTTAAGGCCCAAGTTAGTTTTTGAAATTTTTGTTAAAAATAGAATATATTTTCTTGTACGGGGTAACCTTGAAGGCGCATTTATATTTAGTTTTTCAACAAGAAGAGGGCAGTCTATTTTGCCGTTAACCAAATTATAAAGTAAAACCTGATCCAACAACTGTCTCCGATCGAACAAACTAATGAGATTGAAATATTTTAAGCGGCTTTGATACGTAGGCAACACTTTAGCTTTATTACAATTGTACGAAAGGTGCCATAGGAAACGCTTTTGAATCCTCTCGATACGTTGAATATGAACATCGTAGTATGGTGACCAGACTTGCGCACAATATTCCAGACCAGATCGAACTAAGGCCGAATAAAGTGTAATCTTGGTCTGAGGCTTCTTAAAATCTTTAGTATTCCTTATAATAAAGCCCAGCATTTGAAATGCTTTAGTAGTGATTTTATCAATATGAATGTGGAATCTAATCTTACTATCGAAATGAACTCCCAAGTCACTGATAGTTTCTACTTTTTCCAACGCTCTGTTATCAATGGTATAAACTTGCGAGTTCGAATGAGTTCTACGTGAGAATCTTATATATTTACACTTATCTATATTCAGGACCATGCGGTTTATCTTGCACCATTCCACTAGCCCGTTCAAGTCTTCTTGTAGATGGTCTGCATCATGTTTACTTTTTATTTGTTTTGCAATTTTTAGATCGTCGGCGTAAAGAAAGCATTCACTGTGTTTAAATAGTGATACCATATCGTTAATAAATATATTAAACAGAATTGGTCCCAGAACTGATCCTTGGGGAACACCTGATTGGGTTTTAAATGGTTGGGACGAGTATCCACTAACAACAACCCTGGAAGTCCGATTACATAAGTAGGAGGAAAACCATTTTAGTAGGTTTCCTGTAATACCAATTAACGAAAGCTTGTGAATAAGAATATTGTGGTCCACAGTATCGAAAGCTTTGCTTATGTCTGTGTAAATTGTGTCAACTGGAATATTAGAATCAACTGAATCAGTCAAGAAGGTTACAAATGAGACAAGGTTGGTGGTTGTGGATCGAGCCTTAAGAAAACCAAACTGCTGTGGCGATATTAAATGC
The DNA here is from genome assembly GCA_917862395.2 of Heliconius sara. Classification (NCBI taxonomy): domain Eukaryota; kingdom Metazoa; phylum Arthropoda; class Insecta; order Lepidoptera; family Nymphalidae; genus Heliconius; species Heliconius sara. Next base: position 1,114,169 of record OU860799.1, read on the forward strand.
TTTATATGCCAGGCAATTGTGGGTCTTAATAATAATTCAAATAATTTGCCAAACACAGGCAATATAGAAATCGGTCTGTAATTTTTTATAGACGCTGCATCTCCAGACTTAGGAATGGGTACAACTCTAGATTCTTTCCATGCGGTAGGAAAAATCCCGGATTTTATTGATTCATTGTATATGATCGAGAGTGGTAAAGAGAGCGCATCAGAACATTCAGTTGCAAATAAACTTGGTATACCGTCAGATCCAGCTCCTTTATTGCGATCTAGATGTTTTAGACCAATTCGTACTTCATTTTGAGAAAAAGATAACCCTGCCAAAGAATTGATAAGTGAAGAGTTGACGGGTAGTGAATGACAGAGTGCCAAAGTCGGAGATGGCGCTGTATAAACGGATTCAAAAAAAGATGCAAAGAGATTACAAATATCAGAGCCGTTGGAGGCTCGTCTGCCATCTAGTTGCATTAATGATGGATAGGTACTTTTATTTTGCTGTTTACTCTTCTGGTAAGTCCAAAATAACTTTGGATTTTTGTGTAAGGAATCCTCTATGTAACAAATGTATTTCTTGTGACAAGTCTCGATCAATAATAAACAACGCTTTTTCAGCACTAGAAAAGCAAGCTCATCTAAATGATTATTATATTTACGATACTTTTCACGTAATTTATATTTCTCTTTTAGTAAGTTTATAAGTTCTTTAGTGTACCAACAGGGATATTTTTGATGTACGTTCTTACTTAAAGGCACGTATTTCACTATTACCTTTTTAATTATTTTATAAAACATATCCACCATGTCATCAACATTCATCAGGGCTGAGAATTCATCAACCCAAGAGATAGAGTTCAATTCGTTTATAATTTTGTTAAAATCAGCCTTGTAAAAATTGAACTTCTCACTGGGAATCTTGGAAGGAAGACGAGGGGCACTGTAACATGAAAAGACAAACTCCAAAGGTGGATGGTATGGATCAATATTGCTAAGCACATACTTGCTTATTTGCAAGTGCTCAACAGTTTTAGTCGAAAGTATTAGGTCTAGAATCTTTCCTTGGTTGTTCAGAATTGTATTTTGTTGCTTTAAATTATTTAGAGCAACAAAATCAACCAACATGTTCCCCAGCGGGCCAAGTGAGGAAGTGGGGAATTTATTTTTATTTTTGGGCCATGTTATTGAACTTAAATTAAAGTCTCCTAGTATTAATGTGTTATCGTGAGATTCTAAAATTCGATTAGTATTCTCAATAAAATGTTCGAGAATATGTTTCTGAGTCGGTGGGGGTATATAGACCGCACATATATATAGCTTTTCTTGGGGATTACGCTTGTTAGATATATCCAGTTCGACCCAAAGGTCTTCGCAGCCGCTCTCAAAATTGATTAGTCGCCGCGACTCGAAGCGTTTATACATACATATATGTATATGCATTGCAATTTCTTCTGAAATTAACTATAATGATATGTCATTAATGCAACTTTTTATCTTGAAATATGATATATTAATATAAGATATAATATTTTATTATAATTTAAATTCTTTTATGATTTTTTTTTTTCATAAACAGATACGACATCAAGTCTTTGTTCAAAATACTTTAGCACATTATGGCATAGATCTTAAGCTGAATGTCAATTACAGATCATCAAATAATTATTTTCACCTATATTAAACAGAAGACCAGTCGTGGCGTGAGGGTCCAAGCGTGCGACAGTGACCGCACAAAATTGAGGAACAGAAGTACCTTAATGGAACGGAGTGTGATAACAGTAGGTTTCCAAGATCCCTCTACCACTCCGGCTATGTGCGGGTACAACGCGAAGGTAAAAAAAAATAGTTATAGAAACTAAACAAATACATAAACCTTTGGCAATAACATTATAAAAAGTAGGTATAAATTATCAGTATATCGCTTCTCATACATCCGGGGCTTATCACTTGTGAATCTTTTTTTTCGCATCCGCACCCATGTGTGTTATATTGAATGTCTTCCTCGCATATTCTCAGGGTCATATCCGTTAGATATCATATATCGCTTATTTGCTGCAACTGACGTAATTGTACGTTTTTTAAAATTTATATGGTAAGAAAGAAAATATATAAAAATTGTAAATAGTTTTAACTGTTATTAGAACTTTCACTATATTTATAGACCTGGATTGCTTATACTGAACTGAAAAAAATGTGTAAATAGGTCATTGTTGCACTAAATGGGCGATATTATAAGCACGTATTAAGTTTTGGCGGTCGTGACGCGATTCTCACTCGGGGGTATTATATATTTATTAGCCCTTTGCTCAGATAACGAGGCAAAGCACAGCGTTGAGTTCCGCTATTCAACACAATGACTCGAGAATTCGATGGAAAATGGGGAACGGATGTCTTCACGGAAACGAAGTGTCTAACTCTAGGCTTCCAGGTTCCCTCTGCATATCCTGCTAGGTGTGGAATATAGCGTGAAGTTAAAAAAAGTGAGTATGACGCATTTTGCTGGATTTACGCAAATCCTGACCCGAATTTAAAAAGTGTAGCTGACAATTTAAAGGAAAAAATTTAAAATTCGACCCAAGCATTTTGGGTTATCTTGTTGACAAGATTAGTTGAATACCTTATCCTTTATCTATAGATAATATTATCTAACGAGATCAAATAGAAATTGTTAAGACTTGTGTTATTTCAAATAGTTTACATTTAAAAAAACTTATTGTAACAAACAACTATTAAAATACAGTATTTATTTCAACTTAAATTGCGCGCACCGCGCAAGTCCCCATAATCGGCGGAAAGTGGGGAACGGAGTGACTTAACACTAGGTTCCCACCTTAATTAACCTAATGTATTACTTAAAAAAAAACATTGCAATTAAATGATCGACAGTGCGCGATGTTTTTATAACGTGTGCACATTACTACATTAGCCACCACGCATTAAATACAGCCTTCAAACATAAACATAATGTGATATTGCGCAATTTTATTGAAAACTATGCCTAATAGTCGTACATACCTAAATAATTGACGTTTTATATCCATTAAAATATAATATAGCTTATATGTTCATTTAAATATTTTCGTTAATTATTTCGTAAATATTTTCGTTAATATTTTTTTTTTAGATTCACGCTTTATCTCGCATATAGCAGGGTAGGCAGAGGGAACCCATTAAGGATATTTCCGTTCTCCACTTTCCGTCGAATTTTGGAGGTGTTATATGTTGAGTGGTATCTATGTACGGAACTCAACGCCGCGTTTTCTCCGTTACCAGAGCTGAATCTTAAATATTTCATTTCCTCGAGTCAGAATCAAACCTAAAACTGGCACGACTGGCCTGGCCTGGTGGTTATGTAATATATAAAAATAAATTAAAAATATATATACATATTGTGATGTACTTGAGATGTTTAGTGGGATAAGAATCATATTTTATACGAGGAATAGCTTAAAATATATATCAAATCGGTAATTAAGTTGGGTATAACCAAATACCCATTCCAGTGAGTTTATCTAGTACTAAAAAAGGACGCAGAATGAGAAAGGTGAATGCTAATCGAATTTATCCCAATAATATTAAGTATTTCAGCAAAAATTTTAATATAAACATTTAAAACTTATACTTTCGAGTGCGTGTATACTTTAGAATATTTTAAAATAAGTAATAACAGATCAATCTTAAGAATACGTTGTCAAAACGACCGTTCAACTTAAGAATTTCGAAAGTCTCTATATTCTTATAAATGTATATTAAATAAGAAAAATATATTTTCAATGAGATACAAAGAAATTTTGCGGTATTCGAGGTGCCTACTACTTACAGGTTTCTATAGGTGAGCTCTGAACAGCTGACGGCACAAAAAATACACCCTCTTTTATGTGACTATTCAATGCCACATACATTAAAGGCACCTTAAGCTTTATCAGTTGGTATTAATAATATTCGTAAAGTTAAATTCTTTTACTTTATTCTCTTTAATACGGAAATTTAAAAAGAAAGTTTTCTTTTCTCTTAAATACGAAAAATACATTTAATTCTACACTTTTTCAAGTTCTTATTTCGTCTTTGTATTTCACACATGCAGGGTAGGCAGTTTTCGAGACATTGCTTGTAGAGCTCAACACCCCGTTTTGTCTTGTTATCAGAGCGTATAAATGAAGTAATTTTCCGCAAAAAAATCGAACCCACACCCGTCCTGTTTAGCCAGACGCTATGCTCCTACCGTACTACGGCCTTAAGTAAGAGTTAAATAATGCTCAAATATCACAAGTGTCCTCAATGATTCTGCCATTAAAATAGTTTTTATGCGCGTCTCTATTAGCGTTATAGATATTTAGCCTTCTTGCTACAGTGTACCGTTTAGTTTTAATTAAATGTCATAATAATTAAAAATGAACTATATTATGTTTGAGTAACAATCAATAATTTAGATAAAATGACAATTTATTTTTTATATACTTATAAATAAAAGCAATTAATAGTACCTGTAAAAGATATTAAATGTATTTGAGTTCTAACACATAAAGTGTACGTAATATACGAAAAAAAATAATTATAACTGCTTTTAAATAAGTTTACATTTAATTTATAGCAACTTATATTGACTTATCTGTATTTTAATTACACCAATTTAAACATAACTTTTCAATTTATTCTACAGATAATAAATGAAATTATATATTAAAATATTTATAACACAACGAAAGTGACTTCCAAGTTCCAACATAATATTATTTAGGTATTTTATTGTACCGACTGTGGCGGAACGAAACATCTGCTTGTCAAATTCCACTGTGGCATGTGCAAGCTACTGGTGGGAAGCGAACCGTACACACACACGGCTAAGTTGAAAGATAGTTAGTTATTTAGGAAACGTATTAAAAAAATTAACATAGCGGGATTTGAATCCGCGACACTAAGCCATACGTTCTCAACGCAGTTTAGTGGTCAGAGCGCTTGAACGGTTTCCAAGAGGCACGGGATCAAATCTCGCTCGTTATAAATAAAATAGACGCTTTGCGACAAAGTCTGACTAAGCATGATGGATGCGGGTTTGATTCCCACACAGGTCAACAACTAACAAGTCTCCAAAATTGAGGAACGTATTATGTAAGTATTCTCTCTGCCTAACTTGCTATTTTCGAAATACAGCGGGAAGCTAAAAAAATCTCAGTAATTATTTAATAGAAAAGTTAAGTTTTGTTTGTATGATTTCTTTTAAAAAAAACACAAAGATTTCTCATTTAACTAAGTCCATTCTACTGTAACTATCTTATCACTTTATTAAATATTATGAACAGACATATAATGTTTATATTTATTATATAATATGGCGTGAATTGCAACCATATTGCAACAACTTGAGTTTCATAACCTAAACTTAACATCGGCCATTGAAACGCAATCCGCATTCCACGTTTAAAATTTGCACTTAAAAATAATTTACCGCCAAAAAATGACGTTTGAATATTTTATCTTTTTTTTTCTTGTTTATTTACAATCATTCGAAGACAACGCGCTATAAAGCCAAAAAGATTTCAGATTGATGGCTTTCTTTATTACCTATTATGGTCTTATTTTATTGCACGTTTCTTAATTTACAATCGAAGGGACTTTTTGACATATTGTTAAATAAAAATATTCATATAAAATTTTATTAGTTATTGCGAAAGTTTATGGTTGTAAAAAATATGGAATTGGTTCAAAGAAAAACCCCATTAAAAGATTGAATTTGAATGAATTAAGCAACTTTGACGCGGGTTTTTATTGTTTGTCATAAGTTTAAAAGATTTATATCGTAATATGTCATAGTACTTTTTTTAAGTGATTTAAGTATCTAATCTTTTCTTATTTCCATATGATTAAGACCAATCGTGGACTTGTCAAGATTGATTGTTTTCATATTTAATTACTTGCTCATTTTAGATGTTATTTTTTGTTAAATGTTGACTAAAAAGTTTATTTGAATTGACGCGCGCAATAAACGTCCTGGCTATCATAGATATGTTAACATAAAAAAAGAAGATTAAAGCGATAATCAATAAAACAATTATTGTAAAACAAGATATTAATGTATTTAACTAATTTGGAGTGTATTTTAGATAATAGAAACTTTTATTTGATTTGAATTTTCAAAATCTATTTTCGAGTTTTAAATGTTTTACAATAACCCAAAAAAAAAAGTTTAGTATAAATAAATTTCATAGATTATCTGTTTTGCAACTTTTACTATATTGAAGTATATTTTAATAAAGCACTTGTATGTAACAATATGACATACATTTTAATATAACAAGCACATTTATCCGGTTCACTTTCAAAATCACAAAACACTAACATTATACATTTAACAGTCAAACAGGCCCTTCTAAAAGTCTATTTATATTTTAAACCTAATATAGACTCAGACTTAAGTAAAAGAGACCTAAATATTTTTGAATTGCGCTTAGAAAGGTATTTCATAGGTGAAAGTCATGTACTCGGTATATTCGTTTGCAAAAACTCGCATCTCTGCGCGGCCTTGCCAAGGTGACTGCAAGGGGGACATAACGGTGCCCCGACTGCCTTGCCCACGACACCTTACTATATATCCATTGATGATTTATAAAGAAATATATAAAGAACGTCTAGTACAAAACCTTCAATGAACATAACGAAATTTTATGTCACGATTGCTTTCTACGTGGGAATGATGACACGTACCAGTCATTCCCTTTCCAGCCAACTTTAGTTAATAGTTTAATAATATGGCGTTCAGTTGATCATTTTGAGCACGTTTCTGTTTGTCTTTTATGGAAAACCCAGTTAGAAGTAACTGTTGCGGTTAAGGGTCTACTTTAGCGATTGTAAATATCACACTGTTGGTGTAAGAACAATGGTGAATTAAGATGGTTATTCATATTTCACAAGATAACTGTATATTACATAAGTTAAGTAACAAGAAGTCTTCTTGTTATAGTTGTCACGTTGAGAAATTTTAACGGTCGAACAATAAAATATACAAAATTCCATTGAAAAAGTTCTACTAAACTTAGTAACTTTCAAAACAATCGGATACGGACAATCACTTAAATACTAAGTATAATCGTGAAAAACCCATAGAATACTTTCTGAAAACTCGACAAGACCGAACAAGTTTATTAAGTCAGCATACAAGTTCACAAGAAAATAGGGTAAAAAATTGGGGTAGCCACCCTAAACATTAGGGACTTACTATTTGACTGATCTCTGTGATAGGCGAAATTGTTTTATCGGAGCCTTGCGGGAGCGACGAGGCGCTGGGGGTCGGCGAGACCCCTGGTGACGTCGGCTGGACATTGATCACACTCTCCTTAGACGTCCTATTAGGAGACAGCCGAGCCGGAAAGCTGAGCGTCTTCGTCCACTGAGATAAGCTTCGCACCATCGTGCAACACTCACTAACACTTATTTAACTCGCGCAATACGTGCGCACCGTACAACGGTCGACGGACGAATGGTGATGCTAAGTTAGCCAAGTAAACTGTAAAGTCGATTCCACACTGTAGTTGTTACTTGCAGCTTTAGGAAGCTCCGCCGTAATGTCAATATGGTCGTTTGTCCTTATACGTTTAGGGCTCGTCGTGTGGATGCAACTTTATTGGTCAGTAATGCAACTGGTATACAATTTGATGCAATCTTTTGTTTATAACTTATTTTGTTAAATTGAGAAAGGTTGGATTATTTCGTTTTATAGAAATTGTGATTAATAATTTAAGAAACTTTCAATACATAAATATAAGTAAGTTTTTTATTTATGATATTTTTTTTATTACATAACATTTTTCCTTTGTTAACAATCAAAAAAGTTAACAACCAAAAAAAAATTATTCTTCTCGTTTTTGAAAATTTCAATCCAACGTCAATTTTATGCTCTTTGCAAAATAGAAATTCCATATCCTGTACATTCCTACCATTATTATTACTTTATCGTTCAAAACTCATTATTTATTGAATTCAACCAAGAATTAGTTACGGTAAGTATATGAATGCAAAAAATAACTGCACGTGGCAATCCGAAATAGGGTGGCACCCTTTAATTAAATGGATGTAAGCGGAATGGGGGAGCCATATCACATAGAACAGTAGTCCACTAGTAGTATACGTCATTATCAGCTGGGAATATTTTTTTTAAATATCAAAGTAAATTTCTGTATAACGGAAGTATAATAATTTTTTAGTTTGAATTTAAAACGTGAAGATCTTCCTGATGTAGGGAAGGCAAAGGGAACCTAGTTTTAAGAGATTTCGTCTCCCCATTTTCTATTCAATTATCAAGACATTGCATGTGGCGGAATTTATCGCCGAGCATTGTCTTCTTACCAGAGCAACAAGAATGCCTCTCGTTGTTATTTTTCGTAATTTTAATGAATTTTGAATATTATTGACTAAGGATCTAGTCAGACATTGTTCTGCATGGAAAAGTCACATCAGAAATCATAGTAAATATACATGTTTTCATAGCAATGATATTATTATCTAAGGTGTTCTTGACTTTGGTCCTTGTGTGTCATCAAAATGTGCTCATCTTACATTTAGTAGAGAGAAAAGGAAGACAATTTATATATATATATATATATATATATATATATATATATATATATATATATATATATATATATATATATATATATATATATATATATATCTATATATATATATATATATATATATATATATATATATATATATATATATATATATATATATATCCGTTTCTATCAGTTTTAAGCTGTCATTATGAAAAAAAATCTTAAAAAATGATTACAAACATTACATTTCATTTCATTACTTTGTATAAAGTTATTATACAAATACTATTTACAGTTTATCTATTTAAATAATATTATCATAAAAGTTATAAAAGCCATTAATAAAAAGCACATTTCGAAACAGGTTTGAGCCTGGACGATGCTCAGGTTTTAGTTCAAAGTATCAACATGTCTTAACATGTCTTATACCTTATATAACGTATTGTTTCTGAAGCTATAAGAATATTCCGTATGAACTTCATTGAATTTGATATGTATTGTTATATATATATAAGGTATTTATTTTATAATGTATTTATTTTTTAGTTTCATATTGTATTCCGCATATAGCAGGGTAGGCAGAAGGAACCCAGAGCTAAGACTTTTTCATTCAGACATTCACAGTTGAGTGGCGGAATTCTACGCTGCGTTTTGTATTGTTACCAAAGCAAGTAAATAAAAAAAATACTCTTCGAAGTGTAAGCAAACCCGCTGTAGTGCGTCTGTGCCACGACCGCCTGTATTATAATGATGATTTTTTGTTATAAGGCTGAACTAAAATAAAATTATAGGAATAGAAATTCAATCCACGATTCCGACGGGGAATCAAACTTTTAACCATTGTACCACGCCACCTAAGAAGGTGTCAAATATAATGTATTAAGCATTATAAAAATCTTTTCAAAAGCGATCCTCTACCCTGCATTATGGAAAGTTGCAACAAGACGCGCCGCTGGCAACAGTGTGCCCACTTCCCGCACGTGCGAGTGCAGCTGCCTGTGCCGATCGCCCACTACGTATGGGCTTGTGCGGCCAAGTGAAGATATTGAGACATATCGTGCAATATTTAAAATTTTATTTTGGTATTTTTTTTAATGTTTTTCAAAATTTTATAATTTAGAAAGCAATATTTATTGTATTAAAATTAAATTATTGATAACAAATCAACAATCATATTCATGATTGTTGACAACAAATCAACAATCTTGAATATGATATAGACAATGTTAAAAAAAAATGAACAAAGCACATATTTCAGATTTAAATTCGAATTCGAAACGAGGTGTAGAATTCACTTAATCCTGAATTACTTACATAAGAGGTCTTCGTGGCGCAGCGATAGTGCCTGATTACATGCTCGATGGTTGTGTGTTCAATCGCCACTCGGAGAAATGGTTCCTCGCAATACAATACCTCGAAAATTAGACAGAAAGTGGGGAATGGAGTGCTTCAACATTCCCTCTAACTACTCTGCTATAACAAAATAATAATAAACATAAACAAACTTATAAAGCACTCGTATCGACAGCAGAAGATATAAAAAAATTGAACTATCCTTACATCCTGTCATTAATATAAAGGGGTCATTATGTTCAATGAGAACTACTACAACGGAACACTTATCTATAAAACCCCTTGTTTCTGTACGAGAGCTATTGTACAAAACTAAAAGTTTCGGGCAACTCCCATTAATATTGTATGGGGGTTAAAGGATGATTGACAGTGAACTTTGGGGGTAAGAAACGAATTAAATGACATAATGGCTATCGTGATGCAGTTTTAAACTATGATGAAGGGAAGTTATAAGTTCGATTCGATTCTTTGTTTCCCAATTACAAAACAGTTGTTAACTAGCTGACAGCTACGTGAGTTAGAATGAGTTCGTCCATTAAGAAATTCACTATTATTTGTCGTATCTATAAAACACAATAATATTATACATAAAACTCAATTCACAAAAGAAGCAAAAGCCATATATTTATATATTTAATAATAGTAAACCATTTGATCAGTGCCAACTCCATTTCTTCTTTTTACAATTATAAGCATAGATAGAATCTAGCGGATTCAATACAGCGCTGGTTAGAGTCATAATTAGATAATAGATACATATGTAGTTAAAAGTGAACAAGAATCCAGTAGACTTAACATAACTTATGGACTTCCTCAGGGCTCGCACTTAGGCCTCTTACGGTTTAATACCATTGTTAATGACCTGCCCAAATTCTTTGAGTATTCTACACTATTCATGTTCACTGATAACTTGAAACTTCTAAAAACAACAAATGATTATTGATCTAATATCCTTTTATAATTGATATGGAATAAAAGGAATGATACTTATAGCAGAAAAACGTTATTGTATTACATTTGCCCAAAATCATGTTTATCAAAAGCAGTTATGAGTGGCAATTAGTGAATTAAATAAGCAATGTAGCCCTATAATTAAAAGTTCAAAATTTATTTTTAGAAAAATATATATTTAAGAGAAATTATATCATCAAAACCCTTAAAATAGTAGATAAATCGAAACCTACGTATCACTAGACTAATTATTATTTATTTTAAACTACCCCTCCTGAGGTGAGATATACCTATACATAAAGTTTAATAATTCTATCAAATTGATTAAAGTATGCGGGTGAGAAGCAAATCTATTAACAAATCGACCGGTATTACGTTAATGTATAAGTTCATATCTACATATGTTTTATGTCACCTGTCCACCAGCTGCTACTGTTTTGCGAAATTAATCTAAATTCCAAGTTAAATATTGTGACATACTAACGTTCATACATTCAACATATTGAAGATACAGATTTTGAACATTTAGAATTTGAATCCACACTTTAATTTAATTTTTCACATTTAGAGGCAATCGTTCTGACATCATAAATGCAATGGTTATGAAGTCAATACCAATTCTGGAGAATATACATTTAAATAATTTTCATTCCAATAATATTATACAGCTGATTCTCACGCAAGACGCGGCTTTAAGCACCGCCATTCGACAGGCAATGTCTCGAAAATAGACGATCACATGTCTTATCGAATAGATGTATTAACTCTAGGTTCCTTCTGCTTGCCATGCTATATGTGGGAAATAATATTTACAATTCAATATTTTTTCAAATGTTATTCTAATGAATACTAAAAAGAGGCCGGTCGTGGCGCAGCGGCACAAAGTTTGACTGTAAACCGACTGGTTGTGGGTTCGATCCCCACTCGAGGAGATGAAATATTTACTTAAATATATATTTTCATTTCTTCGCTCTGGTGTCGAGGCAAAGCGCGGCGTTGAGTTCTGCCACTTAACACGCAATGTCTCCGGAATTCGGCAGAAAGTGGGAAACGGAGTGTCTTTCACTATGTTCCCTCTGCCTACCCTGCAGTGTGCGGGATACAGCGTGAAGCTGACTAAAAAACAAATAAGTAAATAAAGATTGAGTTATTTTAAGCAAAAAAAAAAATTACATCACTTAACGTAGCTTTTTACTTGAGACGTAAAAACTTTTAAAAACAATAATCTTAGTGTGTAGAGTAAAAGTTTAAGACCTTGTAAATGTCAGCGTGATGAATCTTCAGCATGGCTCGTTTTACGTCAACCACATGTTAATTTGTAAAATTTTAAGTATTATTTTATTCTTATTACTTTATTATTTGAGGACAGTCATTGCGGTTTCGATTCTTACTCGGGAAAATTGAATACTCAATAATTTATTTATATTATATTTTTCATTTCTTCGCTCTGGAAACGAATTTTGTCATTTAACTCACAATGTCTTTACAATCATTGTCAAATATAGGCTTACATAGGCTTAAAACTATTTTATGGGTTTGTTACTTTTGAATAACTATATTTTGGTTAAATTCAAGAATATTTATTTATTTAATCAAATCAATAATCAAATTATGTCATACACTATAAAATTCTCAAGATCAACATAAGTTTAACAAGCTTAATACCTTAAGCTTGTTAAACTTCCGCAAATTTACAATAACGATGGCCACCCTACACCCAACATCGTAGTATCGGGAGGGTGTTATTATTTAAAACTCTCTAAATACTTGTATGAAATTAGTCGCCCGTCAATCTGTTCGCATTATTTTAGTACATCATAAATTATATTGTGACAAGGCATGACTTGGAACGAGTGGAATGAAAATGGCGTGGCGGGTAATATTGGTAAGTAAACTATTTTTTGAAGCCTAAATATAAAAGTGACTGTTGTGGATTCGATACCCACTGAGGGATTAAAAAAACTCAAGAACGTAAATTTTAAAAATTGGGGGGAAAGTGGAGAGCGAAGTGTCTTAACACTAGGTTCGCTTCGATTACCCTGCAAAGGGGAAAAGAGCGTAAAGCTCCTTATATTTAGGGATCCGTATCCAAAGGGTAAAAGATGGAACCCGTTTTATTACTAAGACTTCGTTGTTGTTCAGACCTGTGAACAGCACTGTCACCACACTGTATCAAACGAATCATAATGATTAGTTAAAATTTACAAAGATAATGTACTCCTGTTGCCGCTATGACAACAAATACTAAAAAAAACAACAGAATAAAAGACAAACATGATTTTTTTTGTCGTTTTCATACAAAATGGTATGGAAACCACTGAGCACGATTCCAATTCACACTTGGCCGGTTTTCTAACTATCTCGAATGTGTCATAAAGAATCATAAAGTGTTATAAAATTTATGTACGTTGTTACAATATGAGGGAATTAAAAAAGCTTTTAGTTGAACTGAAGTTTCTTTTAGTTTTTCATTTTGTTGCTTTTAAAGTTAATTAACAATCTTATAATAAAGGTAATTCAAAGTCGAAGTAAAATAATTTTATTTAAAATAAAAAGTTTTTAATTAAAAATTAAATTAAATTAAATTATCTTCACGCTATATCCCGCACACAGCAGGGTAGGCAGAGGGAACCTAGTGTTAAGACACTCCGTTCCCCACTTTCTGCCGATTTTGAAGGCCTTGCGTGTTGAGTGGCAGAATTCAACGCCGCGCTTTGCCTTGACACCAGAGCGAAGAAATGGAAATATAAATTTAAGTAAATATTTCATCTCCTCGAGTGGGGATCGAACCCACAACCAGTCGGTTTTACAGTCACACTTCGTGCCACTGCGCCACGGCCGGCCTCAAAATTTTTAATGTCAAATAATAAAATCTTTTTTATTATCTTTTCTCTGCCTACTTCGAAAGATGCAACTAAATCTTGGAGATAAAAAATTAAGCAAAAAGATTTTAGATAGCTTCACGCTATATACCGTATATAACAGGGTAGGCTGAAGGACCCTTTTATCAAGATATTCTTTTTCCCTATTTGGTCTCTTACGATATCTTTCTGGACATTGTGATAGTGTCAAGACTCAATATCCTTTCTGTCTCGTTACCAAACTCTCAAACATAGCTTTAACAGTTAGACACCACCACTGCGCCACGACAGCCTCTGTATTTGACATTAATAAGGAAAACTAATATACGCTAATATACTTTCTCGTTACAATATTTAATTACTGTTACTGACAAGTAAACTTTCAATGAACATTAGAAGGTAAACATATTAGGATGGAGCAGACAGGCATTTAGAAATGAATTATTTATTGAGTAGCAGATACTCATAGCCACCGGTGTTCCCACACTTTTGTTCCCTAACATTGTTACCCTAAATATATTATATAAATTAGTTTATTTATCTAATCGGTAATTTATCGGCCTTTGTAATGTTCGTACGAATATATTCATTTTTTTTCAGCTTCACGCTGTATCCCGCATGCGGTAAGCCTAGTGTTAGGATTTCTTCGCTGTAGTGTCGAGGCAAAGCGCGGCGTTGGGTTCCATGCACGCAATGCCTCCAGAATTCGGCGGAAAGTGGAGAACGGAGTGTTCAACAATAGTTTCCCTCTGCTTACGCTGCTGTGTGTGGAATACAGCGTGAAGCTGATAAATTTTTATATATATATAAAAAAAAAACTATTTTTATATATCCATTCCAGAAAAAACAAAATATATCTAAAGACAATCATTCAAAATGATAGTCGTTAACCGCGCGTTCGTTCTATTAATTATTTCCGTAAATATGAAATTTAATTATCGCATATATATAAAATTGCTTCCTATTGTGTTATTGAAAGTTGGCGTGCAAAGGAAACACTTCACCCTGTGAGGTCGTTTGAATGAAGAAAAAAATACACAATAGGGGTTATATAGAACACGATTGATCTAAATAGTTTTTTTTAAATTAATTTTTACTATCGTAGGAACAAAGGAAAAACTTAGTAGATAATGAATTTGTGATTAATTACTCAATATGTTTAAAGACCAGCCAATTGGAAAAAAATACCTTTAAATAAAATGGATATGGAGGTCACGTTCCAGTCAGTTACGCTAAAACTCAATTCTAGTTGTACAAAAAGGTTTAAGGTATTCTACTGCTTATTTTTTCTACCATCACAGAACACCACCGCCCGGTTCAATCTGAATACAGAAATAAAAACCTCTACATATAATCTATACTAATTTTGGAAAGCTCAAAAAATTGTTCGGTTAAACGCGCTATCTCAAGAACTACTGTCCCATAATTAAGTCTATATGACTATTGACTATATGACGTTTATCAAGAGACAAGAGAGGCTATAAGCACACGCCTATAGACATCACATTATCGCTTCCGTGTACCCCACGGTGCTCAAAGTAATTTCAATTTAACTATGCGGGCGAAGTCGCCGCTAAAAGCTAGTATTAAATATAAGCAAAAGTTCCAGAGCACAAAACCTAAAATAATTACAAAATTTCAAATAAAAAATTTCAACCTACATACATTTTAGACGCAGCCATCCCAATTTCTATAACTAGGCCACACCCAGCCACATGGTGGCCCCATGCCATTATTCAAATAAAGACTACCGCCACGCCATGTGACACGCACATACTTTGAAAAAAAAAATTAAAAATACCCGACTGACCCGCCCCATGTGGCATCTTAAAGGGATTTTAGCACATGTGAATAAATATATCGAGTTGTTATAGTGAACCCTTAGCTTTTTTAAGTGTCTATTGTTCTTTTTTAATGACCAATTGGCCAAGATGGTAGGGGAGACCGCGTGAATAAGTCCCTATGAAATATAAGTGTCGTTGCTATTTGACTGGGTGAATGTGATTGTTGTAGGTTCAAAACCTGTTCTTTTTCCTGTGACGCAATAACATGTTATTTTAACACAGAGCAAGAAGCGCCAAACGTTACGATAATGCTAATGTTTGTTTTCTTCAGCTTTACGTTGCGTCCTGCATATAGCAGAGTAGTCAGAGGGAGCCTAGTGTAGAGACACTCCGTTCCCCACTTCCTGCGGAATTCTGGAGATTTTGCATGTTTAGTGGCGGATCTCGACGTCGCACTTTCCCTGGTCACTAGAGCGAAAACAAAATTGGAATCGAACCAAAGGCCCGTCGCGTTAATAGTAGCGCGCTTGTGTCCTTGCACCATAAACGCAAAAATAAGGTAAATACTTGTTGTATTAATATAATACTTGAGTAATCAATGAAATTTAATAAGCATATTTCATTCAAATCTAACAATAGCAATGCATTATTATATAATAACAACGTATAAATTATAAAAAGTCGTGTCCACGCGCACGCATTTACTGGAGAATGTTGGACTTCGGGTTGACCTCTTTGGTTAATAAGTTTTATTGTCTTATAATAATTGTGGACGCGGTCACGTCGCGTGAACACGTGATTGATTTTTTCAAAGTTTTATATAAGAGGTATAGGAAATTTCTAATTCGTATAACATGATAAGAAATCTTGAATAGAACGTATTGACTGACGCTAACGATAATTATGACTCTGAATTCGTAGAATATATCGAAAGTATTTTTTTTTCTGCTTACTTTATTCATCATAATATAACTAGTGCGTCTGACTGTAAACGACACGATGGATCATTTCCTCGTGTTTGTGACGAAGCGCGGACAGAGAGTCTAGCGGACTAGGTTTCCTCTGCCTACTAAATACGGGATACAACGGGAAGCCAAAACATCAATCTCTTTCTTATTATCTAAAGACATCCTAAATAATTCTTCGATAATGAAAACCACGTAAACTATAACCGTCCTCGTCCACAATGCCCCATTAAGAGGTCATTTTGTATGTGAAAGTTTAAAACCCGGTAGCCCATCCATCCGCATCTAAGCACACATTAGGCTTATCACAAATTATAGCTCCCAAAACTAGCTGTCAAACGTAAGTGACAGTTGTGTAATAAATGTGTCATGGAATTTATATTTTTTTTTCACGCGCCATCAACGTCACATATACATGATTTAAGAGTACTCTGCCCTTTCTTTGTTTCATTTTCAAATTAGAAATGGTTGATTTTAAAAATAAAAATCAATGATTGGATTTAAAAGTGAGTAACAAATCGTTGTAACGGGTGATAATGCGTTTGTTTGGAGTTAGTTATAAGTTTATGTGCGTTGCTTTTGTCTACTGCCACTAAAACAAAAGATAAACGTAAATAAGTGCGGGTATTCACATTAATTTGGTGGATACGGTTAAAAGTAGATTTATTCTTATTTCTGGGTTAAGTTTGTATTCAGTATATTTTATATACTACGTCGTTCTCGATTTACAGAATAGTCAAAATGGACATATATAATGAAATTCTTATTCTCTCTCTCTCTCTCTATCTATCTCAAATTCAGTTATAATTTTCTGCTACGCATTTAATTAAGTGTATACTTTATCTATTAGAAATCATTCAATACTTCACCGAACAGTACTACCACTGACTGATCTATGAAGATAAATTTAAAAAATAATTCCAGGTCTTTATTAACGCTGCGTTTTGTTTGTCTGACACTTGTTGGCTTTTCACGTAAGATGCTAGATTTTTATGCTTTACTCGACCTAATTTCTAGTTAAGAAATAGCTTTATACCACATCGAATTAGTACTAACAACAAAAAAATCTACATAAACCAACCACTTAATTACTATCAAGAACCCATAGTATAAAATGACGTGTTGTATAATCTTACAGTAGGTTTAACGTCCCCTCAATGGTACATGTAACACCAATTACAACGCTGACAATATGGATAGAAGCATTAGGGTGCATAATTTAACTAATTCGTTTGACAGATGCGTCGTTAGACTAAAACACACCGATGGTTCGGGCCACCACACCTATTTTACACTCTTTAGCAGCTTAGAACTTGGTACTCTCATATAAATTTTGGTTAATAAACTGTTACTGGTTATAAGTTCGAAATCTAGTAGAGTTATGTTTATAACAAAGGGGTTTCCTAGGTAAAGTTTCATATTTATTTGTATATACGTATGTATTTAGAGTCTGTCTTAAAATAATGGTGGAAAAATTAGACAATATTGGCATTGTTTTCTTCCTGTTCAATAACGCGCATAGCAGGGAACCTACAGGGAATGAAGGACTCCCTTTCTTCACTTTCCCCCGAACTCTGGAGGACCCTTGGGGGACATGTATGAAGAGGTTAGCAACAGAGGTGAAGGCAAACGAGGTATGCATGCAGAGATCGCTAGAGATAAATCATAAGTCTAAAATATATGGATAACAAAATTGTTCATTGTTTGATGAAAGTTATTAACAATCTTGTAGTATCAATAACAATACATTCAATAACTCAAAGTATCCAACATCCGGTAACAGAGCGCTATTATCAATTTATCAACGCCGGTACACACAATTAAGACATTCCGGTCCATTCCATCCCCCGTGTGTAAATGTTTCAACGGAAACAGAATTTTAATACTTTTCCAATAACCTCGTTTGTATTTGAAATAATATATATATATTTTATAATATTTTTAGTATGAGATTTATTTTACATTCCCGTGTTTATGTAGGTACTGTATATTACTGTACAAGTATATGCAACGGTTGTGGATTTGATTCCAACTCGGGCTAATGAATTATAATCATTTTTCTGCCTGTCGTGAGTTTCTCTCTGCCTAAAAAATGCGGGATATAACGTGAAACTGTATTTCATAAAGAAAAAAGATATCTCCACATTCCATTCTATTAATAATATTGCGTACAGACTGACAAAATTGTTATGTTGGAGTTCTCACCCTCATTAATTAAGTACCTAGTGATAAGACTAAAAGTGTAAACAAGTATTTAGGTGTAAACATGTAATTAGCTTATTAGGTCTTTAGTAATCTTCCATACTTAGTTAAGTATCTTTGACACTGTAAATATAAACATTCCCACATCCCTTCCACAAACCAAAATGATCCTTTATAAGATCACGACCTCGCTCGACGAGGCAGTCACTACCAAATCTCAACCTCGACATCACTTAAATCTTTTATACCATATTCATAAATTTAGTTATAAATCGTATAATAAAGTATTAGTTCTTAAAAACAGTGTTTATAAATTCGCCACATAACAAATTTGGCGCAGTCGGTAGGATTGGAACAGCCGAGCTGTATAGCTAGACGACGCAAGAACGTGCCAACGGACAGCATCGCCGAGTACGGTTCCCGAAGGGATTTAAAAAGCGTCGCACGAACCATGTTCCAGTTATTGTTGCTGTGGTGAGTTGTTGAATATTGTTTGCTCATTTCCTCAATTACCTACTTACCAGTATCCATAACTCCTAATATCTAATTTCATTATTTAAACATATATCTATAAATTATCTTTACAACCATGTCAAACACAGAGAGTGTCACTTCTTCTAGATCAGCCTTAAGCCTCGATAATTTAATCAACCTCATTCCTGTATTTAATACGGCCCTTAGTTCAGAAGTTTACAGATTTGTTCGGTCTTGCAACGCCGCTTTTGACCTAGTAAAAGAAACGGACACTAACATTTTGCTTATATATACTTTAAATCGAATAATCGGTCCATGTTCCGCAGACGTCCATGCTAGACAATTTGAAACATGGGACGAATTACGAGCATTTCTCATCGAGAAATTTTCTCAAGTAAAAACGATGTCCCACCTTTCACTAGAACTTCAATCAATGTTTCAACGTGATCGAGAAACCATTACTGATTATTATCATCGTGTCGATCTCTTGAGAAGTAAAATTATTGAAAAATTGTCAGCAGAGGTCAAAGATAGTTCTTTACTAGGCAGAAAATTAAGTACCGAAGAGACTGCACTAAGCGTCTTTATCAACGGCCTTAACAGTGATCTAGGGACTATGTTACGAACAAAAGAATTCCGACAGTTATCAGATGCGGGGCGTTTTGCTATGCAAGAAGACAAAATACGTGCTATGAATAAAGATCGGCAATT
The DNA here is from genome assembly GCA_917862395.2 of Heliconius sara. Classification (NCBI taxonomy): domain Eukaryota; kingdom Metazoa; phylum Arthropoda; class Insecta; order Lepidoptera; family Nymphalidae; genus Heliconius; species Heliconius sara. The sequence goes on from OU860799.1 coordinate 1,134,012, forward strand.
GCTTTACAAAACAAGTCTCGCGATGCATAAGCCACCAAATAACATTTCAAGACTTCCGAACACACAAAACTTCAACCATCGACCCGCGAGACCTTTAAACAATTTTAATTCAAATGAACAATCATACAACACCAAAATATGTAATTATTGTAAAAATCCGGGACATCTTATTCACGAATGTCGAAAACGAGCGTACAACAATCAAAGGTTTGGTCAAAAACCACCAAGCCAACCCATGAAAGCACCACCTGAACCAAAAATAAATTCTTTAAACTCCAAGGCGGCCATCGAACAGGGCAGCTCGATGGAAACCGCTTTAGATTACTTCCCTTCGACCCAGATGCCCACAACGTCTCAATACAATTAAATCGAAAACCTACAGATAGACGATTAAATTTAACTACTACATATTCTCTTCCAAATCAAAAGTGTGATGCATCGACACAAATAAATGCAGTCTATCGCAGACAACCTTGCGATGCATCTACGCAAACTTCAGCAAATACTAAATTATCTTCAACGGCCTACGGACAGGGTAACCAGCCCCAAACTCTTGGCCATAAACTTCCTGAACCGATTTCGTTAGCCCACAAACAGGGTAACCAGCCCCAAACTCTCGGCTCTAACAAATCAAATCCTAAATCCAAGTCTAAATCCCAATTCAAAAACCGGTTCAAGAACAAATCAAAATCTCAATCCAATTCTAATTCGAACCACAATAATTCCAAATCAAAACCTAACACAACTTCTGAGCCTGAACTCGTTTCTATATCGGCATTAAATATTCCACCGGAAGATCTGCTCTACTGCAAATTTCACATAGACGGTGAACCTATTACATTACTAATAGATACAGGAGCAGCGATATCCGTTTTACAAAAAAACAAACTCGGAGCTAACCCTCTAGATGTATCGAATATAGTATCGATAGTAGGTGTGGCAGGTAAAGACAGTCCTATTCAAAGCTACGGCACAGCTAACGTTTCAATAGACAATTTCCGTAAACATAAATTCTACATAGCGGATTTAAATATCGAAGCAGACGGCATTCTAGGTTTAGATTTCATGTCTAAATCCGACGTAAATATATACATCGCATCTAAAACTATGCACGTAGGCAAACGACATTATAAACTTTTCCATAACGGCGAAAGCAAAACCAATATTAAAGACGATAAACAATTCATAGAGCATAGGACTGAAACTGTTATTACATGTACTACTCAAGATATTCAATGCGGAACAGCTATTGTCGAAAAACAAGATATCGGAAACGGACTTTCAATTCCCAACGCCCTTGTAAACATAGTTGATTATAAATTCCTAATCACATGCATTAACAAAACAAACGAAGATAAATCAATCATTATGCCCGTCGTACGAACAACTTTATATCTAAACGAGGCCCTAGATAATGAGATCGTAAATATCAATACGATAAACATGAAAAACAAAACAGACCGACGTGACATAGTACACAAACTTATTAGACGAGATCATTTAAATGCAGAAGAAAACGAGTCCCTAAATAAGAATATTGACGAATTCCCTGGAATTTTCTATATTAAAGGCGACCCTCTGTCGTTTACGAGTCACACAAAACATAATATACCTACCACATCTGAAGTACCCATTCACGCTAAAACTTATCGATTCCCACAAGTTCACGAACAAGAGGTAAAAACTCAAGTACAAAAACTTTTAGAACAAAAAATCATTAGACCAAGCACTTCACCATGGACAAGCCCCATTTGGATTGTACCAAAGAAATTAGACGCTTCTGGGAAACGAAAATGGCGTATGGTCATAGATTACCGTAAACTAAACGAAATAACAATAGGTGATAGCTATCCCTTGCCGAACATCACTGATATCCTCGACAAATTAGGTCATTCGAAATATTTTACAACTCTAGATCTTGCATCAGGGTTTCACCAAATCGAACTAGACTCTAAAGACGTCTCCAAAACGGCTTTTAGCACACCTTACAGTCATTACGAATTTCTGCGCATGCCATTTGGCCTTAAAAATGCTCCAGCCACATTTCAACGAGTCATGGACAACATTCTTTACGGCCTCCAAGGCGAACGTTGTTTTGTCTATCTAGATGACATTGTTGTGTTTGCATCCAGCCTACAAGAACATGAAGAAAAACTTCGAGAAGTCTTTTCCAGATTAAACGATTTCCATCTCAAAATTCAACCTGATAAATGTGAGTTCCTCAGACATGAAGTAGCTTACCTAGGACACATAATTTCGAGCGAAGGCGTAAAACCCAATCCAGATAAAGTTACCGCTGTTCAAAACTTCACAACTCCTAAATCATGTAAAGATATCAAGGCTTTCTTAGGACTTACAGGTTATTACCGTAGGTTCATCGCTAATTTCAGTAACATCACAAAACCTTTGACAGCCTTACTCAAGAAAGACGTTCCTTTCGTTTGGGGAGAAACACAAGAAAAGCTTTTAATGAATGCAAACGTTTATTAACAAGTCCTCCGATTCTACAATATCCTGATTTCAGCAAAGAGTTCATTCTTACAACCGACGCTTCAGTCTATGCAATAGGCGCAGTATTGTCTCAAGGTGATATAGGTAAAGATTTGCCAATTGCATACGCTTCACGGACGCTGAACAAAGCCGAAAGTAACTATTCTACTATAGAGCGAGAGTTACTCGCAATCGTTTGGGCTGTAAAGCATTTCAGACCTTATTTGTTTGGACGAAAGTTTACAATCGTAACAGATCACAAACCATTAACTTGGCTCTTCTCTGTTAAAGACCCGGGCAGTAGATTAGTTCGTTGGAGACTTAAACTAGAAGAATTTGAATATAACATCGCTTACAAAGCTGGTAAAAGCAACACTAATGCCGACGCTCTTTCTCGACCTCCAGTAATGCACACGAACGCAATTGACTTGACGCACAACTGTGAAGACAATTTCAATGACCCAGACGAATACTTGCAAACTAACTATGAACACTTTCTTTCCATTCCCACTCATAGTTATGACACACCCAACTTTAAAACATCACCTGACACCCTCTTAGACGAACGTCATAAAAATATTCTCATTCCCATATCAGCACAACTATCGGACAAAAACGACACTTTCAACAAAGCCATAAGTCTTTGTTCTAATGTGATGCCATATCTTGAAAAGTCAAAAGAGCTTTACCAGACAGATTTATTAGTTACGGACAAAAAACAAAACATTATATTTGGAGTAACACGACCGACACATTTCGACCCTTGGAATAGTGAGAGCTATTTTAAAATACTCTTATCTTGCTTACAAAAACACAACCTCAAAACACTCTGCATACCTGACCTAACGAATGATCCCACTTGTAAACTAATGGGAAACCAACAATTTCATATTACAGCATACCTAGCAGATTGTTATGACTGTGAAATAACAATTTGCCAAGACAAAGTCAAATATCCCAACAAAGACGAAATTCCCACAATTCTAAAAACGTATCACGACGACCCACTTTCTGGTCATAGAGGCATTGTAGAAACTACGCGCAAAATCCGAGAAGAATACTATTGGAAAGGAATGACCGATAATATAAAATCATACATCGAAAATTGTCATGTCTGTCAACGTAGTAAAATTCAGAGAAAAACGTTTAAAGCACCTATGGTCATTACTTCTTCTTCAACTGAACCTTTTGAACGCGTTACCATTGACTTGGTTTCATATTCGGATATTACCGGTGACTCTAATAAATACATCCTCACTCTTCAAGACGACCTAACTAGATTTGTTCAAGCATACCCCATCCCCGACAAACAAGCGAATACAGTTGCTAAAACTCTTCTTATATTCTGCCAACACTATGGAATTCCAAAACGGTTTCACTCTGATCAAGGAGGCGAATTCATGAACAACGTCTTAAAACATTTGATGAAATTATTCGGTACGAAACAGACATTTAGCACAGCCTATCATCCTCAAACGAATGGGTCTTTAGAAAGGTTCCATGCCACACTCCGTGATCACATCAGAATGTATCATCAAAGAAACAAAGGAGACTGGGATCAAATTGTTCCACTTGCAATAATGTGTCACAACACATCTCTGAATCAATCAACGGGTTACACCCCACATGAGCTTTTATTCGGGTTCAAACCTCGTCTTTTATATTCTATGAAAGATACCAATGACGACTACACGACTCACGACTACCTGGATGACCTAAATGAACGACTTAAGATTTCTCGCAAAATAGCTTTAGAAAATATTCAGTCCATGAAAGAAAAGGCTAAGGAACGTTACGACAAAAATATAAAAAACGTGGCTGATTTTAAGTTAGGAGAGAAGGTTATGCTGAAGGTACAAAATCCAAACAACTTGGATAACAAATGGGACGGCCCATATGAAGTCATACGAAAAGGCTTTAACGAAAATTATGTCATAAGAAAAGCGGGCAGAAATCAACTAGTGCATGCAAATCGCTTGCGACCCATGCATGATTCACTTCAACCTCATCAAGTTGGCTAAATAAACAAAATTAAAAATTATAATATATTACTTAAAAATTATAATGTTTCATATTTACAACCACTTGATGATAGTTTACAAAATACTTAGTTTAGTTTACAATTTGTTCTATTATTAAGGTTATAATATACATCCTCTTTTATCAAATAAACTTATATATTAAGGTTTATATTTACATAATCCTACTAGAAATAATAATTAGGCATAATCTCTTTTCAGGTTCTCTGCAACCTTAGTTGTAGGAGACCACGTTATTGAACCCTTACCTTCAAAATCCGGTATTTACTACCAAGAAAAAGGCGATATGCTCATTTCCGAATCCTCTTGGAAACTCGTTATTTATCGTAACTTAGAGCCATTATTCCTATCCCGAGATTCAATTCAACGTTTAAATAATAACTACTTTTCATTAATTTCTAAATACCCAACTTTTGCTCAAAGTACTACCAGTTCTTTTATAAAAATAAACATTAACAAGATAAATACTCGTCTTGCTGAATTGAGTGCATACACCAAATCAAGAGTCAAACGAGAGTTATTTGATGGCTTTGGCACCGCGCTTAAATGGCTAATTGGCACACCAGACGCTAAAGACGCCCTTCATTATGAGAACTGTATCCAACTCTTAGAAAAACGCGAAATAGAAGAAGCTGATATATTAAAACAACAAATTCAAATAGTTTCATCAACTATCACAAATTTCAATGAAACAATATTTAAACTATCATACGATGAATATACACTAAATGAAAATCTTGAAAGAATCGCTAATAATTTAAATAAAACCAAAAGAATAATATTTGATCTCAAAACTGCTGAAGAAATTTCATCAGTTTCTATACAAATCCTCGAAAGTGTAATTTCTCTAGAAACTGACATCGATGAAATCCTCACGTCTATACTTTTTATAAAATCAGGTGCCGTACATCCTTCTATAATATCAATTGAAAGACTCTACGAAGTTTTACTCTCGTCTTCCCACATGCGAAATGATAAAAACTTAGTTCTTCCCATCACACTTGAGAATACTCATAAAATCTTAGATTCCGCAACCCTAACGTCATACATATTCATGAACAAAATAACATATATACTTGACTTTCCCCTAGTCCGACTTAATCATTTTACTCTTTACCACCTCTATTCTATTCCTATTTCACATCATAACTCATCCCTTTACTCCGTCATCCTTCCCGAGCAAACTTATTTGGCAACAAACCCAACAAGGCAACAATACATATCCACGAGTTCCATCGACGAATGCAAGATCTTCGCGCCAGCCAGATGGGTCTGCAAGTTTCCAGTCTACAATTTCAACGCGAGGCCTATCTGTGAAATGGCCATCCTTCTACAGACCAACCGCCAACTACCTGGTTCCTGCGAGCTTACAACATTTTCTGCAGAAATTAACATGTTTCTACAAATTTCCACAAACAAATGGGTGTTCATACTCCAAAATGAAACAGCTTCTATAGTACAATGTGAAGAAACAACGAAACATATTACTCTTCCTGGAGCCGGTATTCTTAAACTCGATAGAGGTTGCAAGTTTTACTCCAGTCTCATAACTTTGGCCGCAGCAGATGAAAACTTTCTCAACATCACACATCCTATACTAACTGTGGACATCGAAGATGCCTGTGCTGATCTAAAGGACTTGCCACAATCTCCAAAATTAATCCCAATCCGCATAAACCACGTTCCGACAGACGCATTACACTCAATCAAAGAAGATCTGAAAAAGCAATCATCAAGAATCAAACAATTTAATGAAAGGACTTTTATTGAAAAGCATTCCAACAATTTATCCCTCTTCTCTTACTTAGCAGGGATAACAATATTGGTGTATATTCTGTTCAAACTATTTCAATGTCTGCCTAGAAAATTTAATCGACGCCGTAACAACAACCATGACAACGGATGCATCCAGATTTTCAATAACTGCTTCGATAAAAGGAGGCAGCGTACTTCAGCTCATGTCGCCATCCCGATGTCTACGTTGAACACTACTTCGAGCCCTGCCATCTCCGAAGACTCAGAATCTGACGACGCCACAACTTTCGACGCCGCAACGTCACATCCTCAAAGATCGGGCAAATTCGAACCCGCCCAATCTTTGTTTTAAAGGGGGGAGATGTTATGTTGGAGTTCTCACCCTCATTAATTAAGTACCTAGTGATAAGACTAAAAGTGTAAACAAGTATTTAGGTGTAAACATGTAATTAGCTTATTAGGTCTTTAGTAATCTTCCATACTTAGTTAAGTATCTTTGACACTGTAAATATAAACATTCCCACATCCCTTCCACAAACCAAAATGATCCTTTATAAGATCCCGACCTCGCTCGACGAGGCAGTCACTACCAAATCTCAACCTCGACATCACTTAAATCTTTTATACCATATTCATAAATTTAGTTATAAATCGTATAATAAAGTATTAGTTCTTAAAAACAGTGTTTATAAATTCGCCACATAACAAAATGACATTGCGAAATTAATTTATTGGCCTAGTGGGTTGGCTCATAATCATAATATGTTTTTTTTTTAATTTTTGTTTACTTCAAATTTCAAAACTATAAATAATAATTCTCATATTAAATAGTTTATGTATTTAAATTAAATACATAAATTATTTAATTTGAGAATGCATATAACAAAATAAATATACTATATTTTTTTGTCGCATTTGATGTAAGAACTACAATACAATGCAACGGTCAGCTGTATTTAGTTATAAAAAACGACAGATGTCCCATATTGTTAACAATACACAAAGTGAGAGGTTGACTCGTAACATTGTTAAATTGACATTAAATAAATTATAATTTGACCATTGAATTTCTTTATTAAGTTTGAAAACGATTTTTGAATATATTTTTCATAGGTTTATAGCTCATTGTCGTAAGTATACATTATATAATAATGAAAATTGCCTTTATTTACAATCTTACACAGTATATAGCTTCACCTATTTCATTTTTTTTTATTATTATCTGACACCAGCACCTGAAGATTGTCTTGTTTTCCATCATAGGCTTCCCCCAGACCTTGCCACAGAGCACAGTTCTGTGCATGCAATGGAAGAATTTCATTTTACACACACACATATATATATATATATATATATATATATATATATATATATATATATATATATATATATATACCTACTCATACACACGTAAAACTAAATTGAACGTAGCGGGATTTGAACCTGCGCCTCTTTGGCAACCGTCCAAGCGCTTTTCATAGGTTTATAGTTTGTTACAACTTATTTACAAAATTCTGCTACCCAAAGATAATTACTTAGAATTATCGTTTGATAATAGAGATTAAAATACTAAAGTGTAACAACATAAACAAGTCGTAATAAGCGTGTGGATTCAGCATTTCTTTTTTTGTTATCTATACAAAACAATACTCAAATGAAAAAATAATATTCAAACAACAAAAAGATTTAAAATATTATAAGTATATTGAATACGTCAATCGCGTCAACAAGGAAATTAGTTAAGGAATTTTATCGCCACCTAATCTGTGGTCCAATTAGGGGTATTTACGTGAGGCAGGGCGGCCGGGCGGCAGGGCGGCAGGGTGGTCCCGCGCCATGTATCAACTGTTATTTGTTGTCCGACCTACGTCAATTAAAATATGTCAGTTAGTGCGTTTTGTCGCGTCTCGTTGGTTGGCTTGTTGATGTCAGTGATTTCGATACTATATGGATATTGGTAATTTTTTTTTTTTACGCTCAATTTTAGAGTAAAAAGTTAAAAAATATTTTTAAGCCTTATTGTAACTATTAAAATGCTTGATCGATGTAATTACTGTGGTCCATTAGTCCTATTTGAAACAAAACTTATACATACCTATAATATATTTAGTTTTTTATAAGCATTCATAGTTCTAATATAAGAATTATGTAAAAATAAAATTTAATATGTAATTTATACGGATTTATTATTTTATTCATTCAAATATCGACAAGCCTAAAGTTAGAAGCTATATCAATCTGCAAGACGACTTCTATCACAATATAGTAATGTAATTCTATGCATTGTCGTAACGCCTTATAAAAACCGAATATAATTTGTTTAGACCTAAAATTTATTTTAAAAAAAATGCAAAGCGACATATTACATGGAAGTCATTAAACTTTTAAAGTAACATCATGTTAGATTCTCTCAATTCTTCTTCCTCAACATTTATAAACTTTATTATAGAGTACCATATTCAATGACAGCAAGGAAACTACACAATACCATAACGCCCTTACATTCCATGCGTTACCGTGACCGCTCCATTGTCAAACACATTACTCTTCTTTTTACAGTTTCACTTAATAAATTGTATCAATATAGATGTAAAGAATGTATATTTTTTATTTTTTTAAGGATAAGAGGCTTTATAAGTATATAGTTTATATACATATAAAGCTGTTGCGGCTACACAACTATGGGGAAATGGAAATATACTAAAAGGTGTCTCAAAATATGTCTTTTTAAATTTTTTTTAAAAAAAATTAAATCGCTCTGAAGTCTGAGGTTGATCTTGAGAGGCCGTTTCCTTTCAAAGATTATAAATTATGAATGGACACCGCATCTCAAAATCGATCTCAGAGTTGAGAGCTGTTTATAAGTACAGGCCTAAGTGTTTAAGATTACGCTGACCGTAGAAGGTTAAACTAACTCTTCAGATCGAGAAAGGATGTTAATCGTCTAGTTATAATCCACTGTATGCACTGAAACGATTAGCGATCAGAATTCCCTTGGTATGAGTCATATATCACCACACTTTATTTCCAGTTTACCGCAGTGGCTTAGTCTCTAGGAAAAGCTTGTTATAAATATAATTAATTACTAAACAGTCATTCCTCGCGCTGGCAAGGAGGCAAAGCGCGACGTAGAGTTCTGCCACTTAGCACGCAATGCCTAGAGAGTTAAGGGAAAAGTGGGAAACGATTCTTAATACTAAGTTCCCAGGTTCCCTCTGCCTACTTTGCAATGTAGATACAGTGTGAAGATAAAAAAATTATTAAGCTGCCACTAAGTACAGCCATTTAAGTAAATATGTGTTTTATTTTCAAGGAAACGTAAGCAATATATTAGAAGCACATAATCCCAATTATTAACAAATTATTTTTATGAATACTAAAAAATACATAAAAAAGATGCAAAACCATATTTTTCACAAACTACAACAAATTGAATTTTTAAATTGTAAGAAAATGTCACTCTAAATAAGTGATCCCAATAAGGCCCCTTTTGGAATGAACATGTCATGATTTGTCGATTCGTATTCAAATAAACGACTACATTATATAAGTTAGACTTTTTTTACCTAGCTAAATATACTAGGCGTTAAGTTCCGATGAACTCAGCTAGACAAATCTGGTCTATACAAATGAGCGAAATATGGAGAATGATGTAACAATTTTTTTTCTAGAACCTCTTGGTCGGTTTCCAGGAGGCGCGGGTTCAAGTCCCGCTACGTTCAAATTTTTATACGTTTTCTAAATTAGTATTTTTGAATTATTTTCACTTGTTCGTTGCTTCCACTCACACCGTAACTGAACATGCTATATCTCGAGACTTCATCAGATTACATCTGAAGGGGGAACAGAATGTTTTAACATGTATATTTTGCTTTATGCGGGATATAGCGTGAAACTAAAAAAATATTTATTATAAACAAAGAAAATCTCCATTTTAATTTCTAGAGCCGAAGATTCCGTCATCAACAACCGGTAGGAATAAAGTTGTCCGTTACCAGAACAGGTTGGAGACAGCTAACCGTCACACCCATCATGTAACTAAAAAAAATTTATAGTAACTTTATGACCATAATGATCCAGTTGGGACTTGTCTATCATAAAATGATTCATGCACCCTCAAAATTGACTAAGGGGAGTACTCATGGGAAATAACGTTATTTCCTCCTTTCTCGTAAAAGCGTAGCGTTGAGTTGCGCCATCTAATAAGAAATATCTCAAATTCCAGCGTTGACGCGATGGTTGTGGTTTATTATTCCCGACAAACCGAGAAAATTAAATATTTAATATTTTCATTTCTTCGAGAAAATAATTATAATAACTCTTGGTGATATGAAGAAACAGACAAAATAACAATTTATTTCAATTCCATATACATAAATAACCTTAATATGTGAATAAAATAACTTTTAAAATTATTAAAACCACTAATTGAATTGTTATATCATAGCGATAATAAAACCATTTCGATAATTAATTGAATAATAGGTCGCGGCTATAGTTATTAAATTTGGCATTGCAAAAATATTTTTTTTTAGTGTGTGTGTATTCAGAATTTGATAATTTAGCATTCTAACTTTAACGTTCTCATCGAGCTACATCGAATTTTTTTTACGCATGTTTCAATTTATTTATATGGTAAGCATCTCTGTAGGGAGATTTTTACAATTTTTCTCGCTTAAGAGAAAGTATGACTCGGCGATCAGGGCGCTTGGACGGTTTCCAAGAGGCGCGGGTTCAAGTCATTTTTATACGTTTTCTATAAAAGTATTTGTACCTAACCTAACCTAACCTAACTGTTGAAAACCACTTTAAAAATAACACAAACAAAAAGATAATTTAACCCAGTACTTCCTGGAAAAATGAGTGCTTCATTACCAGATTTACCATACTTAAAAGGCAATTGCGACAAATATGTAAATAAAATCTGTCGAGAAGGGTTCTGAAAACGTGACGGTTGATTCCCACTGGGGGAATGAAATATTGAATATTTACATTCTTCGCCCTGGGGACGAGGCTTAGTTGAGAGTTCCACTACCAAACACGCAATGCCTCTGAAATTTGGCGGAAAGCAGAAAAAGAAAAAGCAGAGGACGTGTCCTAGCACTAAATTCCCAGGTTCCCTCTGCCTATCCTGCTAGATGCCCGATACAGCATGAAGCTAAAAAAATGTACATAAATTCTAAAAAAAATAATATTAGACATTTACGATAATTTAATTGATAAATGACTTTATTTATACCAACATAAATTCTAATGTATTTATAAAAAAATATATTTGAATAACAAGGTCGTCTCAACGGTTCAACACCAGTATCAAAACAAGGTACGATTACTCATAAAGACGTTACCTTTTTTATATATACATATATTGATAAATTGAAAATACCTTACCTATACTATAAAATATTTTTTGTGACTCAATAACTTGAATAACGGAACCGCAATTAAGTTTCACCTCTCTAAATTGGCCGGAGCGTGGGAACGGAGTGTCTTGACACTATGTTTTCTCTGCCTATCTTGCTATATGCGGGCAAGCTAATGCTATAAGCATTCCTTTTTGCGTATTTAAAGCTATTATAAGCGTCTCTTTAATGAGGTATGTGAGCTCAGTTTACATATAGGAAGTTCTGTTCTTCATTTAGACTTAATTTAAGCTATTGTGGCGCAATTAGCATATGCGCGATGGGTAGTTGTTCAAATCATACTTAAGGAAAATTTAAATTAACACATTCTTAAAATTAGACTCGGTAGAGACTCGAGTTAATATATGCGAAAAAGAAACCACTTGTAATCCGCGAAAAAAGAGTCTCTTTCCTAAGAGTCCTAAGAGTGAATCGAACTTATTACCTTCGCGCTTACAGACGATGCTGCGGCTGCGCTACAACATATAGACTTCACTGTCATACATATATTTTTAACCTTACTTATATAAATTCTTAATTTTTAACAAAGCTATTCCCATACAGACTATCTACAAGTCACACAGGTCACTGGTAGAAAGAATTTAAACTTGTCATAGCGGTGTCTTTATGAGTCATACATACTTCCATACATACGTCGAAGCCCGATGGGAGTGCAAACAAAACGAGATTCTAATACAAAATCTATGATCTTTTATCTATACTTAAGGAAGAATAAGAATATATATATACATATATATATATATATTCCTGAGTTCCGTGGACTGTCACGCAAAGGACATACGACAACTATTGGTTTTAGAAAGTAGAAACCTAGAATGTAGGTAGATTGGGAAGTGTAAAGGGTATAAACCAAGAGGGGACTTCTAGTAGCTCCTATAGAAACGACGGGACGACGGGACTTTCCATTTTCTCTCACTTTATAAATAAACTTAATTAAATTATACTTTTATTATATTATACATATATATTGTCTTAATTTTATTAAGAAAAAAATACAAAAAGAGAAAACAAATGGAAATATGAATGTCACTAGTTTATGGCTGTACTTCTGTTTGTCATGATTTTCATACAAAAATTGAGCAAACGGCCACTTGCATTTGATAAAAATTCGTTTAAGTGAAAGTATAATAGACAGAGTATGTCGACTATATGGCTGAATGAATATTAAGGTTTTTGCACATTCAATTACACGGTTGAGAGTCTTATATAGAGTACCTTCATAGTGACGTATATTGAAAAAAAAATAGAATTTTGAATAGAATAAATGATTAAATTATGGTAATCATATAAAAAAATCGAATAACTATCAAAGAATGTCTAATTTTTTTATATGTATATATTTTACTATATATGTAAAGGCCATACATAACGCGGCGTTGAGTTCCGTTACTTAACACACAAAGCCTCGAAAAATTTGACGCAAACTCGGGAACCGAGTGTCTTAACACTAGGTTTCCTCTGTAGGATACCAATATAGCCTGCTTGCGGAATATAGCGTGAAGTTGATTTTTTTTACATATTTTACAGACAAATCCGAATATATCTCATAGATAACAAGTAACTAAACGATTTATATAATTAAACAATACCTTACAAAGTTTGTTTGTTTGTCATCAAATTTCGTCAAAGGTGCGCCCTCAATATCAATGTTGATTGTGCATACAACAAATTATGTCGAAAAATGACTAAATTTTTATTACTCGGTCAATATGCTTTGTGAACGTGAGAAATGATAAACTATATGTGACACTTTTATAGTGCAGTGGAGTTTTTAATAATATTAAAGATAATTGGGGTCGTTGTGGCCCAGCGGCACAGTATTTGTAAACAGGGCAGTTGTGGGTTCAATTCCCACTTGAGGAATTCAATATTTATTTCAATTTATATTTTCATTTAATGAATCCCGCCAATTTAGGAGACAAAATTTATATTTTTACTTTGGTGTCGAGGCAAAGCGCGGCGTATGGTTCCGTCGTTCAACACGCAATGCTTTTAGAACTCGGCGGAAAATGAGGAACGGTGTGTCTTACCACTAGGTTCCCTCTGCCTACCCTGCTGTGTGCGGGATACAGCGTGAAGCTGATTTAATTATTGTTTTAATCTTTGAAACTTCATACCATAACATTACTCAAACTCAAACAAATCGTGTCACTTTTTATTGTACTTTTTCCTACTCTATTTAATTCGTATAGTAAAAAAAACGTATAGCAAAACAACTGTTTGCTTAATTTTATTTTATTATATTATATACTTACTTCTTAAGTATTAACATAGTGAGGTAAAAAAAGATTCTATCTGTCCACACCTATTTAAATATTTACGATCGTACAAAACGAAATACTTTTTCGACGTCGCCAATTCCTTTATACTTTGACTGGACGTTATTGAATTGATGGTTTATCTTTTCGGCAAAATTATTATCAAAATCAGTTTAATTTACTCTTTAGTGGTATGGTCTTAAGAGCTATAAGGTTCCTTGAGCCCCAACGCGGGTGGTGTAACAATTAACCTCTAAATCGTAGTTTGACACCTTGTTTATCACTAAGAAACTGATAATCTGAATTAAACCCTATCACTATTACATTAAATTTTAAATTTCTTCAATATGGTGTATTATGAAGTGATTTAGAAATTTCAAGGAAATATACATTTTAATTAAATAATAATAAAGTTAAATTTCCTTTGCTAGGTTTTTATCCAAGCGGGTGGAAGTCGCAGGTGCCTTTTGAAAAAAAATCTATAGATACCGACAAATTGTACTTTACATGGAGGTCCTGCTGGAGGTCTCATTCCTCATAATGAAACCATTGGGCGGCGTCGGCGTCGTGTAAACAAATAGAAGCAAGAGATACTATAAATTAGGTGCCGCCTATAGTCTTCTTATATCTTGGTGTAAATTTATTATCCCACTTTGTTAAGGTTTGTATTAGTCATCGTGTTGACACTTTCTTTGGGAAGCGTACGGGACACGGATATTGTGTTAATAGAGACCAATTATGGGATTTATATATGGGATATTCCCAAAACGTGAGTAATTTAGATATCTATCTTTTTTCTAAAAAAGGAGAGGGCTAAGGGGAAGGAGTAAGGGCAAGATGTCCTGGGCTTATCAATAGATTCTTTCTGCTTAACTTGCGTAATAGACAAGAGCGTGCGTAGAAGGAGAAAAATAAAAATAATGACATTTAAAAATTTAAATATAAAAATTGACAAGCCTTCGATTCCTACTCGGGGGAACGAAATATTAAATATTTTTATTTCCTCACAGCTCAGCAGCGGTAAGGTGGCAACGCGCAGTGTTGAGTTCCGTCACTTACGGAATGCCTCGAGAATTCGGCGGAAAGTGGGAAATGAAAGTATTTTAATAGGAACGTAGTGTAATTCTGGGTTCCCACTACACTGGTTCTCTCTGCCTACCTTGTGCGGGATACAGCGTGAAGTAAAGCATAAATATTATAGATGCAAGTTAAAAAATCATCAGTCGCACCGAAGCAGAGACATCCAATTATCCCATAATATCCCATAAACAAAAATAAAAAAAAATGTATACAATACAAAATTCCGTTAAAAAAAATAAACTTCTAATCACCTTTTACCATTACCATTTTCAATCAAGCGTGTCGTTAGTTGTCACAGTAAAATTGGCTTCTGCAAACAATAGTACAAAGAGAATCGTTTTGGGTTTATACATTTTTATTAGAAGCCCACCTTCTGGTCAGTTATTTACAGCCGGCTAAATATATATTTTTTTATTTTTGTGATTTTTTCCTATCCGAAAAGTTGCGTTTAAGTCGACTGTGTTTATGAAGACCTGTAAGATGGACGAAAATTTATATATTATAGGAATTTTATGTGAAATTTTACATTTTACTCAAAAAAAATTAAATTATAATTTAATATAATAATCTAATCTTTGTATTTAATGTTCTACGGTAAGGAGATAAATGGGATTTTCATTTTCGTCTTAAAATCCACACAAAGAAACTTATAAAAGTCATCTAGTTTAGTTACTTTTTTAAATTATTTATTCACATAAATATAATATACAATACAAATGTTGACAAAACAAGCAAGGTTTCACCTTTGTAAGCTTATATGATGTATATTAAATAATTCATCACAACTTAATATTTTAGAACTTAATATTATTTTTACGAGGCCAGTCATGGCACCAGGGGCACATAGTGTGATTGCAAAACTGACTGGTTGTGGGTTCGATCCCCACTTGAGGAAATGAAATATTTACTTAAATTTATATTTCCATTTCTTCTGCTCTGGTGTCTGAACACGCAATGCCTCAGAATTTGGCAGAAAGTGGCGAACGGAGTGTCTTAACACTTGGATCCCTCTGCCTAGCCTGCTGTGTGCGGTATACAGTGTGAAGCTGATTTTTTTTATATATTATTTTGTACAATGTGTTGTAGAAGAAAATACAACATTTTTGACCACATATCGTTAATAACTCGGGGTAATTGGAAATTTGCTGCATAAAAGTCATCTAAAATTTAAACCTACTACTACCGTGTCTATACGCTTCACTATGCCAGGGGTACTATTCATAAGGCCAATTTCAACAATTGGCTATACAATATGCTTTTATCACCTTTCCTTCTATCTATCGCTGCGTCGACCGTGACGTATTTCGTCACACCTTTGTATCTGTTTGTCAGCAAACAAGCATTGTAAATTGAAGCTTGGATCGCAGGGTGTGTTTTACTGAAACTATTATTTAGGGGTGGCCTATTGACAGGGTTAGATTTAGGGGTGCTAAGTAGTTAACTTAGGTAATAAAAACTAATATTATTGTATAATAAACAGAGGGCCAGTCATGGCGCAGTGGCACGAAGTGTGACTGTAAAACCGACTGGTGGTGGGTTCGATCCCCTGAATCCCCTGAATGAAATATTTACTAAAATTTATTTTTCCTTCGCTCTGGTGTCAAGGCTAAGAGCGGCGTTGAGTTCTGCCACTCAACATGCAATGCCTCCAGAATTCGGCAGAAAGTGGGGAACGGAGTGTGAGTGTGTGTCTTAACACAAGGTTCCCTCTGCCTACCCTGCTGTGTGCGGGATACAGCGTGAAGCTGATTTATTTTAATTTATTTATAAACAGAGGGAATTTCTTTTTATTAATTAATGGTTTTTGATGTAATATTAAGTCATTCGTTATTTAGGTACGGTGAATTATTGTTTTAAAGTTACCTTGCTTACTATATTCTAAGCCTTAGGTTCAATCGATCAATTGTAATATCAGCCTGAGCTTTTTCCTCTGATACATCATTGGAACTAGCGGCTTTAATACCAAATTTTGCCACCCTTTTAAGGCTATTTTTTAGGATTTAACCACAAATGTATACTTTAAGATTTTTTTCTTGAACTAGAACTACCTAGGAGACACTAGCTGCCAAAAATCATAATTCTATGTCAACCGGAAGTACCCTATTAATTTTGATTACCTTTATATATCTTTTTTTTTAATAAATGTAGATTTTTTTTCAGGAAATCATGGGGTCGTAATTCTGAGGACATAGTTTGAATTTCAACTCGATTTCTTCAAGCGTTATTGAGATAAAGGCTCTGGATAGACAGACAGATGGACAATAAAGTGATCTTATAAGGTTTCCTTTTTTTCTCAAAAGGTGCGGATCCCAAATATATGAAGAATTTTGATTCCATAACTCTGCCTATATCCTCCCTGCCTATATCATCACAACAAAAAGGCAAAAGCTAGTGATCGATCACTAAAATCTTTCTTAAAGATACCCACTATAGACATAAAAAAATATACACAAATATTCTCAAATCACAAAGGATTTCATTTCATTTAGGTGGGTACAGAAGTTGTCAAACCTCTAACAAAAGATTTCAACGGTCACTGTCGGTGCGCAGACGCAGCACTTGCGCTACCTTTCAAGTACTGACCACTTGTCTAATGTATTATTTACGATAAGTATTGCGTTTGTCTTGTATTGTTTTGAAGATTTTGGTGTAATTATACATTTATTTGTTATTTATCATAGTTAAATAGTGAAAGGGCACTATTACTTCACAATTTTTTCATTTATTAATTTAAAAATAATTAATATGAAATCTTTTAATTTAATGTTTAATCTTTTAGTCTTTCAATCTTTTAGTTTCATTTATTAGCCTCAAAAAACAAATCCTTATAATTTATACCGATTTTTGCTTTATTTGATCAAACATAGTATTACCAAATTTGAAATTTATTATGTTGATACGTGTTTGCCCATTTGTATAGTTGCTTTCTTAATGAGTTAAAATATCAGCATTTTTTTTTCACTTATGTAAACAGCAAAACTACATATAGTGTACTTTAAGTATTTAAATTTAAAAGTTAAAACTCATTACTAACACTCATGTGATCAGAATGCAAATTTTCTCGAAAATGGGACGTGGAAAACAAAGAGTCTTAACACTCAGTTCTCTTTGCCTAATCTGCTCTACGCGGGAAACGGCATGAAAAAATATTATTTTTTACTGTACCACAACAGTTTCTTTTAATAAAAACAGAAGAAAAAATACCGTAGTTATCACCACGTACCTTACTCAATCAATTAGCCATACCCTTGTCATTTAAGAATTAAACGTAAAAAGCTCATCGTCCGGTTTCGGCGAACTTTTGTTTACTTTAAAGTTTTAAATTGCATTGAGGCTCGCGTGTTATCGGTTCTCTTACTTTTTTGTTACCAATACTTACTTAACTTCACCTTCATTGTTTAGGCACTACCGTTACGATCGATAAATATTTTTCCTTTTCTAGTTATTGTATGGTGACAGAGTGAAAAAATGTTGGTTTTTGTTAACTAGAGTATAGACAAGTTGTTGAACGTTCGTGTAAGCTATCGATTTTTTTTTTGATTTGACATTGCATCGGTAAAGTGAAATTGTATTAGTTTTATAGATTGCACGCGGTTCTTACTTTTTTGATATGCTTCACGCTGTATCCCGCATGTAACTGGGTAGGGGGAACACTTAGAAGTAAGACACCGAATTTTCGTTGTGTATTTTGTTGCAGCAGTCAAACCCACGACCTTGTCACCAGAGCGAGAAAATAAAAATAATTCATTGCCCTGAGTGGGAATCGAACCTATAATCGTATCTGCGCCACGACTTCCTCAAGTGATAATAATTAGCCAAAGGCCCTTTTTATAATATTAAATCAGTTTTAAATTCGCTATAGTATTAGACAAATTGCATTCGAAAACAGGTGGAAAGGAGGAAGTTTCCTCTGCATAGTTTCGCGAAAAGAAACACGTAAAGCGGTAAAAAAGAGACTAATGAAAAACGAAACAGGTTATTAACCAAATTATATTTATATTATTATATATTAAATTTGTCAAAACAAAACAATATAATAAAACCAAAATTACGTACTAAAACACTAAACCATTTTAGTGTTAAAATATAAAAATCTCTAAATGTCAATTGTAAAGACCGTAGCTGGTGCGCTCGCAAGGTCGTACGTTCGCCTCACGACGACTGCACGCTATTTAGAAGGTATAACTAAATATAATAATCAATACATATATTACCTACATATATACTTATATAAGATTCTTTCGCTAGTTAAAGGAACGGATGTGTCTTAAAACTAGGTTCCTAGGTCACCCTCTGTCTTAATTATTTAATTAATAATTATACTGTGAAATGAGGCCAGTCGTGGCGTAGTATTTCATTTTTCTCGCTCTGGTAACAGGGCAAAGCGCGGCGTTGGGTTCCATCACTCAACAGGCCTTCAGAATTCTGCGATAGTGGAAAACAGACTTGTTTTAATGGGAACGGAGTGTCGTAACACCATTTTCCCAAGTTCCATCTGCTTACCTATCTATGCTGAAAACAACGTGAAGCTAAGAAAATGTCATGTAGGCAAGGTAGAATGTGAAGAGAGCACTAAAAGGGGAATCTTTTCCTTTTTCCCCTTAGCGACATATAAAAAGTTAAAATCATATTTTTTGTTAAATCTTAATATTATCATCCTCCACATCCAACAAGTGGCAAGAGGCAGGTGGAATGGCAGCAAACTGTAAATCTATATTTGATATATTAAAACAAGTATTCAACGCACCCATCTGAGCCACTTTCGACAAGTTGTGACATGTCCGCGATCCGACCTTGCCGCGTCCTAGTCTACCTCGATTCTTATGAATGAAATTACAGATGAAATCGATATTTTGATCTAAATCAAAAGATCAGATGATAATAGCGAAATTTACATCTTAATTTATGTGTTATAGGTATGTACTGAGGTTGTTGTGGCGCAGCGACTCAAGCGATTGTCAACGCGACGGTTGTGGGTTCGACTCCCAAGGGAATGAAATATGTAAAATTTTTTCATTTCCTCGCTCTGATAACAAGGTAAAGCGTGTCGTTGAGTTCCACCTCTAAAAGGGCAATACTTTCAGAATTTGGAGAAAAGTAGGAGAGGTGGTGGTTAGTTGTGCCTCCAACACTAGGTTCCCAGGTTACTAGACTATGTGCTGGATATAGATATTCGAAAATTTCTTCGCTTTGGTGTCGAGGAAAAGCGCGGCCTTGAGTTCTGCCACTCCACACACAATGCCTCCAGTATTGGGCAGAAAGTGGGGAACAGAGTGTCTTAACAATATTCCCTCTACCTACTCTGCCGTGTGTGGGATACAGCGTGAAACTGATTATACAAATTAATACAAACAATAATCAATTTCAGGTGTCGTTTAAAATTCACGCAATCTAAATTATTTATTTTCCTTATAACCGCTACAGATTCTGCATTTCGATTAATTTCACTCACAAATTGGCGAGATTTTGTTGGATGTTTTCAATACGGTGCGAACTTTCGTTATTAATTGATTCGAAATGCGTAGCTTTCTAATAAAGCCAGCACTTGCTAGTGCTTGTTAAATATCTTTAAAATGTATTTTTTTCTTTCATATGAATAATTGTTTATTAGCAAGTTAGGCAGAGGGAAGGAACCTGGTGTAAAGTCACTCTGCTCCGTACTTTTCACTCAATTTTCGAGACATTGCGTGTTGAATAGCGGAACTGAATGCAGCGATTTGTCTTATTACCAGAGCGAGGACATTAATTCCAATCGAACCTACGACCGTCGTTTTACGTGAATTTTAAGTGAGTAAATAATCCACTCTACCACTCTACTCTACTTATACATACTCGTAAGTATGTGCTTTATCCGTAGTAGCGTAGCGTGGGCTCGATTCCCGCCTTGAGATATAAACTATTTTAATTTTCATATTCTATTAGACAAAAGAGTTCACTGGTAGACAAAAAGAATTTACAGCAACTTAACTTTGCCTACTCAGTTATATGCACCAACCAATAATCTAATTTAGTATTCTATATAATCACAACAACTTGAAAAACGCAGCATCTGTACCCTTATTAAATACTACACCATAACCCATCAACAAAATGATTGATTGTATGAATATTTTAATGATTTTTCCATACAAAATGCCTACCTTCCAGTGTACCTACTACCTACAGACATACGCGTGCTGCACCTTGCGCCAGATGTGCGACCAGCTGCAATCATTGCCTTCGATCTCACCTTTACAGCCTTTAGCTAACTACAGTGGTCACTGGTCGAACATAACTCGTACGTACTTATAGGAATCTGGTGGAAACACCTGCCAGTAGCGAATGAAAGAGATTTTGTGATTTGTTAACAATTACATATAGATTTTGTAGAAAAGATTAAAATATGTGTAGCTTGGTGTTACAGTAGTGTTATAATAATATAGAATGATCTTTTGAAAATATTAAATTTCACTCTGGTAACGAAAAAATCCCGGTAAAAGTCCCAGGAGAGAAGGTTCCCAGATTCTTTCCGCTTACCAGTTGAATGACCGAAAATACAATCATTATTTCATGTAGGAATCGAATCTCTTCCGTCACATTTAAGGTCAGATGTAGTTCTACTAGGCCTCATCGGTCTTATAACACAGTCAAATATATTTTAACTATACTATAAAACTTGCGGCTTGAGGTCCGCCACTCAACATGGAATACCTTAGAAGTTCAGCGGGAGGTGGGTAGCGAAAGTATCTTATTCGAGGTTCCCTCTGTCTAACTCGCTTTACGCAGGATACAACTTGAAGAAGTGAAGAAGTAAAAATTATACAAATAAAAAAAATCTTGAATCCAAAGAGATAGACGACTAAATTTAAATCGTCCTCTACATGTTCCAAGATTTGGGATACATTCGAGGATGAAACTACAGCGCCAACTATTAAAACTTGATATTCTTACCTGGCACCATCATATTAAAAAAGTTGTAATATTCCCACAAAAATGTAACCATAACAAATTTATAGGCAATTCCAATCGACCTTGAATATGTACAGTATTTTTTTATGAGACTAACGACTAGTTCGTGGCTGCGCCCCCTTGTGCTATGAAATTATAAAATTTCTCATCTAAATTAAACTCAAGATCTAAATGGTATGAGATTGTACCCAAGAAAAACACACGTACATTGTGAAATTACAATCAGCTTTTGTTACTAGTAAATATGCTCAAAAACACTTCTCTTCCAATGAGTTCTATGGGTTACCTTTGGGTTGAGTAACCCATCACCAACCACCAACCCAATCTTGGTTATTACATTAGTTACAAAACTACGAATAATATACATTCGATTCGATTCGAACGAAACGATAGCGCGACCTAACTTATTTCCACGCATATTCCATTTTAATTCGCGAAACCTAATGATTCGCTTTGCCTCACCAGGGCGGAAAAATTTAAATATTTCTACCTCGAAAAATCCACTCGTGGGCTTAAGCTACTCAATGTTTTAATTACTGATCAGAATTGATTTATTATTCTATATAATGTTGTCGTTTTACAGACAATATCCATACATTGAAAAAAAAATCAGCCAATTCAATAAAATATTTATTACATATAAATATTTTATATAATATAATAATATTTTCGAATGCTAAAAGCAATACGGAATGTGAACCTAAATGAAAATAAATAATACAAAATAGAAATTTTAGAAGTTTGTCAAAATATATCGATATATATAATAGAGAAAAATCATTTAAATCAATTAAGCAGTTTCTGAGATTAACGACCACATGAAGACAAATGGACAAACACATAATTTAATAAAAATGGTTGTTTGTATGGCGGAACTCAACGCCGTGTTCCACACTCTTGTAATAACCACATAGAGAATATTAAGCAACAACAACAAAAAAACCTAAACAAATTGTATAGTTTCGATCTAAAACCATTTAAAATCGTCAGTTGACTAACAAACGGCTTCAACTCAAAATTCATCTGAATTATTCATTAGTGACAGACAATGGTGTAAGAAACATGAGGTCAATCTGTGTTACGTAAATATACTGCTCTGCTCGTGGTGTAAATATATTTGAAATACATAGTTAAAATTAATGTTTATTAGATTTTATAGATATACATACTAGTGTTAAGACACTTTGTGTCTTTGACGCTCTTTTTCTTTTTAAATTTAAATAAATATTTAATTTCCTGGAGTGGGGATCGAAACCACAACCGTCGCGTTACAGTCAGACATGAATAAAGAAATAATAAATAGTAATTAAATAAATATACTAAAAAAAACTTTTTCTCTTTAAATTTAATAACTATTATTTTAAATTTGAAAGCTTAATAATTCAATCCTAATTTTTTAATATACTGCTGTACTTTTAGTTTATAAAAACTAACTAAAATCTCATCAACCCAACTAAACCGTTCCAGTAGTTATTGTGTGACTAATGGCTAAATAAAGACGGTGTCGCAATTATAAAATAGGAGAACGTTTAAAAACGTATTAAAAAGCAATAGTTGATACGAGCTTTTATGTATGTATCTCCAAGGTAAAGAGTTCAACGCAGTGCTAGTGAGTCGTATATAGTGACTTACAAAGCAAATATTTTTTTTCAGCCACACGCTATATTCCGCACACGGAACTTAGTGTTAAGGCACTCTGTTCACCATTTACCACCGAATTCTAGCTTCCTTTAACTTAATAGCCGTTTATTAAGTTACAAGAAGCTAGAAGTAGCTAGCATAAAAATATTTAAATAACAATAATTCTCCCTATTGCGATCCAAACCTACAATCTTTACGCTTGCAATTAGACGCTACCCCATTGCGCCAGACGTGCCTCTATTATATTTATATCTACCATAGAGCTTGACAAAATGACTTATGAGCTATGACCATCTCATTTTAATACTAACCATAACTTCCTTTGTATTTTCCAACGGTCAAATGTACATTAAGTTACAACAATTTAAAAATGAGTCCCATAAAGACCATATTATGAGGTACCATCAAAAAAGGCTGTATAGCTGAATAAATTGAGTTAGAGCACTTATAGCCTCCATATTTATAACGTGAATTAATGATCTGTTATAAATCAGGCATATTCAAACAAAACGTTTCGAATTGTATATGGGAGAATCTATCACATTGTCACATAATGTTTCATAGGTAGAGTAGGTGCACCATACATTCAACTTGTGGATGAGTCTCAGTTAATCATTTTAGGCGTTTTTAATATTTTTAAAGTGTATTGTATTCCACACTTAGGAAAGAAAAATACTTATTTAGATAACGTATAAAAATATGGACGTAGCGGGACTCGAAACCGCGACTGAACTTTTTTTAATATTGCCGTAAAAAATATTAATTAATTTAGTATAATTTGATTTATTTTTATTATTTGAGAAAACTAAATAAATCAGCATCACAAACAGTGTATTTATATAATAATAGAATAAGTTAATAAAAATACATGGTCACCATACTCTAGTTATCTGAAGTAATCATAATCTATCACGTGGACTATTTATTGGATGCTCTAAGCGCTGTGGCTTCTTGACGCCTCAAAATTTTACTTGTCATTTTAGGGTTATTCTCAAAATATTTTAATATTTCCAAAATAATATTGTTTATAGTTTTTAAAAAATTAATAAATTAAGATCGATTTTAAACGAATTTTAAACACTGAGACACTGAGGTGTTTTTACGTTTTATTACTAAATAAATAAGTTATCGTTTTAATATAAGTCAATAACAATACAAAAAATGATTGATAAGAAAATTAACCAAAATATGATGTCTATTACATATGCTTAAGTCTTACAGAATCTAAATGACGATTAATAATCACAGTTATAATAACTTCCTTTTTAATAACCCAATGCCCAATTACAAGAGTATAAACGCAACGGTATAAACGTAAACGCGGGGGTAAAAAATTCTCACTCGAGGAAATTTAATATTGTATATTTTCATTTCTTCGGTTTGGTGTCAAGGCAAAGCGGTATCGCCAATCAGTACGCAATGCCTCAAGAATTCGACGGAAAATGGGGAGGGGAGTCTCTCAATATTTTACTCTCTGACTCACCGGCCACATGCTACGGAATACAGCGTGAAGCTAAAAAAGAATAAAAATAAAAAGTTCCATTTAAATCGTTCATCAAACATGAGAAACACCCGAGCAACTTTCTTCGTACAAAAGAGTCAAACGCGTGACCTATGGCTGTGGATATGATTCAGTAAGCATACATCGGGAACTCGTTCAACTAAGCCGACATTGGTATGCAATGAAAGGACATTGTTTAGAATTTAGATGATACATTTTTATGTGTAAAAATATTAAACATCTCTTTATATAATAACTAGTAGGCGCGCGCGGCTTCGCCCGCTTATTTGCACCCTTAGGGTTGAATTAAAAAAAACCACGAAATACGCGTTCAATAAAATATTTTTAATAGTCTGAATTTAAAATTTTATAAAAATCCATGGCGATTTATAAATTTTTCCATATAAACTTTCAACCCCTTATTTGAACGCTCAGGGGGTGAATTCTAAAAAACCATGAAACACTTGTTCAATGAAATATTTTATAGAGTCTGAATTTCGAACTTTATAAAAATCGGTGCTGTTTTAAAAAAAAATCCATACAAACTTTCAACCCCTATTTCATCCGTTTAGGGTTAAAATTTTTCAAAATCCCTTCTTAGTGGATGTCCAGATTATAAAAATAATCACCAGTCCACACGTTTGTACCATCAGCGGTTACGGCTGTGCGTGTGTCTTACCTCAGTCAGTCAGAACAAGTCCTTTTATATATATAGATAGAAGATAGATAATAATAATATTATCTATTGCACACCCATAAAGAAAATAATAGCAAAATGTGAAATAAAAAAATATATAATGTGAAAACGTATACTTTCGTTTTTGTAAGGTGGTTTAGTAACAAGCGGGAACTTGGGAACCTATGGTTAAAATACTCCGTTTCCCGCTTTAAGCGAGGAATCTTGTTTAGCGAGCGAAAGCGAGGCATTACGTGTTGAGTGCCGCAACTTTATGCCGCGCTTCGTCTCATTACCAGAGCGAAAAAATAAATATATGAAAATATTTCATTACTCCATCGAACCCACAACCGTCGCGTTTACAGTCACAGGCTTGCGCCGCAATACTCTCATATCTATACTCTCATACTAATGCCCATTATTATATTTATCTGTAGTAATATTGGAAACGTCATTTCTCTTCCAAATATTAATAAAACTTACTTTAAATATAAAATAATATTTTTAAAAAACTAAAACAAACTGTTAAAACTATTTTCTGGTTCAAATTAGGTCACATTGAGGATTGACTTGTAAATAACACAATCACTCAAGACCCCACATTTTGACATATAGTATGTACAGATAAGGGGATTATCTTGTACAGTAAGGGTGAGAAAGTGCGATAACGATATAAATAACGTTCCAACTTAGCGGCATCTTTTAATATACAGAATTAAATTATTTGAGACCGTCGAGGCGCAGCAGCTCAAAGTGTGACGTGACGATCGTATATTCAATCCCCACTAGAGGGAATGAATTAATATTTTCATTTCTTCACTCTCGCACCAAGGCATAAAGCTAAACGTATGCGGGATTCAGCGTGAAGCAAATTTTTTGAGATCATTAAATATATTTATAACGTGTATGATCTATAAGCAAGAGGACTATGGAATCCGAGTTATGATAATTATGTATTTTTTGAAGTCGTGACGCAGTGTCATAGCGTCTAACTGTATATGGGGCAGTTCTGAGTTCGATTCCCACTAGAGGAATTAATATTTTCATCTCCTCGCGTTGATAACGAGGCAAAGCGGAATGTCGAGATAGCAGTAGGTTCCCTTAAGCTATATATAAAATTATTAATATTTAGCTTTTTGGGTGAAACGATTGTTACTCTGAAATAGAATGTATGTAAAATATATTCCTCGTTCGGTCTGACAAAATCAGACTAGCAGAGAGAACCTAGTGTTTTTCGCCAAAATTAGTGACGAAACTCAACGCCGCTTATTGTCTTACCAGATATCTAAATTGCTTAGAAAAGAGTAGTTCTCACACAACAAACCAACAATCAGCTAGATAGTTAAATCGTAATCTACATACATTTTAATATAATAATGACTGCATATCTCTGATCCTCTTTCACTATCAACAAAAGGCTTCTATAAAAGTCTTTGGGTTTTTTTTAACTTTTTAATTTCAATAGGGACATGTCAAACGGTCATCGGGGTTCCTCCACGTCCCCACAATTGTTTACAGCTGTTTTACATTAAAATGGAACGAATAAAGGCTATCCTATAAACCTTTATGAATAACGTCAAATTGGGTCCTTTCAGAGCGGGCCAGTGAACCCGATGCTTGGATAGATTAATCTTTATTTTTTTAGGGTTACTGCTGACATGTTGTAATAGTTTTTAATTTGATCTTTTGAAATTGTGTAAATTTAGTTTCTGTTCGCTTTTAAGTGTACTAGATAATTTTGTTAAATTTTCCAGAATCTTAAGTACCAAATTTTATTATTTATTCTTTTAAAAAATCATTTTTTAATATCATCATTATGTAATGTTTTGATTTCCAAAAATTATTAAAAAAAATGCATTTTATGCACATACTTCGTAAATTTGTTCTATATAATTACGCTATTAAAAACAAAATATGAGGCCGTCTTGGCACTGTGGCATAATGAATGACTATAAATTGTTGGTTGTCAGTTTCCCATTCCAGAAAATCTATTAGTTTCATTTTCCTTCCTTTCGTAACAAAACCATGGCTTCAGAATATGGGGAAAAAGGGGGACGAAAGTGTCTTAATGGGTACGGAGTGCTTTTTCACTATGTATCTAGGCTCTGTCTCGACCTACATGATGTCCCCAAAATTGAGCGAGGAGCGGTTAATGAAAC
The DNA here is from genome assembly GCA_917862395.2 of Heliconius sara. Lineage (NCBI taxonomy): Eukaryota > Metazoa > Arthropoda > Insecta > Lepidoptera > Nymphalidae > Heliconius > Heliconius sara. The sequence continues at coordinate 1,161,982 of OU860799.1, forward strand.
GTCCCTCTCGCCCTTATTATATTCGTGTACAACCATCCTAAAATCCTAAGTGAAATGGTAAAGAATTTATTAACGTCGAAATACGTAATACATGAGATAGCATCTCTTGTTAGATGTGATCTGAATCATTCTATTGAGGTGGACTTAAATATTTATTTATTGTACGCATGTCTTGATGTACGACAGCCTTTGTTTTGTTTCTATACTAATATTATATAGATGAATGAGGCTGTCGGGGCGCAGTGCAATAGCAATTGATGGTCAACGCGATAATTGTGTGTTCGAAGCCTATTCGGGGAAATGATTGTATTTTTTTTTTCCATTTCTTGCTGTGTTACACGAAGCGCAATGCTTGGTTTTGCCCGGTGGTGGCCGTATTTAAATTTACAAAAAGTCCTGGACTTTCGCTTTCAACAGTTATTTTCTAAAATTTCTGAAGTGGGTACAAGACTATTCTATAGTGGGTACGGATATTGCTGCCTCGACTATTCCTAAAAAAAAGAGCTCTCGAAAGTTGGGTCTGGACAGTGTAGTATCTTAACAGTACTCTTTCTCTCTCTGCCCTATAGTGCTATGCGTAGAACAGCGTAAAGGTGATTCTTTTATATTTCTATTTCCCTGTTATGTTAAGACAAAGAGCGGCGTTGAGCTCCACTCAACACGCAACGATGGCGTTACTCAAAAATTGTATAAAAATATGAGAAAAAAGGTCCATTGTCATTGGTAGTCAATTGATTCACATAAAAGGTTTAAGTAACCGTATATGCTTATTGTACTGTTTTCACGCTTGACGTAAGATATCAAGTTCAAATCCCGATTGAATTTATAATAAATTTTAATATTAAAGGGGTGAATAGGGTAGTTTCTAGTTTTAGATCGAGTTTCTACTTGCTTAGTTAAACATCCATAATCTTATATCGTCTCTTTGTTGAATAATGTAAGTGCAGCTGTTCATTGTTTGAGTATTAGCTTAAATTTTATATATATTATCGCCAGTTCCTTTTTTTTAGGGTTTCGTACCTTAAAAGGAAAAAATATACTTATAGGATCACTTTGTTGTCCGTCAGTCAAGACAATTTATCTCGAGATCACGTAAAGGTCAAACTGAAATTAATATCAAATGTTCAAGTCTACGGCCCCTTTTTAAGTCATCTCATGAAAAAGATACGAGCTTATATGCATCATTTTTACTGTATACTTCCTTCCTTCCTTCCATTTACTGGGTACTTCCAGTATACCTAAAGTTATGAAATTTGGCATTAAGTGAAAAATTAACAATATAAATAAGGAAACAAAACCGAAAAGTAAAATTTTATAGGTATTTGATATAAAAAAAAATTAGAAATATACTTCATATTTGTAGTTCATTTCATACAAAATGAGTGCTTACGCTCGCAAACTTAAGTTTGCATGAAAGTTAAGACAAAAACAAGTAACATAAACATGCATTTGCTAAGCTTTTACTAAGCGGCTAAGATATCTAGATGCGAGCACTTTAGTTCCTGTAGCACCGGTTCTCACGACCTGCGTCTTGCAGGTTTTGCTTATATTGGATGACGTACAGATATATTCATTGTTTTCCCTCCAGCTTCACGCTGTATCTCGAGTGTAGCATGGTAGAACTTGACGTGGCGCTTTGTCTTGTTATTAGAACGAAGAAATGAAAAATACTCACTATTTCTAATGGGAATTGAAGCCACAACCGCCGGGCTTACATTCAGACGGCGCTCCACGGAGGCCTCAGGTATATTTTTGATTGAGCGTAAATTGAAAGCAGAATGCGAATAGTTGAAATAAATTGTATAAATTGATATAAAAACTAAAAATTATTAAAAATGAAATTTATAACAATTATATTTGCTACATATAACTTATTTCTTTATTCAATATATGAAAATTGAACAAAAAAATAATCAAAATCATAAAATCTCTTATAAAAAAAAACTACCCATCAATGTATACCTTCGCCCGTGTGATAGGGACAGCAACACAACACTATGTAATTAGACAGAGACGGAGCAACGACAACACAACCGGTTAGCATTGCAAGGTCGCGGCGCGGGGTAAATGACACTCGCGCAGTCGTGCCAAAACATCATATTTCTTTACTAGTTATTTTATACTTTTTATCAATTTTCTTGGTTTTTTTTAATGTATTGTAGATAGTTTAATTGATTCCGTTCCGTTAAATAAGTTGTACAATATAAATTAATAATAATATTTATGGAGGCCGAGCTTTGCTCCGACACCGGAGTGAAGTAATGAAAATATTTAATACTTACATCATGATAAGTGGGAATAGAACCAACGACCTACCTGCAAATTTATAGTCACTTAATTGAATTAAACAATAACATTCATTTTTTTCTAACATTTTTAAGTATTAACCCGCACTTAGGAAAGAAAATACTTATTAAGAAAACGTATAAAAGTTTTGAACTAACGACGTTCCAAACATTTAATTTTATGTTTCTATTCACGGTGTAGAAAAACACTTTATATGTTACTAAAGCACAAAATAATAGTTAAAGCGACGTTGTCTTTATAAAAAAGCGTGTTAGATTTGTTGTATGACTGCTAGCTGTTGCGGATCCCTTACTTTTTATAGATAATTTTGTATACTGTATACACACATGGTAACATATTTTTCTAACTTCACGCTGGCTACGACATACCGCATATAATAGGATAGGCAGAAGGAACCTAGTGTTAAGTCTCTCCGTTCCCCATTTTCCTGCCATTTTTTTTGGACATTGCGTATTAAACTATGGAACTCTATGCAACTATTTGTCTTGTTACCAGCGCGAGAAAATGAAATAATTAAATAATTTCTTCCGAACGGGAATCGAACCTACAACGCCACGTCACATATGATAAATCTAAAAATACGTAAGTCATTTTTTATTTCAAGCTCATTTAGTTTCTGTGAAAGTCACGACGTGAGACAGCTTTACGTGGTTTTAAAAGTGTGGTTCTTATAGTTCACTTCTTAGAACGTTATATAGATCTTGTCAAGAAATCAAGAAAATACTTACATCATCATATCTGCAAGTCAACATCATCATATAAATTAAATGATGCATCCATGTGTGCACTGATTGTAATTTTATAATATTTAAGTATTCGTGTCAGGTTTTAGGGACTTTATTTAATTAAGAAGAAATAAATTATTATCTCTTAATATTTTCGTTTCTTAACTCTGGCACTAAGGCAAAAAGTCCGGCGTTGAATTCGCAATGCCTTGTAAAATTCGTAGAAAAGCGGGGAACTGAGTGTCTTAACACTACGTTCCCTCTGCCTACCCTGCTATATGCCATCTTTAATACTTTTTTATCTACACGCTTTATCCCGCATGTAACATGGTAAGAACATGGAGAATAATGTTCAGACACTCTGTTCCGGAATTTTCCGTCCAGTTTTGGAGGCATTGCGTGTTGAGTGGCGGAACCCAACGCCGCGCTTACCTATGGCGCAGTTGAGTAGTATTTATTTATATTTTCTGGGTAACCACTTGGGGACGTAATTTCCGTCACGACGCGCAGTGTCAATATGGAAAATGGGAAACAGAGTGCTTTAACATTAGGTTTAACACTAGGTTTCTTTGCCTGTCTTGCTGTATGCGGAATACAGCGTGAAACTAAAAAACGCACATACATATCCGCAATTCATACAAGAGTAAACAATAAACATTTTCTTCTATTCCTAGGTAACGGTGATGACCTGTTCGTGACTCTATTCATTACATAGTTTCCAATTCCCATGGCCATTTGTGTTTTTTACATAAAATATACGATGGTTTTGAACAATTCGCGGCGATACAAAATGTATGGATTCCGCGCACGCGTAAACGATTCACACGAAGTTAGGGTTGCCTGATGCGATTAAAATAGAAAATAAAAAAATGTAAGAGAGGGGGCGACCTTGGTTGACCTTCGAAAACACAATATCAAAGATACTGGAGGAAAGTCACGTAAAATCCATGAGGACCCCGCTAGGGATAAAGCATGGAAAAAAAATATTTAACTTACACTGGGTCCCGTATATAGCAGTGTAAGCAAAGGACACCTAGTGTTAAGTCACTCTGTACTTAACAAGAAGACCGTCATGAGACAGCGGCATAACATCTAACTATGGATATAACAATTGCAATTCATGGGGAATAAATTATTTTAATTTCCTCATTCTGGTAACAAGACAATGTGCGGTGTTGAGGTCTGCCTCTCAACTGACAATATTTTATGAACATTTCGAAAATTAGGCGGTTGGAGTGTCTTAACAATAAAATCCTTCTACCTATATATATGCTATAATACCGTGTAAAGATATTTTTTATAATAACACTTATTGACACCCCTATAACCAGTAATTTTAAATTCAATTACATTCGTGTTAGATAACGTCCGGAATTTAGAAATGTTAATTCTTCTTCTGGGAAATGTATTTCAATTAGATTTTGTTATTTTTTTATTTTTTGGAAGCGGTAATTTAATACCAAATCTATAAGGTCATAGATATGTATTAATATCATATAAAAAAATTGAAGAAAAAAACCTATATAATGTTTCACTTTTTACGATTTGAAGTTGTGCCATATACAAAACGTTATCAAGATGGACTGAAATTATAATCACTAATCATGAATAATATATTCATCATTAGTGATCATAAAAAATACTTTATTCTTTTCCCGCGGTACTCTGAAGTAATAACACAAAGAATATAGCGAGATAGCTTTGTGATTTTATATTATTTTACCAATTTGTCATTCAACTTCAATCTGTTAGGAACCTAAAAAAAAAAAATATTGAATTTACTCTTTACCAGATTTACTTAAAAAAATAAAGACCAAAGAAATCTGATCTTTTGTTTATATCTCCTTTTAAGGGTCGTTAAAGTACAATAAAACGTTATTATAGTGTTGTTGCGGGCGCGGCGTGCGCGTGCGCATGTTATATAAACAACGCCATCTAGCGGCAGGTGGATGAACCACTTTATAGCTTTGACCACCCAAGTTGAGTATTAAAATGTAGAGGACGTTACAATCTTGGTGCTAAGTTATGTTAGAACTACGTATCTTCATGATGTATCCCGAATAAAGCAGGATACCCAGAGGGAACCTAATGTTATAATACTTTACCCTGCCTTCCGCTTAATTACGAGACGTAGCGTGTTGAGTGCAGATTAACACCGAGCCTTGTCTTCATATCAGAGCGCAAAATTACTTGCATAATGATTAGAGTTATAGTAGTCAATATTTTCAACTATTTCAAAGTGTTAATCCACACTTAGGAAAGAAAAATACTTATTTAGAAAACGTATAAAAATTTGAACTTAGCGAGCCTCGAATCCGCGCCTCCTGGAAACCGACCATGGTCGGTGTAGTAGTCAATGATTTATAATAATAATAATACATTTAGAGTTGTATTCGATTATGGTACAGATGTTATTGCAATGTAGTGCTGTAATTATAGTGAAGAAAATTAATGCATGCCTAAAAAAAAGATTTATTTACAATTTATAAATAAATAGAAAAAAAATCACAAAATAAATTAAGAAAACAAAACATTAACGTTTAACGGATTCCAAGACATGCAGGATAATATTCGTAACTTTTTTTTACATTTAAGAAAAAATATATAAATATTCTTTGTTGTGTGAAATTACATTTTTAAATTTGATAAAAAGAAATTACTTAATTATATACAGCCACAATATTATAAATACATATAGAAAATTATTATTGGGGAACAGAGTGTCTAGGTTCCCTCTGCCTACTCTCTGTTGTGTGTGGGATACAGCGTGAAGCTGAAGCTGAAAATTATTATTTATAAGAACCTTACCTTAGCGTAGTCAACGGGAGATGCATTCACAGGACTGGTGAATAGACCCTCGCTGCAACAAAATAAAATTATCATTATATTTATATTCAGACAAACCGTGGCCAGAAGCGCGACTATAAAAGTGACAAGTTGAGAGTTAGATTGCCAGGTAAGTGAATTAAATATTTAATATTTTCCTTTCCTCGTTCTAGTTACGAGGCAAAAAGCAGCGTTGAGTTCCACCATTACACAGCAATGTCTCCAGAATTCGGGGGAAAGGGGGGAACGGAGTGGCGAACGTGTCTTAATGGGAACGGCGTATCTTGACACTAGGTTCCCTTTGCCTACCCTGCTGTATACGAGATAGAGCGTGAATGAAACTAGAAATTAAAGGGCGGAGCGTAATTTTAAGAGCTACCACGTGCAATTTTATGTCTGACTCATCCTAATATACGAGTAACTATCACTATTACTTACATAGGTATTCCATTTTATAACTGATATCTAAAAACTTTGAGTAGTCATCGCCTTAAATAATTAAAAGACGTATACTCCTATTTTTTTTATTAAATATAACATTTAAAGCTAGGAAAATCCCATCTTACTCAAGGAAATTAAATATTCAACATTTTCATTTCCTCGCTATAGTAACAAGCCAAAGTGCATCGTTGAATTCCACGCCACTTAACACGCAATTCCTCTAGAATTCGGCAGAGTGTGGGTGAGTTGAGAGTTTTAATGGAAACGGAGTGTCTTAACACTAGGTTCCCAATCCGATGTTCCATCTGCTTACCATGCTAAGTGCGGGATACATCTTAACGTATATTAAAACTGTAGAGTGTATTTCAGGAAATCATGGCGCAGCATTTGATTGTTATTTAGACAATTGAGGGCTCAAATCCAATTCGGGAGAATGGATTATTTTCATTTCCTTGCACCTACACCGCATAAAAATAATGTTTAAAAACTAAAACACGTCCTATAAAGTACGAAACAAGAACATTGTTAATTATTCAATCCGATCAAATTATTATACACAAACTATAAAAAAATTACAGACTATTAATTAAACAACTTAACGGTATTTTTATACATAATACTGATAGAGATAATATATTTAAAGAATTGACTTTATGATATTCTTGTTTCATTTGTCTCTTTATGATAACTAGGTTAGAAGTTATGAGGGAACAGATGAACATACAGGTCAATATCATAACCCTCCTTTTTGCTTCGCCGTAGTTCGAGTTTTAAAAATGTGTGATACTGCGTGAAACTATGAGTTGTCATTTCTTCTTAACAAACGTGCGAAAAAGATGAAAGATGTAATAAAGGTGTAAATGTATACATTGACGTGGAACACGCGAGCGAAACTGAATATACCGTCATATTAATCATTGGACTAGGTTTTTCTAATGTTTAACATTATTCTTTGATCTTAGTTAGCTTTTAAAGAATCGATATTTTTTTTATATATATATAAGTTTGGATCCAAGTTTTTGGGCGACTACTCTTATTTTAAATTAATAGTGGTTATAGATTCGACTCTACGGGTTTTTTTGCTGAAAAGTAAGCAGTGCGTGTTGAGTGGCGGAACTTACTCCGCGCTTTGCTTCGTTACCAGAGCGAGGAAATGAAAATATTATGTATTTGAACTCAGAACCTGTTGCGTTTACAGTCGCATGCTTGTGCCACTGCGCCACGACTGGCTTCAAATGAAATGTATAGCATAATTATCGTTTTATTACCAATTTAGAAAAAAAAACTTCAACAAAAAAATAAGTACTAAAACCGAGTTTCTTTCTATGCTCTAGTTTCGTTACAGTCGTAAAACCGTTGCTTTTCCAACGAATAATTACATACCAATATGATAGTGTTTCTCTCTTTTATTAGAAAATATTATTAGTAATACAAAATGTATGTGAATAGCTATTTTATAATAGGAATTCCATCGCGATGTAGACCAAAATGTTAGATGCCTGAACGATTACATGCAGTTCTAAACATATAATAAAATTGTAAATGATCGGTATCTATGTATGAAAAATAAATGAGAGAATCTATCTTTGGGGACATTTAATAATGAACCCATAAGATCAAAATTTTAATTGATCTATGGCTAGCAATTATTGAAACATCTCTACTAATAATATCATAATGGCACCGTCGAATTATGTTGAATTAAATGAAGATGATGGGTTCAAATATGAAATAAAGCAATACAAACTTTTAGATTCAAATATGGGTAGAGTAAAGGGAACAAATAGTTGAAGCAAGCGTAAATACTTATTTTCCTTTGCTTCCACGCTCTTTATCCCACATAAAACAGAGTAGGCACAAAGAACTTAGTATCAAGACACTCCGTTCTCCTGTTTCGACGCGAAACGCGTGTGTTGAGTGGCGTAATACAACTCCACATCATGCTCAAATAATCCACATATTCGTTACAAACACCACATCACAACACAAAACATCAACAAAACCAGAAAAAACAGTAAAAAAAGACAAATTCACAAACAAATTACACAGCAATACGTTTCACCGACACATGCAATTACAGTTGGTCTACAGAACACTCTCGGGATGAGATATCGGTGTTTTTTTGTCGCGTGATCATCTCTCTCCATGCAGAGTGACCAGCGTTTCCGGTCTAGCGTTTTGCTTAATAATCGGTATAATCGTTATAATCGACGCGGCCGTGCGTGGTCTCAAAATGATTTATTAATGTAGATCGTGTTTATCCGTAGTTAATATAATTTAATTATGCTCCATTATGTTGTTGTAATGTGAATTATTAAAACAAAAAGCTTTTTGGGCCGTCGTGGCGCAGTGGTTTTAGGTGTGACAGTAATCGGGGCGATAGTGGATTCGATTCCTACTATAGGGAATGATTTGTTTTCATTTTTTTGTTGAAGTGACGAGATATTGCTTAAATCAATCTCAAATATTTTACCGAAAAATTGGTTCCTTCAACCTGGTTCCACCATTCATTGGTTCCATCAACATTCTGCAGCGTGCATCTAAAAATATTTTTAAAGTTTGTATTGAGCGTCACGTTGTATATTGAGGTGTTATTGGGTTATATTGAGTGGCGAAATTCACCCGAGCGAGAATCGAACAACTACCAGTGCCGTGTGATCCCGGCCTAGAATAGGATCATCCTGGTACTGGTGGTGTCGTAAGAGGCGACTAAAGTACGTGTGGTAGAGTCACGTCGCCAGCAATGGCAACACGCATGGGCAGACTCGACCGGATCATTACCACCCCCGGCATTTAAAATCGGCGTGAAGTAGTGGCTTTATGCCACTGCGTTTCGCATCAGGTAATGCCGGGCTCCGGCGCCCAACCCACCTTAAAGGCCGGCAACGCACCTGTAGCTCCTCTGGTGTTGCACAGGGCGGTGGGCGGAGGTGATCACTTACCATCAGGTGACCCGAACGCTCGTTTGCCGTGTTTTTTCCATAAAAAAAAAAGTACCTACTATGGTTTTAACAAACGCTTTATCAAAGAGCCCTCGTCTTTTTAATACTTAGCATTTTATATAGATATTTTTAGTAAATTGTACAGTTTCTTTTTAGAGTAGTACCGCAAATAGAGAAATATAATACTGGCTTTGTAGTTTAGTAGATAAATTGAATAAATGTTTGATCATTTTAATATTCTTTTTTCTTGAGTTAAATTTTTCGAAGCCTCTAACTTACTGAATCTCACACACAAAACCGCTGTTTAAGTTCTGTAACATTTACATTTTTTTATAGCTTCGCGCAGTATCCCGCAAATGGCTGGATAGGCAAAGGGAACCTGGGATTTTAACACTCTGTTCCCATTAACACACTTCCGATCCTCACCTGAGCACTTTCCGCAGAACACCAGAAGCATAGCGTGTTGATTGTTGAACTCAACGATGCGACATAGCGTGATTTTTACGTTTATTTACTAACATAAAAGAAAAAATATATAAGCTTATTTACTTTAGAAATCTGATTACCTACCAACGTATTTTATCTGGCTTGTGGTTAGACGACCAAGAACAAACTAGAAAACTAGAAACTAAAGACATCAACAACAATGAGGGAGACCTTAAGAAAAGATGCAAAGAAAGATCTCAAAGAAATCTTCAACAAACAATAGTACTTTAGAATCTTATTTACTATTAGTTCTTATTAAAGGTATCAGTGGCATAGGAACCTGTTGTAACCTAAGATTGTCCAAGTAGGTATAGAAACCACATAGCGGGGTCCCTCCAAACCACAGCTAGCTGTGAACGTTGAACAAATCTAATTATATAGTATTGACATACATAAAGTAGATACTATAATGGCTTAGTGGTAATTATTCAGTCAAAAGTAACGAATTCACATTAAAAAAAATCGTAATATATGACGAGGTTCCCTGTAATATATAAAATCTTTAGAATATCTTTACTAAACGTAATATTTTTAGCTTTACTCGGTATCCCGCATATGTAGGATGTTAAACAAAGGAAATTTATTGTCAAGACACTCCATTTTGCGGATTTAGCACACATTTAGGAGATATAACAAGTTTTTATAACTCTACGTGTATCCCACATACAGCAGGCTTGACAGAGGGAGCTTCGTGTTAAAAACTTCGGAAGTCAACGCTGTGCTTTCTTCATGAATAAAAAGGTGAGAAGGTGAAGAATAAGCAAACTCTAATAAGGTCTCTAATAATAAATTAGAGACCTTATTAGAGACTTAGACTTATGAGATTATATAAATTAGACACCTTATTGGAAACTTATAGTAAGTATATATTATAAAGACATTCATTGTACTCTGTGCTGTATTTTATACTGATATATTTTATTTCACGCTTTCTTCGCTATAAATAATAATAAAAAAGAAAACTATAAACTTATCAGGCCTGCAGCTATTTTATATTATACAGGAATTGTAAAACAAAAACATTAATTAATGATACTTTAATAAGAGCCTTTGTAGTATGTCGGTGCAATGTCTGACTATAAACGCAACGGTTGTGGGTCCGATGTCCCGAGAGTCCGGACAAAGCGCAGCATTGAGTTCTGGAGTTGAAAATTGCTCGCTAAGGGTTTTAACATTTGGCTTCCTCTGCCTACCCTGCTATGCGGGATAAACTGTGAAGCTGTTTGAACAAATTTTATATTATTTTTATAAATGAGAATAGACGTTCGAATTTGGTTAATTTAACATCAACCAAAATCGAACGTCTATTCTTTCATCTTATATATCCCGCATGTCACTGCAAGCATTGCAAACTGAGTGTCCACACTCTTACTCTGCTCTCCACTTTTTGGCCTAATTTGAGACATTGCATGTTAAGCAGCTAAATTTAACGCCGTTCTTTGTGTGTTTCCTCCGATTGAAGTCCACAGCCATTTAAAATTACCACGCCACGATCACTTTTAGTAAAAATATGAAATCCAATAGTTCTTACCATATATGAACTAGTAATCAGAAATCATTATGATTTAAAATTCTGCAAAAAATATTTCTCTGGTAACCGACACAATATTTCCTGGTAAACTGGACGAGGTGCGGGGAACGAAGTGTTTTAACACTAGGTTCCCTCTGCCTACCCCGCTATATCCGGTATACATTACTTGCCGTTAAGCTATAAAAAATATAAAAATAATCCACTTTCCTACAAGTTCCTAGCATCACAACAACAAGACCAAGTTGCGGTCAAACGATATCCCGGTTATACATACATACATACTTAAAAGAATCTAAACAGTTTACGTAAGAAGTAAATAGTGTTGCAAGTCGACAGTACCTAATAAATGCATAATGCCGCATCTCATTGGCACACATAGCGCAGCGAATTGTTGCGCATATATGTGTATGTAGATACATACGTACATACATACATACATACATACATACAAACATACATTCAGCTACAATGATTTTTTGATTTTTTTTAGTTTTAGTGGGAATCAAACCTACAACAGTCGTACCCACGACTGAAGACGACACATGTACGAGTATGAGATATTTTAGTTATTAGTCTATTATGATATTATAGACTGTATTAATTTTAATTAAAACATATTTTCCCTAGTACGGTGATAGGAAGTTCAATTACCATTAATAATAATGGTTCTCCTATTCTAGTGGAGATAAGTGGAGATATTATACTGTAGAATATGTTAGTTCTTCTCAGCAGAACTGCCTGCCGAGCCGGTGGTAGCTTTATGTTTAAATTCAAAAATATTCGAAAAACTGTGCTTGAATTAAAAATATTCCATTTTTTTTTCAAATATTAAACCTATGATTTATTATCACACTTAATGCCTATACTTCATACATTCTTATGCAGAGGGAACCTGCCAACCTAAGTTAATATATAATTAATTTATAATATTCAACGTTAAGGTACGTTCAACGTTAACGTAATAACATCAAAAGGCTATAAAATTACAAAACACAATATTTATTTAATAAAATCTATTTACTTAATTTACTTTAGATAAAAATTTCCTGCGTGGTCTTAAAGCGCTGTTTCTGTAGAAATAGTCGGCTTTACAAAGTCATTTGATAGCTTATGAAATAGAAGGCCTCTATTGTACACATGAAACTTACTTTGTTTGGTAATTTGAGTAAGATTTTATTATCTCCATGCGATAATAGAATACCAACTGCTTAGACTTTAAAAGGCGCGGATTCGAATCTCGCTGAGTAAGCCTATTCAGTTCAGGTTTTGTATAGCTTTTTGCTTTGATTTGAAAAAAATTGACCAACCGAGTTAACCTAGTTCTTCTACCCCTCTTCATAAATCTTGTTTCGTTCAATATGCAGAAACTCATCGTAGCATCCATGCCCACATATACATTCTGTGTATCTCTTCATCGCGAATTCGATCGACGATTCGACTCCCCATATCTTACGAAGAGATCGCGTCTCCAATGCATTATTTTTTCTTTCATTTTTGTTCTGTTCTTTCGGAGTCTAGGTTAGAAGACTTGCAGGCAGAGACCCTTGCCTTTCGCGAACTACAATATTTGCGTTCTCCGCTTTCCTCCGAATCCAAGAGTTTTATAAGTGACGGAAGTCAAAATCGAACAAATTAGAAAAGTACTTTTATCGTGCATTATAAAATTTAAAAATTTGTGTACTTAGAGCAAAAAATTATTGTGCCTTAGCTCGAGTTCCTAGTTTACTAGTAACCTCTGAAGAGCTTGATGATATCATATACAGTTACAAAAAAGGCTCTAATTCAGTTTCAAAGATTTAATTTCATAGTAACAAAGTTACATAGTTGCGAGTCGGCATAATAAAAGTATGTTAAAAACCTACACTTTGAATAGAATACAAACAATCTCTTGTTTTTTGTCGGTCAAAAAAGCCTGAATATAGAGTTAAAACTAGCGTGGTTTCATCGCTTAAACCTATTTCTATATTATAGTCTAATTATACATAGCTTACACAAATTATGGCCTATGTGTTATTCTAATGTATAAGCTATATTACTGTAAAGTTTCATCTAAATGCGTTCAGCAGTTTTTCTGTGAAAGTGAAACAAACGTCCATCCTCATAAACTTTCACATTTATAATGCTATAGTAGAATAACTAGCGCCCCACACCCGGCTTCGCCCGCCTCTAACTATACGATTGTTTATTTAAAGTTAAGTGTTGGTTAAGTTGGTAAGGATAAGTTATTTAAAGTTAATTTGGTTTGATTGATTTGGCTATTTTAATACCGGTAATTATACTGGTTCTCGCTGCTTAATCTGCTACGTGCGGGATACAGCGCTTTTTTTGAAAGTAAAGAGAAGCTTTCTTTGAAAGTAAAAAGAAGTGACACTTCACTTAGCTTACTAACAATTATTAGTAAGCTAAGTGAAGTGTCACTTCTCTTTACTTTCAAAGAAAGCTTCTCTTTACTTTCAAAAAAAGCGCTGTATCCCGCACGTAGCAGATTAAGCAGCGAGAACCTTGAAACTTAGTGTTAAGACACTATATTCCTATTAAAACATACAAAAGCAACATTATTTGTAACTTCACGTTTTCTCCTTAATATAGCGAGGTAGAAACTGAGCGGTGATAAGACAGTCAGCGTCTTTTGATTTGTTTTTGTTCTCCGGTTTCTGTATGAATTCGAAACAATAAGCTTAAGCGGCGAATCTCAACGCCGCACTCTGCCTTACCAGAGCTTAAACGAGAAATAAAAACAAAACGTGCGCATAAAAACTAATAATTAAACATGTTTACCATAGACGGCTATGGTATCGCATCGAGATCACCGTTAGTTCCCAAGTAATCGGATCTTCCGTGCAAACCAGTCCTTCCGCGACTGTAAACACTTCTATTTGGTCATTGATTTACATCCATTTCAAATGTGTTATTGTTTTTTTTTTATTTTTTAACTTAACTCTTATCCCCTATATCCCTAACGGAGTAGTCAGAATAAACAGAGCGTCAAACGCAACGCTATTTTTATATTTTTTATTTAAAAAAAAATTTTAACTATGAATTTAAAAAGCTATTTACTAAATAGGTTTAGGGTATGTATGTATGCGTAAACATTATTTTATTATCGAGTATGTGAAGATAATTGATTAAGTCATTTTAATTATCATTCTAAATATAAAACAGCCAGGCCGTCGTGCCGCAGCGGCGCAGCGTTTGCTGGTAAAGTCGACAGTTGTTTATTCGATTCGATTCCCACACGGCGGAACATCTTGACATTAGGTTCCCTTGGATTACTCTGCTGTGTGCCGAAAATAGTGAAGTTGATCAACTTGTTTAATATATAAAAAAATATATATTTATATAAATACTTTAATAGCAAAAAAAATTAGAATTAATAGGAAAAAATTAGATAGTTAAACATTGATTCTAGATCTGTTAAATAATAAAGGCATTTATTCATTTAAAAGATGTCTTTCCGTTTTAAGTCAAACAATTGCAGCCACTAACATACAATACGTAACAGAACAAACACAAGACGAACGTATCCAGACGAACACAAACGCATACAAAACAACTCACCTGTTCACTTTAAACAGAAGTCCCACTGGGGTCATCTCAGTTTACTTAAAAAAAATCCCTCACTACACTTTACAACACTGGAAATGTCAAAATGACAGTTTAAATATTATAGAAAAAAATTGTCACACAGATTATCGAAAATTATTTTTTTTTGTATTGGTTTTTGTCAAGTAAGTAGCACAGTATACGTCCTAAAATATTAATAAAAGGGAATAAAAATATTTAAATTCTATTCTCGATTATTATTTGTGCGTGCACAGAGGTTCAATCGATGCGTGGTAACCGGGCGGCGGTCGCGAGAGGTGTGGTGACAAAGTCAAACAATGGGTAAGACTAATTATTATACATTACAGCAGGTGCCATCAACAATTATATTCTGTAGCTAACGTTTTTAAATATTATAATACTATGCAAGAATTTTTTTGTTTATTTACTGAAAGTTTTTTAATCTTTATTTGTTTTTATATAAATTAAGAAAGTATTTTTTTTAACATCTGCGAAGGACATAGATAAAGGAAACAGATAATAACAGATAATTTATTACTGTTTTTATAAAAAAGGTTACTACCGTTTGTTTCTATTTTTATTGTGCGAATAAAGTTCATTAGCGCGTTCATTATTTGAAATATATTTGATGATTTATAAATATGTTTTTAATAATA
The DNA here is from genome assembly GCA_917862395.2 of Heliconius sara. Taxonomy (NCBI): domain Eukaryota; kingdom Metazoa; phylum Arthropoda; class Insecta; order Lepidoptera; family Nymphalidae; genus Heliconius; species Heliconius sara. Next base: position 1,177,460 of record OU860799.1, read on the forward strand.
AAAAATAATAATAATGAAATATAATTATTTACGCCTTTGTGGTGTCTGACTATAAAATGCAACGATTGTGAGTTTGATTTCCGCTCGGGAGAATAAATTATTTTAATTTCCCTGCTTTATTTAGCTATACGAAGCGTAATTGTCTCTAAAAACATTTACAAAGAAAATTTTCTTAACGAGTGATTATCTGTTTATAATTATAATTTTTTAACGTTTCATTTATTTTATAAAGGCATGAGGTTTATGTCAGACTGTCTGACGTTGGTCCGTTCGATTCCCACTTAGGGAAGTAAACACGCGATAGTTTGCAATTTTAACAGTAAGTAGGGAACGGAGTGTGACGATAGGTTCCTCTATCTGGCTATGCGGTGAAAGCGTAAAGCTGTATTTTTATTTTTTATTTTTTTTATAGCTAAAGTACTTGACCCCTACGAAACATAAGTACAAGGCTGCTACTTCCCATCCTTTATGGTTTTATTACGCCACATCCGCGCACGCGCACAGGATGCAACCTAACAAATATATAATTCAATTAAAATACACTCTATAGTAATAGCCCTAAAGAAGAATTTACTTGAAAAATATTCACATTATGTTTGTTTTATACGAAGTCCTATATATTACTAAGAAAACTCTTAATTCGTAGGTGATAAAATCGATTTTCTCTATTATTTTTGTCGAATCGATCTGCTGTACTGTCGCCTTCTTGTCGCTTCAAGTATATTGTCATATTATAATTGAATGTTACAATAACAATGGCACCCGCTGTCTGTTTTAGAAAGATGCCAATCTTCATGTATTACATGTTAATTACATTAACCGTATTAAAATCAGAGTCAACAATTAGTACTTAATATTATTATTCTTTTAGTTTTGCACTGTATCCCGCACATAGCAGGGTAGGCAGAGGTTCCCGTTAATACATTTTTCGTCTTCTCTTCCCCATTTTATGGTCGAATTCAAAGAGAGTGAGTATCGAACCCTCGACTGGCCTCTTAATATTATAATAATCAGTAATAATGACATTTGGTATGTAAGGTCTCCGACTGTTGTACAGGTTGTGTACACTCTTCTATAGTTCTTAAGGACCTTAGGTGATAAATGCAAGAGACGATTCACAGAAAAATTATCGAAATTTCTACGGGACTAGACTTATTTTACGAAAACGAACAGTTTTACGATGAATCCTGTATGTAGCAGATTAGGCAATGGGAGCCTAGTGATAAGGTTCTCCGCTCTCCACCTTTCGCCGATTTGGCGTGTTCAATGATAGAGTTCAACGCCGCGCGTTTGGCCGAACACAAACAACAGAACTAATAAAAAATCCAAATAATATTATAAACACTGCCTTTTGCACTTAACATAATTTTAGCAACAAAATGCACATTTAAAGGTGATAAGCATAAAAAATAATCAATATTTTTAAAAGAAAGAATGCCAAGAATCCTCAATACTGGTTTGCATGAGAACTAAGGACAGATGTCCATCATCCACACATCGGAGTTAGTGGTTAGACCCGTCTTTTATTTATAACTAATTGATTAAGCGAACTGCATACTGCATTCTGCATTCGAGATTAGGGCCTGGTGCGTAATCTATTAAATTGCAGTGACACAGGGTCTGCCGGTTGTGGGTTTGAGTTCCAGTCACGGTAATAAAGTACTTTAATATTTCGCTTTGGTATGACGTCGAAGCTTAGCGTTGATTGCCACTTAGTAAGCAATATTTCGAAAACGTTGCGGAAAGTAAAGAACGGAGTGTCTTAACACTAGGTTACCAATGCGTACCCTGCTATAACGCGGGATAACGTGTGAAAAATAAAAAACAATAAAAAAAGCCCCACACAGTATGACTGTAAACACGACAAGTCGTGGGTTCTATTCCCTCTTGATGAAATGAATTTTATAACATTTTTATTTTCTCGTTCTGGCAACGAGGCAAAGCGCGGTCGTTGAGTTCGACCACTTAACCGAAGCCACGTCAAACACCGAGCGCTGACGATGAAATTGAATTTCGCCTACAGTAATATCCACCACACTTACAGGAAGTACTGCAGTCCGCACCAACGCCATTGTTCTAGCTTTATGAGCGTGGTGGAATGCAAACAGGAACCCAACCCGGTACCAACGATAAGTTAGGACAATCACCCGATACACATCGAAGTTCCTAGTTTTTCATCTAATTAACTTACGTATGTTGTTTGGAGTTTAAGTATAATAAGAAACGATAAGATAATGATGGTCGTTATATCATAAAAAAATATATACAAATTCTAGAGGATTTTTTACATAAGTGTCGACTTAAGTTATACTTAAGACAAGTCTAACAATTTTGGAAAATTGATTTTGTATACAATGGTAATTAATCTTTTTGGAATAGCCTTTAATACTACTTTAGCTTCACTCTGTAGCAGGAGCAGGGTAGGCAGACGGAACTTGGAAACATAGTGCCAAGGCACTCCGCTTTCATTAACACACTGGCGGAATTAAGCGCCATAAATAAATATTTCACTTCCTCAAGTAAGAATTGAACCCGCAACTGTGCCCCTGCGCCCGCAACTCTGCCCCTGCGCCACGTCTGACAGTAAATAATATTTTTTGCACATAATAATTATTATTAGTCCCATACTCATATATATTCATTCTAAGTCCCATAATATAACTTGTATGTAGATAAGTCAGGAAATGTAAGAGGTCTTCTTACCCTACATTCCATGACCATCTCCAAATTTCATGGGAACAGAAAAACAAAGGGATTTTCCACGTTACTTTTTAAAACTACCACGCAAAGTTGCGGGCGACGACTAGTTCTTTATAAAGACAGTATAGTTTTGCAAAAAAGCTGGTTTTACTGCATTTTCGATGATAAACGTATAATTTTATTGTATAAATCCGTTACAGCAATTTTTTATAGAATGTAACAACTAACTAACGACGTCTGTGAGAAAAGAAACAGTAAACCTTTGGTATTGTTATGGTGTTATTAAGAGATGCTTTATTGTCGTATAATGTGTATACCACATATTTTATGTTACACTGCATTTCTAAAACGCCATCACGGCGGCCAGAACTGTATCAGATTATATGATACGCGGAGAATGTGAATTCGATTCTATCAATTTCTTTTTAGCTTAACGCTGTATCCCGCCTATATTAACATGTATTTTAATGGTTCTTTAAATACGTCTTTTGAGGCCGTCTTGCAGTGGCACAGTCTGACTGTAAGCTGGACTTTACTTTTGACTTTAGTCTGACTGTAAACTTGTTGTAGGTCCGTACATAAGTCGAGGGAATTAATTATTATCATTTCCTGGCTCTGGTTACAAGATGTTGCGTTCTCAAAAATTGAGCGAGAAGTCGGCAGCGGATTGTCTTAACTTCAGGTTTTCTCTATCTATACTGCTATACGAGAAGCCACTTGTTTACCTTTAATCTATTGGAAAAAACAGTTTTGTAGGCGCTACCAGTCAAAGGAAAGTTGTTCTTAATATTTTAATAAACGGATATCCTAAATGGCCGATGTTGTTTAAAAACAATCTGTCGTACATTCAATGTTCAATTAATGCGTAATTATGTTTCATTATATACGGTACTACTTTGTAAACCTTAAAATCTTGTCTTGAGAACGCTCAATCGAGTTTTTTTCTTTTAATCGTTATGATTATGTATAAAGATCAGCTTCACGCTGTATCCCGCACACAGCAGGGTAGGCAGAGGGAATCTAGTGTCAAGACACTCCGTTCCCCACTTTCTGCCGAATTCTGGAGGCATTGTGTATTGAGTGGCAGAACTAAATATAAATTTAAGTAAATATTTCATCTCCTCGAATGGGGATCGAACCCACAACCAGTCGGTTATACAGTCACACTTTGTGCCACTGCGCCACGACTGGCCTAATGATTATATATATATAAATTGAGTAGAAACCTAGTTATCATTTATTTTAAACATTTTAATTTTTTATATGGCTTATTTAGAGCAATTGCATGCTGAATATGATACTACACCTCAGAAAAGATATTTATAAAAAGTTACATTATTATTCGAACCCACAACCAGTCGGTTTTACAGTCACTCTTTGTGCCCCTCCGCCACGACTGGCCTCAAGTTACATTAAGTAACGTACACGAGTACACGATTTAAGCGTGGAATCAAGAAATGGGTAAGTCTCAAATTAGTAAAAAAAATGGTTACCTCACTATAGTCTAGATTAAAATAAAAGACTAGACTAAAATTACGGAAAAATATAACCTGACGATTTGTGACGATTTGTGATGACTTAGAGCTATATTTCTACTTTACGTCTCTCTTCTACATTTAATATAACCGTCTGCCTCATGTTAATTTTACAGCTGATCAAAATAACGTGTCTGTTTTTCGTTGACGACGTTTTGATTTATGAAAAGGTTATAGCCTAGTGCTTACACACAACGTGTGACTGGAAACGCGATGTGTAGTATGTGGATTCGATTCCCAATCGAGGAAATTAGGTATTTAATATTTTCATTTTATAGCTCTGAAGTCGAGGCAAAACGCGGCGTTGAGTTTCGCCACTCAACACGCACTGTCCTAGACTTCGGTGGAAAATAGGGAAACGAATTGTCTAAACACTAGCTTTCCCCCGCCTAAAGCGTGACGCTAAAATACTCATATATATAAATGCGGACTACAGCGTGACGCTAAAATACTCATATATATAAATGCGGACTACAGCGTGACGCTAAAATACTCATATATATAAATATATAAAAATCAGACTATTTAATAACTTTGAGTAAAGGAAATGGCAAATATGCACATTGTTATTAGAAACACGACATTTTCAATTCACTCGTAACATTGCATTACCCGGCGGGCGGTGGAAAACTATAATTTTATGACGCGGCCAAGGGAACTTGTGGTTAACTTAAAATGGCATCATATTATTATGAAAATAAATAATTACATATATGTATAGAAACCTGAGACCATAATGGTGCATCAGACGAGACTAACGTAGTGGACAGTAATTGCGACGGTTGTGGGTTTGTGCCCTACTCGGGGTAGTGTGTTAATTTCATTTCTCCGCTCTGGCAAGATGAAGGCTGTGCGTTGAGTGAAATTGTAACGCTGGTTGAGGGTTTAAGCTCCCACTCGGAGCAATTAATTTTTCTGCTCTGGCAAGACTAAGCCTCACTCACAACGGCTTGAAAATAGAGTGAATAGTGGAAAACCGAGTGTCTTAACACTCTTACCCTACTATGCCGGAAACAGAGTGATTGAAAAAGAAAAAAAATACAATAAAAAAATACTTAAAATAATATTTAAACACTACTTACTTCTAAATAAAAATCAACATTAGATTCGCGAGAATGATTACTTAGTGTAATTACATACATCTTAATGTGCATTTGGCAGCTTTATCAGCACTCAGTCAAAGACGTGTGCTCATCTATTGTATGTAAATATGTTCGCACGGCTCTCGTTTGTGATTGTTTTAACTGTTATAATATATTTATTATTATTAATTTTAACCAGAAACCTTGTTTACTTGAAACATTATAGTTATTATATTAATTTTCACAAGACATCTTGTCTTTTTTTAATTCGTGGAAAATGCAAGAGTAATATATTGAATTATTTTGATTGTTTCATACTTGTATGGAATATGTATGGTGTTTAACCCTCTCCTTATACTTCTATACGCAGAATACAGTGTGAAGCAAAAAAACAAGGGAAGTGTAGTACAATTATGACATATTTATTTAAAAATAAATGAATTAACGCTTGGAAATGAACCTGCACCAGCCTCAGAGGTACACAAGTCACAAGAGTGATCTAAATTGATATGGTTCAGAAACTGCTATGTTCAATATTTTTTTTTTATCTGTGTCGTGTCATAACACTTTTAATGTTATTAAAACAATTAAGTATATTAATAGGGCCACCGTGCGGCACCGCCATTTAATTCTGGATGGCGATGGTCGTGGATCAATTCCCACTCTATGTAATGAATGATTTTCATTCCCTCGCGTAGGAAGGTTCCACCACTCAAGACCCAATTGAATTAGAGAGGAAAAGGGGAACACAGTGTCTTGTCACCTATTCAGCTTAATCAAAATCATAATACTCATACCAACCTAGTAAAAACAATATTCAAAATACGATTCAAATTCTCAATAGGTAAGGTACCTAAAAACAATTAACATTCATAGAATGAAATCAAAACAAAACACGATAAAATTGTCACCATTCTTTGAACATAATTCTTTGAGCATAAATAGATTCGTATTTCTTGCGGTGTGTTCCCATGCTTTCCTATACAATGTAGGCGCGTTTCTCTTCTATTATTTACCTTATAATCTTATAGTTTCTTATGACAGTGCTATGTGTGTTAGAAGTGAAGAATAAAAGCTAAGTACTTGTTGCTGTCAATCGGTTTTACTTTTTTTAATTAATGATCCAATCGTGGCATCGCTCGTTCTGTTTACCTACACTAATAAAAAATGTACCTATACATTGTACATAAAATCAGCTTCACGCTGTATCCCGCACACAGCAGGGTAGGAAGAGGTAACCACTAGTTGAGACACTCCACTTTCTGCCGAATTTTGGCAACGACTGGCCTCATATATTGTGCGTAATGTACCTTAATCTTGAACTACTCTGTCAATTAGTGAAAGCTGCATCAAAATCTTTTGTTTAATACTAAGTAATGTTTCTAGATTATATTTACTTCATCTTTATACCTATCATTTATCTTTATATGTCACACAAGTTACTAAATTTATATAATAACGTCGTATTTTGGTCGGATGCTTGTGTCGCTGCGCCACAACTGGCTTCGATTTTGTTATGTAGATTTAATGTCACTTAAACTGAAAAAATAATGAGATAATTTAAGTAAGACGAACGGTCACCATATAGACGACCAAGCCACGTATAATTGAAGTCGCGATATACGACGATAAGATCTAAGACAATTAATTATTGCTATAGGGCCATCAACCCGTGCGTCATTTCGCGCTTCGCCGGCGACCAGGCATGCCTTGTGTACCTCTTATATGTGTTATTATGATACGACGTTTGTATGTGAACTAGCTTCCGACCCTGATTTTGCTCGATTATTAATAAACTTTTTTAGCTTCACGCGATGTCCCGCACATAGTAGGGTAGGTAGAGGTTTTCTAGTGCTAAAACACTCCGTTTCCTATTTAGACAATTTCATTTCCCACTTTGCGCCAAATTCTGAAGACTTTGCAAATTGAGTGGCGATACTCAGTTATACCTTTGTGACATTACGCCACGAACATTCTACTTATCTATAAAGGCCTTCGTGGTGCATGTAGCCATACTGCTGCCTATATACGTATATAGGTAGCAAGCAAGGTAGCTTTCAAGCACAAGCATCCCATGAAAGACATTTCATACATGCTAGTGAAAAAGTGCGGCGTTGAGTTCCGTCATTCAACACGCAATGCTTCCATAACTCGGCCGCCGGAAAGTAGGCAATGAAGTGGTTTAACACTAGGTTCCCTCTGCCTACCCTACTGTGTGCGGGATACAGATTATGGGTATATATTTTTATTAACCTTTAACAAAATAATTTAAATAAATCAATGACCGTACAGTGTAATATAAATATATTGATAATATTTTTTTGATCATAATAGAACAAGGTATAGTGACATGCCTTAATTGGTAATCTTTAAGAGCCTACATGCATATTTATGAACGAATTACTATGACTATACTGTCTAGTGTCTACACACAACCTCGATAATCCGGTTTCACTTGTTATGTTTTGACACCTTATTGAAAAAGAAAAAGTAAAAATACATCTTTTTTCCGTATAGCAGGTGGGCAGAAGGATAGTGTCGAGACACTCCGTTCCTCGCTCTCAGCTCGAAATTTGATACATTGCATGATTATTAATATATTTCGAAACTATACATATAAGCACAGATTTAAACAACAACAAAAATTTTAAAATCACTATTAAAATTATTTCAAAGTAAAAGAAAATAAAAATAACTATGTATTTTCATTTCTTCGCTTTATCGTCGAGGCAAAGCGCGGCGCCCGAAAAATTCCTCGGAAACTCGCCGGAAAATGGGCAATGGACTGTCTTAACACTAGGTTCCTATGCCTACCCTGCTGTCTGCGGGATATAGCGTGAAGCTAATTTATCTTATACATATTTGTGTTTATTATGACATAGCCAAGTGTTATGGTGCTTAGGTACCTTTATAGGCATTTTCGTACAAAGTAGCATTTAAATATTAATAATTTCTCAGAATATATTACAAGGACATGGGTAGGTTTAAACCACTGGTTTTATTGTTTAGGTGTGTCATTTATTATCGTTCATATACTTATTTATATTCTAGAAAAGGATCATAAATTCTAAACTTGTATAATAACATATTTTTCTTTGTACATTTTAAACGTTAGGAGTCAAAAACCTTTTAATTTACGCCTTGATACGCACTAAATGAGGCCAGTCGTAGCGCAGGGGTACGATTTGATTCCCATTAAACGAAATTAAATATTTTATATTTTCGTTTCTTAGCTCTGTTAACAAGGCAAAATGCGGCGTTAAATTCCGGCATTCAACTCACAATGTCTTTAGAATTCGGCGAAAAGTACAAAACGTTGAAAATTGGACGTCAAACGAGGAATGGAGTTTCTTAAAGCTCCTTTCCTTCTCCTGCTTCCGCATATTCTGCTACAGCGTGAAAATAAAAATGAAATTAAAAGTGAAAATTAAATTTCCACATTTCATGGTGTATATAAGTTTTCATTTAAGGAATGATATAAGTCCAATTACCATTAAGAAGAACAAATAGTTTTTTTATTCTATATAACAAAAACAGTTTCTAGGAATCAAATCTAATACTAATCAACAGCCGCAGTCAGGGTGTATCAATTGTCCTAATCAATAATTATAAATTACAAATTAATCTTTTCATTTACGAAAACACGCGACAGGTAATTCTTCAATATATCATTAACTCATTTATTATGCAGACCAGTTACCGTAAAAGGCCAGCACTTAACCCGCGTCAAGGAACGGCGTAGGCTTCGATTATGGACTGAACGCATATCTTAGTTTTGGTATTAATTTTAATATATGCATAATTGTACATATATATATATATGGATGTTTATTATTATATATTTTTTATATTTGATTTGTTTAAGTAAATATTTATTATTATTATTATTATTATTATTATTTAGCTTCACGCTGTATCCGGCACCTAGCAGTGTAGACAGAAGGAACCTGGAAACCTCAGTGTTAAGATACTCTATTCCTATTAAAAACTTTTCGTTTCACACTTTTCGCAGACATTGCATGTTGTTTATTGAGTGACGAAACTTAACGCTGCACTTTACATTTCCAGAGCGAGGAAATATTAAATAATAAATATTTAATTCCTCTGGATATTGGAGTTGGAAATTGCCACAACAGTCGCGTTTCCAGTGGCACGCTTGTGCCTCTGCGCCAAGACTGCCTCTGTTTAAGTCTAGGTTAGTAATATGATTAAATTTTCTAAAAAAATCATAAAATGATATCTGAGTGCATGAGACAGAGTCTGACTGCCATTAATTATAGTAGGATAGATACCCACTGGAGGGTATGTATGTATTGTTTTCATTTTCTCGCTCTAATAACTCAAAATACCAATAAGTTTCGCCACTCATCACGCAATATCTGGAATTTGAGCGGAAAACGCGCTCTCCGTGCGGGATAAAGAGTGATGTTAAAAAAAATATGAAGCCTCCGAGGTGCTCACCCTATAAATTTATCTCTCTTCATCAACGTCTCGATTGTTATGTGATAGACCAGAGAACATAGTAATAAGTGATTCTGTTCTCCACTTTCCGCCTACGTAAGAATATTGTATGCTAACAGGCAGTAACTATCCAACGTCGCGGTAACACTTTAAGCCTTAGCGTGTTAACTTACCCATGTAAGTGAAAATAATTTTAATTACAAATCTTTTTTTTTTAGCTAACCACTCTCTTTTATATAGTCGTCTACCACGATTTTCAACAAAATAAACAAAAAATATCGTGGAGCAGTGGGACAGCGTCCAAATGTAAAAGAGGTGGTCACGGGTTCGATCCCCACTCATGGAAATGGTTATATTGAAATTGTTTTCATTTCTAAGCTAATATAGACACAACGCCGCGTCTGGTTCTGCCACTTAGCAATTAATATCCCGTAAAAAACTGACAAATTGTCTTTAGCACTAAGTTCTATCTGCCTTAATACCCTATTAGGCGGGGAAAAGCGTGAAAATAATAACCTATTATGCGGGAAAAAGCGTTAATTCCACTTTCAATATCTACACTATAATTAAACCACGTAACCCTTATATATAAACATTTCTATAACAAAATGCATCGGTTACTGCAGATCTACATATGTTAGCCACTGAGCCGTATAACGCGTTCTCAGCAATACCTACTATTCATACATACATACCACAATATTTGCATTTCTTTGCGAATATCTCGGAACTTCCAACATAACTCAGCAGTAAACGCAGCCAATGGAAAATTCTGATTAACTCGAACATTCTTTGTTTCTTTATCTATTTAGAAGATTTATTAATTTGAGACGGTATCATGCCCAGTTGGTATATATTTGCTATATATTGGCTACTTATTTAGAAAAATACTTATCTAGAAAATGTATTAAAATTTAAACGTGGCGGGATTTGTACCATTGTCCTAAATGTTAAAAAATGTTTAAAATAATTGTGTTAATTTTAATTTTGTTTTCAAGACAGTAAATTTTATAATCGCCTACTTAATATAAAAAAAAACACTTAGTATAAGACACTCCGTTTCCCATTCCGCACAAATCTCGAGATATTGCGTGTTGAGTTGCGGAATACAACCTCGTCCTTCGTCCGTCCTCGTCCGAGAGAAAAGAAATGAAGATAATAATTTAAATATAATCGTTTTTCTGATTGGCAATCGAACTAACAACAACCGTCTTTACAGTTAGGTGTTGTCCCACTTCGCCAAAGAGGCAGTCGCCTCTTGTCTGAAAAATAAGATCACACATTTACTTCAGGTGCCTAGGAGTGCAGTGTAGGCAATCACCCGGAAAAAAAAAACTAAAAAAAAATATTCTACAGGTAATGCCGAACGGACTCATTTTTAATTTAATAGGTTTACATTTTTACCAACACAGATTTTTTTTTATTTTTATCTACTTAACTCTGTCCCCTAGAACTGAGACATTTTATTTTAACTCTTTCAGCTCACTCGGTCCTTTCCGTTCGACTCTTTATTGGTAGAAATACAAGAATGGAGTTTACTATTGCGCGTTCAGCGTAGTCCTATATATTAAAGGACCCACTCCCCTCTCGATAGAAATTAGGCTTAAGGGAAAAGAAAGAGAAACATAGACTTCTCTCTATATTATCTAAGATTCAATACAATCAGGTAACAACAGGTAAAATCATGAGTAATAGTCAATTAAGGTAAACATACACATAAGTATAAAGTCAATTTCCAATATCGATTAATCGATTTTAAATAAAACTTTAATGTTTCTTTGTCCATCCCATAAAAGGTTAGAAGCCGTGATTTTTAACGAGGGTCTCAATCGCTTATTTAATTGACACTATAATAAATTACTTGCTTAGGGGACTTAATAAGAAGTACAATGCACTTCTACGTACCAATTTTGGAGCCGTAAAGAATCTCCAAATATGTGTGTGACTCAATTGCAGTGGGTCTTGGTAGGTACGCGATTGTTACGAGTTCATTTCATCTTTCCTAATAGCCCTTTAATATGTTTGTTTAGAACAAGTGCCCGGTTAGGAATAAATATATCATTCAATTTTAACAGGTTAGAAAGCAACTGCTGAGATGCAGGAAGGTAACAAAAATATAAAAGCGTAAATTAATTAAGAGGCTATCGCGGCGAAAGAACACAAGTGTGAGACATTAAAGGCAACGGTTGCGGATACGATTGGCACTCGTGGGGAGAGAATATTTAATATTTTTCTTTCCTCGCTTTGGTAACAAGGCAAAGAGCGGCGTTGAATTCAACGGAAATTGGGAAAAGAAATTGTCTTAATGGGCACGAAGTAGCTCCCAGTGCGGGTTTCCCTCCGCATGCCTTGATATGTGCGTGGTGAAGCGTGAAGCTAAACTAAATAAAATAATTAAAGATTAATAATATAAAATAAACGATAACTATTATCTTATCCAAATCCCACTCTAAGTACCAAGTAATTGGACAAGATGTGGTTGTGTTTGCTCCAACACAACACTTAAGTAACCAATGATTAATGAAGGTATGATTTGAAATATAGAAATTAGGGTGTTCAATACCACTGCCAGCATACCAGCATTGTAGGTTGTATCAGTTAATTTAAAGAGTACCGTTGTGATAATCAACTTAAATAATTAATTGGAACTTGAAGCGGCGGTTTTCCTATTTACCAGACGGAGGAAATCAAAATATAAAATAATTCTTTCCCGAAATGGAAATTCACAACCGCCCCATTTACAGTCCAAGTCCAAAGCCCGCTCGACTAAGATCTCCCTACTACTGAAAAACTCAATTTTAGGAAAAAAAATACATATAGAGGCTTTCAAGAAGCTGCAGATCGGCCTCAGTAGACGGAAACAGGCTGATGATGATAATTATGGTGATGAAAATGACATTGTCTGAACTAATCTATCATTGAATACTGACTTCCTTTAAAATGGCTGTATTACCTACGTATAATATCATCTAGGATATTAATAATAGGTTTCATCAAGACACTTGTTTTACCATTTTAGTTTAAAAATGACGTCTGCGTCTAGATATTTATGAATTATATGAAATGTCTAAGTTAATAAATTACTAGGTAAGCTGTTTATTATTCTGATCAATGGCTGCCCACAATCGCCCACAACTGGTCTAGGGTTTCCCACGCCAACGTAAAGTTTTTGTAATAATATAAGTAGGTACTACATATATCGTAATGATGATTAATTTTCTGAATAAAGATTATTATTAACAATTCTCTTTAATAAACTAAAGTAACACTACATAAATGCCTTCTGCCTACTAAGCTAAGCTTAGCTTTTTCATCAAGAACAGTTACTTAAAATCTTAAGGGAAGAAAAACTTACAGGATTATATGATTGATATTTAGAAATTATTCTTAAATCTAGATACAAATTTCAGTACGTACGAAATACATGCATATGTAGAATTCTGTATTAATATTATAAAGCTGAACAGTTTGTTTGGTTGATTGCGCCAATCTCAAGAACTACTTCGAATATATTCGAAGTGAACATTTATTATTTTTGCTATATTAGAAATTCGGGCACTTAGATACAATAGAAAAATTTACACAAATAGTTTTTTTTTATTGTTGTAAGAAATGAAAATGATTTTAAGCACACTGGCGAAGCCGCAGACATGAGCTAGTAATATATATTTATATAAAGTTACACGTCTTTCCAAGAAACTAATTAGATACGCTTATAAGAATTGACGTTGAAACAATGTTATTATCTTCACAATTATTCATCGTTATAAATTAGATTTTACATATTAAGGTCGGTACAAATGTATTTTTTATAAAGTTTTCAATATCATTCGAAGGGTATCTGTGCTGAAATAAATGTTAAAGTATTGTATTTAAAATTTAAAGTTAACTGGTAACTGACAGTTTCCTGTTTTATTGAATAGCAAGTACCTAAACTTATAAGACACGTAGGAACAGTGTCTGAATTTAAAAATTTAACCCTTTAAACATTAACCAAACTTGAAACTTTTTTGCTTCACACTGTATCTTGCATACATAGCAAAGTGGGCAGAGGAAACTTGGGAACCCAGCGTTAAGTCACTCCGTTCCCATTAAGACACCACCAGAATTTGGCAGAAAGTGGGGACTTTCCGCTAAATTCTGGTCTTGTGCCCCCTTAGGCCCAAATATATCTACCTACAAATTAAGTTGTATAGGTAACATAAGAGTTACTTAACAGGAAGCCGCGACACGACACGTGCAATGCCAATCTGGCAAACGTCTTATATCGCCGCTGATAGCCGCCGACAGTGACGGACGATACCACATGCCTTGAACTGCGACCCCCAGACGAGTTTATATATAGTAAACACTTATTACAATTCTGTTGTTATTGCCTGATTTATAGGTATATAGAGCGCGGCGTTGTGTTTCGGTAGTAACACGCAATGTTTCGAAAATTGGAAATCGATTGTTTTAAATTTTGGTTTTCTCTGCCTCTGTCATCCTTCTATATGTGTTCCCCACTTTCCATTTTGGGGGCATTGGTGGAACTCAACGCCGCGTTTTGTCTCATTACGAGCGAAGAAATGGAAATAATGAGTTCTCTTATTTTATTATATTAGTATTTTGTTATTCACACAATAATGATTGTAAACAAATATAAATTTCATTACATACGTAAAGTTAAACATATTTATAACTAGCGAAACACACGTGGCTTTGCTTTCTTAAAATTATTATTAATATTGCTGTAGTGTCATTTTAATCCGTTTTTACGTAAAAATTTAACAAACAACCATCTTATTAGTATTAGGCAAAACCAACCAAACCAGCTTCACACTGTATCTCGCACAGAGCTGGGTAGAGAGAGAACCTAGTGTTAAGACACTCCGTTCCCCACTTTCGACCGAATTCTCAAGGCTCTGCGTGTTGAATGGCGGAACTCAACTGGCGCGTCTTGTCTCGACACCAGAGCGCAGAAATGGAAATACAAATTTAAATAAATATTTCAATTCCTCGAGTGGGGATCGAACCCACAACCAGTCGGTTTTACAATCACACTTTGGGCTCATAATTTTTCTTAAAATAATATACAAACATTCTGCATTCATTCTCTATATAAACTATAACTGTACCAAATGTAATGTCTGTTCAATTTTAGTGAAAAGGGTTATAAAGTTTTTGTTTTACGTATTGTTATATACACATATAAATATACGTAATTCTTCGAAAAATTCTTTGGAATAATATAAAAATTGAATTTTTAATAAAAACACCTTATAATATCAACATTCAGTGATCTCATACAAAAACAATTATTTAAGAATATCTGGAAATAGGTGATAAAGTCGTGTTAATTATAATAGTTACGCATCGTTAAATCTTGAATATCAAACGAGGTACGAAAAAAAATGATCTTAGTCATAGCGTAAGTAAATTATCTATAGAATTATTCGTTTTGCTCAATTTCAGCTACGCTACATATATACATATATAGATATATTTATATATCCTGCGCACAGCAGGGTAGACAAAGGGAATCTAATGTTAAGACACACTGTTTCCGTGTCGAGTGGCGGAACTCAACGCCGCGCCTTGCTTCGACATCTCGAAATATAAATTTAAATAAATATTTCATTTCCTCGAGTATGGATCGAACCCATAACCAGTCTCATACATACATATAAATATATAGGTATCTTTATTTATCAATTTCACGCTGTATCTCTCACACGGCAGGGAGTAGGCAGAGGGAACCTATTGTTAAGATATTCTGCTTTCCATTTTCGTGACGTTTTGAATGGCGAACTAAATAAGCATTTTATTTTCCCGAGTGAAGATCGATCCCACAACCAGTCGCATTTATAATCACGCACTTCTGCCTCTGCGCCACGACTGGCCTCATATACGAGTACATATAAAATATCGATATTTTCCCGTTCCCGTAGGAATTTTGAGAAATCCTTTCTTATTGTGCCCTCACACTACCCAAGGCATTTATGTGTCAATTTTTACTCCAAAACCGGAAGTAATATTAGTTATATTACATTAAAAAAAATAAAACTATTAAAGGAAATTATTTTGCAAAGTATAAATTAACCACGACTAATTAGAATTAATATAAATACGATTTGCTTTTCTAAATACTTATTAATTCATATTTATAATATTTTAAAATATCTATGAAGGCCCTATACAATAAGACATTTTCATTTTTATTCAAAAACCTGTTCAAGCAAATGGCACCCACTATGATGAGTTACCATAAATTAGTGGGTACATAGAATAACTGAATCGTGAAATTAACAAGGAGCTAATTATAGCGCCGACAGATGTTGATGTAGAGTTAGAAAAAATGGGCTTATATAAGAACAAGCCAGCTAAGTTGCAGTTTTAGAAAAAAATACAAGATCCCTATATCTATATCTCGATATATATATGTGTGTGTGTGTGTGTATGTATATATATATTCTTCTATATACGAGTATATAGTATACCTATCTGGTCCTTATAGCACCGCTACACTGTGTCTGACCGAAGCGCGACGGTTCTGAGTTCGATCCCACTTGGTGAAATTTTCTATTTTCATTTTCTCGCTCTTGTAACAAGACCAAACGCGAAGAGTTCCGCCACTCAACACTGTATGGCCGAAAAAATGAGCGGAAAATAGGAAATAGAGAGTCCTAATACTATATAATAGGTTCCCTATGCAAACTTTGATGTGTGCAGGATAAAGTGTGAAGCTAAAAAAACATACACAAACGTACATACATATTTATATTTGGTCATAATATAAATTTTTAAGGTAATTAGTATGTGAGAAGGATTTTGACAAACGAAAAAGGTAATGCCAATATGTGTCCCTCGTGGAATAAATTGCTTACAGATAGCGATGGCTGACCACTCAGATAGAGCAGGGTTGTCAAAAATTTACAGACTAAATATATATTTATATAAATAATACAAATTACTACGTTTAATATTAAAATAAATAATATTAAACCTCAACATTTATCAGGTTAGAAGATGAGACGGTGAAGTGAGAAAGTTAGTTGAATATAACCCTAATTATCGATAACATAAAGTTAATCAATTTATATAATCTATCAACTAGCGATGAGTTTATTATAAAAAAATTTATTGGAAAATATTTTTAATTAAATTAGAAAAAATAACTGTAAGTAAATTTACTCCAATTCTTCAGGATCTTTATTCGCTTTTATTTTATTTTAATCAATTATTTATTTATGCATGCATATATGCATTAAAGAGCTTTTCTTTATTAGCAACCCTAGAGTAAAGCACGTCAAGCTACTTCCTTACCGGGAGACAGGAAACGACGAAAGCTCGTACTCATATATGACTATCAATATAAATATACTGTTATTATTGACCAGTAAAAAGTACGAGGTGGTATGCCGTTTGCTTCCGGTCACTTAATGATTATAAAATAAGCTTAAAACATTGTACCCCTGTTGACATTAGTATTACTGGACGAGATGGTTGTAAATTCAAATTCCACATGGAAAATAATATTTACGACACTGTTGTTGTCTATAAAAGATAATATCGTTTTTTTTTCTAAGAATTTCTGGAAGTTGGCTTTTAGCTCCCCTTCATCTCCCAATGGATGACAATTTTCATGACAATTTACAGGTTTTAATGCAACCACTGGTAATAATATCGTTAGTATTCGCTAAAGACTAAACAGCTATTTATTGACAGTATAACATATTTAACATATTTGTATATATATTGTATAAAAAAATACTATATAACATAAATGTACATTATAAAAAATAACCATATTAATTTGACACGAGTTTTTTTTATTTCGTACTTTGTAGAAAATGTTACAAATTACATTTTGTTAGCTTCACGTAGAATTCTAAAAAAAAAGAGTAGTTAGAGGAACTCTGGTGTCAAGACACTTCGTTCACCACGAAAAGCTCAATTTTCAAGACATTGCATGTTGAGTGGCTAATCTTAACGCCCTCTGTATGATTTCAAGACATTTTTTATGTATAAAAGGATATTTTAAAATACATACTCATCTAGTTTCGAAACAATAAATCTATGTTCATATGTAAAAATACCATAAAAGCAAAATTAACGACTCCAATTATTATTCTCACAACATGTGTTCATTTTCATCGCTTCCTGTCCCTAAGGGAGCAGTGGGAGCAGTATTCGAAGTTCACAGACATAAAGATAACCATTAGAAACTAATAAAAGTACGTTTAAAATCCTAATTAGAAATTATCACAAAGGAAAAACTAACTTAAAATCGTTGCATTAGCTATGACTATGTTACATTGAAATTCATATAATTAAAAAAAATGAAGCCAGTAGTGACGCAGTGGCTCAAAATGTGACTGTCAACGCTACTGGTTGTTGATTCGATCCCCACTAAATAAAATTAAATTTTTATTTAAATATATATATCCATTTATTCGCTCTGGTGGCGAGGCCAATCGCGGCGTTGAATTTCGCTACTCAACTCGCAATACCTTCAGAATTTGGTCGAAAGTGTGGAACGGAGTATCTTAACA
Organism: Heliconius sara; assembly: GCA_917862395.2. Taxonomy (NCBI): domain Eukaryota; kingdom Metazoa; phylum Arthropoda; class Insecta; order Lepidoptera; family Nymphalidae; genus Heliconius; species Heliconius sara. The sequence continues at coordinate 1,195,772 of OU860799.1, forward strand.
CTAGGTTCTCACTGCCTACCGTGCTGAGTGCGTGATACAGCATTTAAAAATTTTCTTTAAAATAAATAGTATATGGTTAATTTTTTTAACAACAAATATTTTACCACTGGCTCACTAAGAACCGGCGCCAGAAGCTCTTTTAAATCAATTATTTACATTTACAATGACACCTTGAAATAAATTGGAGAGAGCATTAAAGTCGAGAATGATCTCGACATTAGGCTTACTTTGCTTTGCTTTCTCCAGATATACTCAGGATACAGTAAGAATTTGAATAATTCTAAAGAATTAAATAATTCTAATGATTTCAAGATTGATGATGAGATGATTTTATTCTTGGTGTACTTCTGTTTAATGTATGTATGTAATGACTCGCGAATCACTATATAATATGATCACCTATAATAGGCAAATAAACTTTTCGATGAAGTCTCTGAACAAAAAATATTTTAATTTTTAATTTTAATGGTTCGGTTTCCACCTGAGGAAATGAATATTTAACAGTTTTCATTTTTCTCGCTCTGATAACGAGGCAAAGCATGGCGTTGAGTTCTGCCATGTAACACGCAATGTCTCGTGAATTTAGTGGAAAGTGGATAACTGAAATGTCTGAAAGGGAAGAGAATATTTTAACACTAGTTTCCCAGGAAGCATCCTGCCTTGCTATGTCTGGAATACAGAGGGTAGATAAAAAAATTTAGAATATTCGAAGCTCATTTTTTAACGATTCTTGATCAAGAAATTCTAAAAGTCATTAAAATGTTCAACTCACCTGCTTAGTGATAGATATATTGGTAGAGTGGCCATTATGTTGGTTATCTGTAAGGAGAAATAAATTAATAAATTCGTATATTAATGATGAGTCCAGTCGTGGCGCAGGGGCACAAAATGTGACTGTAAAATCGACTGGTTGTGGGTTCGATCCCCACTCGAGGACATGAAATATTTATTTACATTTATATTTTTATTTCGTCGCTCTGATGCCGAGGCAAAACGCGGCGTTAAGAGATTTTTTATTTGTATATTAAATGATATGTGCAACGATTTCTTTTTATTCCCTTTTTTTTTTCTTTAAACTTTCTTTTTTTACCCTCCTTGTGTAAAATTAAATAAAAAAAATATGTTTAGATATTATTTTTGTAACAAAAAATTAGAAAGAATTTTTCAATTATTCGATATTTCTAAACGCCAAAGTATTATAAAAAAATGAACAATCAATTTCAACGAGGACGCCATTTCGACCGGAAATGATAAACCAGAGACAATGGAAGTGTTCGATAAGCTTTGTCTGTTGTTTTTTAGTAAATCACAATAGCTCAATTTTTAAAATTTATCAGTGGAAAATTCCTTGTACGCAATCCATTTTTTTTATTTTAAAAGTAAAATACCGATAAACTATATGCCTCAATGGTGGTCTAGCTACGATTATTGCAGACACGTTGTGGGTGCAGTTCTCGCTCATGGAGGATTATCACAAATGTATATTACTGTAATAAACGTAGCTTCACCCTGTATCCCGCATATAGTAAGGTGTGCTCCCAGCTTTAAGCCACTTTATTTTTCACGCACTGTCTAATTTTCTGGCGACATTGCGTTGAGGTGGCAGTACTGGACGCACTTTGTCTGACTGGCTGATCGAGGAAATATGAATACTTAATTTCCTCAATTGGGAATCGTACCGAATCGAATCGATTATAGTCTGCCATCCATATTAATGACGGCCATATAAGAACGTTATAATAAATAATAACTAGGTGTATTAGATACTATCTGATAAAAAAAATATGAATATGCAATTATTCCTTTCAAAATCGAATTTGAACTTGTATTAATTTTAATCAGCTGCCGTTTTGTCGAATGCCCTTCTACTAAGTCCTAGTTTTCGCTAAAAAATAAATTAATAATATATTACTTCACAAACAAGACAAAATGTAGTGTGCGAAAAAAATCCAAGGCACCCTTTATACCACGTCCATTTCTTGTAAATAGGGTGTTTTTAGAGGGGCACACGATCTATATAGGGTGCCGAATCAATTTCATCCCTGCATCCCTTATTTGCACTTTACTACCCTTCGATCTCGAGTTAATTACTTAGCTGTATTTTGGTGGGTAAAACTGTGGTCCCTGATAAGTTATCAGTATCGTTTGTATACATACTCGTATTAGCGTTTTGGAAGATAATGATGCTGATAAAGAGTCTACACTACTGCGAATGCGATATGTAAAACCTAATGTTAAAACACTCCGTTACCCATTTTCCGCCAAATTTTGCAGGCATTGCGTTTTGAGTGGCGAAATATATCAACACCAGTGCCAAGAAATGAAAATATAAATTTAAGTAAATATTTAAATTCCTCGAACTGGGATCAAACCCACAACCAGTCGCGTTTATACGTCACCCACAGACTTATATCGCTGCGCTACAACTGGCCTCACTAAACTTTTGTTAAATTTATTTTATTTAAATCTAATAGAGAATACTACAATGATTCGGTTAGTATATTTTTTCTTCCTATTATTTTATTAAATACTGAGGGTACAGAGGAAGAATCTGACTAAATACGAGATAGTTAAACTTATGACTTGGATTGCAACTCGAAAGAATGTAATATTTTCATTTCCTTGCTCCGTATAGAGACTAAACGTTATCGTGTTGAGTTACAGTCACTTAATCCCGATTTTAAATGTCGTAAGAATCGGGGGAACAACGGTAAAATGAGTGACACTCAATGTCTAGGGAAGTTTGCCAAAATACAGTAGTGAAAACTGTATTTTATGAACTGTATACGTTGAGAAGACCTTATCACACACAGTCATTCAATGAACCAGTACTCTAATCTAACTCACAGAAGAGATAGCTTAGCTGCATACCAAGATGATAACATCTTCTGTGCTCTTAAAAATTATATAAGAAGATAATTTTTTTTGAGCCTTTATTTATTTATTTATTTATTTATTCTTTATTGCACACATTTTTAGAAAATAAAAAAAAAATGTACAAAAGGCGGGCTTAACGCTAAAAAGCATTCTCTACCAGCCAACCTTGTTGTGTGGGAGATAGTTGTGTAGGTGTGCTCAATCATTTAAATAAACAATATCTTAACTGTGCAAAAAAAAAAGCCTTTCAACTGTTATCAATTGTAAGTACAATCATTTTTTTTTTATTTTAACTAAAATATCTAAAAAAAAATTCTGTTAGTGAAATATTGCAAATTATTTAGCTTATTTAAGTTTATATTATAGTTTATATTTAAGAAAAAAGAAGTAAAATCTTTAAATTTTTGCTTAGTTAAGCAAAAATTTAAAGATTTTACTTTTTTTTTCTATTTTTCGTGCTAGCGATTTTTAGAAAATAATATGAACAAACATACTGTTAAAAAATTTTTTTTTTCCAAATTCGCTTTCTTTACAAAGTATATTAATTTCGTGTTAACTCATTCATATTGTCAGTAAATGTTAATAAACAAATTAAAATAAATATAAAGAAAATAACGCTTACTTACAATAAAATAAATAAATCCAAATTTTAAAAATCCCTTATCACTCGTCACATATCACACAATCACATCACATCCAGGTCGTTGACACAAAATAAAAAAAAGACAGGAAGAATCCTACTTCCCGCGCTTTTTTACGTCAACCTCGCTATACGTCACAAAATTATCTGTGAACTAAAATGTCGTCACTCAGTGCGCGTCTGTTTTGTTATAGTTAAAGTTATTTTTACCAACTTTGCATGGGGTTTGTAATTTAGGGTATAAAGTGCTATGGCCGCGCATGCGTGAAATGAATGAATGGAAGCCAACGATGGATGTAGAAATTTTGCGTGTGGTAATTTCGCAATAGAGTGAGTATTCCCCCTTAATTTTTTGATGTTTCTCTTGGTAAAAGAAATAAAATATATTTAGTTATGCTTAGCTGTAAATTTCTACTGTACAAATCCTTGTTTTAAATTTTTTTTATAGTAATTATTTATTTCTTTTCTTAATCTCGACTGTAGTCTAGATTTCTTACATTAGCTATGCTAATAATCTTTTTCTACTTTTAATATTATTTAATTATGTATGACCTTGTAATTTCACAAAATAAATAAATTAACATTAATTAAAAAATGCAACGATAAATGTAGAAAGTGAAGTCACTTATACAATTAACTGAAATTCAATATTAATGACAACTAAAAAAACATAAAAAGATCAAAGGCTTTTTAACTAAAATGAACTTATTTG